>JABSTQ010009136.1:0-600000 GCA_013358835.2 Ixodes persulcatus
GGTTAACCAAAGTTTCAACAGAAAAATAGAAAATGAATAGAGAGAAAGAAAAGTTCAAATAGCCATTTTGAACCAGTTTTTCAACCTGGAACATCGTTGCCAAACCACACTGGCGGCCGTCGTTCCCGCCGTGGTCGGTTCCCAGTGGGAGATGACGGCCGACAAGCTGACCTCGTCAGTTTCCAGTCTGGGGATGGAGAACCAGATGATCTCCATGGCGTCTGCTGGCCATGCTGGCTCCGCCAACCCGATTGTGCAGTCGGTGGTTGCCAGTGGCGATGGTCGGCTGACTTTTGGCTAAGCTTTCCCGTTGGTACCGGGATACTCAGGTCCAAACCTGAGGAAGCCGGTTCTGGAACTGTCGCTAGCTTTGAGGCATTCCATAATAGCCATCTTCCAGACGTAATGTCCAGTAACCCACACGCTCGACAATCCGAAGGGGACAGCTGAATGCAAGCATCCTTTCTGAGCGAATCCCGGCTCTTTCACTCGGACCAGGTGTCCACCTTGAACTTCGGTGTTCCAGCTCCTCTCCTGCTGTCGGTGTAGGCTTTGGACCTGTATTGATGTCGTACATGTCGACGAAGTCGCTGCACTTCCTCAAAGGTATTGCGTTGAAGCAATGATGATGAGAGACCCAAGATGTTCAATCGGGTCCGGTGCTTGCGACTATGAAGTAGCAGAGCAGTAAAGAGCCCTGTTGTCGCATGTCATGTGCATCTATTATATATTCAACTACAGCAGATTTTATCTGCCGTTTCTCTCAAGGCACATTTGATGAATCTCTTGAGTGTTCTGTTAAAACGTTCAACTTGCCCGTTGGCTTGTGGGTTGTACACCAAATTCAGTTGGTGTTTGAATCCACAAGTATTTATTAAGTTTTTGAATTGTTTAGAACAAACCTAAGGACCTTTGTCGGAAACTAGGCTCTTTGGTAAACCTTCTCTGGAGAATACCAGGTGCAAGAATTCTGTTTGTGGTGGTGACATCTGAACGGAATTGCACGTCTGGCCTCTTTGAAACATAATCGGCCAGGGTTATGGCGTAGCGGCATGATGGTTCTGCACGCTCAAAAGGAATCACGGTGTCGTGTCTGCCGTAGTTCTGTGTGTCGCTCCATTCCAGCCCCCCAGACACAGCATTCTTTCTGGCGATGAAGGTGAAGGGACTCGGAGTCAAGCAGCGCCAAAACTTCTTTAACAAACCATGGACTACAGCAATTACCCGGGAGCGATGAATTTTGCTGTTCGAATGCTACACAGGGCATCTGGCGACCATGCACTACCTTCGGAACGCCGCCGATACCTGTTGGTCCTCCACTGCCTGGGAGTTGAGGGTCAACGGGTTTTCAAAACCTACCTTCCTACCGCTCTGTCGCTATGCCGTCGCCAGCAACGACGTCAGCGGCAGTCACTTCTGGAACTCTGACAAGGAATGTCTACCAAAAGGCTGGCGACACCCTTAGCGCGCACTTCAAAAGGTCGTGCGACGTCAGGCTGGAGCGTCGCCGCTTCCGACGGCGCTATCAAACACCCGAAGAATCCTTGTCGGATTACTTCACTGCCTTTCGAGACTTAGCAGTCCCGGCCAACTTCGGTCCTTAACAGGACAAAAACATACGCGAACAGTTCACGGCTGGAGCGCTGTCTACAATGACATATGTGCCGTACTAATGGCGGCCTTCTGTTTACTGCTGAAGGAATAAGTTGAAGATACTCCTAAGCTGAGACTTCGAGGTTTATACATTCAAAACGTCAGCACGTTGCGACGCAGGAATTGAATCCTAGAGCTGCGTAAGGGTTCAGTTTTATAACTCGGGCCCAGTTGATCTTTTAGTAGCGCAGAATCGATTTCAAATCCCCTTTATGTAAAGAACTACTATATATCAAGGCGCCTATCTGGGTTCCCGCTTCGTTCTGATTGGTTGCATCTTTGTTGCCATCGACGCTGAAAGAGATGGTTGAAAAAGAATTGTACAGTGAAGATCACATTCTCGTTTGCCGTTGACTTGCGAAAGTGACGGAACCCGATAAAATAAGCATGCTTCAGGTCGAGTGCCGCCATTAGTACGGCAAAAGTTAAACCGCCATTTCAGCCACCAGATGGCACTGAATTTCGGAAAGGGTCTATTCCTCTTGGATACCGGCTCGTCAGTCTACATCGTCAAGAAGGAATCTTTCGAAATAATTTCGATCATCCCACCGCCGGTGACTCTCCTCAATATATTTCGGCAACGTATGGAAGTCCTGGGCGCGTTCAACAGAACAGTGACGTTCAAGATTGTTCAGTCATAGTTGTGTTTTATATAGCCAATGCCGGCACATCATTGTCGGGGATGGATGACGTAACATCTCTGAATCTTCAGATTTAATGTTCAACAATGGGCTGCCTTTATATGAATGCTGATGTCTGGACAGAAATCTCCGAACAGAGCTTTGAGATTGTCTTGCCTCTCGACCCATCATCTTCGGGTCGCGGCTCTACAGGAGCTCCTCAACATCACGACGAGCAGACGACACTGCTTACAAAGGCACCTGCACAGGCCACAGAGCGAGACGAGATGTCGGACTCTATAGAGGTTGCGTGAATGTCCTGCTTTCATCACCAGGAATCTGCCGCTACGTCTGATGACTTTCTGACACAAGTTGTTCCTCCAGGCTTGGAGAACGTGGCGAAACTCTCGTTAACGTTACCAGACTTTCCAACGTCCTCGAAGGACTACAGTCGCCTCTTCAATCCCGAGCTAGGTCACGTGTAAGGTATACACTCAGAAGGTGAAGATCCGGAAGTCACCTGTGCATCATAAAATTCGTCGCATTTTATTGATGGCGAAGCCTGTCACTAAAGAAATCAAAAGCCTTGAGGCAGCGGGGGTAATTGAGCGCGCAAGTGCCTCAGAATAGGTTTCACCCAGTGTTGTGATCCAAAAGAGAGAGATATTCCGGATCTGTGAGAACCTCCGAGTAGCTAATAAGGCTCTAGTCATTGGTTGGCAGTTATCCTCTTCCTCATGTTGAGGAGCTTCGAAATGCGTCGAATGGCGCGAAAGGTTTCTCCAAATTGGACTTTCCGTCAGCCTACCTTCAGGTCACACTTCACCTTGATAGCCGAAACTTAACCGTTTTTAACGCACGAAGGCCTAATCCGTTTCAAGCAAGTTTGTTTCTGCATGGCATCTGCTCCAGCAACCTTCCAGAATTTGATGGCAACAATTCTAGAAGGACGTGAAGGTACCTAGTTTTACCTATAGACAACGTCATAGTCTTTGGAAGAACCAGAGAAGAACACCTGGAGCAATTGCGCCATGGCCTCCAGCGTATCGCTGAAACTAGACTCAAGCTTAGAGGTGTCATGAAACGATATGGGGTTGGAATGTTCATGACTTTGCAGAAGCGTACTGGTCCTAACCTGGCCCAAGTATACTCACACAGACCGCCACTGATTCATAAGCTTCAAAGACACGGTGAAATTGCGGGGATAAAAAGGGGACTATTTCTTTCAGTCTTGCTTTCGTAAAGATTGATGACGTATTGTGGGATAAAAACCACCCACCTGACCACAGTTGAGGGCGGCTCATGGATTGGACACGTGAACTGCGTGAGCGTTCCATTTCGGCGCGTAACTATCAATGCATTCGGCAGACACGCGAGTAGTGGCTCGTGTCTAACCTCTGCCGTGATGAAAACAGCCGAACTCTAACAATTCCTGGAGATCAGCCTGCGTTTTCTACTTGGCCAACCCCCGGCACGTGGGTACGATTAACGTTGGCGGCATACGATAGGCACCGGGCCACGCGGCCGCTTCTTCTGCAACCGAGTTGAGGGGATGAACGATGCTCACATTTCTTGAATTTGTTTGGAGACTGCCATTGCCTGTTAACGTTAGGGAGTGATTCTAAGTCGTATTTAGCAAAAGTAGAAAAATAGTTTTATGAGTCCTTTAACATCAAGTGCGTTTTGACATTGCCGAACTGTCTGTTTTAGGCCATCGCGTCAGCGGAGAATGAATCGCTCCACTTAAACAAAAGGTAGACGTCATCAACACAGCTCCAATCTCGACGGACATTTCGCAACTCCGATCATTCCTTGGAATGGTAAAATACTACAGCCGTTTTGTCCCTCGTCTAGCCACAGAGGTCGAGCCCCTGCGCAAGTTCTTGCGGAAAGACATTCGCTTCATTTTGGATATCGAAGCTGTCACCAGCTTCAAAAAAGAAATCAAAGCAATGCTATCTTCAGCAAGTGTTTTGAATATCTTTGATCACATCCTCATCGCCAGAAAGATTCTGGTGTCTGGAGGGCCGCAATAAAACGACCACACACAAGCGCGGCTGACACGAGACTGATCGTTTTAATTCTTAGTAAAGGAGAGGATGTAGAAAAGGAAAAGGAGAGAAGACGAAGTGACTGGAAAGTAATTAACTAAAAAGATACAACAGTGACCCTCTATGTTGGCACTGTTAAGAATGGAACCTTCGGCAACCTTTTCCGAGTTTCAACGCTGCGGAAACGAGTCCCGAAACGAGTCCCGACGTGTCAGGACTGCCGGCCACCTGTCGAAGCCTGGCCAAAACGTGTCTCAACGCGTCCGTGACGTCAACGGGACGTGTGTGTGTGTGCGTGTGGGTTCGTGCGCTCCGGAAGGGGAGAGAGGCCTGGCCTAACTGCGGAGAACCATGGCTATGACTCATTTCTGGCTACGACGCGGCGGACTTTTCTGCTACGCACTCGGCGGTCGCACCTGCTGCCCTGGCGGAGAGTGAGGGAGAAAACGGACCCTATATAAGGCGGGGCGTGAGACGGCTCCAGTTGTTCTCTCGGATTTGACGACTGTATCGCTACCATGTAATTAAACCGTTCGTTACGTTACCAATTCTCCCACCTCCACTGGACCCCTGGGTTCTTCACTTCGGGGAATGGTCGTCGTCACGAGCCAGGAAGCCTCCGGACGTGCGGCCTAAGCCCCGCCTCGAACAACTGGTTGGCAGCGGTTGGGATCGGACCATGCGACATCGTGCTACATCTGTGGGTGAGCGTTTGGACTTTGCTTTGAGATTCGCCAGGCTTCAGATTATGGGTAATTAATTTTGAACTGCTGGGAATCCTTAGTGTTTGACTCGTGCGCTAGGTTTTTGGTACAACCTCGCGACAAGTTTTAGAACAAAGCCAAAGCTAAAGAGCAGCGATCATGGATCTGATGAGGTTACTGAGAACAGATTTACTCTGTTTATGTGAAGAATTGGGTGTGGAGGTGGAGCAAAAGATGAAGAAATCTGAGATCAGTAAAGCGATTTCAGAGAGCACGGAAGCAGAGGAAATTAAAATTGCGTGGGAACTGCTTCAGAACGCTAAGAGTGAAGCTGCAGCAAGAGAGGAACGAGAGCGAGAACAGGCTGCAGCGAAAGAGGAACGAGAGCAGGAGCAGGCTGCAGCTAGAGAGGAACGAGCACAGACTGCAGCGACAGAGGAGCGAGCGCTGAAAAGGCTAGAACTCGAAATTCAACAACAGCGATTAAACTCGCAGAACAGTAGAGTTGGGGCTCCGGTACGAGCAAGTGAGACCGAGTCGTATCAAATGAAGAAGCTCATGCAGCCGTTTAAAGTTGGGGAAGACGTGGGCCTATTCTTAGTTAACTTTGAGAGGACATGTGAGAAGTTGAGCTTCGCCCCAGAAACGTGGCCGCAACGGCTTTTGACTCTGTTGCCCTGTGAGGCTGCAGAGGTTGTCGCGCGCCTTAGTGCTGGAGACGCGGACGACTACGACAAGGTGAAGTCCAGCCTTTTGAAGCGGTACCGCCTTTCTGCCGAGGCGTTCCGTCAAAGGTTTAGAAACGCATCCAAAAAGAGCAGCGAGGGCTACTCGGAATTCGCGTACGGGCTTAAAACCAACCTGATAGAATGGTTGAAGAGCGAGGAAGTGTACGAAAGCCGAGACAAGGTAGTCGAGTGTGTGTGCCTCGAACAGTTCTTTCGTAGCATTCCGCAGTCAGTCAAGCTCTGGGTGCAGGATAGGGTGGGAGTCGACTCTGTCGAAAGGGCCGCTGAGCTAGCCGAAGAGTACGCAACGCGTAGAAAGCTGAGCGGAGAGGAAAGCGAATCCGGCCGAAGCGATCAGCGCAAGACCTTCCGACAGGGTAACGGCTCGCGAGAAAACGGGCCCGAGAAGCCCGAAGCAGGACAAAAGGTCCCAGAAAAGAGCGCAGAACACTCGAACGGAGACGAGGCGCGGAAAACCCCAACAGGGCAGTTCGAGGCAAGGAAGCCGTTCCTGTGCTACAACTGTCAGGAGCCGGGACACACAGCGGCCAGATGTAAGAAACCGCGGGTTGTGTTCTCGTACGTGAACGGTAGTGACAAGGACCTGAAGCTTCTTCGTCCCTATCTTCACGAGCTCCAGGTAAACGGGAAGCCGTGCAGGGTGCTTCGGGACAGTGCAGCGACGATGGACGTTGTTCATCCGTCGTATGTAACGACCTCCGATTTTACTGGAGAGGTAGTTTGGATCAAGCAGCTGCTTGAAAAGCACAGTGTCTGTCTGCCTATGGCGACAGTGAGGGTAACTGGCCCGTTCGGAGAGCTCGTGACAGAGGCGGCTGTCTCGCAAACAGTCCCGTTGGAATATCCTTATTTGTTTTCTAACCGGTCAGATTTCCTGCTGCGCGAAAGGGGTCAACAACTGGGAGAAGGGCTAGTTCAGTCGTGTACGAGGTCCAAATCGGGTCAGGTCGCCCCTTTGTTGACGAGGGATCCAGAGCCAGAGGCAGCTGACGGGGAGCAAGCACTCCCAGAGTTGGAGGCAGAAAACCGGGATGAGAGGGACCAGGTTGTAGAACAGCCTGACCTCGCAGCGCTAGAAAGTGTACGCCGTCCCAACGAGCCCGCGAAAAAGGCGGAGGAAGACGGGATCATTAAAGGATCTCTCGTAGCTCCGACGTCACGTAATTTGGATCGTCTGTTGCGAGTAGACAGAGTGTCTTTGACAGCCGAGCAGAAGAGCGACCCTAGTGTGTCAGGGTTTCGCGGTACAGCTCAGGAGATTGCTAGGACCAATGTGACGGGGCATGAAAGAGGCGGATTGTTTTATCGGCGCTATAAGGACCGCATTTTCACGTCTAGAAATCACGTGAAAATCGATCACTATGACTTCAGCGTAAGAAAAAGGAAAGGCAAATTTAACGGCAATGCCGATGGATTGAGCAGATTTTTCTGATATCACCAAAACAGTAGTGATGATCTCAGAGGTTTTTGTCATCCACGGGAATGAGGATCAAAGTGGGGGCACTTTGCCCAAAATGACCTCACAAATTGCGAAGGGTTTTGTCTTTTGTATTTTGTTCTTAGTGACCTCGTTGGAAAAATGAGTTTTTTTGGCGACAGGGGGTCTCGATACCCGGAATTGTACCAAATTTTGGTAATCCGTAATCCAGTCTGGCGGGTCTTTGGCGAATTCCGAGCGTTTGACTGCGGTGTGGCGTGGTGTTGTGGGGGACGTTTCCGCTGATGCCTCCGTTGAGAGGTTTGGGAGTTTGTTTGGTGCTTGCAGCGTCTTCTCAAGGCCTACTCCAAGCCCACCTCTTCAGGCCAGCGATTGTACCACCGGCCATTCGAGGTTTCCCTGGCCCCGGAGGGGCTGTTAAGAATGGAACCTTCGGCAACCTTTTCCGAGTTTCAACGCTGCGGAAACGAGTCCCGAAACGAGTCCCGACGTGTCAGGACTGCCGGCCACCTGTCGAAGCCTGCCCAAAACGTGTCTCAACGCGTCCGTGACGTCAACGGGACGTGTGTGTGTGTGCGTGTGGGTTCGTGCGCTCCGGAAGGGGAGAGAGGCCTGGCCTAACTGCGGAGAACCATGGCTATGACTCATTTCTGGCTACGACGCGGCGGACTTTTCTGCTACGCACTCGGCGGTCGCACCTGCTGCCCTGGCGGAGAGTGAGGGAGAAAACGGACCCTATATAAGGCGGGGCGTGAGACGGCTCCAGTTGTTCTCTCGGATTTGACGACTGTATCGCTACCATGTAATTAAACCGTTCGTTACGTTACCAATTCTCCCACCTTCACTGGTCCCCTGGGTTCTTCTCTTCGGGGAATGGTCGTCGTCACGAGCCAGGAAGCCTCCGGACGTGCGGCCTAAGCCCCGCCTCGAACAGCACACGCAGGATTTTCGTCAAGGGGGGAGGGGTTGGGGCCTGATATATTTGATATAACTGAGCTACTTTGGGCCCCGGGGGGGGGGGGGTGGAGGGGGGGAATGAAGGTTAAAAAAGCTATGCAAATTTTTTTATTTTTTTTCCGAGTTATAGCTTGCAATTAAAAGGAACTTCAATGTGCTGTGTTTAGATTGTGGTGCTGCACGTGCAACTCGAAAATCAACCAGTTTCGAAACTGTTTCCCCGACTCAAATTTTCATGGCCCATGGTGTAGTCGTCACCATGGGGTGAATTATTCGTGGGACAAATTTGTCATGATTATTTTGAACTCTCGAAATTGGCGAAAAGTTGCTCTTTATGAAAACCAAGTTGTTTACCGTATACTCTGTTCCAGGCAACTTCGCAGACGACAAAAGCTACCGCTCCTGCGACCCAATGCGAGTTGTCAGAGCCAGCGGTGTGTCCTCCCGGGGCTGTATCACCACATGGCCGCACCTCCCATGGGCCATCGTGTATAGGAATAAAGCTCGGCTACCTAGAGGCGAAGGTAATTTAGGTAGTCCTGAAAAAAATTAATCCAACTATGCAATTAGTTAAAAATTATTAAAATTATCGACCTAAATGCCCAAAGGGAAGGACGAGAAATCATTGAAAAAATTACTCCTAAGTAATTTTAAATTGTAATCCAATCTGATGAATTCAGCACACAAGTTTGGGCAACGGATGGGCAACACTCCTGAAATAGTCCCACTTACCGGCTTGCCGGCGTATATCCTGATGTCAATCGGATGAGTTGCTTAAAGGGACACTGACAGAGTATTTTTGCTCTCCAAGATTTCTAATTGTGCATGACATATGAGAGCCCAACTACCCAGAAGACAATTCGCGGCTCAAAATTCGCTTTCTTTCCACCCGAAAACCGTCGATCGAGACTTGCCGGTTTGTGTCTCGCTCACTCTGTTATCTGGGGTCACCTGCCATTTTTTATGGTTTAGACTGTACCACCAAAGAAAATAAAGGTCATGGGTCATCGAAGGCAGACAGTCAGTACTAAAAATGGACAAAAATTTGATACCCATTTTTTGTGGCTTCTAAAAAACTGCAAATAAGCTGACTGAAAAAAAAAACAAAAAAAAAAACGTTGCACAGCCACGTGATTTTTTATAACTTTCTCCTTCTCAATATTTCTTCTTCCTCCCCACCCCAGTTTCGGTATCGGTTTCGAGCAGCTGCGTTTTTTTCTTTATTAAAATATACGGGACGCCGATGCAAAATATTGCGTGGGTAGTTTTTTGTCACCCTAACGAATCGGCTTGGAAAAAATAAGAAAAAACATTTTTGGGGGTGTCAGTCTCCCTTTCCTTTAAAAAACGCCTAATAAGAAAAAAAAAAGTTTTTGTAGCGTGAGCTTCACTGGCCGAGGTTGAGCAGTTTCGCGTGGCTTTCAAAGAGCCGTGCTGCTCAAGCGCGAGGAGCAGTGACGTCACATGGCGCACAGCTGGCGCGCCGGAGCCGCCGCCGCCGCGCGCTCTGCCGCCACTGCGCGCGCCTCACCGGTCTGCGCATTCCAGAGGAGTGACGTCATAGCCGGGGCAGACGCACTGGCGCCGCCGCGTGCCCAGCTGTGCGCCTCCGTTGCGCAGTAGCCAAGTCTGACGCTGCACCGGAGCCGCTTGATAGCGCCTCTCATTTTGTGCGCATCAGCTCACGCTACGTATATCCTGGCATAGCCGAGCTAAGCCACCGCAATGTTTTGAAACAGTCAGGGTGGGACACGCGTGTCGAGAAATAAATTTAGGCGAAAAAAATATTTTTAGAGCAATATTGACGGCGAGAGATTTATTTGAAATTCCGCGCTCAAATTTCATGACGTCATGGGTCATTCCGGAATGACCATCTCGGCCATTCGCTCTTTTCCCCTCAACGTAAAGGCGAATCCGGTCCACCTCTCCTCCACGCGCCCGAAATGTCGAGAGAAAAAACAAGCGTCAGTTCTCTAAACACATTTTTTTTTGCGTAAAATTAGTTTTTTTGAGACGCGTGTCCCAACCAGACTGTTGAAAAAAATGTTTTTTTTTTCAGGTTTAAAGGGTAACTGCAAAGAAAAAAAAGTGTTTTTTTAAACAGCCTAATTGGCACAAGCATGTCACAAAACAAATCTTTCGCTAAGAATCTAATTTTTTCGAGCAATATTTACGCCACAATACGTAATTTAGTAGGGGTCACAACTTCTCCCCATTTGGAATTCCCGCTCTTTCGACGCGCGAGGAGTGGCTGTTATACGTCACTCCGTGACGTATAGCAGCCATTACGTGACGTATAATACCAACTTTGTGGCGCGCGATTTAAAACGGACGAATGAGCCGCAAACTAAAATCAGTCTCGCGCAATAAATATTGCTGTAAAAAATTTTGTTTTTGGCTGAAAAATTGTTTTGTGACATGCTTGTCCCAATTAGGCTGTTTAAAAATACACTTTTCTTTCTTTGCAGTTACCCTTTAAGGGATTTGAAAAAGCTCGGCACTGACGAATTGATCAGATGATTCGGCTGAAGACGGTAAGGTCTGCTCAGTCACCGGTTCGCGAATGCTTGGAATTGCACATTCCAGTGTTGACGCAAAGTCCGTTGAATACAAATCTCGACTCCTTTTTGAGAAGCAGGTAAGCCTCGTATTTGGCTGTCGCTTCAGGCAGCTTTAGATGGTTTAACTCATCCTGGACTCTCGGATTTCCGCAGCAGCAATCACGCTCGGAAAAAAGTTGCAGCGAGTAAACGGCATCGGTGCGGAGCAAATTTTAGTGCTTCAATGGGCCTGAAAGAACGGTCGAGGAAAAAAAAAGTGATTATTAAAAAGTCTCCCAGCTGTAGATGAGCAATTTAGCCAGTGCAGTACAACCGCTAGCCTGGGGTCTTTAACGTGCATCACGCAGTAGTGATATACGACCGCACGCCGGTACGATGCTCATCCAGATAGAAACGGGCAGGGGTGGGGATTGAACCCAGAATCCTGGGTTCTGCAGCGCGAGCTTTCACTCCACGTGCTCCGAGCTGGTGTGCTCTAGCTCACTCGGCCCGACCCCCCCCCCCCCCCCCCCCCAACCCTCAAAATCTCAGCGAATACAGTGGTTGCTTGTCACGCAACAAGAGGACACCCCTTTTTGTTCTACCCTGGTTCCCATTGTGCCACCTGACGCGCGCCAGACAGGCGGGATCCTCGGTTTCCACGTGGGCGGTCTGCCGCCGGAGCCCGCCGTCCATCTCTGCGGCATTTGCAGGCCCTCAGGGGCCAGCACTTTCTGGGAGCGGGGTCCATGATTGAACGCCGCCGTACGGCGTCGTCATTGTCCTACAGATGGGTCCCGAGTGCGGCATTCGGACATCGAAGGCGCCTTCTTCGCGACAGAGGCGAACAAGTCCCCAAGCTCCGGTGTCTGGTCGTCGGCCGGATGGGGGACAACGAGACAGCTTGAACTTGAGAGACGAAAAAACTAGAAAAACAAAGATAGTAGAAAGAGGCAGAGAGAGAGAGAGAGATACTGCTGGACTACCAACTATGGATTTAATGCGTCTATACGGTTCTTCTTTCCTGCTCATCCTGAGAGCGCCATACAATCCAAGGATGAAATAAAATAAAATGAAAGGAAACGGGAGCCACATACATTCAACGTACAATCCCAGATTGACAAAACCGCAATCCAGCAGGGCGTGACACACCGCTAATACTGTTTTTATTTTAAAGGGATACTGAACCAAGGAATTTAGTGTCCATAATAAGTGGTGCACGTTCTTTCCACGAGCCAGCAGCCGCCGGTGTGCGCGAGCACAGGCAACAAAAATGACGTCAAAGACCTCCATTCGCGATTAAGATGACCGTGAAATGTATGGGCTTCAGGCCAAAGGAGAATAAAGACAAGTTTTTCATCTACACAGGGGTGTCTGGTGAAAAAGGTAAGCGATTAATTGGTTAACAAGCACGTAGCTTTCACTTGTAGAGATGAAAAGCCTGTGTTTATTCTCCTTTGGCCCGAAGCCGATGCATTTCACTGTCCTCTTAAGCGCGAATGGAGGCCTTTGACGTCATTTTCGTTGCGTGTGCTCGCGCACACTGGCGGCTGCTGGCCCGTGGAAAGAACGTGCGCCACTTATTATGGACACTAAATTCTTTGGTTCAGTATCCCTTAAGGTGAGCTTGATGAATGGCACGATGACGCTTGTCTCTTCATTTTCTTCGATCGCCATGGTCTCCGGCGTCTCTCGTGTTTACGGGTTTTAGGAGCGAAGCTTCTTAGGGGTCTAGCCTTGTCCGTCCGTCAGTCCGTTTGGCGTCCGTGCTCACAAAAAAAGAAAAAAAAAATGTTTGCGCAGTCGACAGAATTCGAACCAGTGCGGGGAGACCCCAATAGATTTCTAGTCCATCGCCTTAACCACTCGGCCACGACTGCGGGACGAGTAGGGGTCTCTGAGATGTGGTAGTAACTCAAGAGCTGGGGATGTCATGGATGAAGCATTGCATGTAGCCGCTCAACGTCTATACAGGAGAGGGCGCTGCGGTCAAATCCGTATATAATCGCGTTAAATTTTGCATGCATGGCTCTGCATTTCACCGACCATAAAGCAGTAATAATGAAGTCGAAACGCAACCCGGAACTCAGCACTACCTATGAGCAATAAAAAAATCAGCACCATCAGCACTACCTATGAACAATAACATCAGTATCATCAGCACCACCAGAGCTTCGCCCCAATCAACATCATTCACCACGTGGAGATGCGGTCGTTTTTTTTGTTTGTTGCAAGGATGGTAACACTGTTGAAGGCTGCGCTGCATTTACAGTTGCGGCAATGAGCTGGTAGATGGCCCGCTGTAGTTCCCTTGAGAGATGCTGCATGCTCACGTATCCTATCATTAATACATCTGCCAATTTGGCTATGTGGCTTTTGCCACATAATAGGGGAATGTCATAAAACACCCCCGTTCCACACGGGGCATATTGTGTCCTATGAGAGATGTTGCAATTTTTCCTTTCGTTCTTGTTGCGGTTTACTTTGCGGCACATAGAGTACGCTTTGTTTGGTGCAAAGCACACGACCCCCCCCCCCCCCCCCCCCCCCCCCCACTGTTTGGTACGCCCATGACTATGGAAAACCGTAGCCAACATGTGTAGCAGTGGCAAGCGAGCTGCCATGACGGATATAGAGCGGGCCTCGGCGTGCCCATGAATATTGGCGCCGCGGGCTGGGCTGGGCTCCTAATATCGGCCCGTGCAAGCCTCTAGTTGTCGATCCCTTAGAAACAGCTAGCGTCTGATAGCTTTACGCAGACTGCCGAATTGCTTTGGCGATCCCCGCCCGCACCTGGCGACAGCTCTCCCATGGATTTCAACCACTGAAATCCTTATGAATTATACACTCCGTGTGACTCGACTGGCGCGCCGCCGCGCGGCCGGTACCAAAGGTAGGCAGTGAGAACCCCCAAAAAAACGAAACCGACACCACGCCTCGTACGTTGGTACGCATTGAAGTCGGAGCGGTGCGGTTGCGCTAGGTTCACAGCATGAAGTGCTGCCTGTGCTGCGTCATTACGTGCTTCAATAGTTATGCGTCGTATCTCGTGGGTACAAATTTTCAGTTTTTCACTTCGCCGATGTTTTGATGGACAGCGACGACAATGGACCCGTGCCGTACGACGCGAGATATTTGGTCTCCCGATCATGGCTGCCACTGTGTCGGCACGGCTGACATATTCTACACTGCCGCTTTGCGCTCTGCGTTTGTTTTCGTACCAGTAACGCCTACATGTATTAGCGCCGATGGGACGAACCGAAATGCCATCCCACGCTCGCGGGTGTGCAGTGCCAATTTCGTTGGAGGAATGCCCTTCAAAGAAGTTCCATCCCCATCGTACGTGTCGATGATATTTCCGTACAAGTATGGCACGCAATCTGTACTTCATAAAGAAAGATTCGAACGGTAAAAAAAAAAGTGACAAATATGAATCTAAGGAAAACTACAATGAAACTCGGAATCACTGGAGAATCGACGTTTGAGTATGGAAGTTTGTGTGGGGTGCTTTCTTTCTTGATCAGCCTCCATTTTGGATGTGGAAACGCTGACACCCCGAGCTCTGTAGACAACAATATTTTGTCTCGGCTTTCACCTATCGCAAAGTGGTTCGAACTGGAAGTACCGTCCACTGGTCCCTTCCTACCTGTAAAGTGTGCACCTCCCACGATGAGTGGTATTATCTTGACAGCCTTTGACGGTCAAAACCAGTTCCCATTTAGTTACGCCGCCCAAACTAAATTTCCACCTGGTTTCGCTATGCCACCTCTTTTTGGTAAAATAAGTGTTGTGTCAAGTTACGGTCATTTCAAAGTACCTGTGCGCCCAAAATCAGCACCTCGCACAACAGGTTATTACACAACAGCTGACCGCAAAAGCCCTTGACGGCCAAACCATGTGTTGGCCGACAACTTTGTTTTCTCGGCTTTGGAACCACCTTTCGTAAAGTTGTTTCAATTGGAAGTAGAGTCCGCTAGTCCCTTTCTACCTGTAAAGTATCCACCTCCCACGACGAGTGGTATTCTTTTGACAGCCCTTTCCTGGTAAAAACCGGTTCCCATTGAGTTACGCCGCCCAAAACAAATTTCCACCTTGTTTCCTTATGCCACCTCTTTTTGGTATAATAAGTGCTGTGTCATGTTACTGTCAAGTCCAAGCACCTGTGTGCCCAAATCTGCACTTTGCACAGCCCGCTATAACACAACATTTTGTGTCCAATATTGGATATCCCGTACAGCTTTATTTCTTTATTCGTTAGAAACATAACTTTCACACCTGCTGTCTTAATGAAACTTGGCACACCTCGTGCAACGTTCGTACAGGATTCGAAGATAGATATTCAAGGATATTCAAGGAATTTCAAGGGCTATTGGGAGTATTTTCAAGGACCTAACTCGATGCCGCACGTAGAAAATTTGAATAAACCATTGTTGCCAAAAGATTGCAAACATCAATTTTATTGCATTAAGCAAAAAAAAAAAAAAAATCTATCTTGCAAACTTGTATGCGTTGCACGAAGCCGAAATAAAAATAATTTCCAAAACCGCTTGCGGTAACTTCGGGGGAGCTCCTGCAGCTTTACCTCTTTTTGCTGGCTGATACTAAGCAGCTCCTCGGCCTTGCTTTTTGCAGTTTTCCTAAGACTATTTGATTTGACAATGTAAATAGTCGTTCGAAGACTCGTCAAGAAGAACCCCGTAGTGATCACACTGTTCGATTTGCCGCTGCAAGGCCGTTAGAAAGAAAGGTCTCGGTCCATGACACGTCACATAGGAGCATTTCTTTTATCCGCAAGAAAACAGCTTTTACCACCTCATTGTCTGGGAACATTTGTTGGAACAACTTGCATGATTGTAACGATGACCGGTAGGAACAGCGGGATGTGAAGACCTTCAGAGTCCGCAACACTTCGGCATTTGTCAGCAACTCGTGCGTCTTTCAAGCCGCGTTAAGGTTTGGCAACTGCGGTGGAGGCGGGACAGTGGATTGTTCACTCGTGCCCGGAGCCAGGTAATTTTGCACCGAGCTCTTGGCTGCAATCTTCATGAATGCCGGTATGTTTCGCGCTCTTCAACGCCGACTCGCCCATGGCGGCGACAGCGAAGGCTTTTCCGCGCGGCCTGCATTTACATGATGCTGATTTGTCGTATCTGGCGCCACCCAGTCCTTATACTCATCACTGCAAAGCCACGCACCTTGAAACCTGCTTTTGCCGGGCATTTTCCTACAACCGACGACAAAACACGAGGCTAATGGCGTAAACAGTGCGCAAAACATTCCCGGATCAGATTGGATTCAGATTCGAATCTGCTCCAATGTGGCCAACCATCCAATGAAAATCGGCTAAACCTGAACAAATTGAGATAACTTAGACCGAAACCAATAAGCATAACATAAAAGTGCAATATATACCCGCATCTGCTATTATAAATAGCCATTCACGGACTTCCAAGGTCTAGCCAGAATATCCAGGGCTTTTAAGGGCCCTGCAAGCCAAATTTTCAAATTCAAGGGTTTTCAAGGTCTAGAAAAAATCCAGGATTTTCAAGGGCCTTGAGAACCCAATTTTTGAATTCAAGTGTTTTCAAGGGTTTCAAGGACCTGTGCGCACCCCTGTCGTGCACTAACTTAGTAAATATCTCACTCGCCTTCAAATATCATCGTTCCAGCAGTCCTACGTTTACAGCGACGAGCGAAATAAATTTCCCACTCAGAGCAATTATGGTGGCGGCCGTCTTGCTTTTCGGAAAATTGCTCCAACTCCTTTTTCGGCCGCGACTAGAGAAATTATCCCTAATAACGACTCAAACTCAATATATAAGGAGTGGAGAACAGCAAAATGCCCTTCTGCCCCAGCACTCATGCAACGTCACCCTCAACGTATCGGCTCAAAAAGCAAAAGTTTCGTCCGTGCGCGCTTCCGCCGCCACAACGTGGCATGCGAAAAGGCGCCGCAGGCTGCTGAACGCGCCTCACTGTCGAACGCCAGCCCCTCCGCTAGCGGCGCTACGCGCGGTTTTCAAAGCGCCCCCTATAGTTCCCGCACGGAGCGTATATACGTGCTCGTGCGGTCGAGCACAGCATTGCTGCCTGTTCTGCACAGTGTTTTTTTTTTTATTGCCTGTCATGTTTAAGGAGGGAAAAGTGAAGAAGGAATACATGCAAGCTGTAGATGACTCCCGACGAGAAATGAGAACGGAGATGAGAGGTGACTTTTATCAGAATATATTCGAAACCTTGAACTTTACGATATCTCTTATTGAGTAAGAACTTCTATGGAATCAATGTTTAAAATTATTAAATAAAATAAAAATACTTGTCACCGCACCTGCTTCTTAAAATAACATTTGAAAAACCTCATTTAATTGTTTCAGATTAGCAGGTCTCAAATGTTTATCCATTAGATAAACATTTATTAAATCAAAATGAAGCAAAGTGAGAATCTTAAGGCGGCCAGACTCTTAAATTGAGCGCCAAAACGACTTTTTAAACAAATATCGGTGTAAATAGGTACAGAGGTATTATAAGGTGGTGAATTTGTTTAGTATAAGTATATAATGATTTGTTCATATAGTAAAGGAGCATAGAAACGAAATTCTACATTTTCTATACTTCGATCGCGTGTAAACAACATAACTTTTGGGTGAATGCCGTATTTATTTTGGCAAACTGAAGAGGATATCTAAGTAAATTTTCCTTATTTCTTATTACACCTTTGTTGCATTCTTTATAAACGCCACAATGGCATAATATGCCATTGATGGTTTCGCACAAAAATGCCCAGCGTGGATTCGTTAATAGGCAAAACAGAATTTAGTTTTCTTTTTTTTACTTTATATACCTTATATTTGATTTCAATAAATTCACACTGATGCGCTTTATTTTCACTGCAATCGCGGAATCTTTTTTTTTCTACCATGCACTTGAGACCAGTTGTTCCTAAGCATTTTCTTCTACACCATTTTTCAGTGCTACAAAAGATGGTGCTACAAATGTATGCTGCTTGCTATAATGAGGTATGGCATGTTCTTACAAATGTCTCACACTCCGATGGTGATAGCGAGTGAATTGAGCAGACTAAATTTCGGAGAACGTTTCAAACTATCAGGCAGAAATTTCTTCTTTTTTTTTGCTCACCCTACCAAACTTCAATGTCTAGGAAAAAAAGGAAGGGCTCTCGGGGGGGGGGGGGGGGGGGGGGGGGGGAGGCGGAGGGTTTTGAACCCCCCCCCCCCCTCTTCCCGTCACTGCGCCACTGACCCCCAATAAGTTTTGTCATGACTTAATCAGGAGCATGTTGCCTTCGTAGGAGTCAAGCAATGCTATCGTAATTCGACGTTTCGACGTAGCCTGCCGTCAAACACCGCAGAAACGCAGCCCCCCCTTGGTTTTAATCACAGCAACTCCTTTTAAGTCGCAAATGGTAATTGAAAAAATGCTTGAAGGTTTTCACACATTTTATTGTTATAAGACGGACACCAATTCTTACGAAGGTATTCATTGCTAAAGTATGTTTTTATTCACTACTTTTTGTTTTCAACACTGTAGACAGTAAGATTTCTTCTCGAGATATCACACGGCAAAGTGTCACGCTGCTTCCTGATCTTGTCTAAAATCTTTTACAGTGTTTACATGGCTCCCTGAGATACTGCACTGGTTCACACGCACGAAGCAACCAAAGATACCTCGAAAAGCACGTGGTTGGTGGTTGGAGCGCGAGGTCCGGTACAGACCCGGGAAGCGTATATACTGAAATTATTGTGTTAGTTACTTCCGTTTGTGTCACCTGATGCAGGATTTTCTGCTTCATTTATTTTGTCGCAGAATTCCTTGTCATAAATTCGGTATGTCGGATATCCGCAGGCGAAAAGGAATGCGTAACGGCAGCTGGACGGAAGTTTCTCAAATAATGAATCGTACAAATACGTTGTTTTATCCGCAGTCCCAGACTCCTCGTTTTTCTCACTTTCTTCGTTCTGTACTTCGGGAATCAACACAGTTTTTTTTAACCAATCTTCCCCTAGCCAGAATTCACATGCTGAAAAAAAAGAAAAGAAGCAATATTTGGGACACAAAGGGCATTTTAGTATATAAAAGTTCGCTTATGGTTAAACAAATTAAAAAACAAACAAACAAGCGTTTTAAAGGCAAAAATAGAATTAAAAGTTTGCCCAACTTGAAAATGTTGAATGACAAAAGAACGAAGGAACTCCTTTTGAACTTTGCACAGGAACAAAATAAAAATAAGATTAAGTTTTTACAAACACAGTGTAATTGTTTAAATATGCTTTCAAACCTATGGTACTGAGCACTTAAATTGAATTTTTTTGCGAGTTTAACTTTTATGTTAACCAGTGTAGCTTTTCCTGCGAGCTTTTGCGTTCTGTAATGCAGCCCTATATCATCGGTGTCGTGGTTTTTATAATCCGATCGAGTTTATTAAGCAAAATTTTCAATATTGGACTGTTTATTAAAATCAAAACAAAAATTGAGCACGATGGCTGCCGACTGTTCCCCAGATCTACATAAAATAAGGGGCTTCAACTTCGTCAGGTTTTCTACAAGTTGAGTGGAGATAATGAGCTGGCCATAATATCAAAAAAACCGAAGCCTAATATTTTATCCTTGGCTTTTTGTCTAAGTAGAAGTAAAATACTAAGATCACACGAATTGACCGCTGGTCTCAGCTAGGAAAACTGTTTCTATCCTCGTATTAGAGGCATTGCACAACATTATGCCAATCGGCTGTTTTATTTTTTATATCAGGTTTTCTTAACAGACGCTTCGAATATTAGCTGCCGACGGGTGGCACCAAATCCGAATCTCCAAGCTTCATGGCCCATGAAATTCGGACCAGGAGATTCATATATACATATTTCATAAACTGTAGTGTTTTTCGGCCTAATGCTACCTTGATTACGTACTTCATTTATGACTTTATTTTATTTTTTCTACTTTAGTCGGGAGTAAACAAACAATAAGAATTTATTTTAATTTTAGCATTGGACGAACATGGTAGCTACACAAGCGTTAGAACTGCAATTCTTTGCCAGGTTGGTGGCTGAGTGGGCATTGTCTTTGAATCTATGCAATTTCAGCTCCCGGCCCTTTTTTTACGCTTTACTTTGACATATTGGAATGCTTGACAATATTCACGAACCGTTGATTTCACAAGGGCAGCTCTAGACCCCGGTGTGAGTTAAAAGTTTCCGCATAAGGCGAACATCGCGGTAGTGTACAAACCTGCCTGCCTCCCCGACAGCGAAGCATGTTAAAGACGTTTTCAAGCAGACGCACTTCAAGAGCTAGTCTTATCACTGTGAATTGAAAACGTTTTGTTTTGGCGCCAGTCTGGAAACTGTGGGTACGCCTCAGCAATGGTTGACTATCAGACGATTTACCCACACCAGCAGCAAGATGGCGGCGCCCGGAGCGCGTACTTGAAAATGTGTATAGATCCTTCCAATATTCACCTTCTGCACGCTGCCATTCCAGGTTGCGGAACGCGTGCTGAGCACGCGCAGTTGCTTTCTTCTGCGGAATATCAGACGACGCATATGCGTCCACATCGCAATTACTCGGCATTTTTAGTCTGGGTGATAAGTGCTGGAAAGTATACAAGCGAAAGATACAAGTCTTTCGCTTGTATATCAGAGGGCTCTCGCCTCATTCGTGTCAGTTCATTCTGAAGAGGCCACATGCATAGATGGCGAAACGTCTATTTCTTGTTATACCTTTGTTGTGTTAAGTCGGAGTAAATTTTTTGCACTTATCACGCTTTACTTTGATGAATTCTCCCGGCCATTGGCACATTTTTGCGCTCATTGAACGCTTAGTTGTCGGTTCCTGGACGCCACGTGACTCGAAAAATGTTAGAGTTAGTATTAAGAGTGGAACGACTTTCAATATCTTGCTGAAATGTATGTTCGGGCTAGTCGGTTGATGGAGCATCTTGGTTTAAAACTGCGCAACAAAACAACGACGATGCAAAGACGAGACAGACGACAGTGCTGTCGTCGGTCTCGTCTTTAATTGTCCTTGTTTTGTCGTGCTGTTTTAAACAATGATGTTGAATATCTTGCATTATTACAGCGAAGCTGTATTTGACTCACGGGTCGGATTTCTGGAACTTTCTCGTGTCGTCGTCCTCACGAAAAAAAAAAAAAAAAACCTTCAGCGATTGAGGCGAAAAGTGCATATCGCGGATACAACATACAGCACAGCATTTGTTTCAATAAATAGCAAGCAGAAAACAAGCATCCGAACCACATAATTAATAATCAGGCGCTCCTGATAACAATACAAAGCACGTAACGCTCACTGCATACGTTTGGCGGTAAAGATTACTGTTGCGCAAGCTGCCGCAGCGACGGCAGCTTGCGACTTGGGGAGTGACGACACTAGCCTTTCATATATAAAAAGTTTTGGTGCAGTGCATTTACTTTTTACTGCGAAAGCACCAACTACCCCATGGAACGAATCCGGCGTCTGTAGCAGCAAAACGGCACCTAAATTCCCATTGGCTGCGACGCGTCATGTGGCTCCATAGCAACGGCGTCATCGTTGCTAAGGGGCCAGCCGAACTTCTGGCGCCGCAGTGGGAAAGGGGGGGGGGGGACGCGGGTATGCGGTGGCCTGACGTTAGGCCGATCAATCGTATGCTACAGGACGACGCCGCCCTTGGCGTCGTCCTTGAGGTTTTCTTAGACGTCGTCCTCTAGGCGTCGTCCTTGAGGTCGCCCTGGACGTCGCCTGTAGGTGTCCTTCTCGACGTCATCCTAGACGTTGTCCTCTAGGCGTCGTTCTAGACGTCGTCCTTCAGGTCGTCCTAGACGTCGTTCTAGACGCCGACCTTGACGTCGTCCTCGACGTCGTCCTAGAGGTCGTCGTAGACGCCGTACTTGGCGTTGATCTCTTGGACGTCGTCCTCGACTTCGTCCTATACGTCGTCTGAAACTTCAATACGTGTAGAAACATCACTTTAAAACATTTCACCCCCGGGACTACAATGCTTTCGAAGTCTTAAACGTAAGCAGTTTTAAAGGGCCCTTGAAAATAAAAAAATATATTTTTTTAAACAGTCGGGTTGGGACATGCGTGTGGAAAAATTATTTACAGGAAACAAAAAATCTAGAGCTATTTTGACGGCGCGAAACGCGATTTAGTCGGTAGTGACCTCCTTTCCACTTGTTTTCTGTCTCGGCATTACGGGCGCGTGGAGGAGAGGTGGATCGGCTTGGCCATCACGATGAGGTTGAGAGAGCGTATGACCATCTCCTTGAGCTCGAAAGAGCGCATGACCATTCCGTGACGCCATAAAGTTTGCGCGCAAAATTAAAAAAAAAAAAAAAAAATTAATCTCGCGCCGTCAATATTGCTTTAATTTTTTTTCGCGTAAAATTAATTTTTTTTGACACGCGTGTCCAAACCAAACTGTTTAAAAATAACTTTTTAGAGCGCAGCTCTTAGGCGCCCGTTTCCGGCTTGAGCGGCGTCGGCGTCGCCGTCGCCGTCGGCGTAACCGCGCGGTGCTTTATGGGTAAATTTTCCCGAAGGAACCCGAGGTCCTCCCGAGGTCCTCCCGATGTCCTTCGGGAGGACCTCGGGTTCCTTCGGGGGACCTCGGGAGGACCTCGGGTTCCTTCGGGAGGACCTCGGGTACCTTCGGGAGGACCTCGGGAGGACCTCGGGTTCCTTCGGAAGGACCTCGGGAGGACCTCGGGTTCTTTCGGGAGGACCTCGGGTTCCTTCGGGAGGACCTCGGGAGGACCTCGGGTTCCTTCGGGAGGACCTCGGGAGGACCTCGGGTCCCTTCGGGAGGACGTCGGGAGGACCTCGGGTTCCTTCGGGAGGACCTCGGGAGGACCTCGGGTACCTTCGGCGACCTCGGGGGGGGGGGGTCACGTGACCCCCCGAGGTCGCGTGACCACCCCCCCTTTTCCCTAGGCCACGTGACCCCCCGAGGTATCGGCATCGTCATCGTCACTGCTGACGTCATCAGTGACGTCACTGATGACCTCATCGGCATCGGCATCGCCACTGCTGACGTCATCAGTGACGTCACTGATGACGTCATCGTCAGCCGCATCGTCATCGTCATCATCACTGATGACGTCATCCGTGACGTAACTGATGACGTCATCGGCATCCGCATCGTCATCGTCATCGTCACTGATGACGTTATCAGTGACGTCACTGATGACGTCCTCGGCACCCCCCCCCCCCCGAGGTCACGTGACCCCCCCACCGCGAGGTCACTTGAACCCCCCCCCCCCAGTACCCTTCCCTCCTCCTCCTCAAGAGCTGCGCTCCAATTCGGCGTTACAGGAAGTTGTAAACGGCTTTAATTTTTTTTTTATGAGCCCTTGAAGTGTCCTTCCGTAATTTTTCTTTCGTCAATCATATGGTATAAACCCTTTTGCTGTTTACAAACATAAACTGCCGCTTCCGTCCCAAGCGACTTCCGGTCGCACCGTCTTTGCAAACCTGTTGGACTTGCTTATGTCACCAGTGCTAGAAAGCATAAATGCTACACAGGCAACAAAGCTAGAGATTTAACGAGGTGAATCGGCTGTACTTTATTAAATCTTGGAGGAGGCAAGTTGGTTTACAAGAACACTCGAAACATTTAACAGATCTCACGCTCCTGCTTTATGTTGGCATTCATGTGGAGAATTGCTGGTTAAACGTCTCGTCTACATTTCAATCAGCGGTGTTAAAGGGATACTTCAACGGAATTTGAAATATACCCGTCGTGTTCAGAAATAGGCTGAATATGATTCACAATATCCACAGATGACAATCGCATGTTTGAATTTTGAGCCTGATGACTGTATTTTTTGTTATAAACGCCCACTCTGGCAAGCGCTCCGAGAGCAGCCAGCGGAGAGCACGTGACATCGCCGCAATCGTGACGTAGATTGTCTCGGGACGAGCAAAGCTGCGGCGAGGCTGACGTCGAGAGGATGTCCTAGCCGTTCCAGCCACCGAAGCGGCCGAAGCACGCCAGCGATCGGGCCACCGCAACAAACCCCATAGCTGCTTTTGTAGGATTTTTTAGTAACGGGTTAATCTTCGATAATCTTGTAGAGGGACAATACGAACGCCTGGGACACACAAAAGAGAGTCTCGGGGAGAAGGGAGTTCCTCCTTCCCCTCTTTTCTCGTGGTGGCCGGAGGCAAGACAGTTATAGTCACTACCTGCAAAGGTTCCTAAACGAGGCGTAAGCGACATCCACCAGGTGTTCTTTGCTAATCGTTTAATTTGTTTTAAAGTTCATTTTCGTGTCTTTTTCAACAAGAGATTGGTGTGTCTGATGTGATACTGCTCCCTTGAACACGAATAGACCGAGGAATAAGCGCCCAAATTTTGTCGTAGTATTCGTTTAAAGGGGCCTTGCAATCCCATTTAAGCGTCTACCTTTTTTGCAGTTTCCACGTCTGTTGGGGTTCGGGCAACCCAGCGGGCACGGAGAGAGTAACAGTCCCGTGTGTGAAATGTTTTCGAGTAATGTTTCTACACGTATTGAAGTTTAGGACGACGTCCTCAAGGACAACGTCTAGGACGACGTCTAGTACGACCTTAAGGACGATGTTGAGAACGACGCCTAGAGGACGATGTTTAGGATGACCTGTAGGACGACGTCTAGGACGACTTTTAGGACGACCTCCAGGACGACCTTAAGGACGACGTCTTGGAGGACGTCGAGAACGACACCTAGAGGACGACGTCTAGGACGACCTCAAGGACGACGCCCAGAGGACATCTAGGACGACCTTAAAGTACCGGTTGCCCACGCATACACGCGTCCCCCCCCTCCCCCCCCCCCCCCCCCCAACCCGCTGCACCACCAGTAGTTCGGCTGGCTTCTTAGCAACGATGACGCCGTTGCTATGAAGCCACGTGACGCGTCACTCCTAATGGGAATTTAGCTGCCGTTTTGCCGCTACAGATGGGAATTTAGCTGCCGGTTCGCTGCTACAGAGGGTTACAGGGAACGCCGGCTCCGCTCCATGGTACACTTAATGCTTTCGCATTTAAATGGTATTTTATAGTGCACTGGGCAATCGTTGCAGGTGATACCCCAGCTTCGCTGTCCAGGCACCTTCACAGTGTGGGTTGGAGTCAATTTATGTAAAAATTAAGTCATTTTCGTTTTGCAACTCGAAAGCGTTTTTTTTTTTTATGAATTGCCGTGAATGTGACATCATTTCACTATACTCACATTCATAGCCCCGATAATTTTGTAGTGATCTCAGTATATAACAAAAGGAATTTTTGAATAACACATATTTTTCAGAATATGTAATGAAGGGTCTTCGCCAACATTCCTGGTGATATATGTAGCAGCCGACGCTTGATTCACAGAAGAAGTTGAAATCAAGATCATAGCAGGTTCCATTCGGTGATGTGGCTTTACGCTGATGCTGGCCTTGGGAGAAAAAGATTAGAGAAGTGTATGTTTTGTTGCTGAATTAAGTGGTACATTCTGAGCTCGACACCATACGCACGGATCGGGTTTTAGGCAGAACCTGGAGTGTGGCATTAACACCCAAGGTAGCACAGTGGAAAATAAGAAAATAAATGTCAGAAACAGCTAAAATTACAGTCAACAATAAACGGTGTCAGCAATTAGACAAAACAAGTAAAGAAGAAAGAAAATGAGTATGTACCCATGGATAATATAAACTGTTTAAAAGTGTGCACACCTAGTAGCTGCAGGGTCAACTACCCGAGTACGCCGTTGTTTGAGCACGTGCTGTGAGCTCGCTTTAAAGACGAGTGCCGCGTCAGCGGTCGGGGAGGACTCGGATTAAATCCCACGCTTCGTGTCCGAAAAATGGCGACGGCCGATTTTCCTGTGATAAACTTTTGAAAATAGTGTATTGCGCTGATCATTTCAGGCTCTGTTATACTCCCGCGTCGAGTGTAACAAGCGCGGCGTCGCAGCGCACACATATACTGATTGGTCGCAGACATCGTGCGGGATTCCAGCAACGTGCATCCATCTCGTCTGGACGTGCGAGGGGGTCGAAGAGCATCGTAACAACGCCCTAAACTCACTCCCTGAAGAAGCAAGACCAGCTACGTACGAGGACTGGACCCGCCCTAGGCTCGAGCACCCGCACCGCAAACACATTCTCGATTCCCTGATTAGTTTCGTCCGCTCATCGGGGATCGCCTGTTACATTTAGCCTCCTCCCCCTACCCTTCCCATAATCCCCTTCCCCCGTCACGATTGGATGACTTTATCAAGAGATCGTGATGTATCCCATTCCTTTAATAAATACGTTTTCTCACTCACTCACTCATGCGATCTAGACAGCACCCACAAATATGGCGCCCAGTGAATACTCCTTATAAAGGGCTGTTTATACTCCAACGTCAACGAACGCAACGCGCGCCGGCGCAGATCGACGTTCGTCGGCCACTACGCCGCGTCGAGAAGCGCCCGAACGATGGCGTTTACAGTCCAGCGTAGACCAACGCTGGTCTAGCGCGACCCGACGAACTGCCCCACTTTGCGCGTGCGCGTCTCCGTGGCAACCGCATTGTCTGTACGGGTTTTCTATGGGCGGTAGCTTGCGCCACCTAGCCTAGATGCAATCGGTCAGTGTGGTTCGTCCTCATGTTGTCATGTCACACTTCAAAACAACCATTCGGCGTAGCGGTTAGCAGTTCAAAAACAAGCAAATGATGGTGATAACGAGTGCAAACCAGCATTTCGTTTCTCATAAATGACACACAAATCTAAAAAAAAAACCAAAAAAAAAACCCCAAAAAGCCCGATATCGCGTCCGTCCAACCTAGCTGCTTCGCAGGTTCGCCGGAATCGTGCCAAGCGACTCCGGCGATTCCGCCGGAATGCTTCGATGAAATCGATGCACTCGATATTCCACAGAGACCTCTTTCTGACAGATAGTCGGTGTGTTATCATCATTGTAGACTTTCACGCTGACTTAAGAAACGGACACCGAAGAGAGCGGGCGATGCCTAAATTACGCAATGTACGCGTTCGAAAGTGTGACGCACTTTACAAAGCCTATACAAACAATACAGGATGCAATTCAATTGTCATAACGTGCCGCTACTATCGTTTACAAGCTGAGACCGTTTACAAGCTGAGACAGGCCAATTGAAAATTTCTGGCCGGCTAAATAGTTCAGAGGTTTCACTGTGTCCGCCGTTCCCGTACATTTGACGACGCTTTTTTGATCGGGAACCACTGCCGGGGAGTGCGACTATCACATGATTATAACTAGCAGACACATTAGGTCATCCTTAATTCTTCTTAACCCTACCTTTAACGCGTCATCGAGCTTCCAGCTTTTGCCGGCACCCCAACAACACGGCCCACCACCACCGGCTCGTTAGGTCGATAGGCCTATCAAGAATCGAGGGTAGCGCATCCTGGGAGCAGTCCAAGTCCACGCACACACTCGCCCAGTCAAGCGCACGAACGTTAAATACGCACACCAACACGGAAACACGACAACAGCACACGACACATAGCAAGAACGACAGGTTCAGATCCCAGAAATGAGCATCTCGCACACTCCGACTGGCCCCGACAACCGGATTCCCGAATGAGCTAGGCACTAGCGCGAGGGCTTCTGGGATAGCCTCCGTCGTCGCCGTCGACGTCCAACGTTGAACGTAGAGCATGTCCAAGTCCGTCGCAAACTGCGCTGTCGCGCGTCGAGCTGCTCAGCGCGGCGCCGCGTTGAACTTGACGTTTTAGTATAGACACCCCGTTCGCAGACAGCGTCAGCGAGCGTGAACGAGCGTGCGCGCTCGTTGACGTTACGACGGAGTATAAACACCCCTTAACAGAGCCTTTAGACTAAGGCCGTCGAATGCCCACAATGTACCGAGGTGAAGACGCCATTGAGCTGGTTCGTGGATGCTGGTGGTGGAAGTCTTCCACGTTCACGCCCCGAATAAAAACGAAAGAAAAATTGCAGTGGCTGAGCTCGGCTATGCCAGGATATACGTAGCGTGAGCGGTCGGGCACGTCGCTCAGCCTCCTGGCGACGCCGCTTTGCAAGACGTTCCTCCCTTTGCTCCGGTGTCTCCGCAGCACGTTTAGCCTTCTTCTGTTCGTTCTTCCTACGCTCAACCGCTAATTGCCAGGCAACTACTTCGGGATCCGATGGGTTATGCTTCTCCGCTCTTCTGCGCCGCTGAGCAGCGATTTCGCTCTCCTTCTCCATGGCTATACCACACTGGCAAACGCACCGCTATTTGTATAGGAACTGACTACGGTGACGAGGCCCCTCACTTTAGAAACTGCACTACGGTAACGGGGCAACAGCCACCGATACAGATGTCCAATGGATTGCCCATTCCGGAAGTGCCTCGTGACGCTGTGGGTACAGCGTCGGCTTCAGGAGCTGGGGGTCGGCAGTTCGAATCGCGTTCTGGACGACACTTTTTTTCAGTGACGTCACACGCGCCAGCTGTGCGCTGTGTGACGTCACTGCTCCTCGCGCATGCGCAGCAAGGCTCTCCAGGAGCCACGCGACACTGCTCAACCTCGGCCAGTGTAGCTCACGCTACAAAAGGTTTTTTATACAGCATTTCTACGCAGCTGCCTGCCTGGGTGAAACAGCCCACGAGATTAACACACAAAAGACAGGCACACAAAAACACACGTACACTGCGCTGTGTGTCTGTCTTTGTGCCAACTCCAACCAACTCGCCCAAGCCTCCGTTCTCTCAAGCTGTCTGCCCGTCTTGAATGGCGCAACTTCTTGTTTGGGCATTTTCCTCATACCCCGGCATTGGAGGTTGATACCCTTGTTTTTTTTATTTATTTATTGATACTGCCGGCCGCAAATACGCAGCCAAGGCAGGAGATATACACAAATAAAATGCACTTGAAAATAAAATACATAGGTGTGGTGGCGTTACAACTAAGCAACTACCACTCGTTTTTCTTCCATCTACTACAAATTTCTAATCGCTTACTTCAGGTTTTAATAGTGTATACTTTCTGTTCCCCATGCCCTATACAAAAACTACCGTAGGAATTGAAATAATTAAAAGAGGTATTTAAGAAATAAACAGTAATCTATTATCCGCTTACATTTCAGCTTACAGGGTAACACGAGATCGCGGTTTTGAAATACGCTCTCGCTAAACAAGCACTCCAGCAAGAATGGTACGTCTCAAATTAAGGGAGGAGCGCCAGCTTGCCCGCGTTTGTCAAACGTTACTCTTCATGCGCTAGGCCTTGCCTTCGAAATGGGAGACTCTTAAAGCAGGAGAGATAAACCGAGCACAATGCGTAAGTCCTGCGACCGCTTGGAAAGATTGAGAGGAACAGTAATTAAAAAAAAAAAAAAAGACCAGCACCGCAGCGCGCACGTCAAGCACCCGCGAACGAAAAGTCCTAGGCGGTAACACCAATTGCTTTAATAGCAGACATTCTCCATCTTATTGCTCTCAATTGCTGCGCTGCGACGTTATTATAAAAAAAAATGCTTGTAAGTTTAGGTAATCTGAGAACATTTAGTGGCTTCAGGTTAATACGAGAAAACACTCTAAAAAAAGCCAACGCGTCTGCTTTCCCGCACAACACTCGGAGAGTCAATCACCGCAGCTTACGAAGGCAGCTCAGCGAATGACGATGCCGAAACATATGTTTAGACTAAAAAACGCAGACTGAGTTGTGGCATTAAGCGATGCAAGTGTGACGCTTTGCATTGCTTAATGCAACAACTCAGACTGCTTTTTTTTTGTCTAAACTAATGTTTCGGCATCGTCATTTGCTGAGCTGCCTCCGCTAGCTGCGGTGATCGGCTCTTAGAGTGTTGTGCAAAAAAGTGGACGCACGGGATTTTTTTAAAGTGTCAAATGTACAATAGACATTGCCTTTCTATACATGTATAATCAAACCTACAATAATAATTTTATAACATATGGAAGTACAATCTCATAGAAAAAAAAGCGTAACTATTACATGAGTTGTATACAACTGAACATGCGCAGATTTAGAAAAAGAAAACAACAACATATATAGTAGAAATACGTTGAATCGTTTCAATTTACTCGTAGACATGAGGAACAAAGTGTTACACATCAAACCAGAATGATAGTTTGAATGGCAACATTTTAGTGGTGTGAGGGACTGACATATTTTCATTATGTGTACTGCCAAAAGTTGGATACAAAACAGCTCAGTGGCGTCTATTTAAACTAATACTAACCCCTCTGCATCTACAGAAGCTATTAAAAAAAAAACATGCCACTGTAGTAAACTACACCAAATTCACTCTGTACGCAAATGTTTAAAAAAAAAAAAAACTTGGACGCAGCCGCAGTGTTTAACATATGTGAAGGGTTAACTAAATCAACGGAGAGAACATAAAAAATCAAGACCAGTATCGTTAGTCAGCGGATGGCCCGTTGGTAACTTTCCAATAAAACTGGTCAATAAATTCATTAATAGCTTCTGCACTTATGGTGCGCGTCCCGGCGACAACTGGTCCGCCCAGAACGCTTGCCAGAAATCGTGCGATGACGATGTTAGCGTTAATTATTACTACAAATATATAAGATACGTACCCACATCCATAATATTTTCAATGCTATAATCTTTTTGTTTTACAGCTTGAACATATTCTGTTCTTGATTCCCTGTCGCGCAAGATGTGATAAATGACTATTTGTAGAAATCTTGTTTTCGTACAAGACACTCGGTGTAAATTTACGGGAAAATATCAAGGTCGGTTAAATATTAACTATGTATTATCTTTCACTCATTATTTTTAAAAGCCATAGTAATATACAATTTAGACATTGTGTATTGAATCAATCTAAAATTCAAAATTCAGAAATATGACGCGTAAGCAAACGTCGACGTCAAGCTATCATTTAGCAGTTTGCCTACCTTCAGACTAGCAAATATTATTTTAGCAGTATGTGATAGACTTAATACTTTTCTGTACAAACGCGTAGCTAGAATTTTTTTAAAAAGTTAACAGTTATTTGTCTTTATTATAAAAAAAGGCATGTTGTCTTTCAAAAAACCAATACCATCCGAAATAAAATAGACACAGGCACCTGAAAATTAGCGACTGGAATATTTTTGGAAACTATATTACAACCATGAGATTCTTAACACGAAAAACTCCGCACATGCCTGCGTCTATGAACGTGCCACGTATGCGAAATTGTTATATTTAAGAAGGTATGAATAAGACTGTTTGCCATTTGGAAGTTTATTTCGTGAAATCATTTTTGTCATTAAGATCGTCTGGCGGGCTAGTCGGTTGTACGTATGAAGATATTAAAGCGCAAAACAATGAGGAAAGTAGTACGAGGGAGAGAGGAAAGAGCGCTATTTCTTGTCTCCCTCGTATTTTTTTCCCTCGTCGTTTTGCGCTTTAATATCCCACTTTTGTCAATTCTAGCCAGCTTCTTGTGGGAGCCGGTGATTTATGTCTGTTTTCCGTAAATGGCCCGTTATGGTTTCTTCATGCAAAGCGGTGTGTGCCGTTATGACGTATTTTTGTTTTTATCATGAACTAATGAAACTAACCAGGAGTTAGACGTCAGTATACCAAACGGGTTTTATCAGTTGTTTTGTGTTTTGGAGATTTGAGTTTGTCCTTTGTCCCCCTTGTTGCCCTTCTCCAGGGATTATTATCGTCGTCGTTTACATGTCTTTTTAATTCGGCCACGTATAATAAGGATTTGCTTGTTCTCGCAACCTCTACATTATCGTCGAAATTAATTTTCGCTGTGTGTATCAACAACGGTACACCCATATATGCTACGCGCCAGTGCATATGTGGGACTCAGACGATGTCACAATTTTTCCATAATATTAATCCGATTATCAAAAGCTTTTTGTACTTTTGTATGCATCATGCGCCTCAGCATACATTTTAATATAGTATATATACCAAATTAATGACTAACAAATAAACTTATTGAAGCACTCTACGGTACTTTAGTAGAATTCCTAGGCGCATATAGTTATCGGTTTTCGAAAAGGCAACTAACCACTTCAGTGGACGCCAATATACCATGTATAAATGGTTAGATATTTTATTAAAACCTTTAATGTTGACGACATTATGAAACAATGAAAATGCTTACATTTTGTTTTATTTTGTGTTGTACCATTTTGATGTGTAACTGGGACTACTTTTCTGTTGTACCATTTTGATGTGTAACTGGGTCGTCTCTTACATGTTTTTGTTTTTAATCCGGCCACGTATAATAAGGATTTGCTTGTTCTCGCAGCTTCTACATTATCGTCGAAATGAATTTTCGCCCTGTGTATTTACAATGGCACTCCCATATATGCTCCGCGCAAGTGCATATGCGGGACTCAGACAATGTTAACATTTTGTCATAATATTAATCCTATCTTTTTATCAAAAGCTTTTTGTACTTTTATATGCATCTTATTTTTAAGCCTCAGCATACAGTTGGAAATAGTATATGTACCAAATTAGTGACTAACGAATAAACGTATTCAAACACTTTATCGTACTTTAGTAGAATTTTTAGGCGGATAATTATCGGTTTTCGAAAAGGCAATTAACTACTTCAGTGGACACCAAGATACCATGTATAAATGGTTGGATATTTTATTAAACCGTTTATCTTAAGGACATTATGAAACAACGAAAATGCTTACATTTTCTTAGATCTTGTGTTGTACCATTTTGATGTGTAATTTGCACTCTTCAATTTGTGATTGAGGCCGCTTGAATGCACTTGCAGGCATTTCATATTTCTGTAATGTCTTTCGGTCCCCGATCCGCCACTATAAATGAGATAATAGCTCTGGTTCGCCGTGCCTTTGATTGTCTGAAAATATATTATTTTTCTTTGTAATTAGTTTTACGTAAATTAAATGTTGTCCTCTGGATTAGGTTTGTATGCATTGATGAAGCCGTAATGTGAAGACAATTTTATTCAAAGCTAAGTTAAATGTAAGAAGACTGTCAGACGAAATTTAGTTGCGTTCATAATAAATTGCGGTAAAAGTCGTCGAAATGCACGTTCCACTTTCGTCCATGTCGTCTACGAGTAAAAACACTACATTGATTCTCCAGAGGAATTAAAGCGACCACTGTATAGCCGATGAGGGACTAAATAGCATACTAAAAAGGCTTACCAAGAATGTGCGTGCTTGTCAACGTAACATTAATAAACAGAATTGTCGGAAGAAACAAACGAACAATCAATATTGATATTAAGTAAGAACAATGGCAGCGGTATTTTAGCTGGCAACAGAAATAATAGAACAAACTCGGGACAGGGACGACGTCTCGAGTTTGTTTTATTCTTCCTGTTGCCAGTCAATGATACCAACACGCCCTTCAGTTAATGTGAAATTTTTTTAGCTTCTTACAGTATTCTTCATTCAGTTCGTTTTTGTTTGATGATTATAGTTATCACATTTTCTTCTATCATGCTTTGGAATTCGTGCCACCTAGGAAACCAATACACCAAGCCGCATCCAATAAAACGAAGCCGATTTTTTTTTTTCCAACGGTCAAACACTACACATTTTTGAAGGCTCAGATTTCGCCCAAACGTAGTGCGAGACGTTAGTGAAAAATAAAAATAAAAACAAATTGTAACTAACGGTCTCCGGATATAAAATTTAAGGAAATTGACTGCAATCTTTTTACTACGCAATGGAGTTTGCTTTCAGCAGGGGCATTACTGGGGTGCATGCATATTCGTAAGGTCATCCGGAAGCCATCTTCTTACTAATATAAAGAGGAGCTCGACTGAAACAGCAATTGCTTCACGACAATGCAGTTGGCCAATATTGTTAAAAAAAAAACTTTATATCCCCGGTGAAAATAAATCATACTTTCCATGCATCCTGCATCGCTCCAAGGTCTTCCCTGTTCAGGTCAGGATTGTTGTCCGGTGGTCTCTCCCAACTTTGAAACTCTACGTCGGCGTACGCCGCAGAAACGCTTAGACAGAACACCAAATGTTTCAGGGCCAGCATCGTTGACAACATCTCGAACGTAGTGGCAATATGGGCAGGCGTGTTCGCTTTATATCGTGTCACCGATTGCGTAATTCTTGGAAGAATTGAAATTTATTTTTATTTTTTGTTGCGAAAAGAAGCACTCAGTTGTGTACAGTTACAAAAGTCACTCTCTCCCACCTTTTGTTTTTTGATTACGTGGGTGTGTCTGCTTCTTTATTTTGTCAGGCAATAAAGCCCCCGCTTGCAAGGATTTTTAAAACCCTAGGACCCGGTCTTACATTGTGCACAACAGCGAATCCTGAAAAATCACTCAATCCCAGACTGCCTCGCGCACCGACGTTGTTCTCATCATCTGCTCGCCGCACGGTCGGCTCGATCGGCTGCATGAGGCTTCGACTACGTCTACTCCGTGCCTGTGATCTGTTTCGTCTGCCCGTTGTTACGGCTGGCTTTCGATACGATCGCGGCACACAATAAAGCATCGGTGTTTTACGAAATGGCGAATTTAATGAGAATTTGATATTTGTTGAGCGTGAATAGCTAAAAACTTTCCATGTGCAGTTTATTCATTCCAGAAAGGAATGCTTTATTGTCCCGTCTTCTCCTACAAGCCTTTCTGTTTTGCACCAGTGTTGACGAAACGGCGTTTCAAAGAATAACCTTCCTGGAACACGTTCCTTTTAGGAGGAACGAAAGAAAACGCCCCGTCCCATCTTGCATCAGTGGAAAGGGAACGCATTATGTTTTCGAAAAAAACGGCAGAAGGAACGGCAATTTTTTAATATATATTCTAAAATGTATTTAAACCTACGGTAGAGATTTGTAGTCGGCTGAGAGGTTAAGAGTGAAGTGGGAGCTCCTCCCTTCGATTTCGATATCAGCGGAGGGAACGCTTGAGAGGAGGCTACTTCCTCACCAGCATTCGCTCTTCTAAAGTGGAGAGAGGTGAGACTCTTCACTCGTCACCGACTTATAGGTTTGTTTGTTTTTTTATTATCGCCTATTTCAATCCCCGATTTAAAGGTATCGGGCAGTGTCCGAAAGATGGTCGAATACAAAGAACTGGAACAAATGTAACCCTGACGTTGCGATGTTTCCTAACCAACTCGTCCGTACACTTTCGCTTCTTGCAATTCGATACGTTGTTTGATGGGGACATTTTCACTCGCTCGCTTTATTTTCTCCACGGATTATCTAGCACAGTGTTTCAGTTGAATACGCCGATTGTACTATCCATTTAACGACACGTTCCATCTTACAAATGTAACAGGCAGGATTTCCTTTCGAACCCTCGCAACTTGTAACGAGAACTCGTTCCAAGATTCAGAAGGAACGAGAGACGAACTTTCATTCCTGCCTTGGAAGAACTTGTACAGCACTTTCTTGTACCGTCTTTTTTCTGTTATGTGTAACCAACTAGCCTGTCAGTTGGTTTTACTATTTTCGCTAAAGGAACGCCTTTAAGCTCAAGAACAACGCGGATATATATATACAGGGTGTTGCAATGAAGAGTGACAAAATTCCTGAATTAAATGTATTCGAGGTAAAAATTTAATTTTCTTGGCACCGCATTACTCGTGGTGGCGGACGTCAGAAAATGCGCGATACTTAATAATTAGTTAGTTGATTAATTAATATGACTAATCAACTTTTTTAATTAGTGAATTCGGTATCGGTAATCGGTAAGTTTCAGAAAGACAGAAAGGCAGCGCTAAAGTTACCACTCGTGGAGCACGGGCGCGAGCACCTGCTGCCACTAAAACCTTGTACCGGAGAGCGCACCAGTGATGGGGTGGACTTCGCCCCTTCAGAGCACGTCTGACAGCGCTGCAACCCCCACGCGCGGGCGCGTTGTCGCGTGTTTTTTTTTTTTTTTTTTTAAATATTTCGCGGGCTTTCTTTTTAGGCCGACGCCGACCGACGGCACGCTCGCCTTGCGCGCGACGTAGCAGCCACTGTGTTGATTCCACGCGCAGAGCAAAAGCCGCCGGGCAAAATTCGTCGGTTATTCGCAGCATATTCGTCCCATGGAGTTCGGCCTTAATACCCAATTCACACGGCAGCGTATAGATACCTTTACGAGGGGCGTTCATAAAGTTCGTATTATTGTCACGATGGAATAGAGATTCAGCAATCAAACTCGAGTAGGAGTTGAGACTTTGTCTACATGTTCGCCCCCAAAAGTTTCCCACTTTTTCCAGAAATTCACCACATGCCGGAGTCCATTGTTATAGAACTCCTCGTTTTGAGTGTTCATGAATCGCTCCACTTGAGAAATCACTCTGTCGCCGTCCTTGAAATGCTTTCCTCTTATTTGGCCACACTGGAAGTGTCTGTGCCATTTAACTAAAGTGTCATAAACTGAGGTGTTGTCCCCGAACAACACTTCTAGATTGGAATGAATATCCTTGGCATTGCTTCCCTTCAAATGAAAACAACGGATCACTGCGTGTGCTTGGCACCGACGGGCAGTGACATTTTCGTTTCGACTCCCTAGCGGCGTTCTGAGCTACTATAGCATGCGATGTTTATACTGTGCGGAAACTAGAGGGACGCGCGCTCATGTTTATGCCTGTTTTGTTCCGTTTTTTTCAATTTTTTGTGCCGATAATACGAACTTTATGAACGCCCCTCGCAGCTTAGGTCCCGTAGCTGACGGTACCTGTAGTAAACGGCGTTCTTGATCACACGATAAATAAACGGAGCCCTTTAGGTTGATGTCGATTGCATTCCAGCTTAACCGCGAGAGGAGCACGTGATAAATAAGTATTCCTCGAAATCGGTTTGACGCGCAGTTTTTTTTTTTTTTTTAATATTAAATGTGAAATATCACATTTAAAACCGAAATATTATTTCTGTCTGCTTTTGCGGCACTTTACGTTATTCTCTAAGTCTAAGAGCGCACCTAAATGAGTCTTGCTTTAAAACGTCCGACCCGTCTGGCCGCACCGGCCCTAAATCATATGCGTTTACGAGTTTTCAATGCGAGGTGGGCGACCTTTTTATGTTTAGCAGCTCCATTTTCTTGCAAAGTTCTCACTGAAGTAGCTAAATAGTGCCCGGCTGAAACGAACCACGACGGAGTCTCACGGTTGCGCCAGTCACACGATCGAAAGGGATGGACGACGACGAAGATAAAGGGTCCTGGGCGGGAGAGTCGGGCGACTCGTCTACAACCTCGTAAAAGAGCTCGCAGTGGTCCATCGCCTTCGGGTTCGTAGCAGACATTGTTTTACACGTGCCGCCTCTGCTAGCTGCTAGCTAGAGTATGCGTTCATCATTATTGTATTATTCCTCACATTTGTGTTTACAATAATTTCATAATTTGATACTTATATATATTTAATTTGTTATAATGCATTAAACAAGATACATTTATATATCTGTGATATTATTTTGACTTCGTGGATCCGAGGCTACCCCCTGTAGCTGTTAAGGGATCTCGGCGAGCTCCGTTGAACACAGGGGTGCTATGTTGCGCTTTTTGGACTCCCAGGAGACATGGAAGAGGGAAGTGACGTCAACGACTAGAGAAACGCAGATTGGATGTTGACAGAAGAAAACAAAATCAACATCCAATCTGCATTTGCTGCGTTGTTGACGTCACTTCCCTCTCCCTAGTCTCCTGGGAGTCCAAAAAGCGCAACATAGCCCCCCAGGACCTCCCTTAGCGAAAGGGACCTTTATGCGCCGTGTGATCACGATCTCCAGCTCCAGCTCCCTTTACGACAGGTACCTGGGCTAAAGGTACCTTTACGCTGCCGTGTGATTTGGGTATAAAAAAGAAGCGCGCAAAGCGTATCATGTAGGAAACACATGAATTGGGTGTTTCTCATTGCGCTCTACAACTCTCCAATTCACACCTCGGCTCTTAAAGGGAAAATTTAAAAATAAAGCTGCTTAGTTTTAATTGACGAAATAAATAGGCGCACGGAAAAATGCTCTGCACGTTCCCAAACGCTTGCTAACAACATACAATTAGTTTGACTGTCGCAGAGCGTTTTTTTTTAAAGTTTGGTGCAAGTTATTTGGGACGCCCTGTGTATGTATGTATATATACAGGGTGTTTCAGAGAACTCAGGCCAAATCGCTTCTGCGAAAACTACTCATCGCAACGAAAATAGGCTTGTGTCTTTTTGGTCCTGGGCCAAGGACCCATTTAGGAAAATTATTAAAGTCCGGGATAATTAAGTTGTTAATTATTTTTGCGTAATTAACTATTTTAATATTGTGTTTAAGGGCATGGTTTCAATTAGAAAATTGCTCAGCATCGTCGAAAAACACTAAATCAACAACTGCAGAACGATGGAAGGCACGCGAAGCATTTTACGGCTTTCTGAAAAACCGCACAAATTCGACGGGTTTTTAAGTTTCGGTTTGCTATCGGAGCGCATCTCGGCCCCGGTGGCACCGCGCCCCGTGGAGAGATAGTGCAACCAGCCTCTGCTGCGTCGCGCGATGACAGCGCCTTCTATTTGAGATCTGGTGAGATCTGGCAACAACGCACGTAAAACCAGAAGCTGCGCTGGCTGCGCGGTCTGGCGCGGTCTGCGAGCTCATAGCGAAGACGTGACCGGAGAGGTGCCCCTGTGATGTTCGCGGAAAACGGAAAGTATCATTCGTAATCGTCGTGTGGGCTTTGAAAGCGAAGGGAGTCACAGGGTCCATGAGTGCGCAACCACAAGCCAAGGTCACGACAGCGCTGCGTTGACTTCGGCGATCTCGTTCTGTTTGGTGCAACACGGCGATGCGACAAAGAACTGAAACGTTCGTGGTGTGCGTGGTGCGGTGCTTCGAAGTATACACACCCACGCTAACACGGAGCGCAAACTGGTTATTGTGGTGTTGATGGTTAACGGCATTAACGGGTTCAGTCTCGTCGTCGTCAGCTGATCCAGTCAAACTGTTCCAGGAGGACGCAGCGAGCCTTTTTAAAAGTAAATCTTCCTTCGTTCTGTTTCAAAATGTGGAAGATTCCAGACGCATACTGTGAGTAAAAAGCTGCGGGCGTTTTCAACAAAATTACGTCGTTTTAATTGAACAATGAACTCCGAATTGTCCAAAATCTGCCGTTTTTATGCTTCGTGTTGTTGGACTGCGTTTGCACAGCGACGTGTTGCGCTCATCGTGCGGTGTGAATAAATTTGGGCAAGATTTCGTACCTGCCCACAGATGCATGAACTGAGACCATTTTTTACGTAGTGAACACAGTGTTTTTTTTTATTTTGTGCGTCTAGTCGCGGACGTTCGATGCATCCAGTGCGAATCTCGACTGGCCTCCGGAGCGATATGACGAGAACGTAACTGGACACGTTTGTCGATACGCGAACGCTTCACTGCCTCCAGCCAAATAGCATTCCTTTTGGGGCGACATGGCTGCTGGAAGGCTCGCTGTCGGGATCACTCATCTGACATCTCTTAAAAATCGGCATTTGCGCGCGCAAGCAAAAAAAAAAAAAAAGCACGCTAAGCAAGTAAAGAGGAAAACGAAAGAACCGCGCTATGAAAGCCAAAACCCCGCGTCGCTTCCTATCACTAACACCTGCGACAGCTGCTAAACACACACTACTTCACTTCAAGAAGTCTCACTCAAGCACCTGGGTCAGCACGAAACACTGATCACTTCGGCGAAACGACTAGTCGAGGTAGGCAAGACAGGCGGGAGCAGAGACTTCGGCGGCCATGAAATAATAGCGAAGCTTTTGTTTGTTATGGTATGAATCCAAACGGAAGTGCCCGTTTTGTAAACCTTTTGTAAAGAATAGTAACTTTCCTCACATGGGTTATTCTTTAAACGTAAAAATATGCCGCTCAAAAGGGAATTGCAACATATAACAAAGGTTTAACAACCAAGATCTAAGCTGTCAATCAAACTCTTAGCCAATGAGAACCTATTGTGATTGACGTCACGTAATCACAACTTCGTGGCACGCGATTTAAAACGGACGAAATTGCCGCAAACTAAAATCAGTCTCACGCAATAAATATTTCTGTAAATTTTTTTTTTCTCGCGGAAAAATTGTTTTTTGACATGCTTGTCCGAATTAGGCTATTTAAAAAAAAAAACTTTTTTTTCTTCGCAGTTACCCTTTAAGCAAGTGAAACGTCATGCTCTTTGGTCCTACACACATGGCATCTTTTAGGTAAAACGTGTTGCGTCATTTTCAGGGTCCTACCTGTTGTTTATAGCGATTAGCGGTCTCCATGTTCTGCAAGAACATGGACTCGGGAATGTTGTAAACCTGCACATGCGCAAAGAAATTAAAAACCCGAAGAGGCCGATCGACACTGGTGATAGATGCTCATGCCACCCAGAGTTTCATGAAATTAAAGTTGTGTGGAGCTTTAAAACAAAACTAGAGCGTGAAATACACGAGCCTTTATGATCATTAATTAAATCGCATAGATCGACTGTCGGTCAGCGCTCCTTGTTTACTCTTTTCTCATAAGAAGCAGGCAAATCAGTCAATCTGTTTATCAGTCAAACTTCAGTCACTCACCAGTCTCGTCCGGCTTCTCCGGGTTTTTAATCTAGGTGTAGCCTTTTTGAGCAGATGTGAAGTTTTAAAAAACTTTAATATGTGCATTCTCATAAAGTTTAATCGGCAGTTACACGCTACCTTGTCTTCTGCGCCAGTGATATTGTTGTTTGCATATTTGTGGCGTAAATCCCTATTTTGAATCAGAACCAACTAGTCCAACTCGCAGTCAATAGGTCGCTTGGCCGCATGGTCTAGCTTCGGTTTGATAAGGTGATCGCTACAAGCTTTTCTCATTATTTGTTCTTCTAACCAACAGTGCGTGTAGATAAAAAAAAAACTCGTCTGTTTCTTGGTTTATTAACACCATGAATTAAGAATACCTAAAGAAATTATAAAAATGGTCTTCCGTCTCTTTACGATAAAGCGATGATGAAATCCAAAACGTTGTAACACGCAGCTCGGCACGACCAAAACTTTGCGCCAGTTTTTAAAACAGTGCGAATAACGTTACAGAACTTGCAACTCATTACTGAAAACTTTCAGAGTACTTCCAGTACAGCTCTGGCTTTACGGTATAAAATCACGATACGATTGAACTTACTCATCGGCGCCCCGCACCATCTCATTGGCTGGGAGCTCGAATTGAACGCGTCCGTCAGAACGAAAGACGAGAAGATCGCGAACACCGATGGAGACATTTTCAACGTCCAGCGGCGAAAAGAATTTTCATGTATGGGGACCCGACTGTTTATATTGCAGTCGCACACGTGGTGGCTACACCATCCATCTGTCACGCTGTGTGCCGGTGTCCCGTCGTAACTCGCGAAGAATCAACCAAAGAAATACGTGTTATTCGAAGTCTGTGCTGCTCTCTCTCTCTCTCTCTCTCTCTCTCTCTCTCTCTCTCTCTCTCTCTCTATATATATATATATATATATATATATATATATATATATATATATATATATATATATATGCATCATGCGCGGCTGCGTTTATGTTATATTTTTATTAATTGTTGTTCTGTCTGTTCCAATATTTGTTCGCGCCTTTGCTTCTTCCAATTTCTTTTGGGGTGTTTGATTTTTACGAGTACACATGCCCCACGAGGGCAGGGTTGAAGTGTAATGGATGTCGTCTGCTCTGGTGATAGGGACGTCAATTGACCCCGTCGCAGACAAGTCAAGGGTTCTTGGTGCAACTGCGGCATTTGTTCAGTCGCACATTGTTTCGTTTACATTCAAGTGGAATGCGTTCTTTAACCTTGCACCACTTGTGTCACTTGTGTATCACATGCGAAAGATCGTGGCATGTGTGTTGATAGTGCTTTAACTTTTGATTTAATTTCATTATACCTATTGTTGTCTTAAAGGCCCTTTTGCAAGGGAAATTATTAAGAAGGGGGTTGAAAGGAAGTAAATGCACAATAAAAAAACATACAGCAAACAACTAAAAAAGATCGCACACCCGCAAGTAAAAATATAAAAAAGCAGTAAAGGATGCAGGTTCAAAAGCATTTTACCTTTTTCTCTTTTTATCCCCCCTCCCTTTTTTTCTCTTTTATAAGCGACGAGAACAAAATCTAGAAATATGATACATACTCATATGTGGCACTAGAATGAGACACGACAAAATTTAATTGCTTCCAACAAAATGAGGAATAATTGAATTTCTAGAAACCTCGGGGTCAGTTATTAACAAAATATAATTGGGATGATCATTCCAGTCCAGAATGGTGAGTTGTAAAAGTGATTTTTTAAAGGTTCTAGCGGGATCAGATATGCGTTGGAAGTTGCAGGAGATAAGGGGCACCCGCACGTCACTCCATGAGCCAAATTGGCTACACAAACCTTAGTTTCAGGAATGCACCAAAGTATTGAGTATTTTTAAAGTTCATTATGAAGATGTAGTGAAGGGCGTTAAACCCTCGTATGTTTTCTGAGAGCGGTGGCGACTTTAATAAAATTAAGAAATATGACCGTTTTGACTCTTTGGAGCGCATTTTGAGCCAATTTTGAAATTAAAATTACTTAGAAGATAAATACGAGCAACCGAATGGTATTACGTACTAGAGATATCTTCTTTCTTAATTTGAATAGACTGACGGAAAGGTTAAATGTATTTGTATTTGCGTATTTGCGTAAATAAACTTGACAAAGCAGTTTTTGCGAGATTTATTTTCAATGGGATCAACTAGATGGCGACACCAGCACCAAATGCCTAAGGCCCCTTTATTACTCTCTACCTCTATCCTGGCAAGAGTAGCGAAATTCATTGTTGTGAAAATGCTCGAGGCACGTGCCGCGCACCACTTCTGGGAACAACATGGCGTCTGAAATCTAGCTCAGTGCTGCTATACTCTGTTTCACCTTATGATGTACCGCAGGAAAGGCTACTAGCGCGAGCTCCTTGCTCCAGGGCACATCTCGGCGGCACAAACTCTCGTGCGTTAAGAGCAGCTCCCAACGCTATGAGCTCGCGCTTCTAGCCTTCCCTGCGGTACAACATAAGGTGACACGGAGTATAGACCTTTTCTTTAACGGCGCCGCCATCTTGAGAATTGCGGCGCCGACGACGCCGTCTAGCGGCTTAGAACAAGAAGTACCGGCTAGTTCTGGCAGCACAGCTATCTCGGTAGGCAACGGTGTGGGTATGGGGGGGAACTTGGCTAGACTTGGCTATGGTAGGCTGCAATACCTTGGTTGGAGCTTGTCCGGTTGAATCCAGCTGGCTACTCACAGGCCATCACCTTGCCTCCTCGAGAGAACGACGACGAAGACGGTGGGGTGTTTTGATTGAGTTTCCACAACGAAAGAATATATTAGCAGTTTAATGTAGTCTATGCAGGTAAGCTCTCGGCATTTGATAGCTCCATCTTGAGTGGTGGCATGTAGACTTTTTTTTATAAATTTCACATACCATGGGGCTTGCACTGATAACATAATTGGACCACCTGCACCGGGAATTAAAATCGGTCCTCTTGTCGTAAACGAAGTGGTCGTGAGCTTAAACGTGACGTTGAGTATGATACGAATCTCTCGCGATTCAAGCTCGCAATTGACTGACTTCATAAATAAGGATTCTTGGGGAAAATGCGAAGCTCGAAAACATTGCAGCTACACTCGCGCTGCAGCTTCTTGTGCTCATGGCACACTTTCTGTATTTGCTCTTATGCTTTTTAAAATTATTTATCCATCTGACGACCACCCAGTGGTAGCCAGACAACCGTAGATTTTCGGAAATTGCAGCACGGTAAAAAGGAGCACTCGAAACTAACTTATGCACGACGTCCGTTTTTAAGCCTTTTCGCCCATACCCTTGGCGGTTGCATACCCTGTGTCAGCGGGCAATCCAAAAATGCACCAGGTCGGGGGTACGTCAGTTACTGGCTGGTTTGAGGTTATGCGAAAAAGGTCTATAGACCTTTCCAATGTTTACAAAATCACAGTCCAGCGTGCGATCTTCACAGTCCAGCACGTGCGTGTTCGTCGCTTCGGAAAGCGAGCAAATCACGCGCCATACGCACGAACACTGAAAATGGAACCTGCCAAGTGTCCTTTTTTGGAAAGGTCTATAGTGCTGCGCTGTGCCGCCATGATCTTCCCAAAGGCTGCACGTGGGACGTGCCTCGTGCATCGACGAACCTTGCGCTAATAGGTGAGCGGCGTTTGGCAACTTCCGGTTCCTTATGCAATTTTGGTTTACTGTCGACAGACCACGACCTTGAGCTGCGAGTCTGTGTAAGCATGGTTCTGAATCCTCCAGACCGTAGTTTTCAGAATCACGCTTACACGGGCGTGCAGATCATCGTCGTCGTTTGTCAGCAGCTAAACAAAATCTTCTAAGGAACCGGAAGTTGCCAAACGCCGCCCCAAGCCAGAACATTTGTTGTTGCTGCTGTTTTTACCAGCTTGCACGAACGGGGACTCGCAGCGCGAGTTTTTTGCTTGACACCGCCGAAATCATTATGCCGTTTTGCATGCTGGAGAATGGTCTATATAAGGGGGATCGGTGGCCGAGTGGGTTGGCGTTCACTAACGTCCCTAGATAACGCTGTGCGAGGTAGCGACAAGTCCTCCTCTCCCGCCCTTTTCCCCGTGCTCGTGTCGTCTGCTAGCGCGCGGTCCGTTATGTTCTTCCTAATTCGCCGACAATGGCTGTGTTCGAAATCTTCTGAGTTACTCCAGCGCGTCATGTCACGTGTCAAACCAGATAGAACAACGCTGGACGCGGGTAGGTTTCTAAACGCCAAGGTACCAAATAGTTGCTCGGGGGTGAGGTCAAGTCAAATCCGCCATGTTCTTCCTAACCGGAAACGGAACGCGGGCACGGACCACTGGGAGAGCGCGTCGGAACATCAATCGCTGTCGATACTTAGCACTGCTTTAAAGGGATTCTGAACCAAAGATTTCAGTGTCTATATTAAAGGGATTATCCGGTCAAATTTCGTATTCATGAAAACATTTAGACCTCATTGTCAATGGCTGTAGGAGCATCTTCCACGACAAATCTGAATTTTGTGTGCTTCCCTGGAGGAGTAATTGTATTTTAACCCAAGCGTGCATAAACGGCGTTTTCCTCTTCCACCTTCAGGGAAGCGGAGTTTATGAGGTAACATCAGGCAAAGAACGCGCCGAACTGAAGTGAACTTCGAATGGACTTTTTCCAAAACCGACGCGCCCCATCGCGGCAAAATACCACGCAGTGCACTCTGAGAACTATACCTGTTTTCACCTCAAGAAAAAAGTACGTTTTGCGCATTGTTCCTACGCGGCGCGAAATAGTTCTCACGAGATTCGGTTGTCGGAGGGAAAAGCGATGCCTTTGACGTTTGGAACGTGTACATCTTGATAAGATAACATATATCTAATCTAAAATTCACCTACATATGTCTTCATTATCCACATAAAGGGGGAAATTAGTAACGTTCCGCGAGGAGCCGGACTTGTTTTACTTCGGTTCTTAAGGTGAAAACAGGTATAGTTGGCCACTCAGTTTCGGTTTCGACTGAGCAGCTTCATCTCATGCTATCACGTCGCGACCGAGCGCGCTGGTTGCGTTTTCGATTATGTGACTTTTCAAGAACGTACAATACACTCATTCTCGAGCGATACAAAACGAAGACCGGGGCACTATCCTTGGTTCCCGAAACACCGGGTATTATGAGTGCGTATGCAAACGTAGTAAAACGTGGCTAGTCACCTCACTCCACGAGTACATCTTTGAGTTCAATTTCAATATTCCCGTCTAGTACCAGTGAACTACAACTGAAATTTGGTTACCTGGAGCCTTACACGTATTTTGTTTGCCAAACGTCCGCTTCTTTTTACTTCATTGGGCGAAAAGCAAGCCGCATCCTCACAGGAGTATCAAAGTTGAGCCCAGCGTTGTCGCATGAACTTTTAAGGAAACGCAATAAATTCGACCTCACTACTGCAAAAAAGTTACTATGATGTCTTCCTCGTGTCATCATATAACTCCCACTCAAATTTTATGCTGATAGAAGATTAAGTTTTCGCAAACACTAAGATCGGCTAGCTACGACGGAGGACCTAACAAGTGTCCCCTACTCCTCGCTAAGCCTTTTTGGACGAGCTTTTTCTGACGCCCAAGATCTGTGCCTGAACGGTGTGTCTGAAATTATCTCGGCATACTCAGGCAGGAAGAAAGCAAACACATAACAAATATTACGGCCATTAGCAACCGTCAAACGCGCTTTGAATAATTCCGTTCGTCGTCCGGCGCACTTTCGGCGAACGGTGCGACATTCTTCACACAAGTGCTCGACTTTTGCTTTCTTAAAACGGTTTGTTTGTGCGAATGTGCGTATATGATTGCAAGATAACTTTATGCACATACGCGATGTTGAATATTAGTGGAATGCAAGCGGGTGGGGACTTCACTTCGTGCAGTGCTGCGGGTCAGTACAGATAAGAGATAAGAAGTGTGTTAAAATTGAGCTTTTCAGTGGCGCCTCCGAGTTTTACCTCGCGTACTCAGGCGTATTAAGAAAAACAGTAATTGGAAAAAGTAATATTTTGTCTGAGGACGCACGAAACAAGCAAGCTTCCTGATGAACAACACTAATGTAAAGGCGCGAGCTCGATGTATGCATACTTACTGGTTGCTACAGCTTGTTGATTCGTACACAAAGCAAGACCCCCGAGCTTCGCAGCGTCGAGATTTCCAGCACTGGCTCGTCCACATACCTCGATTGGAACGCTAACAGAAAGCCTCAAGTACAAAAATACAACAATCATGTGTTAAGACAAGCTATATGTCTCGGGCTTGTGCTAAAGCTTCGAGGTCTGGCCATTTAGGTTAGTTTAGAGACCACAAGTGACGCTCTCGGGACCAGAAAACATGAGATAACGGCCGTTAATAGTCCACGCTCTGTGTATAATCTCTTGTAGACGTGTCGATCGAAACCGAAACCATGCCACCAGGCACGTATCCAGGGGGGGGGGCCCATGGGGCCCGGGCCCTCCCCCGAAATCTTTCATTTTGCTGGGACCTCCTCTCCCCCCTCCCCCTCATACAGCATTTTGTCATGGGCGGGCCCCCCCCCCCCCCCCCCCCCACCGAAACAAAATCCTGGCTACGTGCCTGCATGCCACTCTCCTCCCTGGCCAACTAGTTCCCAGAGTGCAACGCGCGCCGTGTTGCATGCAGGTCTTTATGGAAGTAGTCTATTTTGTCCTCCGCGTGAGCGGTACGACGTGGTTCACCCTCGCTGCTGCGCTAGATTTTTTTTTTTAGAATGAAAGGGTATTTTCATTGTGCGGTTGTCACGCTCCACACTTCTCCGCGACATTTACAGTGGCGGGTAATATGGAATGCTGCGGTGCGTCGGGAGCATTGTGTTCCCACGGAGGAATGAGGCATAGGATATGACAATTGCAAGACTGGTGTGACGTCACGTCAGGCATGGGAGTGCAGCCGTTGATACTTGCGAAATTCGGCATGGAGTTTCGTTCAATTATCCCACAAATCTTTATACAGTTGGCGACAGAGCAAAGCAAATGTACGTGAGCTTCCCCTTGCAAAAAGTTTATATCTGGTCAGATCTGAAGATTTCAGATATGGCGCGTATAAAAAATTGGCCAGATATAACCTGATATGGTATATCTGTCAGATATAGCCTCATAATGCCAGATATATATTCCAGGCCAGGTATGGAAACACCTGATCTGTCTAAGCAAGAAAATTCCAGATCTCGCCAGGCGTATCAAAAGAAGCACACACGCCTGAAATCAGAACTTTATATCTTTTTATTGTCTACAATAGACCATTTGCCAAATTTCCCAGGTGCCTCGTCCCGCACTCGAGAAATCATGGGAACGGTATTCCTTCAGCTTTTAAGAAAACAATGATTGACGTTTGGTACAAGGTCACGAAGGGTACAGTGACAGGCCGAAAACAAGCACAAGGACGGGCGGACTAGGCCGTCTAAAAAAACGCGAAATGACGCCAGGAAGTTGTTACAAATCCTCTGGTATTCCACCGGACCAAGGAAAAAATGAAGGGTCAAAATATAACTGTCGTCACCAAGGCGCGTACTCCACTCACACCTGGGCGAGTGGAGCAAATGATAAGGATATGCGGCCGTGGATTAAAGTAACGTAGCGGCAGGACCACCTGCGCTAGAACTCACGCTCGCCTAACCAGAAGAGTTTGGAGGTGAGGTGGCGGAGCAATGCTAAACGGAGCTGGGACAGGAGAGGCCACATGGCACGGGTGCGCCGCTGTTGGCCCACCGAGGCGCAGTGATTCCGCCGAAGAAGGAAGTGTCCGAAGGCCAGGAGAAGCAAAGCCAGGCCACCCCGAGGGCACCGGCCACCGAGAGCAAAGTGGCGGACTCCCAAGGAGCGAAACCCGTGGTGAATGAGGCGCCAGAAAGTTTCCGCTACCGGACATTCTTGGAAAGTGTGTGAAAGAGTCCCTACTTGTCCGCAGTTGGGGCAACGGGGGTCCGGGACCAAGCCCCAGCGGTGGAGACGTTGCTTTGTGGGCAGGATTTCCCACCCCCGACGCCACTCAAAATCGTCCACAGGCCCTGGCAGATGGCGGGACACCGATGAAGACCACGGGAAGGCGGTCGCCCTTCGGCCCTCCTCGGGAGAGACGCGCTGAACGCAAATTTCTTCGACAACACGGGCAGGGGCCATGTCCTACACCACAAGGTTCGGAAACGTGCGCAGCAGTTGATCACCACCGGCTGGTAGAACGGCGGAGTGGACTCGGCGCTAGGGTAGAGGTTACCCAAAGCGCGAGGAACGAGCGCACGACGCGAAGGTCCCAGGAAATAAAGTTGGAGGGAACGCGCAGGGTGCTCCGTGTTCTCGAGTACCCCCAAAACGGTACGAAGGGCCAACAAACGGGTCTTGGTGTCGACACATGGCATGCCTCTGCCACTAAGGGAAGTGGGGAGACGAAGCACCGCCCGGGTGACATGCTCGGAGCCTCCGTTTCAATAAAAGCGGAAGAGAGCGGTGAAGGAAACTGGGGGGAGGGATGGCGACGTGAGCGGCGGAAAAGAGAGGGCCGCAGAAAACGGCCGTCAATCTCCTGGCTGCCGGTAGAATAATTTCCCCAAAATTCTTCCAGCAGTCACCTGCCAGTGACCGTCTGAAATCAGTGTCACAACGGTAGGTAGAACACAGAATTTTTTTATGTTTCCTGCGTTTCGTGTTAACACGTTCAACGGCCACCTTTTTGTGGATACACATTTCATGGACACACGTTTCGTCGACATTAACGTTTTATCGACATTTGTTTCGCGAATGTCTATAATCCTGCTTTCCGTGGGAACCAAGTTGAGCGAAATCAGAAGTGGCGTAAAGCAGCTCATGTAAAAATTAATAAAAGTTGGTACATGCTCAATATCCAATTGATATTTTTCTTTTACAGATGAGAAGTTACTTTTGGTAGATATTTGTAGAACGCAACATTATACCGTATTTTCCTGAGCTATAGTCCGCGGCCATTAGATGTTTAAAAGTTGAAATTTTAAGCTGTGCGGATTATCTGCACGTGCGGACTATACATGAATATTGTTTTACAAGATCCCTCATTATGACGAGACGAGACGGATTTTGTGAATGAAAGAGCATGTTAGTAATGATTTCCGTATAATACAAGCTTTTTTGTGAGCTAAGAAAGCAGACATTTATCCATGTGTGCCGTCTATGAGAAGATTTTCACGTCGACTAAGCACCAGGTGCGTGCTACACCCGGTAGGACTATGCACCGGGTGCGGACTATCTAAGCAAACATTTTTATTTTCACCCCAAATTCGCCCCTGCGGACATAGTCAGAAAAATACGGTATATAAGGGTTGCATTATTTGATTGGGACAGATCTGGCATTATATGGGAGACAGATGTACCCCTATTTAGCACACCCAGAAATGGATATATAAAAAATTGGGCCGATCTGCCCAGGTATGCCTTATATAAACTGATATGCTTTATATGGCCAGATATGCTAAATGTTTTATATAACCATATCTGTTTTTTTATATAAGTCTAGATATGCCATTTTCGTAAGCGGTGGCACGTAACCTCGCGCTCCGCAAATCCCTAGATCACACCAACGAGTCGCATGCCCTCAGCAATGCCCCTTGATATGCTTATTTGTCTTGTAAGCGACATCAAACCGTCAAATACGCCGATGCACGAGCCCGTGTCTCTTGCGACAGTTGCCAGCAAATGTCGGAGCAGCACTCAAATGAGCGGCTATGGAGCTGCCCCTAAAAAAAATTCCGGTGCGGCGCACGCTTGTGGTTTTGTGGTAGATGATTATCGCGTTTGCCAGTAGTAGTTATCGATACTTCTAAGAAACGCCAAACGTGAATTTTATCCAGGGACTTTATCTAACAGCTCTGGTTTGGGTTCCCTTGCCTCTATCGTCCGTTTCACATCTTGGCCATTTTATGCTTCCAAAAATAAAAAAAATAAAAATGAAATAAAAAATAAACATTAGTTGTGACATATTTTAGCGTAGACCATTCTCCGTTTTGTCATCGATAGCGGGTAATGCCCCCCCCCCCTTTTTTTTTGCGCAATATAAACTGCCTGTTTGAACGCGTCTCCCCTTACGAAAATGGCATATCTGGACTTATATAAAAAAATAGATATGGTTATATAAAAAATTGGGAAGATCTGGCCATATGAAGTAAATCAGTTTATATAAGCCTTATCAAGCCAGATCTGCCCAATTTTTTATATATCCATATCAGGGTCTGTTAGATAGGGGTATATCTGCCTCCCATATCAGGGCAGATATGTCCCAATCAGGTAAGGCAACCTTGATATACAGGATGTTTTTATTTATTCTTGTAGATTTGTTTTTAAAAAAGCCATGAAAGCTACACTTGGTTTGTGCGAGTGAGTTATACGCCTAGGGGGACATTATGTGGGTGGCTAATCTTTGCAATAAGTCGGCTGATGATTTGAAATTCACTACTTAATTTTGAAATTAGTGAAAATAGACATATGGTTCCATTTAGAAACTTGCTGAACGTCGTCCAAAATCCCTAAATCAGTAATTTTCAGAAAGACTTTCAGCGCGTGAGAAGCCTAGTAGTGCACTAAAGTTACCACTCGTGGAGCATGTACAGGGCTAGCAGTTTCGGTAAGGCGCCCGCGCAATTTTTTCCGTCTCTTATGTAGCCCAAGCCTTGTACCTGCTCCACGAGTGGCAACTTCAGCGCACTACTGCGCTTCACACGCGCTCAAAGTCTTTCTAAAAATTACTGATTTACGAGTTTTGGACTACGCTCAGCAAGTTTCTAATTGAAACCATATGTCTATTTTCACAAATGAAAAGTTAATTGGTGAAATTTAAAAAAATCAGCCGAATTATCGCAAAGATTAGCAAACCACATAATGTCCCCCTGGGCGTACAACTCACTCGTACAAACCGCATAAATGTAGCTTTCATGGCTTCTTTTAAAACAAAACTGCAAGAATAGACGGTATTCACTGAGCCTGCAGGTTCAATTTTGCCAGGGAGCGCCACCGTCGATCCGCCACTTTCGATGTCGCAGTTTGACTGGCTTGGGTACGCGGTCGTCCGTTGCTAGTGTGTGCTAATTTCATACTGTTGAAGAAGCTTCGTTGAACAGAAGAGAAAAGAAAATTTTATCTCGGGGGCGGGCCGTTTTCCTTGTTGCCGCCGAGTACCGTGTGTAAAGGCTGAACCGCATGGAAGCAATTTAGCGAGCGACGGGACGAGACAAGCGACGAAGACCCGCTGCGCTGTCGCTCGGTCACTCGCGCGACGAGGCAAACCGCATAAAAGCGACGTGAGCAAGCGACCAAGGCGTTAAGCGACGTTTTCTAGAAATCCAAAAACCGAGCGACGCGACGTGCGACCGTGAGAAATCTCCGTCGCTCGTCGCCGACTCCCGTCGCTGTCGCCGTCGCTCGCTAAATCGCTTACACGCGGTTCATCCTTCACTGTCACCTGTCGCTTAGCTCGGTTTTGGGATTTCTAGAAAACTTAGCGTCCATTGCCTTGGTCGCTTGCTCCCGTCGCTTTCATGCGGTTTGCCCCGTCGCGCGAGTGGCCAAGCGGCAGCGAAGGGGGGTCATCGTCGTTCGTCTCGCCGCTCGCCAGATCACGTACATACGGTTTTTAAATCGCTTGGGCTGATGAAAAATGCGCCGCATTCTTCATAAGCTGCGCACTCGGTGAGCCGCACGGTATGTTTCGGCACAAAAACGAACACCAAAGGCACGACGTACGACATGGAGGCGATGGAGCAACACGGTTACACGGCCGTAGTGCAGAAAATCCGCTAAAAAAAGCAATAAAGAAACTAGCAAAACAAAACAAAGAGTAATCACACCGTGCTACAAGAGCACCAAAGTAGAAAAATCAGTTCTTGCAAGAGCTACAGCCGTGGGCACGGCGCGCGACACGGAGCGCTGGATGGAGCCGAGCAAGAAACGCGGCCGCGGTGAACGAGTCCGATAGCGACAAAAACAAACTAAAACACACACAAAACATATTCCTACGGCGCTTCAAAAGCACTAAAGTATAAGAATAACCCCTAGTTTCGGTCGAAAAGACATGATTATAAAATTTCGCAAAAATTATTCTCCCGGCTGCCAGGAGATAGACACGCCCTAATTCTAGAGGTAATCTGAAAAAGTATCTTTTAGGAAAACGATCAATTGTCGCGAAGTAGGTTGCAGCGCACTTACTTTGACGAGACGGGACTTGAAAGGTGTAACCAGAAGGAAGGTGTCCAAGAAGATTCAACACGATGTAGTGATTTCTTTGAAGAAATCGATTGCAGAAGCAGAAATCCGCAGCAGCCACGAAGGGCGAACACACGTGGCGCACGAAACAAGATCCCGCAAAACGCATTCCGAAAAACGCTCCATGCGGTCTACGCTTTCCACGCGACCACGAACATTCTTCCACGCTTTCGGCTTAGGAAGAGAGAGAAAAGGAGAGAAGGAAAGGCCGAAACGGGAGTGGACACACAAAATACTTATCTTCTAAAGGCATCCCAACCAGGATCTGGTCCTGATTCGAACAATGACCACAACGAGAGGTTTTGTCCCTTATACCCAAGGCTGATAGTGCAGTGAATGCTACGTGTGACCTTGGGCTTGAGGCAGGTGCCGTGTTCTGCCTTTTCACCAGCTACTAGACTGTAGGCACGTGACCCAAACCGGAGACACGATTGGCCTAAAACATGCATAGCGTCTACCCTGCTGTCAATACCGAGTGAAAAGGAGGGAGCACTGAATAAAGTGGTTAGCTGTGTTTGAGACGTCGTCGTGTTTCTTCCACCCAGTTTCAGGTGGTCTAACAAAATGGTTAAATCTACACCAGCTCGCCTGCGCCCTAACTGTTTTTTCATTTCACCGAGTGAACACACAGCTCTATGAAGACCAACTTTTGAACTTCCAAAGAAGCTGTCTATCTCGAAAGTGACCCAAAACGATGCGAGTTTGAAGTTACTATGTTTTACGCCGTATAACCCACATCATAATTTAAAATGAAGAAATAAGCGCGACTATTTTTTTTTTCTGCGCACGATGTCCGCAAATAAATAAATAAATAAATATGTATATATATGTTTTACCAATATATTTGAAATTATGTGTACACTGTTAGATTCGCGTTTTTAAATTTCAAATATTTTTACGAAAGAGTTGCACATAAAATACACCACGGACAGCTCATCTTCCGACTTTCAACACACGATGAATCGCAGACGCTCGCAAACGGATGGTTACGTTGCTGCGCGAACGGTTTTTGAAAGATGCTGCGTAGGGCTCAACGGCTTCGCAGGCGTTCGAAGGAAAAAGGATTCGGGACGACGAAGTAGCGTCTCGCTTCTTCAGTAGGCTAACGGTTCGTGTTTCCCCACTCAATTTAGCGGGGAAACACGAACAAAATTAGTTTCACCGCTAGATTTAGCGGGAAAATTGACGTCAAGTGACATAAGTACCAATTCAATTCCTCGCTAAATTTTGCGGGGCGGTTACTCGATGGCGACGCCGAAACAGCTTGACTCGGATACGGGCGCCTAAGAGCTGCGATCTCAAATCCATTATTTGATTAACTCGCTTTCCGGTCTTATGCACTTCGCCATAATGTCACACGTCAAACATACAACCAAATTTCATTTGTCTTTCAATCTTCAAAATGCGCAATTGGTTAATTGGTCCAAATACCTAGAATAACTTCACGTTAACGATTTCAACAATAATTAACCAACTATATGAGACTCATGCAATATAGATCAATCAACTTGTCTTGGCGAGTACATATGACTTTTGCTTGCACGACCGAAACGGGCCCATATATCATTATCAGGGGCAATATTTGCACGCGTATTTGGCGTGATATGGCCGTATTAACGCACTTATACGGACGCATCTGGCAGTATTTGCCCACTTATATGGCGATATCTGGGCGTACCTGCTCCTATATGTAGCGGTATATTTCCCGATATGACTACTTATATTATCATATCTGGACGTATATAAAATATATCAGGGACATATCTGACATTTTCGTACGGGTCCGCACAAATCTTCTGATAACGGTCCGAATCAGATACCAACGTTTAAAGGGTAACTGTAAAAAAAAAGCGTTTTCTTAAACAGCCTAATTGGGACAAGCTCGTCTCAAAACAATCTTTCCACGAATTTTTTTTTTACAGCAATATTTATTGCGCGAGACTCAGTTTAGTTTGCGGCTACTTCGTCCGTTCTAAATCGCGCGCCACAAAGTGCGTATTATACGTCACGGAGTGGCTGCTATACGTCACGGACTGGCTGCTATACGTCACGATAGCAACTCTATTCATTGGCTACAGATTGATTGACGTCTTAGATCTTGGTTGTTATACCTTTGTGATATGTTGTAATTTTCTTTTGAGCGGCATATTTTTACGTTTAAAAAATAACCCATGTAATGAGAGTTATTATTCTTTACAAAAGGTTTACAAGACGGGCACTTCCGTTTGGATTCATACAATAAATACAAAAGATCCGCCATTCTTTCATGGCCGCCGTAGTCTCTGCTCCCGCCCGTCTTGCCTACCTCGATAGTCGTTTAGCCGAAATGATCAGTGTTTTGTGTTGACCCAGGTGCTTGAGTGAGACTTCCTGAAGTGAAATAGTGTGCGTTTAGCAGCTGTCGCAGATGTTAGTGATAGGAAGCGACGCGGGGACTTGGCATTCATAGCGCGGTTTGTTACCTTCGTTGTCCTTTTTGCTTTCTCAACGTTTTTTTTTTTTTAGTAAAGCTATACGCACTCCGGAGTGCACTTAGGTCGGAAATGGCTATACGCACACCGCGGAGAACTCATGCCATTTGGGTCACCCTTTTCGAACGGCGCGTGTATCACTGGGGAGCTCGTTAACACAGCCCCCCGCCTGAGTTCACGCCGCTTCGCGGCGACAGTATCGGTTGCTAATTACAAAACTTGAACCAGTACACGCCGCTTCGCGGCGTCCAGCCGGCAACACAAGCCCCGCTGTCCGATCGCACCTCCGGAAAGGGAGTCCCATACATACCATTTAGTTCTGCGAAGTTTCGGCGACAACATTCGGTTTTCTTAGTGTTCATCGCAAAAAGAAATGTCGTAAATATCGCCAAATGCCTCGACAAAACAAAATGTTCCAAAAAAAAGGGAAAAAAAGTAGGCCCACCGCGAACCGAACCGGCGTCCACTTGCGTACAAAGCGGACGTCTTAACCCCTACGCCATGCCACCGCTTGGAAAAGTCGCTGTGACCATTCGTTTTATACGAGTTTAGCGGAGTGCGTATAGCCATTTCCGTTCGAAGTGCACTCCGGAGTGCGTATAGTTTTACTCATTCTTTTTTTGGTTTGCGCGTGCAAATGCCGTGATCGCGACAGCGAGTCTTCCAGCAGCCATGTCGCCCCGAAAAATGGCAAGCTGAATACTATTTGGCTGGAGGCAAACCGGCGTTCGCGTAGCGACAAACGTGTCCAGGTAGGGTCTCATCCTTTCGCTTCGGAAGCCTTCGAGATTTGCACCGGGTGCACCGAACGTTCGCGACTGAGACACAGCTGTTACGTAAAAATCCTGGCACAGCCAGGTTATTACGTAACAGCTGTCCGCAGAAGCCTTCGGACATCCGAATTCTGCGTTAGCCGACAGATATTTTCCCGGCTTCCGAACCATCTTACGTAAAGTTGTTTGAATTGATTGTGTACTGTTTTCGCAAATCTTGGCTCGTGATTGCCGCTTTGTAGATCATCTTATTCGTTTTGCTGGAGAGATGCAAACGACGAGCATAACAAAATCGGTTGCACATTCCGCGCACCTCGCAAAAGCACTTCCCTAGTCACCTTGCGTAAAGCGCGAAACACGGAGTCCCCACCGTACCGACTTCCGAGTCTTTTACCTGCTTTAGAGCAGTTTGCACCTGCTAGTAGGTATGTTTACTGAAACTGCAACTTGAAAGTAGGGGCAGTGCGAGAGAGCAAAGAGACAAAGTTGGGAAAGCTTGCTCGCCCTCCCCAATTTCTGAACTCTCAAGTGATTGTACCGTAATAAATGCACCAACGCCTTTTCCCAAAGTAAAGAAAACGCACAATAAAGAAAAAACACTGTGTTCGCTGCGTAAAAAATGGTCTCAGTTCATGCATCTGTGGGCAGGTAGGAAATCTTGCCCAAATTTATTCACACCGCATGATGATCGCAACAAACTCACACGAGATTTCCAGGAAATTATTGGTGGTGATTTATGTTTCCCTAAAATTCTGTATAACCGGCCGTTTGCGGGACCGAATCATCTACTCGAGCGGTGTGCGTCGCTGTGCAAACACGTCGCTGTGCAAACGCAGTCCAACGACACGAAGCATAAAAACGGCAGATTTAGGACAACAATCCGGAGTCCATTGTTCAATTAAAACGACGTAATTTTGTTGAAAACGGCCGCAGCTTTTTACTCACGGTAAGCGTTGGGAATCTTCCACATTTTGAAACGGAACGAAGGAAGATTTACTTTTAAAAACATCTACTAGAATACGGGGTAGTGTTTGAACAGGTGTGATTCGACAATGGGAACTTGTGAGGCTGCGCGTGTAGACAACAATCGTGGCGCTGCAGTCGACAGGCAAACAGAACGTCGCTGTTGTTCGCGCATGTCGCCGCACGTGCGCGTGCACGCGGGTCGACACCTATCGCGATTTCTACCACACGCCTCACACGAGCCGCTACGGCCCTAACACCCTGTATTCTAGTACACTGCAGCGGGACGCCGGGCAAACGAAAAAAAAAAAAAACCTAGCTCGCCCAGACTAAGCCCAGACTGGTCGGCTGAGAACACCCTGTTAGAGTGTACTAGAAAGGACGAGTGGGGCCACCGGAGCGCTATTTCTGTATCTCCGCATTTGTAAAAAAAAGAAAAAAAAACGGCTAATCCAAGCCACTTCGCTCGTAGCGCCCGAGAGGGCGCTACGAGCGAAGGGGTTCGGATTAGCCGTTTTCTTTTTTTTTTTATGAAAAACGCGTTTCGTTCCAATTTCAAATCGACCAATTGGCTCGACCGGCACACTGGTCAAGGTCATAAAAACAATAGAAGGCCGGACTATATTTTTTATACAACCTAGGCGGAAGGAGTCAGGTGACGTTCATAAAGTCACCGCGAAGGGACTTGTCGTAACAACGCCATGCGACATCAGGACGACGCCTCTAAGTCCACGTCGTCACCGACGTTAACAAAGTGCGTTACACGACATCGAGACTGCGTTCTCACGTTATATGGCGTTGACAACGACGACGATGTCAACGTTGACTTTGATGACGATGATGACAACGTCACGGGACGTCAAGATGATAGCGTTCTTGTCAACGCGACGTCATAAGGACGCTAGGTGTCAGTTCGTCGACGTCGCTGTCGACATGCCGCAACTTGACATCATGAAGACGTTCCGACAACTTCACGACGTCGACGTCGACGTCACCGTTGACGACGTTACACGACCTCAAGACTTCGTCGTGACTGCGCGTCGACGTTGATGCTGGCGAAGGCGACGACGTTACACACCGTAAAGGCTTCGTCGTGACGTCGTTGTGACGTGGACGTTACCGATGACGTCAGGACGACGTTAACGTAACGTCTGTGGGAATAAAAGGAGGGAGGATTACGCACCTTTTTCGTCCGGGTACTGGTCCGGTGCTCAAAGGGGAATCCGATGCCCGTCCCACCGCGCGGCCGACGGCTACCAGCGAGGGCGGTCGCCGCGCCGGGTTCGGCCAACGCCATGCCAACAACGATGATCCCGGTATCCAACAGCGTTTATTGAGTAACAGGGGTCCCCAACAAGACACTGTGGTCAAGCGAGCCATGGACACAGTGTGCCCGAAGCGCCCGCCGACCTGTGAGCCAAAGGGGTAATTGAGAGCGGAGTCATCGCCGGTCGGACGAGCTCACGCCGCTACCCGTCGTCGCAGGAGTTCGGGGACACGGCTCTCGGCAGCCGGACGTCCACAGGTAGTGCGGACGCCGACTGCCAGAGCCAGGGGAATTCCTAGCGTGGAGTCATCGCCGGTCGGACGAGCTCGCGCCGCGACTCGACCCGTTGCCCGGAGTCCAATCCAGGACTCCCCGACCACACGGCCGTCCACTCGGAGGGCAGGCCCGACTCTCTTTCGGTCGGTCGTCTCCGAAAACGAGAGACGCGCGGAGGAGTGCGAGAGAGTAAGCCAGCATGGTGGCATGCTCTCTCCGACACGATACGGAACGAGCCGGCGCGAAGCCAGACAACTCCGGCTCGAACGTCCGTGGCGTACGCCTTCTCGGGGGAGGGGAACCAGTGGCTCCCACAATCCCCCCCTCCTTAAAACATTTGGCACCCCTTTCAGAGAAAGGAGCGCCGGCTCTCAAACCCCCAAAATACAAGACCTGCACGCTGACAACACGGGTGCCAGTCGCGCTCACAAATACAAGATCTTGAGTCGGGGGCCCCGGCAGCCCCCCGGACCCGCCGCCGTAAATGTTCGTCGTGCCGGAGTTCACGACGCACTCGTGAGGCGATGCACTCCGGTGCCGTCGAATTAAGCCAAGAAAAGTTCCTCGATGTCGGACGAACAAAAGGGGTCGACACGAAGTTCTTTCAAAATACCAAGCACCACTCACATGCAGACGTGGATGTTCGGCGGTGTCTCTCGGCTCGCTCTGCGCGTCGGCGACTCGTAGTGGTCGAAGCTCCGTTGAAGCGGAGACGGTGACGCGCGCAGGTGACCTGGGTGCAGGTGACCGGTGGCGAGGGAAACGCCGGCCACCGAAGTCGAAGGCGCACCTCGGGGCCGGCATCAGGTGACGTCCGTGACCAGGCCCGCATCAGGAAGACTGGTTCAGGTGGGCGCCTCGGTGAGGTCCGACGACAGAAGGACGACAGCGGCCATCTTGCCTCGGCCGGAAGTCAGCCTCCCCCGTCTGCTGATCCTGGCCACCGTCGGGTGCGCAAACTCCTGGTAGCGCCAGCGACGACGCACATCCGGCAGGTCCCGCCCAGCAGCTCGGCGTGTCCCGACTCCCGCGCCGTCGCACGTAGTGGGGGATGGCAGGTAAGAGGGGGGGGGGGGGCACGAGCGTCTTCCTGAATGACGGAAAGAAGAGCCCACGCGCAGCACCCCGCAAACATCTCTTCGCCCTTTCCAGACCCGCAGTATGGCAAGGTCGAAGGGAGAGATCATTGTTCTCGGGCGACATACTGCCACCGAGGGGAAGCAATGGTCCCCGAAAACAGGTTTTGGCTGAGTCCTCATAGTATCTGGACTCGGCTGCCTGCGTACATTAACCGGCCTACCGAAGGGTGGGAGGCTCAAGTTGGAAGGCAGGACACTCGGTGCTACTAAGAGAATTAGAGGGAACCCTGCGTACGCAGATTGAAGTCGCCGGGAACTGAGCCGGCGACTCTCCGCTGACAGCGGTGGCTGCACCAGGAGCCGGGCCGGGGACTGCGAAAACAACTAACTCCGTAGAGTATTCGAGCTGCACGCATCCCTAGCGAAGCGCACGGAACGGGGTAGCTAAAAAGCCGCCCCATCTCTAGTGCGTCGTGCCACTCTTACAACGCAAAGGCGTTACTCTTGGAAATCAGCAAAAGCTCAAAGGTGTCAGCAAAACAAATCTATCCCGAAGAAAACCCTCGCGCCAACCACAATACAAGTGGCGTACAGCGCGCGCGCCCACAGTATGAAAACTGCTTCTGGACGCCGGCGGATGCGTGGCCTACGGCTCCCGGAGCCCGTCGGTAGCATTACGAGCTACTTGGCAACGTTAATGGCAGACGCACCACCCGACTCTCCCGGAGAGTCCGACAACTCAGTGTCAAAGAAACGCGCATATTTACAAACCCAGATTGTCCCGCTGATCCGTAAGAAGCTCTTTGCTGCTAACAACATTCGTCGCGAGGCCCACAGGGGTCAACGCAACGCGATTTCCGTGGCACAAAGGCTCTGAGGACGCTGCCAGAGGCGACAATCCTCTAACTAGGTGGGGGGTTGGCAGCGGAGTCGGCAACTGTCAGGCCGTGGGGGACTGTTGCTAGCGACGCCCATCACCAGAGGCGACAGGTACAATAAAACGTCTCCTGTGGCCAGACACGAAAAGAGAATGAACAAATCGTGACTCACTCAGGTTTACGGGCTGGCTCTTGGACGTGGTTCCCAAATCCGGGCACCGATGGGATTCGCATCATGGCGGCTCACAAAGGGAGCCGGCCTCCCCAAGGGAGGCTCCGCCATCTTGGCATGGCGCGGTGGAGCAGTGCCACGACAACAATAGGTGCCATGGCCCCACGTTTGGCGCCATTTTGTGGGAATAAAAGGAGGGAGGATTACGCACCTTTTTCGTCCGGGTACTGGTCCGGTGCTCAAAGGGGAATCCGATGCCCGTCCCACCGCGCGGCCGACGGCTACCAGCGAGGGCGGTCGCCGCGCCGGGTTCGGCCAACGCCATGCCAACAACGATGATCCCGGTATCCAACAGCGTTTATTGAGTACCAGGGGTCCCCAACAAGACACTGTGGTCAAGCGAGCCATGGACACAGTGTGCCCGCAGTGCCCGCCGACCTTAGAGCCAAAGGGGTAATTGCGAGCGGAGTCATCGCCGGTCGGACGAGCTCACGCCGCTACCCGTCGTCGCAGGAGTTCGGGGCCAGGGCTCTCGGCAGCCGGACGTCCACAGATAGTGCGGACGCCGACTGCCAGAGCCAGGGGAATTCCTAGCGTGGAGTCATCGCCGGTCGGACGAGCTCGCGCCGCGACTCGACCCGTTGCCCGGAGTCCAATCCAGGACTCCCCGACCACACGGCCGTCCACTCGGAGGGCAGGCCCGACTCTCTTTCGGTCGGTCGTCTCCGAAAACGGGAGACGCGCGGAGGAGTGCGAGAGAGTAAGCCAGCATGGTGGCATGCTCTCTCCGACAGGATACGGAACGAGCCGGCTCGAAGCCAGACAACTCCGGCCGGAACGTCCGCGGCGTACGCCTTCTCGGGGGAGGGGAACCAGTGACTCCCACACGTCATAGCTATGTTTGATGTTGCATGGGGTGTCGATGTCAACGTCGGCATCGACGACCATGTCCACGTCGTCCTCGACGCGGTGCGCGACGTCATGACCGCGTTACAACGGCGACTTGATGTCACGAAACGGCGTCGTCCTCGACGCGACGCGATGTCACGACGGCCTTACGACAGCATCTTGGAGTCGCATAACGTCGTAATTGACGGTGACGTCATGGCGTCTTCGTAACGTCACGTCGTCGTGTTGTGGTGCTTTGACGTTACCTCTGACGTCAAAATCATAAAAAAAAATTGACCGCATAGTGGTGAATGATGTTGATTGGGGCGAAGCTCTGGTGGTGCTTGTCTGCGTAGACGCTGAGCAGCAGCATGCCGAGCCTTTCGTTCGTTTTCATCCATGTCAGAAAGAGAATAGAGAGTTTTAGAATAGGGGGCCCCAACGCTTTGGGGAACCCAACGCTTTGGGGTACCCAACGCAACGACACCTTACGCAACGTGCTTATAGAATAGGGTTTGTGACGACGCAACGCGGCACGCTCGCCTTTTTCGCATGCAGCGCCATTGTGGACAACGAACGAACTTCTTAAGAGTGAAAAATTATTAAAACGCAAAACATTTGCGCTGAAACGATACTTTATTGTGGCTTGCGGTACAAATAATAGGGAGGGTAACACCAGTTGGAACGGCACCGCAAGACCCATCTGCCGACCGTCTCTGAATCAGAAGATTTACTTCTCTGGTCACAAGAGAGTGCACGCCCTCAAATAGCAGGCTATCATGTGCGCCAATGGAATTATCTGCGAATTCGACGGGCCATTCCCCGGTCACAGGCACGACGCTGGTAAGCGTAGCTTGCTTTTAGCCCATCCTGTAGCTGAAGCAGCACGACAGTTATAAAGAGTTATATAATAGGGGGTCCCAAAGCTTTGGGACCCCAAAGAAATTGGGGCTTAGCACTGCGCACGCGCAGAACCCAGGGTCTTGGGTTGGCGCGCGCCCCCAACGTGAAATTCGAAAAATAGCGTGGGGCCCCCAAATCCACCTTTTTACGAAGTCACCGGTTCGAGATTTTTGGGTAGAGAACGCGCGTGCACACCACGAGCGCTTTCACGAGATCTCGCTTGAAAGCATGCCATGGCCGCTCGTGAATCCATGGAACGCGAACATGTGTTTTCATACCAGAAACTCTGGAACCATGATTTCGAAAGAGGTGGATTGCTTGGGGTCGAATGGGCCTCTTGACGAATATGTGCTGCCACCTAGACACGTGAATCGGTTCGAGACTTGGTGATGGAAAACAACGCGCGCCCAAGGCCTCTCCCACCCGTTCCACACCCAAAACGTCAGCTACATCCTGTTCACCCATTGAGGCGATGTGACCTATAGGTACGGCTCCCCCAAGCTCACCTTTGTCCCCATCGTGCGTAATCTTCCGCCCCGAGGTCGACACAACGAAACCGCTCAAAGGCGAGAAATGCAAGATGGCGGATTGTTTGGAACTAGATACTCTCGAACCCAGGCGCATGAAATACTCCGCGCATGCGCACCGCGTATTTCTACAAAAGGTCCATTGCGCCGGCAAACATGGCGGCGCCCTTTCCGCTCGCATCGGAGCAAATTTGTCATGGTCGCTCCAGCATTAGCCAATTTCATTGCCAATGAATGGTGCAACCGGCTTTCGCTTTGCTTTATCTCGCCCAAGCCGCAAAGAATGAGCGGTGGGCTCGCCCCATTTTAAAGATCGTACCTGATTCTGGCCGTTCCTAAGCCTAAACATACGTCGTAACTGTTGACATGGTAACGTATTGCTACTCCGTGGCTAAAGACTTGTTCACACAGACCCGTTTTTTTTTTTTTACGTTACGTTACCAAAAGTCACCGGGAAATCTGTGTTTCGTATTAAACTGTGCCAGCAGCAGGTCGACACGGTCGCGGATGGCCCGCGTGGAGAAATTTCTTCCGATTGCTTCGGAGACCCTTTCGGCAATTGAAGTCCATCTCCTGGAATCCTGGAATGGGTTAGTGGCGTACACTTCGCTTAGCACATAAATGTCATCGTCGATCGAGAAGCGAATGCGCGCGGGGGCCTTCTCTTCCGCCATTTTCTTCTGGCCTTGGATCGGCCTCGACTCGTTCGGCCATCCCGCTTCGGGTGTAGCCGAAACAATCCAATCCGTAGCGCTCTAATTTAGCGCTTGTTCTCGTAGTAACATAGCGAGTTGAGCTAGATGGTACTTAGAAGACATACCTAAAACAGCGCACAAGCACAGGAGGAAGATAACAGAACACAGGAAGGGGTGCTGACTCTTAACTTATGTATTGTGAAAGAAAGAAAAAGAGGAAGCTTCAGACATGAAGCCCACGTTGTTGTTTTTCTTTCTTCTTTTTTCTCATGTTTTCTTCATCGTGACCTTATAATGTCAGTTTTCTCCTTTTCTACTGCAACTTTGTAATGTATCTGTTTTTATTCTTTCTTCTTTTTACCTTTTGGGTGCGCGTGGGCTTCATGTCTGAAGCTTCCTCTTTCTCTTTCTTTCACAATACATAAGTTGGAAGTCAGCGCTCTTTCCTGTGTTCAATTTTCTTCCTGCTGTGCTTGCGCGCTGCTTTAGGTGTGGCTCGTTCTCGAATTTTTTGGGCGTTTGTGTGCGCTTTGACCATCTGCAGCCGAAGATTTAGGCCTTCAACAATGCCGAGACTGAGACGAACGCGAGCGCGCATACTCTGCGAGCAGCTGCACTATTGAGATCTGAGCTGGAGCTACTTTGAAGCCTTGAAATACTTGTTTTCAAGCTGCAGGTATCGTGCCACGAACGAAATCCACTCGGAGCCACGGAGTAGCCATACGTTGCCATGTCAACGATTACCACGTCTCTTTAGGCTTAGGAACGGCCAGACTCAGGGACAATCTTTAAAATGGGGCGAGCCCACCGCTCATTCTTTGTGATTTGAGCGAGATAAAGCAAAGCGAAAGCCGGTTGCACTATTAATTGGCAATGAAATTGCCTAATACTGCAGCGACCATGACGAATTCGCTCCGAAGCGAGCGGAAAGGGCGCCGCCATGTTTGCCGACGCAACCCGGCCCCCGGCCCCAAGCAATTGGGGGCCCAAGCGCCAACCCAAACCCCCAAACAGAGTTTGGGTTCTGCGCATGCGCAGTGGTGAGCCCCTATTTCTTTGGGGCCCCCAAGCTTTGGGGTCCCCTATTCTAAAACTCTCTAATGTGTGGTATGAAACGTGGTTATATACGCATTTGAGCATTTGACCGCAGCGCCCTCTCGTTGAGCGACTACATGCAACGTTTCATCCATGACATCCCCAGCTCTTGAGTTACTTCCACATCTCAGAGCCCCCTACTCGTCCTGCAGTCGTGGCCGAGTGGTTAAGGCGATGAACTAGAAATCCATTGGGGTCTCCCCGCACAGGTTCAAATCCTGTCGACTGCGCAAACATTTACATAATTTTTTTTCATCTTTTCTTTTTTTCATCTTTTTTTTACCCTACATGAGCACGTGAGCACGTGATCACGTGCTCGTGAGCACGTGAGCACGTGAGCTCACGAGCACGAGCACGAGCACTGGACGCCGGACATACGGACATGGCTAGCCCCTAAAGGCTGAACTCCATGGAGCGAATTATGCGACGAATAACTGACGAACGCCGCCCGACGGCACGCTCGCTTTGCGCGTGACGTAGCAGCCACTGTGCTGACGCCACGCGCAGAGCAAAAGCCGCCGGGCAAAATTCGTCAATTTTTCGCTGCATATTCGTCCCATGGAGTTCAGCCTTAAGGAGCTTTACCCCTAATACAAAATAGCTCCTAAGGGGCTATATGGCCCTTATGAGCTTGGCCTGTGTTGTTGCTCGATCGTAGCCAAGGTGGTGCTGCGGTCAAAGTGGCTTGGTTCCACCTGATCGTTTTCCACAATTTGAGGGGCAACTAAAAACATGAGCGGAGCCTGTAGCTCACTCGTACTTTCTAGTGCACTCTAACCCTGTGGTCCGATTGCCCGATCGAACCCCGAGCGCCCGAGCTGCATGTGCAGCTGGGATCAACTCGTTTGTGATGACGATGATGATGATGATTGCGATTTTGAGGTTGCTCCTTTTGAATCGGGCTGTTCAAAGTGCAATGTACCTAGCCAACAACAAAAAAATGAAGCTTTTTTTATCGCTTTTGCATTCACCTCCACCAACCTTCCAGCCATCTTTTAGTCCTTTCGGCTGAGTTCTTGCAGTGCTCGCCGCGCTCGCCAGGCCTTGGCGTCACCCCAGCGAGGGTGTACTAGTATAAACCCGCCCCCCCCCCCCCTCCCCCCCGACCTACTCTATACTTACGACCACTCCATCTGGAAACACTCCCGCACGCACTTCCCGGAGGGGCCGAGTTTCAGCGGCGCCTCGTGGCGGGACCTGCAACTCGGTATTTGTTTTTCGTCTTTTTCCGCGCTGCACCAGGTTGTGTTGGCCTAGAAGTTGGGTAGTGGGCTCACCACCCAATCTCCGCCGTGTATTGCGCTGAAGCGGCCGATGTCGAAAACGCCGGAGGCGCTGCAGTAGATTCCTCCTGAAACTTCTCCCGCCCGCTGCCCGCGATTGGTAAGAGCCGCCTAGTCTGGTCTGGCCAATGCGCGCTGGAAAGATTCAGGAGAAAACGCGTACAGCGCCACCGCCGCGTCGACATCAAACGCGTCTGGCCGAGCCGTCCCGTGAGCCCACTACAACTCTCTGGGGCACTGTAGTACCTTATGGCGTTGGCGGTGCGCGGGTGCAGCTATTACCGACTGGTGTTGGCTGCGCAGACTAACAAAGAGGCTAACTAATATGATGAATTGGACTCCTTCAGTATCCTTTACATAGTGAAAAACATTTTACAGCGTGAACGTGGTTGAAACCAGAAAGCGCGATCAGCTGGCACGCACCCACGGATAACAGAAGAACCCGACGAGTTTGGAGTTAGGTAGGAGGACCGAGTTCGCATCTCGTGAATCGTCTAACTGCCTCATCTCGATCCCCTAGGGAATGGAAGAGATCGAGTATCTATGTGGTAAAGCCCCTTGAAGTGTTTGTGCCCGTCCTACAAGTAGAGTCAATAGCTTCATTGTACGAGGCCTGTACCTCGTGCGGCCCTTGAAAGCAAAAGGCGGCGAAACAGTCACTCGTGTCTCCCGCATCCGCACAATAGCTGTCGGTACTTAAAAAAATCTCGACGCCTGAATTGTATAAAGAGGCCTCATAACGTGGTGGTGAGAAGCACCTGTGTGCCCAGTTTTTGGAAGTACAAGAAAAACACCTCTGCAGACAATGTTTAAATCCCCCAGTGACTCTTGCTAAGTTTGGTTTAGTTTCTGCTTGATACGATTTGGCAGTTTTAGTAAAGGCACATTTTGGGCTGTTTCTGTTTAAGAATTTGAGCTATTCGATCATGCCATTAATTAGCCCTCCCAGATCGGTATTGCTTGATTTCCTAGGCTGTTGATGTGACGTTCATTGCCTAAATTAACACGTATTCTTTCGACTATTATGCCTGTAATAGTGTATGTGCATGCGTCGTTTCCTTCAGCGACCTGGATATTTTCAGAACAACCATTGACTTCAGACTTCATTTGGCGTCAGTCAAATGTAGATTTTAGGCAGATTAGCAATCCACCGAGGTTTTCTAAGACTGTTCGTCAGCTGATAATGAGTACGCTTTTTTAGCTCAGGTTCAAGTTATAAGCATTTTGTGTCCAGAATGCAAGCGCACGAGCTAAGAAAGTCTGACCCCAAAAAGATTTTAGACATATCCGCCACATAATTTTACATGCTAACATTTTTTCCTACCTAAAAGGATAATGAGTTGAGATGGTGCCGTGACTGGTGTTATATTGCCTTGTGCCACACGACGTTAGAGGTATTTACAGACTAGTGTTCACTAGCGTACTGTGTGCAATGCCTAGCAGTTCCGCATGTACAAAAAAGTTCGTCCTTTTAGGCACACAGCGTACTCCTAAAGTAACTTTGATCGGTTTTTTGCTCTCTTTCTCAGCCAATTCTTGGCCGGTCGGCTGATGCGGTAGTTTTTTAGGACAGTCATCGTTCTCTTCCTTTAACCGCGCCTGAGTACCACGCCGGCCACAAGTGTCGAAGTCGGATGTGACCCTTTGTCATAAGCACGTGGGCGAAGTGACGTAGCTAGGGGAGAGGCTTATGGAGCTTCAGCATCCCCTCCCCCGAAATCCAGCCGACCCTATAATATTGTCACGAATGACTGGAGCAGAAACGGCGAAAATCCCGTTTCAAACTTAATGGAGCGAATTTGTGCCAAACAAAACGAAAAACGAGCGTCGGGACAGCAGAAGAGCGCGCGGCGAATTGGCGTCGTAACAGCAAGCGACAACGAGACTGACTTGACATAGTGCCCTGAATAGAAATGAATGTAGTGGCTTAGCTCGGCTATGCCAGCATATACGTAGTGTGAGCTTAGGTTCAGCTGCTTAATCTTCTCTTTCCTGGTTGTCTAGGATTAGCTTGATTATCATGCTTAGTGCTGCTTCAATGACACACACACGGTGTATGCATTATGTGACTACTTCGGGATCCGATGAGTTAAGCTTCTCCGCTCTTCTGCGCCGCTGAGCAGCAATTTCGCTCTCCTTCTCCATGGCTATACCACACTGGCAAACGCCCCGCTATATGTATACCCCCACTGATACCTCTGCGCATGCGCACAAAATGAGAGGCGCTATCAAGCGGCTCCGGTGCAGCGTCAGACTTGGCTACTGCGCAACAGAGGTGCACAGCTGGGCACGCGGCGGCGCCAGTGCGTCTGCCGCGGCTATGACGTCACTCCTCTAGAATGCGCAGACCGCCAAGGCACGCGCGGCGGCGGCTCCGGCGCGCCAGCTGTGCAGCCGCCTCGGTGGCTCCGAGGCGAGAGCGCTGGCCTACGGATCCCCATGTGGAGGGTTCGAATCCCGGCCGACGTGCCTGCAATCTGACGGAGGCTTATTGCAGAGGAGGCGCCGTGTAACCCCCTATTGAAAAATCCGGCAAAAACTTCCAGTGACATTCGGTGGAAACGGGTTAATTTCCACTCATTTTCACCAGAAACCAGCGTAGTTTACCAGTTTTTTGGTGGAAATATTGCCGGCCGCCACTTCCAGTAACCAGATTTCGCTGGACCTTTTACCGGAGCCACTTGCGGTTAAAATCCGGCAAAAACTTCCAGTGACATTCGGCGGAAACGGGTTAATTTCCCCTCATTTTCACCAGAAACCAGCGTAGCCACTTTCGCTGGAAGTTTACCAGAACCACTTTCGATTACCCGCCGCTGGAATCCTACCGGAAGCCACTCTCGTTTGCCGGACACCGAACATCACTGGAAGCCGTTGCAAGGGGAACTGCTAAAGTCAAGCAGGCCAAGACAAGCAGGGGGACAGAGTTTGTAATGGCGGCCGCCAATGCAGCGGCATTCTCGTGAGTGCGTGTTTTAGCTCGAAACGACGTTGCAATTCTGCAAGAAGTGCGTGCAGCGAACTGTTTTGACGATCCAAAAAGGTGGGCAGCGATCACCGGCAACTTGGTATTTGCGACAGGCAAAAGTCTGGGCCAGAGCAGGTACGAGACCACTCGAGCGGCATTCTCGTGAGTGCGAGTTTTAGCTCGGGACGACCCGTACGAAAATGTCAGATCGGAGCGGTTCCAGTTCGGATCCGCGCGGTTGTAAACTTGTGGACAGTTCCGATCCGCTGGATTCTGGCTGTAAGCAGTCGGATCCAGTGAGACGCAACGCACTGGAATCGCACGGTGATGAGTGGATCCGATCCGCTCCCCTTGTTCCAGTAGGGTCTGCTTCCAGCCAGCGGGCGCGCACACGCGTGACTGGAGGAGGGGAGATAGGGTTGGAGTGGAGGGGAGGAGGGGGGTCGGCGGGGAACTTTCACGCAGGTCACGTGTTAGGGACAGGCGCATCCGCTTCGGAGGCGCTGCGAGCGGGCGTTCTCCGCGCGCGCGGTTGGCTTTGTTGCAATCGGCGCCGCACAACGCTCCGAGAGTTTAGCTCAGACAGTTTAGTTTCCTCTGCGCTCTCGTCGCACTGTCGGTCGGCGCTCGCCCGGCGGCGACGTTCGCGCTGCGGGCGCACGGATACAATACTTGGACAACTCGGATACCGCTTGCCCGCCGGAACTTCCCGATGCACTCAACACTGGATACTGTGCTTGTGCGTGCTGTGTGTGTGTTCCGTGCACCGTGTTTGGTGACAACGCGCGCCTTGCATTGTCTGTTGCAGTCGGGGGCAGCGCTTCGAAAGTTTAGGTTTCTCTGCGCTCCCGTCGGACTGTCGGCCGGCGCTCGCCCGGCGGCGACGTTTGCGCTGCGGGCGCGCCTGTCGTTGCGCGCCCGCAGCGCAAACGTTGCCGCGCCTATCGTTGCCCTGACGCGCCTATCGTTGCCCTGGATGGATACCCACTGACCTCGGTTTTGAATGTTTATATAGTGTGAAGCTGCGGACCCAGTAGCAGGAAAACTGCACCAGCTCACACAGTTAGGCTCCGCCCCCAAAGGGGCGGAGCCTAACTGTGTAAGGCTCCGCCCCTTTGGGGGCGGAGCCTAACACAGTTGGTCGCATCGGGTTTGGCTCCGCCCCCAAAGGGGCGGAGCCAAACCCGATCCGACCAATGACAGCGCAGGAGGGCGGGGCCAAACCCAATCCAACCAATCACAGCGCAGTAGGGCGGGGCCCTTTCCCTCTCTCCCATCCCAGTGACCAATGACAGGCAGTGGGCATCGATGGCCCCGCCCACAGGACATTAGCCAGTGACCAATCGGAGCTCAACGAGGTCCCGTCACGTGTGAAGTCACGTGTCAGGCGCTTGCCAGAAGCGTGTCACTTACCGCAGACCGCAAACCACGAACCGCAGACCGCAAACCACAAACCGCGGACCGCAAACCACAAACCTCAACTCAAACCACAAGCGTGGTGACCAGGTGTTGACAGCTGCGGTCATCATCTGACAACAACCACGTGATGTCACACAGGGTCCGAGCTTCGTTCGACAGAGGGCGCTCACGTGATGTCGCACAGGGTTCGTGCTGCATCCAAAGGAGGGCGCTGCGCTCCGGTCACATGACGCTCACGTGTTTTGAATTTGAATCGCTGCGCGGTAAATGCCCCTTTTATTCGATAAAAAAGGCTCCGCCGCCAGCGGGGAACCGAACTCGCGACTTCTTGATCACCAGCCCGACGCGGTATCCCCTGAGCTACGTGCGCATAGCTTCCGAAGACTGCTTAAGTCGGGTTAGTTGTTTGAGTGTGTGTGCATTCAGATCACGTGATGTCCCGCGCGCTACTTGGCTTTTGTAATGCGGTTAAAAACAGGATGCTTCATTGTCGCAGGGCATGTGACCATGGTCGTGTGACGTTGCTCGTCTTCCTATCACGTGATTTCGCGCGCGCGCGATTCAAGTGGTGTTCGCGCGGTCTCGTCACCTCGGGAATGGCTTTCGTAATCTGTGTGAAAAAAAAAGCAAACACCCCTCCACGGAAGTTGAACGCGTCATTGCTCTAGGTCATGTGACGAAGCCTATCTATACAATTCCGTCATGCAGGAAGTAGTCTAGACAGGTTCCCTTATATGTCTCGAGAGCTCGGAATGTTATTTTCTTTTTTTTTCATATGCAAATGAAATACATTGTTTCGACGCTCCGCTCGGTCGCTTTTGTTTATTCAGCTGCCGCGTGGGGGCTCGGAACGTCACTCGTGCGCCGGAGGTCGATCTGACAATATGCTCGTGCGTGAACGTCTCGACGGCTGCGAAGAAGATCACACTCGATGGAGCGATGTCGAAGCCTGCGCTGGTCATCGAAAAGCAAACAACAACTTCTTTGTGTCTGCGTTGGATCTGCTGGTGGACCTCGTCATTTTTGGCAAGTTCGTTCCATACGAAGTGGACCCCGTTGTGTTGAGGATAATAGCCCACGTCTACGAGAGCTACAAGGGGCGGGACAAGGAGTGGGAATCGCACGAGCAGCCCTTTGTGCTCTTATCTCATTGGTCGGGCAAGGTGTTGACCAAGGTGACCGCATCGGAGACGACAGACGTGGTGGAATTCATCGCGGATACGCTGAAGACCATCAAACGCGCGATGCAATACAAGCACCACATCGAAGCCACCTACATCCATTGCCTGGCCACCGACGTTCTTCGTTACCGCCTCATCACCGTGGATACCGTAGACTCGTGGAAATAAAATAACTAACCCTAAGATGACTGCGTGTCACTCTCTCCTACGGTTGGTCGCCTTGACTGGACCCTGCAGAGCGGTCCGGTCAGTCTGCACTCGACCTACGTACAGATCGGTCAGGAAAGAAGCGAAAATGAGGGATGAGTTTTACGTGAATCTATTCTCAAATGCCTCGTCGGACATTTTTCACGACAATAGTTTGAGCAAGTTCAAAGTACAGCTGTCCCAACCTATTATATTAAATGAACCGTACGAGGTAGCCCTAGAGGAACTTAACTTCCCATTTAGCATAAAGAATGTGACAAGCCCATCTAACGAGCTGTACTTGGTCAGGCCTACGGATGTGGGGAAAGTGGAAGGCAGCAAACAGCTCCGAATACAGCCAAAGCGAGACTTTATTGCGCTGGTTAAAAGTGCCCTGCGAGAGCTCTTTGGTCCCAAGACGAGCTTCGAGCGAAGTGGCAAATGTTACTCTTTAAGCTTCCAGAGAAACAACGCACTGCGCATGTCACCTACATTGTCGAAAAAACTCAGATTTGCAGAGATTGTTTTTGGAACAGGTCAGCCCGTGGAAGGCAGCCCCGTGGAGGAAGATACATTCGATCGTGAGGTGCAGGTAGAGCTGACGAGGGTAAAGCACCTGATGACTCAGGAGCGAATTGAGATCCTCGAGGGCTTCTACGAATCGCCAGAAGATCTCATTAACGCGATAAACAGCGCCTACCAGTCTCAACTTAAGCTCAATTCCTCGAAAATATTGCTTCGTTATAATCCATACATCAAAGTCGTAGAGTTACAGTTGCACCACAGTGGGTATATCTTAATCAATGCTCACTTATCCCACATGCTTGGCTTCGGCCAGAAAAGCGTGTACACTTCCTTCTCGGTGGCAAACCGCGATGTTATATTATTTCCCAGCAATTACATTTTTGCCTATTGCGATATCATAGAAGCGGAGCACGTCGGCGACGTGAAAGCTCCTCTCTTGAGAGTCGTCCCATTCGTAGTGTCAAAACGAAAACGAAATGATATCGTATCGTATTCTTTCAATCTACCCCAATATAAGAAGGTGATCGTAAAAGAAGTCAGCACCATTTGTCTCGAGCTTGTTGGCGAGAGAGGAAGCTACATCCCATTTCTGGACGGATCGGGTCGCGTTGCAGCCACTCTTCATTTTAGGAGATGCACGTAAAGTCCCCACCGTGTTGTTTAGAACATTTCTCGGGTTCCGGAGAATGACCGCTCACGCAGTTTGTGTCCGGGCCCCTGTTCCAGGTTGGGAGCGGACTACTGTCGGACATTTATCAGAGGATATTGCCAGTGTTTACAAAGCTAGTGGCCCCTTACCTTGGTCGAAAGCTAGTGTCCACGGGTAGAGATATCGCAGAGCGACTGAGACAGGGTTCCTCGCTGAAGGACGCCGTAAAGAAGGGAATCCGCCGCACGTATCGAAGCACCAGAGACGAGTTTCTCCAAAAGCTGCAGTCTGGCGGAGGGCATAAAAGAAAGGCGTCCAGCCAGTGCTGTTCACTCTCTAGACGACAAAAGAAAGGAAAGGTCGTGCATGACTTTTTCGATACCTAAAAAATGACGGGCGATATTTTTACCCTGCACGAGCGTTCCTGTCTGTGCACCAGCGGAGAGCTCGATATGTTCTCTCTTCCGCCTACGTCTTTTGCTTTGGAAAAGTCCGAATATATCGAATTCTTTCCGGTCGCCACGACAACACCCACTTCCGTCTTAGAATTTCACGTTCCGTCTCTAGGACCACACTTTTACGATCTGAAATCAAGCTTCCTGCACATCCAGTCAAAAATCGTGCGAGCCAATGGCGATCCCGCGAGCACCACCGCGGCGGACGGAACTGTCACGCACGATAAGGTCATACCGGTTCAGGCATTTGGAAGCTCCCTTTTTCAATACTTGCACCTGTATCTGAATCAGACTTTGGTGAGCCAGTACGAGAATTATGCTTATCGTTCCTATCTCGATATTCTCCTGCACGCAAACCAGACGGCTAGGGATCACTCTCTTTCCGCCATGCTCTACGAAAAAGACCCGGTAAATACGTCCGAAAAGCTCGACATTCCCGCCGATGCTAAGGGCCTTATGGCACGCTTTAAAAGAACCGAAGGAAGTACGCTCTGTGATTTGTTTTGTCCTCTTATGAGTGACATATGTCAGCAGGAAAAGCTTCTCTTGAACGGGGTGGATATTCGTATCGTGCTGCGGCAAAATACTGAATATTTCAGGCTCTTGGCCGCTTCGACGGTTCCCCAGAAACACGTCGTCCAACTTCCTCGCATTGTGCTCTACATTCGACGCGTGCAAGTTGCCCCGACGGTGCTTGTTGGCATCGAAAGACGTCTGCAGTCCTCTCCCGCGACTTATCTACTACGTTGGGTGGAGATCAAGACCAGAACCGTTTCGCCCGGTGTGTCGCACATTGTCCTCGACGATCTGTATCCGCATCGAGTGCCGTCAAAGCTCATCGTCGCTTTCGTGAAGAGCGAGGCGTTTCAGGGAAGTCGCGAGCACGACCCATTCAAGCTCGAACACTTCAACCTGAAAACGGCGGTCCTGGACGTGGGTGGCTGCCAGCAGAGGGAGCAGTTTGATTTTCCTCAAGATTTGTACATGAAGGCCTATATGAGCTTCCAACACCACCTCAATCGAAGAGACGTCCCCTACTCTAAAGGTGCCTTCTCAAAAGACTCCTTTCTGCTCTACTATATTTTGACTCCGGACAGGGAAGAGCAGAGTCTTTGTCCAATCTCCACGGCGAACGTGAGACTCACCTTGACCTTCAAGCAAGATCTAACTAAAGCCATCACCATTCTCTTTATGTCAGAGACGCCTCGCGTCCTGGAAATTGACGAGGAGAGAAACGTCAAGTTTGCCGCTTGAAATGGAAGAACACGAATTTTACCCAATGTTCGCGGGAAATCCCTGCACGCGTCCCTGGTTTCGTGGCCCGTTCGCGTGCGACGAGATTGGTCAAGAGACAGCGTCACCCGGTCTTTACGTAGTGAATACGGCACCGAGGTCTTCGTTCGGTGAACACTGGGTTCTTTTCTACGTATGCCCAAAGGACAAGACAATTAGTTATTTTGACAGTTTCGGAATGATTCCAATTCACGGGGAATTTTACGACTTTATCGGAGACGCAGCGAGTTTCTTCTACTCCAAGAGAAGACTTCAAGGGACTCTGTCGCACACGTGCGGACTTTACTGTCTATACGTGGGTGCGCGCCTGTGTTGCGGTGTACCGCTCCGCGAGTGCATCCAAGCTTTCTCGTCGAGCGACTACCGACGGAACGACACGCACATTTCCATACTCGTGCGCAAGCAATTTCCTTCTCCTGCTCTAAAGCTCTCCTGCTGCTCCGCTCTGTAACCTGATCTCCAAAATAAAGCCACAAAAAAGGGACACAAAGCGAGGATGGATCTTTTTCTTTGTTTTTATTCAATATACATGCATCTAAGATATTCTCGAGACATGAAGAAACAGATGGCGCGCGCGCGCGACAGCTCTTTATACAAATATCAAACACTTGGTGAAAACAAAACAAAAAACCTCGCGCATACGTTCGGGCGTCGATATAAACCGCACTGTTGCGACGCGTGTGACAGCGCGAGTCTTCCTGTTATCGCGCGGTCAGCTCCGAGCTCGGGGGCATCCGCTTTTACTTTTTATCGGTTATTCTTCGTTGGGTAAACATTGTGTGGTTTGGGTATAGACGCTTTCAGGCAACTGTGCATGGGCGCCGCCATAACCGACCTTCAGTTTTTGTTTCTTCTTATTCCGTCCGCTCCACTTCATCATTACCACAGCAGGGCAGGTAATTGCCATTTTAGATTCTACCGTGTCCTTCTCCCCAGCATAGGCCCTTGTGGAGACTCGTCAACACCCGCTTCGGTTGCCCGGCATCTCGGTAAGACAAGAGAAGGTCGGCTATGGCGGCTCAATCTGGCGCGCGCTGAAAGCGTCTATACGTTCGGGCGTGTGAGCACATTTATCGTGAAGCGGAAGCCGCGCGAGTCTCCCGCCGCGCATGAATGTGCTTCGCGCGAGTACATAGAAACGTGTCTGCGATGCCTTCTTTTCATTCGTCTACGAGCGTAGCATGCATGGTCATGTCTTCGGCCCTGGACAAATTTCGTTTCCAAACGCCGGCGTCAATCACGATGATTGGATCCTCTAAATCGGGCAAAAGCACGTATATTCGCAGCTTGTTGAGATTTAGAAGAGAAATGTTCGACAAAGCGTTTCACGTCGTCTACTACGTCTACGTGTTTCCCCAGAGCTGGTTTTCGGAGACGAGCGGGGTCGTCTTCACCAAGGAGATCCCGCAAAATTTAGACCCCGAAAGAGACTCGCTGATCATATTCGACGACTTTCTCGCAAATCGAACGAAGCTCAAAGACATTTGTGAATATTTTATAGGAGCTGCTCATCACTATAATGCTTCGGTCATTTTCATCACGCAGAACATGTTCCTCCAAGACGCGTACTTTAGAACAATAAGCCTAAATTCTTCGGCCTTAATTATATTCCGTTCAGTGCGGATTGCCGATCAGCTCCAAGTGCTATCCCGACAGCTCTTTGGGGCTAGCAGGGGGCAGGTTCTACCGCGTATATATTCGGACGTGTGTAGAACGCCGTTCAGTTACCTGCTGATCGACCTCTCGCAAACTTGTCCCGATAATTTCCGTGTGAGAGCAAAGATCTTGCCGGACGAGGGTCCGGAAGTCGTGTACGACACGTCCTAATGAACCGCATCGCCAAGCACGCAAGATTCTTGCACCTGTTGTCGGAAGCCAAATCGTGTAGGCAAAGGGAATCACTACTACGTCACACCAAGGAGGAGCATCTGAAAATAATTAGGGAAATTTGTTTAAACCTGTGCGCCGGAAACCTCCCTCTCTCCGCGGATATAAAAAAGAAAGTTAAGAGATTTGCATCCGTCATACGGTCACTGGGAAATCGAAAAGGCACGCCCAAGAACGTAAGAAAGACGCTGGTATTGAAGGGAGGTTTCCTACCCCTGATTCTTCCTGCTCTTCTAGGCCTCATATCAACGATCGGGGGAAGAGCCATCGCAAAGGCTATCGGAGTCTAAGAAGCATGAAAAAGTACCATCTCGTACCTTACAGAGAGAACATTCCCGAGATTCTGAAAGAAGACGACGAACCGGACGACATCAAGCTAAAGAAAAGAGGTTAGAGCGACACCCATTAGCAGGGAAGAACGGACAACGCAGACGAGCGAGCGTGGGGATGATGATGATGACGACCCCTCCGTCATAGTCAATTACTTGAGCAAAACCTACCGGCAAAAGGGTCGATCGCTTCTGGCTCTACTGAGGCCGCTGCTCACCTGGGACCCGCAAACCTTGGAAATTTCGATCGACGAAAAACCTCTACAGGAATCCAATATTGTGGACCTGGTTTCCTATTTAGTTTCCCGCTCAAAGAAATTGCCAGTTCCGGTTCATTTCGATCGCGTCACGAGGTTATTGGTCAAAGAGAAGCTGCCAGTGACCATCGTGAATCACGATCGCTTTAATGGCGCATTCACACTGGAAACGGAGCCGCGTTCGCGAAGCGGTCGCGGATGCGGTTCGCGAGCGACCCCGTTCAGACACACCGAGAGGCGGTTGGCGGTTTCTCGGCGATCACGCGTGATCTTTTGAGACTTGCGTTTGGCAACCCTGTTTTACAATCCAAAATCCACTTTAATCGACAATCCAAAGCCAAACTTTTGCCATTTTGGCACTCTGAAGATTTTTCTCCGGGACGTTCGCACGCATCACGAGTTCAGGCAGCGAAAAAAGAAGCTTGGACCCGCCAAACTCGACTGAGATTCCCACGACTTCGCACACAAGCAAAGCCCAGCTAGGCGCGCCTTGCTGACTCAGAGCAGGATGCCCTCGACCTTTTTTCGAAGTGGATTCGTCCCGTATGAATAGCTGACCTTATTTTCGGGATAGAGGGCCAGTTTTTTTCCCCTCGTTCGCTCTTATCTTTTTCGAAGCTGTGAGCGGTGGGGTGAACCGTGGTGCGAGGGAACGTGTTCGGTGCTCGCCGGTCGTGGCTTCGTTGGTGGCGGACTCTCCTCGCGTCACTCGCACGTCGATCGACTCTACTGTTTGTTTGACATCGTCTCGAAAACTATGTAGGCCCAAGAGTTCGAAGTTCCCTCTGGAGGTGGAACCAGAGCTCTGTCCTGACCCTGGTGAGGACAGTCTGCAGCCCTGTAGGGGCCTCCCCATGGGCCGCACTGCAGCGAGCCTTCCAAACAGGTCGAGCTAGCGCAGGTACCCTGCCCGCTCCGCGGCAGTGCGTTGGCTACGCAATCAGGCTCACGGCGTCTCTATCGGCCTTCGTGGTGGCGATGCTCGGTGTCGAAAGCTTTCGATAGTTCACGCGACTGTTTAGTGGGTACAAAAGCTGACATTTCGGTCGACCAGGGGCGGGTTCTGATGTTCTACGGGCTGAGACGAACAAGGCAGCGAGGTTCGGGCTGTGGCACCCGGAATAATAAACAAACTCTTACCCGAACCAAATCACCGCTGCGAAGCCCGTTAAAATTACGAGTCAACCCTTTTCGCGGCGGATTCAAGTGACGGACGTGAACATCGCGTTTCTCCGTTGATTTGCCGAAAGTTAGGACTACAGCGCTAGGACTACAGCGCCTTGGACGCCTCACCAGCAACAGGTGCCATCTTCTTTCGAAAGTCACTGACGTCACGTCAGCGTCGCGTTGTGATTGGTTGCCGGTTTGCGGTCCGTGAAAGCGGTTGGGAGAAATCGGTCCCGAAGCGGTTGGCAAAAACGCGCTCCAACCGCTCGATCCTAGCCGCTTTGCGGTTGAGGACGCGCAGATCCGCTTCGCGTTTGCGGATCCGCTTCCAGTGTGAACGCGCCATAAAAGAAGGACCCTCAAAGCGCGGGCGACCATTCGTCGAGGTGCGTCTTCTTCTTCGGTCAGTTCGCCGAAGCGCCTTCGTACGGATTCCCCGGAGCAGCGGAGCGCAGGATCACCGACCCCATCCGAAGCGGCTCCTGCTGATCCCGTTTCTTTCGCACCACCACCTCGTGCCTCGCAGCGCCTGGTCGAGAGAGCATGGAAGAAATTCTAGACAAGGATTACTTTAACGACGAGGAAATTCTTGCCGCTTTTCACCCACGACACCGAGCGAAGGTCGAGACGCTCCTCGGCGCGATTTCCTCGGTAATTGCCTACACCCCCGAGGGAACGCTGGTGGTTCACGGAGAGCCGCTCGAGGGATTCAGCATTGTAGAGCTTCTGCACTACGAGCTGTACAACAGGCAGCCTCCCTGGATGAGAGGCGCCATTTCCTCTCTCATCAATTGTCCCCTAAACCTGAGTGCAAAATTTCGAGCTCGACACTACCGACCAACGAAGCAGTGCGTCCAGAAAGCATGTCTTCGTCACAAAAGAAGGGGAGCAAAGCAGTCTACTACGAAGCAAGTCATCCAGCCTCTTTCGGTGGAATCAACAGGCTCGCACGGCATACGGGACGAAGAACGGCGGAAAAGTTTCTAGAAGGATCGGACGCATATACGCTGTTCAGGGAAACCAAGCGCCCTCGCGTTTACCGCAAAACGCTATCCTTGGGACTGCGAGACGTCTATCAGGCTGACCTAGTGGAAATTCAAAAAATTGCCAAATACAACGATGGAAAACGATACATTTTGTTTGTGATTGATACCTTCTCACGATTTCTCACCGTCGTCCCCATAGCTCGAAAGACGGGCGAGGAAGTTGTCAGGGCGTTGAAAATTGTCTTTCGCAGCATGGGGAAAAGCAGGCGTTTATGTACGGATCGTGGTCGTGAATTTTACGGAAGATTGGTCCTCTCGTTTCTGGAGAAAAACGACATACAATTGTATTCCGTGAATTCGAAGCAAAAGGCTTCGATCGTGGAACGCGTAAAACGCACCATAATGAGTCGGGTTTACAAGTACTTTGAGTATGCACGAACCAAACGATTAATTGAAATCCTCCCGGAAATCGTCGAGTCTTATAATTTTAGCCACCACAGGACACTGAACGCTAGGCCGGTCGACGTTACCTCACAAAACCAGACCGAATTTTTCTTTCACTTGTTCCCCGATCCCGGTCGCGTGAAAATACCTAAATTTCGCCTGGGTGAACATGTGCGCATCTCCAAAGATCGACACGTTCTCGTGAAGAAGTACAAGCAGTCGTTCACGGACGAGGTGTTTATCGTGGACCGAATTCGATTAGGTGTGCCCAATACCTACCACCTAGTCGATATGGTGCGAAAAGAGCCCGTTCTTGGCTCTTTTTACGAGGCAGAACTGCAGCGCGTTTCCCTGCCGAAAACAAGACCTGGATCGTGGAGAAGATTTTGAGACGCCGACGTGCGCCCCACCTGCAATACCTCGTAAAATGGAGGGGCTACGGCTCCTCGCACAACAGTTGGGTTAAGGCGAGCGATTTTGAGCAAAAAAAGAGATGAAGAAAAAAACGTTTTCGTGTCCTTTACGCGACGCGTCGAGCGATCGTGGGCTCTGCGCGCACATCGCAATACACAAACACGTAGCGAGTTTTATCATTTTTTATTCAAAAATTTTGACAGGAGCAATATAGCTTCATGATCGAGATTTATTCCGTACAATGAGGCTTTCCTTCCTCCGATAAGTCGCCGAATTTGATAGATGTTCAGAGGACATCTTCGAAGGTACATGGACTCACTGATGATGCAGCTGTCTTCACACTCGAGATCATGCTTCCGGGGAGCAAGAACGTCCAGCTCGCTGAGACATTGCTTCAGCGCCTCAGTCTGATTCCTGTCCAAATTTGCACCGGCTCTTTTCGGATGGCCCTCTTTTGACCATTCACGTATTGCTAGCACGGATGCAGGACACTGATGTACTTTGACCTCCTTGTTCAGACTCATCTCGAACGTGCAATTTCCGCGCAGGCTCGCGTGCGACATACTGACGCCGATGGTGATCACGCAGACAATTAGAAAGGAGCCCATGATGAGCGCGAGAAGAGACTTGACGGTCGCGAGCGTCACCGCCATAATGACGGTGCACCGTCGTCATATCTCACATATATATAGGACATTCCGTAAACATGCGACAGTTATATGTGGGGCGTCACGAGGCTACGAGGCCGCGCGAACACCGCTTGAATCGCGCGCGCGCGAAATCACGTGATAGGAATACGAGCAACGTCACACGACCTGCGGCAATGAAGCATCCTGTTTCTAACCGCATTACAAAAGGCAACTAGCGCGCGGGACATCACGTGATCTGAATGCACACACACACAAACAACTAACCCGACTTAAGCGGTCTCCGGAAGCGATGCGCTCGTAGCCCAGGGGGTAACGCGTCGGGCTGGTGATCAAGAAGTCGCGAGTTCGATTCCCCGCTGGCAGCGGAGCCTTTTTTATCGAATAAAAGGGGCATTTAACGAGCAGCGATTCAAATTCAAAACATGTGACCGTCATGTGACCGGAGCGCGGCGCCCTCCTTCGGATGCAGCACTAACCCTCTGTGACATCACATGTGAGGCGCCGCAATTCAAGTCATATAGCGCCCTCTGTCGAACGAAGCTCGGACCCTGTGTGACATCACGTGGTTGTTGTCACATGATGACCGCAGCTGTACACACCTGGTCAACCACACTTGAGGTTTGTGGTTTGCGGTTTGTGGTTTGCGGTAAGCGACACGTTTCCGGCACGCGCCTGACACGTGACTTCACACGTGACGGGACCTCGCTGAGCTCCGATTGGTCACTGGCTAATGTCCTGTGGGCGGGGCCATCGATGTCCACTGCCTGTCATTGGTCACTGGGATGGGAGAGAGGGAAAGGGCCCCGCCCTACTGCGCTGTGATTGGTTGGATTGGGTTTGGCCCCGCCCTCCTGCGCTGTGATTGGTCGGAAGGGGTTTGGCTCCGCCCCTTTGGGGGCGGAGCCAAACCCGATCCCTTTGGGGGCGGAGCCAAACCCGATCACACAGCTCACAGGAAAACTGTGAGCTGTTAAACTGTGTGAGCACAGCTCACACAGTTTAACTGTGTGAGCTGTGCATTTTTCTTACCACTCGACCCATTGCAATTTGGCTCGGCATCTGGATGCGCTGGTGTGCTTGGTGACAATACTTGGACAACTCGGTCGTGGTTTTCGCTAAGCGTACTACTGCCGCCTGGTGCACCCGCGGCGACGGCATCAGGGACGACATCGTGAGTGTGCCCGGGATTTCTCTACGGCGGCGGATGTTCGCTCCGCGCGGTCGTGGTTTTCGCTAAGCGTGCTACTGACGCCTGGTGCACCCGCGACGACGGCATCAGGGACGACTTTGTGGGTGTGCCCGGGATTTCTCTACGGCGGCGGATGTTCGTACCGCGCGGTCGTGGTTTTCGCTAAGCGTGCTACTGACGCCTGGTGCACCCGCGGCGACGGCATCAGGGACGACATCGTGAGTGTGCCCGGGATTTCTCTACGGTGGCGGATGTTCGTTCCGCACGGTCGTGGTTTTCGCTAAGCGTGCTACTGACGCCTGGTGCACCCGCGGCGACGGCATCAGGGACGACATCGTGAGTGTGCCCGGGATTTCTCAACAACGGCGGATGCTCGCTCAGCGCGTTCGCGGTTTTCGCTAAACGTGCAGCTGACAGTATACGTGTGAGGGTCCGTGTGGTGCACCTGCCCGGTTTTATTAGTTGAACTACCGTGCGTCTAGGAATTTACCCAGCGGCATTGTGAGTACCTTGAAAGATATCTTTTGCAGCAAAGGACTTGATTGTTCCTATTTGGTCTAATTACTCTTGTCTACAGCTCTGCAAATTGTTTCACTGGTATCAACCCTGTTAAATAATTACATAGAACCTTCAGGTCTATATGGACTAACCACTTTAATTGTTAGCGAACCGTCCAGCATCTGGTAAACATACACCAACCACGGTTCACCGGCTTCCTCCTAAGTGCCTTCCGTTGACATCCGAAAAAGAAAGAAAAACACGGTAAATTCCGGCCATTCTGGTGATCTTCTGGTAAATTCTGTCTTTACTGGAAGTGAAAAGAGTCCCATAATCCAGTGAAATAGGTTTTTACTGGAAATATACTTCCGGTAAAAATCTGGTGACATTCTGGTAAAATATCTGGTAACATTCCGGTAAAAATCCGGTAACATTCCTGTAAAACAACCGGTGACATTCCGGTAGACTGCGGCTTTACTGGAAGTGAAAACAGTCCCATAATCCAGTAAAATAGACTTTTATTGGAAATGACATTCCGGTTAAAATTATTTTTCAATAGGGCCGAGCTTTCGGTTGCACGTCAAAAGATCCCCAGGTGGTCCAAATTAATTCTCAGTCCTCCGCTGGGGCGTGCCAGATGCCCGTCGTTGGTTTGGCACGTAAAACCCACAAATTTCACTTTTTGCGCCAGGTGTGCACCGTGTGACGTCACTGCTCCGCCGCATGCGCAGCACGGCTCTCCAGGAGCCACGCGAAACTGCTCAACCTCGGCCAGTGTTGCTCACGCTACAAAAAGGTAGCGACATCTTCTTCCTCCTCCTCTGACGCGCACACCTTTTATCTTTATGTTTTGCTTTTTTACACCCGCGCGTCGACTGTAGCGCCACTTGAAATGGCCCGAGATAGCAGACAGCCTTTCTATACTTGGGTCAGAGCGCATACAAGGGCTGAAAGAAACGCAAATACATACACACAGGCTAAAAGCGCACTGTCACGGTATACCAGCCTTCAAGGATGTGCTCAAAAAAAGACGATCAAAGCCGTGACGTTGCACAGTCGGCGTTATTTGATTGGCGACCTGAGCTCATAGCATGCACTGCACTCCGGAGCATAGGCATTCCTTCTCCCTCCTCCTCTGACTCGCACACCTTTTGTCTTTATGTTTTGCTTTTTTTACACCCGCGCGTCGACTGTAGCGCCGTCTGGATTGGCCCAAGGTAGCAGGCGGCAATCTTCAAAGGATGTCACTACTTTTCTGTATAAACGGGCTTTAACTTGACCAGGTCATGCGCAGCTCCTTATCTAGTGTGAGTCGGCATCTCGAAAATTCGGCCCAGTAGGTTCGAGCGTCGGGCGTTCGGGGTGCGAATGGACAGGCACTTTCGAAAACAAGAAAGTAGGACGGAATGATAAAAGTTGCGTTTCGAGTAAGAATAAACAGGAATTTTCTAGAAGTCCGTGACCCGAGCGCAAGGTTGTTCCCGTTACTTGAAGAATTAAATGAATTATATTTAGAAATTACCGAGCCTCAAATGTAATTGATTACCGTTAAAAATTGCTTCGGCTGAAAATCAACGGATTACTTTACTCCTTACACTACTAATCACTTTCAAGCTTTTTTCCCCGTTCACATGTCACGAAAAAAAAAATAGAAACTATTTTGGTGCTTTCAAAAATGTCCTGCAACACGACTTTCCATCTCTTATATGCCCGAATTATGGTAGTCCTTGTAAAAATAAAATATTGCATTTGAGAGAAAGAATGTAGGTGCCCTCTGTTCACCTGTAAGCTAACAAAGCGGCGAAAGCTGCAGCCACACCCGCCATCCCGCTATCTTACGGCGACCCGAAATGATCCCTGGAATACTGCTTACAAAGCTAGCGGTGCGCATGCTCACTAGCAGCGTCTATCTCGGCTAGGAGATCAAGAAGACAACGCGTACTCGGCGTTGTCTTCTTGATCTTAGTATTTCGCGTATATGCATATGCCTTGCACGTTTTTCGAGTGGTTTTAGTGACCGGTCATACAAAAAAGCATGTTTTCTTTTCGTTTATTTTCCTCTTCACGACGTTTTCTATTTGTTAAACCTGATCATTTTACGCTGCTGAATTGCCTGTTCGTGTTTCTTCGGTTTCTGTATTATGTTCATATTTTTAAAAAAGTAATGAGTAATTAACGTAATCCGCTATCAATATTTGTAACAAAACTACATTACAAATTACTCTTGCAAAAAAAAGTAACGCGGCAATTATAAAATTACAAAAAAGTAACTGATTACTTTCCAAGTCTTACCGAGCATAGCTTGCTCGACCCCGCGCGCGGCAATATAAACATGCATTTTGACCCCTTCCCCCCTCCCCTCTTTGAAAACAAATTTGCCTTCCTGGCTACGCCACTGCTTAGGCGTGAATATCTGAAGCAAAGGAGCCCGAATTCCGGAACACTATTAAAGAAACAGATACTAAAATCTTGCACTTGTACCTAAGGCAAAGTTTACTGTACGTCTGGCTGAAACTCTACTGCAGCAGCAGCTTGGCGGGTAGCTCTGACAACTCTCGTGGCAGCTTAGGCCTTGGTGGCTTGAGAAATAGCGTAGTGCATGCAGTCAGGGCCCAGGGGACGAAAGAAACACGACCTGGTGCTCTCCTTAGCCGTGGAATCCACGAAGCGTCTGATGTCAATCAAATCAAGTGCTGAAGTTGTCCAACCTTCTTAACTTGGTCATGCACGTCCTCTCTACGTCAGTTATAACTTCCGAATTGAATAGAAACCTATTTTTTTTTTTTTTGGCACGAGGGCAGAGTGGGGCATGGTGTAATCGTTCGAAATGCTTGTTACCGATGCGCACTTCGAGACCTTACACAAGGTCGTAGTAGTTTTGCTGCGTATTAAAGAAGTACCGAAACTAAACGTTTGCTATTATTTCTTTATATAGCCAGAAACTAAGTTGTGTCAGCACCTTAGAAACCCAGTCCACCGCTCGTAAACGCAAGACAAGTTCTTTTAAAACGAATAAAACGATTTTTTAATACCACTCGGTAGTTGGGTGTCTGATCTAGTTATGACGTTGAATGCCTCCAGCCCGAGCGCCACTCACGGAAGTACAGCAGAAATGTATAAACAACTCTGGCTTGAACGGAATGGCGAAGATTTTAAAGCGAGAGGTAGAGAGCTCGCGGCCACGTCATTTCGATTTCGTGCCCCTTTAAACCTCGCACAGTGCTTCCGCAACGTGCATTCCCCACCATCGACATCGTCGTTCTTAGCAGACGGTTGGTAGGAGCTTAATCTGAGGATGCGAGGACCTTTGCCAAACCCACCATACCGCTCCCTTCCGCCTGCGGCGCAGTGGCGTGGACGGCCACGTTTCGCCGGCGGACGGTCGAAAGCGCTATCGTGAAATGGGCGCGCCGCGCTGAGCTCGGCCGTGCACCCTCTCCCGAGTTTGCCCGGGTGGGCTGCGCGGCCAGGCCCGCACCGCCGCACTTCTTAGGCCCCATTCACACAGCCGGCGTTTCTCCCATCCCGTCACCGTCGCGAGGGGCGTTCCCCTCAGGGGAGAGGATTTTCGGCCCGGTTTTCGCCGGAAAGCTGTGCGCCGCCGGGTGCCGGGCGACGTAAGAAGCTGCTCTACGGCACCGGCGTTCCGGCGTCCCGGCCGATGACGGAGTCCCGCCCCCATCAAAAACCGACCAATCACAAAATAGAAAAGTTTCGCCAAGTTTGGAAGATTTTTCATCGTTCGGTTGCCAACAGTGAGCCAACGCTTGTCGTGTTGTTTTTCTTGTTCCTTTTGGGCGGGAATTGCTAATAGCAGACGTAAATCCTTAATTTACAAAAAAAGAAACGTGCGCACTAATGTTCAGGCACATTTTGTAATTTAAGTTGAATAAATAAGCAATCCGATCCAATCCGATCCTGCCGTCGCGGCTCCGTCGCTTTGCTTGCGCGGCCTGTCCGGACACCCTGCCGTCGCGTCCCCGCCCCGGCGTGCTCCCGTGACGGTGCCGGGATGGGAGAGGCGACGGCAGTGTGAATGAGGCCTTATACGGGCGGCCAGGCCGCTGCGTGCGCCGGGCCGCCATGGAACTACGCAACAGGAGGGCCAATGGACGCGTTCAGTAGCAGCTCCCTCAGCTCCGAACGAAGTGACTCGAGTCGGAATTCTCAGAGAACTACTGAACGGCAACGCGGCTCTTCAGCTGCTCCTACGCAGTTTCCGCTTCCTCCTCTGTGGCAGACGGTCTCCGAATAAAATTGATGCCGGTTTTGAAGAAGTCTCGACAAGTTCGTTAAAAAAAGCGAGAGACCGTATACCTCAGCGCAGTTATTCGAAGCGAGTCAAAGCGATCGAGCGCTTCGAACTGGGGGTTGCAAACGATGTTACTCTCGTAAAAAACGACAAAACGTTGCCAACACACGCAAATAGGGAGCTCGATAAATCTACGCCGCCGGTTACGATGCCTTTATACGTCCATACGTTTGTTCTCCACTTCTTTACGAACTTCCTATGAAATATATTTGTGTACATACGGGAAGTCGGCCGCACATGGCGGTCAAGGTTTTGTCGGCCGAAGCGAGAATCAGCCACCGTTTCATACTCGCGTAGACCCCGATTTGGCCACGCAAACAAAACATTAATCGGGATCATGTTTTGCGTAAGTATCCAACCGCACACCAAAGCCACGTTCCTACCTTGCCTTACTCTGTTCAACAAGGACAGGACTATCGTCGATAATCACCTAGTTTCCGACCAAAGGCGAACAAAGCACGGTGTCGAAGGAACGTTTACGTGGTTTATTAGCATGTCAAGAACAAACGAAATATGGCACAAGGCATTTTCTGAAAAGAGCCCGAGCTGAAAACGAAATTCGAACGCGTTATTTGTCTTACTTGGAGGACTTGTCCTTAAAGGACACATGCAAAGGAAAAAAAAAAAACATTATAGAGGATAGATGGAAAAAGAATATTATAAAACTAATTTACAACGAAGAAAAACATATTTAGAGCTATATTTACGACGCAAAACGAATTTGTCTCTGGCGCCCGCGGAAACCGCTGCTGGTCACATGGTAGGCCTGTGCGCCGCCGCGTTGCGTCGCTGCCGCCGCAAAGTCACGCCGCCGCCGGACGCTGAGCGTTGTACGCCGCCGCTTCAACGTGTTTCTCCACGCCGCCGTCGCCGCCGCCGCACAAGTTCGTCTGCTTCGGGGCGCCGCCGCCGTCATCTGACCGGCGCACAGGTCTATCACGTCTGCTTGCGCTATTTCAGGAGTTTCCTTTGGGCTCTAAAAGTTACTTATTAATCTTAGTTTTTTGTAATACTTCAATCAAAGATGAATAAGTTACTTTTAGAGGCCATAGAAAGCTTCCAAAAGAGCGCAAGCACCACGTGACAAATATGTACCAGCCACGTGATAAATAAGGGCCACTTTTCCGCGGCACCCGCGGGCGCCAACTACAAGTTCGTATCGCGCCGTAAATATAGCTCTAAAATTTTTTACAGTGGAGCTGTTAAAGGGACCATGAAATGACCTTTTTACTTTTGCCAGATAACTTTTACATTAAACCGTCAATGTTCACTGAATGCCGAACAGGCATCCGTTTTCGTCTCGGTTCATTAACTTCTACACAAAAAATTAATGAAATATCGACTTTTTCTTTCTCTCCAACTGATCGCAAAACAAGCTGCGGCGTAATTTTGACGGTCGTGACGTACCCTGTTTCCGGAACCGGAAGCTCTCTCGGCAGTAGGAGATGGGAGCGTTAGCGGCGGCGAGTTGGCGGTGTGCCGGTAGGTTTTACTGCGCTGATGGCGCTGATGTCATCGACGTATTTTCGGAATCGGCGCCTCTCATCGCCGCGATGGGCATGGACACATCGCAGCTGAGCGAAATTCAATGAGATATGTTGCGCTACAGCGACAGCATGGAACTAGTCCCATACGCCGGTATGCCTGTTGGGAAGTGCGGCGAGTCTTCCGGTGAAGACTCCAGCCCAACTGTCATTGTTGGTAAAAGGCGGCCCGTGTCAGTCATTTGCAAAGCGACGTAGATGGAAACAAATTGCCGCGGCGTTTTTCGCGGCCTCGGAGATGCAGGAGCGAGCCGACGTTATAAAAGATACGTTTCAACTACGACAGTCTCAGCAAGAGCCACGTAAATACCTGTTCACACTCGGAGCGGACGCGCGCGTTTGATGGAAGTGCTGTATTCGCGCTGTTATTAAGCGCTTCGGGACCAATCTTTTACGATTGCAACTCGATACTGACGTGACACTCGGCAAAGGAAGGTTGGACCGGCATTGCACGTAGCCTACCACGAACTGTTAAAGCTCGACAGTGACGTGCAGTCGTGTCAGAATAAAAAATGGCATACTAATAACAAAGTGTACATACCGTGTTACGAAGGTAATCCATACGGCGTTTATTTGAGCTCTATATCACACAAAACAAGATAGAATCGACGAGAGTCCCTTTTCGACGACAGTGTTCATCAACACTGCCTTGGAAAACAAGGGGAAGAGATTGACCTCACCTCTTAATCTAAAATTGAGGTCAGCGATGGGAAGGGTCCACAAGGGTCGCCCGGGCATATTCCATTCAGCACGCCAGCCGGTCGTGGGCAGACGTTCTTGGCCAAGTACCGTTGAAGCAACGCTGTTCCGAGTCGGAGTGCCTGCTATACTCGCGGTCAACTTTCTGTGGCAATCCGAAGAGAGGAGGAAAGCGCGTGTACAGCGGTTGTTGCACCCTCTCCCCTAGCATTGACTGCATTGCCACAGAAAGCTGACCGCGAGTATAGGCCGCTAGGCCTATCCGCCAAGCTCGCTTGGTCGGAGCCGGTGGATTCGTCGCCGGTGGATTCGCCGGTGGATTCTTGGGTGTTTGTGGATCCAGCGTTCTTGTTCGTCGTGGTCTGTCTCAAGTACTTTTTTCTTGCTGCTTGAAGTCGGGACGCGCGAGAAGAACACATAGAGAAATAAACGTTCTTTGGTCGTCGCGAAGTAGTACCTGGGGTGCTATGTTGCGCTTTTCGGACTCCCAGGAGACTTGGAAGAAGGAAGTGACGTCAACGACTAGAGCAAACGCAGATTGGATGTTGACAGAAGAAAAAAAATCAACATCCAATCTGCATTTGCTGCGTTGTTGACGTCACTTCCTTCTCCAGAGTCTCCTGGGAGTCCAAAACGCGCAACATAACCCCTCTGAGCGACGCTGTCGGCCCGGTCGGCCCTACTGCGCAGGTGCAGTAGTTGCTTCGTTTACCACATGATAGATGGCGCTTGGCTCTCAGCATTATCAAATTTGGCAATTTTCGTCACATCTTTAGTTATGCTACAAAATGTGGATCTGAATATTATTTAACAAAACTTTTAGGAAACACTCGCCGGCTATCTATTGTTTACGATCGCGTTGCTGGTGTGGTAGGCTCTTACCCAATAGGCGACGTGGATTCGGCTGACGTGCTGCGTTTCCGCGAATGCATCGCAGTGAAAAGGCAGAGAGCTTTCGAAGGAAAAAAGGCGCAAAAGAGTCCAGTTTTCTTTTAAAAGTTCTATAGCGAAGAATTTTTTTGGGCTCCCTATTTTTGTGTTTTTGTGTTTCTTTTCACACCTTTTACGACGATCAGTAAATGAAATTCGATTTCAGAATTGTTTCATGGTCCCTTTAAGGGCTAGGTTCCCCAGGATTGTATCCGGTACCAAACTCCTGTCGACACAAACCTACACAAACCTCTGGACAGCTACCGGCGTCTATAAGCGACGGCGTCAAGCAGCCAACCAGTCTGGTTGCCGCCGTCGCTCCTAGATGGCGGCAACCTTTCCAGCTATGATAGAAGAATGGATTGTTGGCCGCGTTGGTGAGAATTCATCGTAGGAAACAGCGCGAAAAACAGACGAGGACGAAGAAGAAGCACACGTGACGAGCGCAGCGCACGTCACGTGTGTTTCTTCTTCGTCCTTGTCTGTTTTGCGCGCTGCTTCCTACGCTCTTATCAGTTTCGGTTTGGAGTCAGGATGAGTTGGCCGTGTTCCCTTTCGGGGAAAGAAGACTGGGCGCGGAAGGAGCGGCGACGTACGCTTCAGCGCGAATGGGTCCGCAACCGACGCGATGCCGCTGTCGCCTCGACTTCCACCGCGTCCACCGCTTCAGAGTCCCTTACGACAGAAGAGCACACATCGCTCGCCTGGAAAGCCGCCGCCAAGAACAGAAGCAGTGATGTAAACGGCGCCGTCGTGCGAACGCCACGGACGACGATCGTGCCACGGAGGTCAAGTGCAAGCGCGAGGCCCGGCGACGACAGCACTCTACGCCGGCTGAAGAGCTCCCGGGTGCGACGGCGAGGTTCCGGAGGTAGTTCGTAGAGAACCCGTTTGGCGACACGTGCGCCGTGTGCGACCGACTCTGTTTCGACGGAGGCGTATCCACGATCGGCGGCGTGTCGGACGAGAAGAAGCGGGAAACGGGCGCGTGCGCGTTGCGGCAGTGTATCGAGTCGGCGGACGTTTACAAAGAACCGGCGTGCAGAACGTGCAGAGATTCCCTGCTCAAAGGCGCGGTGCCCCGGTTCGCGACGGTGAACTGCTACAAGTACCCACCCGTACCGGAGCACCTACCGAGGTTGGACGTGGTGGAGGAACGACTAGTGGCGCCTCGACTCCCGTTCATAAGCCTTCGGCGATTGACGTGGTATAACAAAGAAAACCGGGGACAGTACTGTTGTCACATAACCAATCACCCAATCACTCCTTAATCCTTACATTTATAAATACTTCATTTCCACCATAGTACAGCTTCGCTGGTCTTCCTTTTTCACAAGAGTGGAAAGGCTGAAATTTTTTCTTTTTCGTTGTAAATTCGTTTTATGACTTTCTTTTCCCAACCAAGATGTTTAAAAAAGATGTTTTTTTCCTTTGCATGTGTCCTTTAACAAAGCGTGCAAAACGCAGACCCACACCGCAGCCGACGCAGCTTCCTCCCGCCATTTTTTTCTCTTTCAGCATTGGAATGTCTTCAGCGATCCGGAAATACGTCATACTGCGCTCCTTTCACTCCTTGTGCATCGTCTCAGGACTCGGTGTGCGAGAGCGCGACTAGTTTACTTCGGAGCAACGTCCACCGGAAGTCGCTTTTTGCCGTCTAGTGGAAGGTGCGCTACTGAACGCGCCCAATGGAAGCATCGTTCCTTGATGACGCGCGCGAGCCAATGGGAGCCTATCCATCAGATTTCTGCTACAGGCGACATTGGGACAGGCGAAGGTGCCGTTTCGCGCGGCTTCAAAGCTGATTACGTCGGTTCGCTCCATGGGACAGTTAATGCTTTCGCATTAAAAGGTCATCCATCCGCTGCCCCGCATCGACGACACCCTGGACCGGCTGCGCCACGCCTCTGATAACTTTCGTCGATGTACTTGAAGAGCGAGTGCTGGCAGATTGCGGTCGACGAACGGGACCGAAAGAAGACGGCCTTCGTCACCCTGGACCGACTGTATGAATTTAAGGTAATGCCGTTCGGGCTGTGCACAGTGCCGGCAACCTTCCAACGCGTTTTGGACACCGTCCTTTCCGGATTGAAATGGCAGAGCTGTCTCGTCTACCACGACGGCGTTGTGGTGCTCGAAAGCGAATTCGACGAGCACCTGAGACGACTGCGGGCCGTGCTACAGGCTATCAAGACTGCTGAGCTGACCCTCAAGCCTTCCAAGTGCCGGTTTGCTTAGGGTGAACTAAAATTCTTATACCACGTCGTGAATGCTCAGGGTGTAAGCCCTGATCCTGCAAAGACGACCGCTGTCACCGAATTCCCGAAGCCAGCAGACAAGAAGGCAGTCCGAAGATTCATTAGGTCTGTGCGCCAACTACAAACGTGTCGTTCGTGACTTTGCACAGATTTATGCACCGCTGACGCATTTGATGAAGGACGACGTGCAGTTACAGGGGGGAAAGAAGCAAGAACAAGCGTTTGACGAACTCAAGTGAAGGCTCCAGTCTCCCCCTATGGTCGGGCATTTGATCAGTCGGTGGAGACAGAAATCCACACGGACGCCAGCAATCCCGGTCTTGGTGTGGTACTCGTTCAGCGACAAGAAGGAGCAGATAGAGTAATCGCTTACGCAAGCCGGGCCCTGTCCAAGGCAGAGCAAAATTATTATTCGACCGACAAGGAATGTCTTGCTGTCGTCTGGGTGATAACCAAGTTCCGTCCGTACTTGTACGGGATCCCGTCCTGCGTGGTCATAGACCACCATGCCCTCTACTGGCTGGCAAACCTCAAGGATCCGTCAGGACGCCTCGCTTGCTGGAGTCTTCGACTGCGAGAATTCGACGTAAACATTGTGCGTAAGTATGGCCGCAAGCATAATGACGCTGAGTGTTTGTCTAGGGCTCCAGTCGAACCTGCTATTGCAGGTGCCGACGACAATGACGACGTTCGTTTTCTTGGCGTAGTTGACGCTACCGACATAGGGGCACTTTAACGAGATGACACAAAACTTCTCTCCGTGATTGGCCATCTCGAAGGCGAAATGGCGCAATTCCACGGATCTTTTCTAAGACCTATCGAGCTTTGTCCTGCGGCGAAGCGTGCTCTTCAAGAACAATTTCGGAACCTGCAAAACTCCCTGACTACTGGTTGTCCCTACCAGCCTCCGAGAGGAAATTTTTCAAGCGTGCCACGACGACCCAACGGCTGGACATCTCGGCTACAGCAGGGCTCTTGCCCGGATTCATGACAAGCACTACTGGCCAAGACTCCCGAAGATTGCTTATCTGACCACACAGTCGTGTCACGAGGGCCAACCGCTTAAAAAGCCTCCGACGACACCTGCGGTACTCCTGCAGCCAATATCGGCCCCAACTACGCCATTCCAACAGTTTGAAATGAATTTGCTTGAGCCCTTCCCGCCGTCAACATCGAAGAACCGCTGGATAATCGTTGCAACAAATTACCTCACCCGGTACTCGGAGACGAAAGCCCTTCCGTCGGAAACACTTGTGGAAGTGGCCAAGTTTTCCGTTGAATGTATTCTCCTTGGACATGGCGCCCCCGAAGACTTGATAACCGACCGAGGGTCATCGTTCTTGGCCCAACTGACGCAAGAGATCTTTCGGCTCAGCCACATCAGCCATCGTCGGACCACCGCGTATGATACGCACACCAACAAGCTAACGGAGCGGCTCAACAAGACGATCGTCGACATAATATTCATCTACGTCGACGTAGTACACAAGACGTCAGACGAGGTATTACCATACGTCACGTTTGCCTGCAACACCGCAGTTCAAGAAACAACCGGGTTTACACCATTCAAGCTGGTGCATGGTAGAAAAGTGACGATCATGTTCGACGCGATGCTGCCCCATAAGCTAGTGGATGACAGATGCGACGATGCCCATGCGGTCAGTCAGAGAGCAGAAGAGGCACGCCAACTAGCCCGCCTTCGAATGCGCGATCAACAGCGTGTCGACGCTCGCCGGTACCATCTTCGCAGCCATGCAGTCCACTTCCAGCCCGAGACAGAGTCTGGGTGTGGACGCAGATTCGTCGCCGCGGTCTCAGCGAAAAACTGCTGAAGCGCTACTTTGGACCCTACAAGATTATCCGACGCATCGGAGATCTGAACTACGAAGTTCTTCCCGACGGAACACGACCATCAACAAGACGTCAGCCGCGATCCGAGGTTGTGCGCGTGGTCCGTCTCAAGCCGTACTACGATGGATAGGACTGTGAACTGCGTGAACTGTAACTCTGTCACCTGCCGTGCTTCTTTTTTGCTTATTTTGCTGTGTAGTGTTTATTTCCACGCTGCATCGGGACGATGCGTCTTTTAATTGGGGAGAGGGGAGGGGGAGCGTGGCCCAGTGCTTAAAAGGGCGGTGCAACGATATTCAATTGGAATGTTTTTCACTTTACACGAGCTTACTGGCACTAGTGGGGCTCAAGGATACTCGCACGCAACGCCACTGACCAAGAAACTCCTTTGTTGCGCTGTAATTTCGAGGACAAAACCGAGTGTTTTCATTCAATCTCTCCTTCGCAAAACCTGATGACGAAGCTGGGCGGTAGCAGTACCGCCCAGTGACGATATTCAATGCGGCTCATAGATTGGACCCGAGCATTGCGTGGACACTCGATTTGGGCTCGTAATAATCGATAGCTCGAGAAGCATTCGGGGAGTGTCCTGTGTCCAATCGCTGCAATGACGTCAGCAGCCGAACCATAACAATGTCTGGAACTCAGCGCGTGTCCTGTGCCTTGCCAACCCCAGCGCATGGCTATGATCAACATTGGCGGCATATAATCGGCTCCAAATCACGTGGCCGCTTATTCTGGCTGCGAGTTGAGGGGGTGAACTCTGCTCGCTTTTCTTTATTTTTTTTCTGCGACTTCGATTGCGTGTGGTGAAAAACAAACGGGTATTTCACAGGTCATTAACGTCAGGGATCTGTTCTAAGCGGGATTTGCGCAAAATACAAAAATCGTTGCATCGCCCCTTTAACGCACTTGGCTGTTACTCAACGTGTCCCAGGTTCGATGCCTGGGAGCCGCATATCAAGTTTGTTAATTTGTTGGAAAGTGTTTGTTGTTTATTCGAGAAGCTCCCCGCAGGGGGCGCCTACACCTTAGGTGTTAGGTGCTTGGTGAGTAGCGCCACCACGGACCCCAGCCACGTGGGCCACCATACCCGCACGCAGAGCGCACCTACTTTATAGTAGGTGCTTTGTGAGTGGCGTCACTACGAACCCCGAGCCATGTGGGTTCGCCCACCCACGCCTGGCTGTGCGTGGCTTAACCCGTGTCCGGGGAAAAGGGGACCCTGGTGGTTGAGCTGAGCCCGGGGTTTGTTTGGACCCTTCGGGGCCCCCCGGGTCAGGCAATACACCGCTTCGGCCCCTGCTTCTCGTAGACGGGTGTCCTGGCTTGGCCCGACCAGGATGATTCAGTCAGTCGCCTCTTCTACCCTCTTCTTCCTTCTTTCGCTTTTCCTCCCACCTCTTTCTCTTTTCTTCTACACTCTCTTCCTTCCTTTTTCAACTTCTTAGGCGGCAAGGGCCAACCTTGAGTGGTAACAGGACCTGTCATTGCAACCACACTAGGGTATAGTGCCCGGGCAGCACTAATAAAGTAATTGTGTCAGCCAAGCCCATCTTGCTATGGCACATTACCTACCCCCTTGTTGGACTCCGTGGTGGGCGGTGCACCCGGGCACTGAATTTTCCTCCCATCGTTATGGGTTCTAAGCAAAAAACCACTGATCGGGCCCTGAAAAGGGTCCACACCGAAGCCATCACTGCAAAGACACCTGACCTTCCTCCAAAATTCTCCAAGTTTTTAATGATTCATTCTGAAAGCGATAAACAACTTTCACAATTGTCCCCATTCCTAGTAGCAAAGGTGCTTGAAGGTGCAATTGGGAAAAGCTACAAGGCAAAGAAAATGAGCTTTGGCGATTTACTTGTTGAGGTGGAAACGAATCAGCAGAGTAGTGCACTACTAGGCTTAATATCTGTTTCTGGCTATGACGTTTCTGTCTCTCGCCACCGAACATTAAACAGCATTCAAGGAGTTATCTCCGAGGATGACCTTCTTGACAGCTCTGAGAGTGAAATTGTTGAAGGCCTCTCTGACCAAGTGTCACAGCTGCAAGGCGTATCACCATGCGTCGTGACGGGAACGAGCTGAAAACAAAACATGTTGTACTCACCTTCCAATTGACCGTCCTTCCTGAAGCTGTGAGGGCTGGGTACCTGCGCTGCAGGGTTCGGCCTTATGTGCCAAACCCGCGTAGATGCTTCAAGTGCCAGAGATTAGGCCATGGCTCTCAGAGCTGCCGTGGAAAGGCCACCTGTGTGAAGTGTAGCAAAACCGACCACGAAGCTGATTCATGTACTAACAACCCACACTGTGTAAACTGCTCAGAACCTCACCCAGCATATTCCAGATCATGCAAGAAATGGAAAGACGAGAAAGAGATCCTCACCTTGAAAGTTAAGGAAAACCTTTCTTTCCCTAAAGCACGCCGTCGCTTCGCATTCGTGCAGAAAGGTGGCTACGCCCAAGTGGTGCAGCGGGGACCTGCACCACTGAAGGTTGCTGTCGGCAACCCAGACGTCCTTTCTGGACTATGGGAAGCCACGGCAGTCCCCCACGCCCCAGCTGAAGATTCAGCTTCCGGGCGTGCAATCTCGGCTGGGCGGTCTACGGACCCTCCAAGCCAGAGTGCGAACCCTCGCGCTCCAACAGGGCAACAGCCCGTGTCTTCTCAGGCTGTTTCCCAAACCCAGGATGGGCCGGTGGCTGCCGCAACTGTCCCTTCTCCGCGATCTCCTTCCAGGGAGAAGGGTCGACACTCTCGCCCACACTCCCTGGAGAGAGCATCATCGAAGGAGCGGCATGGCTTTCGTGCCGCACCTGCAGCGCCTAAGGGGCAGGAACGGGTGAAATTCGGCGATGCTTCGCCCAGCACCCCCTCTGCCCCTTTGGCTGGGTCTGGTCGCGGGCGGGGCATGGCGCCCCGTTCCCCAAACTTGAAAAAACCTGCAGGAAAAGCCTCGCCTCAGGAAACTGAGGCCATGGATGAGTGTGGAGAAGTCTCCACTCATGCGTCTGACCAAGACGACATGAAGTGGCAGACTATTAAGAGTAAGCACAAAGGCGAAAAACCGGTGATCGCACCAACGTGACATTGCGAATTAAGTTGTGCCACATATGGCAGCCTTAGAACTTTTATTTACTCTCCCAGTGTTTGTTCTTTATTTATATTTTAAGTCAATTTTAAAACAAGGACCAATTTTCACTTTATGCAGTGGAACTGCCGTGGCCTACTCAGAAATATTGATGATGTAAATTATTTTATGGACGAGCTGAGACCCATTGCACTCAGCTTGCAAGAAACACATTTAAATAACACTTATACACAAATTTTACGTCAGCAACAAGTTTTTAGAAAAGACAGAATCTCCTCAAACTCGTCTGGAGGAGTGGCAATAGTGGCGCAGAATGGTGTTGCTTGTTCGGAGGTCCCCCTTTCTACGCCCTTAGAGGCTATAGCGGTGCGCCTTCTTGTTGACCGTTTGATCACGGTAGTTTCTCTCTATCTGCCACCCAACTCTCCACTGCATATCAGTGAACTTGAGTCACTTGTAAAACAATTACCTCAACCTTTTTTTTTTTAATTTTAGGCGATTTTAATGCCCACCACCCTTTGTGGGGTAGTGCTCGCCAGGATTCACGTGGAGGTGTCGTAGAGCTGTTTTTATTATCATCTGGGTTGTGTCTTTTTAATGGGAGGGAACCTACATATTTTAGTGCAGCACATCAATCATTCACATCTATTGACCTTTCTATTGCATCACCAATTTTATTTCCATGCTTTTCATGGACTGGTTTAAATAACCCTTTTGGGAGCGATCATTTCCGTATTGTTCTAGAAAGGACAATGCCAATTCCTTTCATTCCGACAAGACTACCAAGGTGGAAACTGCAAAAGGCTGACTGGTCTATTTTTTGTTTGGAGGCTTTTATTGATTCATCTGTTCTTGTAAACATGAGCCCTGAAGATGCCACGCTGTATGTTACTGAAGCGATTATAAATGCAGCATCACGAAGTATCCCCTAGACGTCTGGACGACTCCCCAAGAGGTGCAAGCCGTGGTGGAACGATGACTGCACCACAACACGCAAGTCGCAAAACAAGGCATGGTGCATCTTCAGACGTTATCCCACTCCTACCAATTTACTTGAATTCAAGAAAAGAAGAGCCAAAGCTCGCTGGACGCGAAGGAAAGCTAAAGGCAGGTCTTGGAAAAAGTATGTCACCTCTTTGAGCAGCTTTGTTTCTTCAAAGGAAGTGTGGGATCGTCTCAGGAAGATTAGGGGAGACTATCGGTCTTTCAGGATACCCCTCTTTCCATCAGCAACATCCCTGAGGGAACAAGCAAATATTCTTGGTGAACACTTCCAGGAAGTCTCTAACTCTGCCAACTATAGTGAATCCTTTAAGAGGTTTAGATCAGCAGCAGAAAAACAAACTATTTCTTTGTCTGGTGGTCAGGGTGCTCCTTATAACAAGCCATTCACACGGTGTGAGCTCGAATTGGCTCTCGGCGTCAAAAAGAAATCTGTGGCTGGGCCGGATAGGAGTCAGTACGAGATGCTAAGGAGACTGTCGCCTGAATTCCTAAACGGTTTGCTCACATTTTCTAATTTATTGTGGGATGCTGCTTGTTTTCCGGACTGTTGGAAAATGGCACTCATAATCCCTCTACTGAAACCCAGCAAAGACCGCTCCATACCGACAAGCTACCGCCCAATCGCTCTGACAAGCTGCCTGGGCAAAACCTATGAGAGTCTCATTAATCGTCGTCTTGTACAGGGTGTTTTTGATAGAAATCAGTGTGGCTTCCGAGCAGGCCACTCCACCTTGTCCGCCTGGAAACCTCAATTCGGGAAGCATTTGTCCATCGCCAGCACTGTTTCTGTCTTTTTTGATCTACAAAAGGCTTATGACACAACTTGGCGATATGGGATCCTTCGAGACTTGTACTCGTATGGTGTCCGAGGCCGCATGCTTTGCTGTATTCGAAGCTTCTTGATAGGTTGGACCTTCCAAGTGCGATTGGGCTCCATCTTGTCGGATGTTTTTCTCCAAGAGAATGGCGTCCCTCAGGGTGAAGTACTAAGTGTTACACTCTTTGCCGTGAAGATTAATAGTCTGGCTAAGGTTATACCACCATCTGTATCCTATTCATTGTATGTGGACGATGTGCAGATATTGTTTTCCTCTTGTAACTTGTCCAGCTGCGAACGGCAACTGCAGCTCACAATCAATAAGATGAGCAAGTGGGCTGATCAAAATGGCTTTAGGTTCTCCCCCGAAAAGACAATCTGTGTTCCCTTTTCACTCCGCCGTGGCCTGTCTCCAGATCCGGTGTTGTACTTGAATGATGTTGCTATATCGGTAAAGGAGGCCCACAAGTTTTTATGAATAATATTTGATAAAAAGCTCACTTTTATACCCCACTTGAAAGAGTTGAAACATAAATGCCTACGTTCATCTAACATTCTCAAAGTGTTGTCGCATACATCCTGGGGGTCTGACAGACGGTGCCTTTTGCGACTCTACAACTCTTTGGTACGGTCCCGCTTGGACTATGGCGCGATTGTTTATGGATCGGCTCGTCCGTCTGCCCTAAAGATGTTAGACCCCGTCCATCATCTGGGGCTCCGACTTGCCACGGGGGCATTTCGAACATCACCTGTGCCTAGCTTGTATGCTGATACACATCAAATGTCTCTGGAAAGACGAAGGCAATATTTGAGTCTTTGTTATGCTTACAAGATATACAGCTTTCCTCAACATCCCTCTTTTGATGCCCTCCAACCTGCTACATCCCTCCGACTCTTTGAAAACAAGCCGAGTATTGTTCGGCCTCTGAGTTTCAGAGTTCAAAGCATGTCAACATCCCTCCAGCTTCACTTTAGTGAAGCTGCTTCGCTGAAGAGCAAAGAAAGAATTACACCTTAGGACCTTCTGCCAATCTCCTGTGACTGGTCACTGTCCAAGTACAGAAAGAGAGCTATTTCTTCACTCGTTCTTCTGCAGGAGTTTGCCGAACTGGAACAGAAATACAAGGATTACTCGCACTTTTACACTGATGGATCAAAAACTTCAGCTTTCGTGGGGTGTGCGGTTTATTCCATTGCCTTCAAAAAGTTAGACAACTTCATACTCTTGCAAATATTTTTACTGCTGAATTGTACGCCATTTTAATGGCTGTTGAGTACTTATTGGAGAACAATATCATGAAAGCAATTCTGTTTGTCGACTCCCAGAGCGTTCTTCTAGCTATTTCGTCCTTAACAGACAGCAAGAACCTTCTCGTGTAATATCTTCGGGTACGGTTAAACCGAGCACTTCAACTAGGACACTTGATCAAATTCTGTTGGGTTCCTAGCCACGTGGGTATTTTCGGCAATGAGAAAGCAGACCTGCTTGCTGGCTCTGCGAAAGAGTGCCCAAAACTGCCTCTTGGCTTGCCATACCAAGACCTGAAACCAATCATCCAGACATCAATTATGAAGTCATGGCAGTTGGATTGGGATATGGAAAAAGAGAACAAACTTCATGTTATCAAGCCCCAACTGGGGGTGTGGGAGAGTTCCTTCCATAAAGACCGTCAGGTTGAAGTTCTCCTCTGCCGCTTAAGAATCGGTCATACCCGTTTGACTCATTTGCACCTGCTCTGTTGTGAGGACGTTAAACTTTGCGACAACTGTGGGAAAGCTATGACTGTTTTGCACATCCTGTGGCATTACAAATCTTTAAACCAAGAGCGGCGATCATGTTTTCCAGAACTTTTTCAAGGTTACCTTCCCTTTCACCCATATTTTCTGCTTGGCGATCAACCATTGGTACCATTCAATCGAGTTTTAAATTTCCTCCATAAAACTGGCTTTTACACCAGCTGTAGCTTCCAGTTTTTATAGATTATTCCCTTAAGCCCTTTAGAAAAACCTTTGTTTGGCGCAATATGGCCTAAGTTTCTCTTGCGCCAAAAAACCCCAATCATCATCATCATATTCGAGAAGCTTCTCGAATGTTCTCGTTAGTTCGGGGTCAAAATGTTCTAGGGCCGAACATTCTATTTCGAATGTTCGCGACACTACCCTTCTCGATAAAACGTGCTCGGCATGGTTGTAGGCTCTCAGTCTTTCGCCAGCGTTTGATCCTGCCACTTCGCCGTCATCGACGCTCGCCTTTGACGCCTGTTATTACTATTTTGTATTGGCACAAGTTCGCCTTTTTAAACGTTTGATTTCTACCTCCATCCCCGTCTCGTCAATCCATCGGTGACAATATTTCAAGGTGTCGATCGCTTTCAAGAACCGGCTCCCCTGGTGGAAGCCACGGGTTTTCGTGATCCCCCTTATATAAGACTAGTAATTGTCGCGGGTTTGTACAAACGGTCTTGTTCAGTTAGGTTCCGTACTCAAGTTTTAAAGACAGTCGCGTTGTTGTCCTTAAATTCTTGGAGCCTGCCCGAGTAAGGAATTAGCCAAGGACTAGTGTGGTACTTAAAATGAAGGTCGCTAAAGTATTAGAATGTTTTAGTAAATATTGTGCCTCAAAATTGGAAAGCCCTAGGAGCTTAATAGTTTGAATTCCACCATATAATTGTGGATCATTGATCACAAGGTTTAAGGTAACCCCCCCCCCCGCCCCCTAAAAAGAATTGCTTCAAATAAAATAATATTTGCGCGGTGAGTGGAATGCCCAACATTGTGAATGGTCGCTCCAAATAACGAAGGCGGTAACACATAAATCTACGACAAGATACAAGGGAGTGCTGTATAGATTCGTAAGGCTTACAACGCGGTCAAAGTGATCTGACAGAAACATTTTGTTTCGTTTGAGCTAGAAGAAACAGATCCGCCCGGGATTCTACATCGCATATCCGTTATACTTTGTCTCATCCTACGATGGACTAAGGGCCAAAGCCATGGGCCGCCAGGTCCAATCACGTTCCCCGATACACAATGACATGCCTAGCATTGATTAGGGGTGGACGAATAATGCTTCGAACCCCAAAACGCTGCATCATTTGTATAGCTTCGACACTGCCAGCAGCCTCTTTTTTGCAATGTGAAATTGTTGAGTCACTCAGTGCTATTTCAATTCAAACCACTGTCCGCCCATCCCCATCAGTGATCCGAGACGCGGGCACTGATGCGCGCATCCAAGCGCAATAGGCGATTTCTAAGTGGCTCGTGATTGGATCTGGCGGTTCGTATCTTTTGCCTTTAGTCCATCGTAGGGTGAGACGAAGTATAGTGCTAGCTTTGTACACTGTCGGGCATCACAATATTTGGTTTTAGAAAAATATTCAAGATGTGCAATTAGGCATAGTAAAGGGAGTGTCATTTCGACTGTAGATGAGGAGGACTTATCGGTGGAAATAGGCACTCGGCTGAAATGAAAAGGAAGGGATAGAGTCAGCAAGAAGACAATCGAATGAAGAGACCCCATTTCAAAGAATGGCAGCATGGCTATAGACCCAAATAATTTAACATGAGTGATGTGCGTCGGCACAAGAACAGGAAAGTACTTGAGATAAGGATGATCGCCACCTCCAAGTCACTAAACGCATGAAAGTGATCTTACAACATTCCTGAAATCACAGGTGGAGACGTTTATACGAACGATAGAATACGACCTTAGTAATTCTAATCACCCTTGGTTGTAGCATATCTAGCAGCTAAAAAGAGACCACTGAAATTATCGAAAGGCGTTCGAACGGCCAGCTATGGAATCAAAATAAGAGAGGTGAAATCGCAGTCAAGGGAAAGTACATTGCTTGCGATATATTGCGGAAGACCTAGGCATTATCGATCTTATTTTGTTTGTGGTTGAACTATGAATATTATTTTATAATCAGGCTGACTTGCAAACGTTACACAACTAAATGTTAGTGTTGAGCTTACGTACCCCGCAGCCAAATTGTACAAAGTAAGTGACACCAATATCGCAGTCCAGTCCTAGTTCAGACCACAACTCTCTAAAAACAACAGGCAGGAACGCCATAGAAGTGTGAAGGACTGTTCCAGCTCATATTGTCTAAGATAGTATGTCTGGTATAATAAAACAGCACGCCGACGCAATCCCGTTCGCCGATTTGCTTTTTGGAATAATCACCCTCTTGCCGCTTTGAATACCTGGTCGGTGTGCTCTTTACAGGTTAATTTGTTTGGTATAATATGGCCAAATACCTTAGGTTGTTAACCTGAGGTTTCAACTGGGTGTCAATATGAAATCGAACAGATAGGTCGCAATTGACTAGGAAGGCAAAAAATGGCACTATTTGCTGCATCAACCAAGAGGGGGACATCCGTTAACCGAGTTAGTATAATGCATGAAGATACGTGAATACAGGATTGAAGCTCATATGTTGAAGAGCAGAGGGGATACGACCGATTCATGGGGCACTCACGTGTTCGTTGGAATGTAGTCTTGAATATTTTTATTGCAACAAATAGCGTTTTTGTAGCAGAGAAATTCTTGTAACCAGAGGTTTTGTATTTAAAAGGTTTTCCCAGACTTTTTCTACTCCAGCTTTCTCGTCTTTCCCAGTCTTTATTAGTGCCAGGCTTCGTTCTTCAAAAGGTTATTTTAGTGAAAATGTCAACTGAACTGCTAGCATTTCAGAAAAAAAATTAACCACAGTTCAAGGTATGTTTAAGTAATCAACATACTTTCCTAATTTTGCTACGTAAATATTACTCTTCGTATTAAAAATAACGGAACAAAGACGGGACAAAAAGACGAAGAAGCACACAGGACAAGCGCTAACTGGCAACTAAAGTCTATTGAACGCTTCCAACTTTGCTATCGCTGTGCACGCGCGTAATCTCATCCCTACAGAAACCCGGCGTACCGCCAAATCAGTAGATATAGCCCACCCACAGCCTGTTCAAAAGTTAACAAGAGAGCTACGTCACCCCGCCGCACAACCCGAACGAGGAAAGGAAAACGCGCCGTGTTAATATTTACAAGCTAGATAGCGTTAATGAAGCTTACTCTTTGGATTGCATATACACCGATGCAACGCTAATGCAAACGTCTTTGTCGCAAGCATGTATTTTTGCCGCCTCCAGCAACTCTCTTTGTAACCTTCCTTTGTTGCGTACCTCCACCTGCGCACCGTCCAGCATGGGGGAACACCCACAAGTTTTACAATGCCCCGGCAAGTGAGAACCGTAATTGTTGCCAAGAGAAGCAGCATGTTCTCCAAGTCTATCGTTTAAGCGACGTCCCGTTTGGCCTATGTAAACACGACCACAAGTTAAAGGAATCCCGTAAACCCCCTCAGTGGCACAAGGCACAAACTTTGTGACGTGTTTCTTGCTGCAAGCAGGTTTCTTCACTTTCGGCCCGCTCACCATAGCGCACATTTTAGACAATCTGCACGGGGCAGTGAAAACAACGTCCACGTCCAACTTGGATCCTATCCTTTTCAGTCTTTTTTGCGCTATTTTTAATATGAATGTCAATTACCAACTTGCCCACCAGACCAAGCTTTCAATATACTACTCTAAATACTTTAGGAAGCTGGCATCAACAATCTAGTAACTTCTTAAATTTTCTTGTTGAGAGTTTCTTACAGTACAAATTCTGTATCACCAGGATTAAAAGGCACGTTACAGTTCCTTCCAAGCTGGAAATGATCCCGAGAATTGAGCAGAGAATAGAGAAAAATCAACTGCACGGAGACAAACTTCTGTAACCAGTCATTGTTTATTGCCAACAAAAGGTAATCACGTGGCAAAGTGCAATTTGTCCCGAAAAGCGAAAAGCAAACAAGAAAAACGTGTATATAACAAGTTCAAGAACTGCATTCTATCACTACAGAGCGACCACGCTGCTCGACGCTCTGCTGCGACCTAAATGTGTATAATATATGGTATAGCGCTGTGTCTAGTCAAGATTTCTTAATCTGAATAAGTGCGATATGGTAGACGCTAAATCTAATTGAAGACTGTAAAGCTTAGGCTTGATTAACGCATTGCTTATGACGCTGCGTATTGATAGATTCCAGGAAGAAGTAGATTCATGTGAAAGAACCTCGGAAAAGGGCGGCATTATGATCGACTTCTGTTGTTTTGTTTTTTTTTTCTCTGCCGCGTTCTCTGACATAGGCGACAGTCGTGCTAAGTTATCATGATTTCAGCTGCAGTGCACATGGTATGATTTTTCACACCAGAAAAAAGATACCACGAATGGGGTTCCTTGTTATTAAATAGAGTACCGTTATATTATTTCTTCGGCGCACGCCCTCAGAATCGAAGACGGTCATTATGAGTTATTACTATTATCATTCTCCTATGATATCGAGTTCGTTTCCAATCTCTCGGTGGTGTGACAAATATTCGGGTGCCGCAGCCGCGTGAATTATATTGTGGGTTTCAGGCATAGCAAGGGAAAGCCTGCTCCTGCCAGCAGCACCAGGTTACTGTTTTGTTTTGTTATCAAGCCGAAGAGTCAGCACATTTTATTGACGATTTCGTCTGCATCGTTCCTTTACTCTAGCCTCGCTTGGAAGAATTATTTCGGAGCGGTTCGTTTTGATGGTGGTACTCTGCGAGTGGTCGAGGTAATGTTAACGAGTGTTCCACAGCGCCCTCTCAGCCTTTTGAGCAGTTGTCGGGGTTGTCTCCGACGGAGCACCTTCGAATCCTATAATCTACTGACCGACGCGAGGGAAGCTCTCCGTCCGACCTCCCAGAGGGCCCACTCTGCGGGGGAAGGGAACGAAAACAACGCGCGAGAAGACAACACTCGCCTGCTTCAACTCTCAGGTTGGGCTAAGGCTTCAAGACGGACCCTAGATACACACTCTCGTAGTCCTAGCTGTAGTGGAAAAAGAGAACATAACAATTGCTTAAAAAGGCTGCGTCCGCTAGACAAAGTACTAGATGACGTCGGTGTTTGTAGTAGGTCGTATTTAATCGAAGTGACGGCACGAGCACGCAGGATTGTTGGTGATGATGATGACGGGTGAATCGCGGAAGTTCGGGACGGGGGCAAGGGGTTTCGCGCTAGCCTTGGACCGCGGTGAACGACGGGGGCGGGGCGTCCTAAAAGAAAGCGTCAACGGAAGGCCTACCTCCGCAGGCAACCCTCAGTGTATTCGTTCAGCTGCTTTTCCTGCGGTAACAAAACAGGGAGGAACTGAGATAAAAAAGGACAGGTTGCTAGCAAGGATATGCCTGTCCTCGTAGGATCGTTGGGCTGGAGAGGGAAGGGGAGTTGGCCCGCCAGTTCCTTTAAGCACGTTTCCTGCGTTTCCTTTGCTCAAAATTGGTAGTATTTAGAAACTACTGCATAGATGTCTGCTGCGAGGTAACTGGAACACGACTTACTAGAGGGGAATTTATATATATATATATATGATTATATGTATATACATATATATGTATATGTACACGCGGTCATACTAGAAAACAGGAGACAAATGAAGAACAAGAGTATCACAAATCTCGGCTATCGCACTGCTGTCTCCTTGGCCCTTGGCGACAACCCGTTCCCTCAGAGGGGCGATAAATGCGCGCTTCAGAAGATGCTATCTAAGAACCAAAGAGTGGTCAGGACCGAGTCAAGATCGTCTCTGGATCCCTTCAAGCAGAGGGGATAAACAAACCGTCCGATATCAGTGAATTGTGCGGTCTACTAATACCGAATGATGATTGGAAAGTTCATCGGGTCGTAGTGGCGGAACCATTGCGTGAATTCTCCAATGAAATATTACTACCTACTGGTGAAAATGTTGCCGAAACATTTAACGGAGATTTCGCATTACGAGTGGTTTTAGCTGCCGAATTCGATTTACCATGAAATAACTGAGTATGCGGTGTCACGAATACATGGTGCCATGTCATAAAATTGCAGTTTTTGTGCATTCGCCTTTTGTATAATTTCGATTGATTACGATTATAAAAACTATCTAGTAATTTTTTAGTGTCTAATCGAGGCACAGCCCCGTAAATGCTTAAACGCCTGTCTAAAAATTAAACATGACATTAAAAAAAATGAAGCAGACATGTTCAATTTATTTTGGTGTGCAAATGTTTATATTGATGTAATATTTTCTCTAACGTTATTGCTCTAAACATGCATACTGTCGGATAATTATAAAAAGTAACCTTTTAGATCGCGTCTTATATCATTGTGGTTTTGCTTTTTAAAGCTAGAGCTATTAAAAACTTCTGCAGTGTAGCACCATTTACGCCGCCGCGTAGGCATGCTCAAGCCCGATTCACATGGCGTGATTTTGCTTCTAAATTCACAGCTGCGAAGTTAAGCGCCGCAACTTCCCCCGTCTGTTTTTTTTTCTTTTGCCGCACGAGCGATGTCACAATTGCAAAATCGCAAGTAAAATCGCACCATGTGAATGAGGCTTAAGGAGTAACGCAATTGTTTGTATAGCATACCGTGTTCGAATGCAGCACTCACTACTACTCTCCCGCAGTTGTTTTCAGAGCTTCCAATTAAGTATAATTTATGATCAAATGAAGGTTTCATAGTTTAAATACTATATTATCGCTTAATTAAAAAAATAACGTTCAAACTGTGAGGATTACCAGTAAATTGCTGTTAAGCATTAAGTGCATCTTTTCTCCGTGTGAAATTAGTCACGCAATTCCGAGCTTCTGCAACGGGTACTGAAGGTTAGGATGGCAGCAACGTCAGAATAGTTGTCCACAGTCGTAAATATATCGTGACAAGTTCGTCACATAATTTACGTATGAGGATTGCGTTCGGCATTAAACGCCAGATGCACTAAAATTTCGATAAATTAATCCACGTTCGATTTTTGTCTTCTCAGAGCGCCGCAGGACGAAAGAGTAATTCGAGTTTAGTAACATTTAGCTCGTTTCTGTTCTCTTATCCTTAACAACATTTACTCAGACTACACTTCGAACAGTGGTCACTTAGTTTTTGTTCTTCTATCACTCGTGCCACCAGCGACCAGCAGTGGGGCAGTAGCCTGATAAAAAAAAAATTCCGTAAACAAGAAGGAATTTCGCGATTCGTCGTCTAATACAATTTGAGTGAGTGCACGTCCGACTTGACTCGATGGATGCTAGAGATAAATTTGCGCACTATGAGAAGTGAAAAGAATGGCGCGTCACCCTTGCAATGCTAAAAAAAGGTGCTACCGTTCGGGCAGGATTCCCTAGCAAAAATATTTAAACCAGTCCGCAGTGGACTGAGTGACTAGGGACCTATTTATCACTCCTTCTCTATATGTACACCGCACATGTTGGCGTATTTCTTCTCCCAAAACTTCTAGATGCAACTACATGAAAAGGAATGATGTTTTTGTTTTTGTTTGCTTCGACTTGTTAATGTATATGACGTACTGGAAGTATACAGTATGTGAAGGGAAGTCATTTGAATGTATTGTCAACGTTAACATGGAGGCGATCGTCTTGGATATGGCTGGGAGTGCGAGTGAAGGCCGTCTCAGCTGCAGCGTAGTGTCGGGGCCTCGAAGGCGTCGAACCAAAGGTGTCATTCAAAGAAACTTTGGCCGACCTTCAGTTCCGTTGGCACGAAGAGGGAATGAGAAACTAACTGCTGCTCATTGTTCCGTCAGATGGCTTTAGGTGGCGGTGCTGACCAGTTTACCATGTCATCTATACAGTGAACGCTACACCAGACGTACACCAGAATGTTCATTGCGGTCACCTACGCACTGTGTCAAGAGCCTTAAGACTCCGCTGTGTTAGTGTTATGGGCACACACCTTGTATACCAAACCAAACGTTGCTCTGTGCTCTGCCGTTGGCCTAAATGGTTACTCTGCTTATTCAAACTGGTACTAAACCCAACACTCCAAACTGAAATACGTGTCTGGATTCCACTGAATCTTTCTCCTAAATGGCAAGACATGTTCTGCGTTCAAGAGACCTCGTTATGACAATTTCACGCTGCTACAAAACACGTTGAAATGTCGGGCCAAGCTTGACACAGACACAAGGTTCCTAGTCGGCAGCGGTGGGTCACAGCACGACGCTTTCACTACGGGTGACACTGGTGGGCCACTTCTCTGCCCGCGACGACACTGCACGGCGCTGGACGACTTCCTCGACGTGACACTCGTAGTCCCGCTCATCTTGCCAGGAGGGCAGCTCGACCCGCCGGCAGCCAGGCCAAAAGACGCCTTGACTGTCTGTTGCTGCTGCACTTTGGGGGAAGGCCTCCATTGGTTGGTTGGTTGGTTGGTGGGTGGGCGTGGTTATCGGGACGCCTTGACCTGCATGAGCCCGACTTCCTCGACAGCGTGATCAGAGCCCTCGAAGCACTCATCAAGGAACTCTTCCATTGCCTGGTATAGGTGGAGGGTCACCTGACCCAGCGAGTGTTTCTGGTCCGGGTAAACCTGAAGAATGCCAAACAAAAATTAGGAAAGATTCTCTTTCACTTAGTATGAAGGGAAGAATTACTAAAACAAGGAAAAAAAAGTACAATGGGAATCCAGCGCCTAATGTCCTGATACGGCTTCTTGTGTCTTGAGTCTCCTCTTCTTGAGCCTTCACTTCACTGCCTCCTTGAATTATTACGGAAGCTGAACCTTCGGCCAACAATCTCACCGCAGGTGACGTGCGAGATGAACCTCTCGTAAATCGGAGCCCAACGTGGCAGACTGTCATCGATAGTTATTATAGCTTTCATACAAAATAGTCTCTGTTGAGCTATACATAATAAGGTGATCGATGCTGACAGAATCATACATAAGAGGCAATTCCCACTCACCTGCGTTCGATACATTATTCCATTATTGGTCAGCTCCTTTGCAAGCATCATGGAGTGTTGAAAGTGGACATTGTCTGCAGGAAAAATAACATTTTAGAAACAAATATTCCATTGTTTTAAAAATTTTGATTCAGTCTCACATAATGATTTTTAAACGAAACCTAATGAACTTTTTTTTTTTTCCATTGGAAGCAGGGACCAAAAAGCCCACGTGATATGATGAAGACCTGATACTAAAAAAATCACGCTTTTTTACGTTACTTGGTGGGTGATGTTGAATTCATTCTAACTTATGCAGTATAATAGATCGAGAGGTATCTTTTTTTGGATGACCGAGAGCAACCGTGGTACATATCAGTTTGACTCTGCTCTAGACTTATATTTTTACCTACTCCAGAGCGACTGTCCATTATCCAGTGCAACGCTTCATTCGGTCTAAAAAGTCCTAAACACTCTTGTGAGAGGCACATATTGCTGGAAAGGAGTTTCTTTCCTCGAGATTTTGTGCAAGAAGACATCGTGCAAAGCTGCAATATCGCGCCTGTGATCGATAAAAATGAATACAACGAGTGACAAGCTCTAATGCCGCTCATTACATAATATGCTTGACCGTATTAGACATGACAATATGCTGCATGGCGTATTAGATGTAGAACTAATTAGCTGCAAGTTACATTTACGTTTTCTGAGGTACGCTTGCCCCTAGATTTCCTGCCCCAATTGTTTGAAAAGAAGTTTCCTTGAAGCAACCGCTGGTGCTTTCGCCTATGGCTTGTTCGCGGCGCAGCCCCCTTGCGAAACGTTGGCTGGCCCCTCAAGGTTTCCAGGAGCCTCCTTTTGAGACTGCCTTCTACCAGCTACATCTATCTGCACCTGTTGCGTGCACCAATTGTGAATGGCCTACTGACCGTCGGCCGTCCCGTGCACGAGGAAGAACTTCTTGCCCTTGAGGTTTGCGGCGACGCGGATGAGGTCGGCGCGCTCGTAGCCGGCCAGGTTGTCGCTGGGCAGCCCCATGTAGCGCTCCGTGTAGGCCGAGTCGTAGAACAGCCAGCTGGTGACAGGCGCCACCGAGATGCCGCACTGGAAGACCGGCAGCAGCGAGTCCTCGCCGCCGTGCGGGGTGCCGTTGCCGGGGGCTCCCGAGCCGCCGTTGGCCAGAGCCATGGCTGCCACGTAGCCACCGTACGACCAGCCCCAGATGGCGGTGTGCTCGGCGCTGATGAACGGCAGCTCGTTCTTCAGGTACCTGCAACACGCGTCGCCTAGCGTCTCAGTTTCGGTACTGGCTTTTTCATCCCGGGGAAAAAAAAGATACGCGATCTCAGTGAAATCTGAGACGAAGCACTGGCGTGGCTATAGGGCAGGAGATCGAATTATAGGGAGCGCTTTATCGAGTCTGTTGTCCTCACAGCCCGGTGTTACTAACACATCACAACAATGAAAGTCAAGCTCGCCTAGCACGGTCTGGGGGAGGGGGGGGGGGGCGGCTTCGAATCGTTATCTTCGATATCTGATCAAAAACAAACAAAAAATTCGGATTGTTGTCTCCACAGCTTAAGCGTACCGCTAGAGGCGTGACTGTTCGATCTCCTCCTCAATAGTGCACGAGCCCATGACGCCCATAAAGACACAAGTCTCCACGTGGCTCTTTGTTTGGCTGATTTTTTAAAGGAGTTCGTTTGAAGGACACGAGAAAAACATTAACTTTGCTTCATAATTTAGTGCACAACACCATCATAGCTAAAGTGGCGATGCAGGAGAGTCGGTTCATGGCCTAGTTAAGGGAAATACAGCGCACGAAAAGACGAAGATGGAGGGAAGAACACGGGGAAAGCGTTGCACCGACAACTAAACTTTTATTAAAAAAAAAACAACGCCTTGAGCAAAAAAAAAGAATTACAAAAAACAAGCTAAATTGACCAAGGTCAGGTCAGCGTCAACAGGTGTCAATAAAATAAACTTCCTTTTTATGCGAGGTTGAGGGCTGACTTGATTTTATTGACTGAAGCTGACGTCTCTTTTGGTAATTTATCTTGTTTTTTGTGGGTTTTTTGCCTGAGCCGTTTTTTTAATGAAAGTTCAGTTGTTAGTACGACACTGTTCTTGTGTCTTTCTTCCGGCTTCGTCTTTCTTCGCGCTGTATTTACCGTAACCTGTCAAAGCTGCTCGTTTGAGCAGGGTCGCTAAACTCGTCAAGCACAACTTTGTGCCCGAAGTTTGCGGAACGCGCTAATTGGACTCTCGCGACGCTGACGTCGCACCGAGCGAGGTGTCAATCATTCGAACGCTCATTTCTTTGAGAGAGGCAGAATGTAGCAACGTTCATCGAGGCGCTCGTGCGGCGCGTGAGGGGCGCGAGGAGCCCGCTGATTGAACGGCTTCGCCGATGACGTAGCGCCCATTTGTCCCTACATCCCTACGCCAAGCTAAAATTAATGCTTTACAGATTGTCCCTAGGCGACCTGCTGACGCTCAAAATCCCTCCGAAGTTTGTGTAAAAAAGAAACCTCGTTTGTCAAAGTTGTCGCTGACGTCAAAGTGACGTTTCAAAACTTTGCGAGAGCCGTGGTTTGAGCTCGAGATCTTCGCTTCGGATCGAGGCGAAGTTAAACTTTGTCAACATGGCGGTGCCGTACGCAGCGGCCGAGCTTATCTTCCGCCACCGTCGGCGTCGCTACTGAGACCACCGGGGACGCCTTTCAACTCCCCGACGACGACTTTCGGCGACAGTACCGGCTATCGAAAGCCGTTGTGCGTTGACTCTGCGACGAGCTTCGTTTGGCGCCCGGACTTTGAGGCGGCGGACAATCGCGTCTACCATGACCGTGGAACCACAAGTCCTTTGCGCGCTCCGGTTCTTCGAAACCGGTAGCTTTCAAGGCATGGTGGCCACTGACGAGCACCTGTCAGTCTCCCACATGACTGTGAGCCGGGCTGTCAGAGTTTTTGCGGCTGCCATCGTTTTTTCTTTTTTTTTTTCTGCAATATCGGAATAGGTACTAATACGCGGGTATACAATTCAGAATGTTGGAAAACAAACAAGAACCGGGATAATTCTTGGGTAGGTTCGAGTCTCCCGGCAGCCGGCAGAATTATTTCCCCGAAATTTTACTGGCAGTCGTCACTCATTGGCGGTCAAATCAGTTCATTGAACGACGTGTCATCGACAGATCGTTTCATCGGCACGCGATGTAATCACATGAAAGAGATTTTCTTCCGTTAGAGGTATATACAAATTAAACATTTTCACACTTTTATACATGTAAGTGTGGTGTCCAATAACTACCCCCTAATAAGTGTAGCAATAGACCTTATAAAAAAAATGTAAACCTCACACCTTTAAAAATATGTGATTTTTTAAACACGTTTCTTAAAACGTGTGATAATGCACTACACCTTTTTATAAAGATGTAAAACTACAATACCCCTTCTCGTCAGACACATAGCCAGGGGTGGGGGGGGAGGGAAGGTATAAGGCCCGCCCCCCCCCCCCCCCCGAAAACTTCCATTTTGCTGGGGCCTCCTCTCTCCCCCTCCCCCTCATAGAGCACTTTGTCATGGACGCCCCCCCCCCCCCCCCCCCCCTTAAAACAAAATCCTGGCTACGTGCCTCCTTCTCGTCAAGGTGTAATTACCACAGTACATTCGTTTTTTGGGGTGTACTACAGTGGCCCGGGACCCAATAAAAAGACTGAAAAATTAAATTACACAAACGAGTCGCCGAAACAACACGTTGCTTCTTGGCGAGTGTCGAGGCAACTTCGGCCGAAAACCGGCTTCAATATTGGCCAGATGTACGGTTTTGCGCCTCGTCCCGACATCCGGCAGGTATGGGTGTACCGATGCAAATACACGATTTATGTCTAATAGCACTGGCACCACTGATCTCTTATTAGGCTGGATCGCGGATAGAGGCCTGTATTGCTGGGGTCGAGCGGCACCACCGGCAGCCATCGCTTGACACGATCTAATGCATGCTATAGGAGAAACGGGAAAACTCAATTTTATTACGTTAGTAGGTTGTTCTCGATCATGAAACTTCTATCGTGTTTCCGCAAATAACAGTTAATATTGTGGGCAAGAATATTAAACGCGTTAGAATACCAATCTTGTTTAAATAAACGTTGTGTGGTTGAGGGTCGAGGGCGACTTTGTTGGGCGTTAACTGTGATGTGTTTAATGAGACAAGGGCCACCGAGAGTTATTGTGGTGTCATCCGTGATCTCGGAGTCATCAGAGCTCAGCAAACGATAAGTTCGAAGGCCTTTACTGGGGACATTCGCATCGTTTTAACCGCTTGTACATAGTACTTCATGGTGAAAGCTTTTTCTTTGAACTGCTGTGAGGGCTTCCGTGACAAACTGAAACTCGGAGCGTGCCGTTCAGTCGCTGAACGTGCCGTTTATTTAGCAACCGATGCAAGCGACGTCATTGAAGTCGTGGTGCTCCGGCCCATTTATTTTATTTTTTTTAAATCAATGTTTGAACGTTTGACGAATGTCGAGTTGATCTCCAAGCACCCGATATAATCATCGCAGCACGTCATAAAATACTCGCCCTCGAGCACCGCGTACAAGCTTCCTATTTTTGCGTGTTTCTCCCTTAGACTTTCGTGTATTGCCTCATGGTGTAATACGCCAAAACAAGAAGGACGAAAACGAAGGGAGAACTAGACAGGACGCGGCGTATTGCCTGTTGTCAAGCAATGGCCGCCGGTGAGGCCAGTGACGGGCTCCCGATCCGCGATCCAGACTTGCACTGTGAGAGTTCTAATGCATTGCACCCGCGGAGTGCTGCACGGAGAACAGGCCCCGGACGAACTTGCCGAATGCACCTAGTGCAGACTGATGCCGTCGCCATAGATGTTGTAGAAAAGTACCGACCTCATACCGAAACTAGCGCCTTTTTGTTCGACGTGATGGGTGGGAATGCGGGAGCGCAGTCGCTGCCATCGTTTATCTATAAACGTTGGTTGCTGCAACGTGTCACTTATATTTGCGATGATTTCCAATTAAGGAACTCGACTGTCAGAGATATCTACAGGCGGCGTAAGTTTCCGAAGCCAGCTGACTACAAAACAGCATACACTTGAGAAAATTTATGGCACTGTACGCGCAAAAGCTTGCTTCGTTTTAAGCATAGTATTATGAGTGAACCACTGAAAGGATACTGCTTAAATCTAGTTCTTTGGAACATCTAGCAATACGTTTCGTAAGACTTTTTATTTCCCTGGTGAGGGCATTGAGAACGAGAGCTTTCTCAAACAAACTACGACGGGGCAAGATAGCTGCCGTTCAAATATGACTGTGCTTGAGCCTCGGGCAACGTCTCCATGTTTAGCCTTCCCGGACGCTGAGTGAATGCGTCACAGGTTTCTGCTGTGGGAGCTTTGTCGAAAAATGTTCCACTTTTCACCTGAACACAGATGATGCGAGATCTCGCGGCCTCTGTGTTTGTCCTGGGCCTTTCATTACACACTGGTAGGTTTCAGCGTCTGTACGGCAACAAAGCGACCCACATTTTGCAAATAAAACACGGGTCGTCGATTCCTCCCTTCGTGGAATATCAGACGCTTACAATTCAAGCTCGCGTTTGAGTTTGTGGCCCGCGGGACGCGATTTCGAGCAGAATACCAACTTTTTCTTTCAGCTCCGCTGTGCGAATGCCGCCTCGTAGCAGACGAACTCCCGTCGTCTGCTCTTGCTCCTCGCCTGGTCGAGGCATGACGGGATTGTCGGCGCTAGAGAGCTGAAAGACAACGTACAGCGAGCGGCGTGAACGCTCGCCTCCCCGCGCTGTCTCGTGCTCTCGTGCACCGCCTAGGGATCGCGGGGGATTTTTCGTCAGAAGTTGCGAAGTTGAGCGCGCGCAGGGAGGAGGAAACTTTGCGGCGTTCTTTTGGTCACTCCCCCGCTACGTCAAAAAGCGAAGAATGTTTTGCTCCACGAGTTTAGCTACACTGGTGTCTTGATGTAGCATTTGATTTGCACATGCTCTTGTGGGAATGAGACGCCATACTCTGTCGCAGGTTAAGACACCACTAATGGGGTTCCGGAGATCGTCTATTTCGACAGCCAATCGCGATGCGATCGCTCGCGATTGGCTGTCGCACGTTCGACAGCACCCCTGGTTTTTGCGGCGGATCTAGAAAAAAAACAAAAAAAAACGGCGTGTGGTGATCTTTGACCCCGTTTTTAATGAAACAATCAAACGCATATCAATCCTAGTCTTGTTTTTTTGGGGGATTTCTTAAAAGCCGTAGGTTGAGTTACGACCGTATATAGACGGTCTCAAAAACCAATTTAGTGGCCCATTAAGAAAAGCAGGGAAATCTGCTCCAGCACAGCCCTCCCTCTGTCCATTTTAGCAACGCTAGAGATGAGGCAATATGCTCCTCGCCAGCGTTGCTAAAATGGACAGAGGGAGGGAATTGCAGGAGGAGCTTGCCGTGGTTTTCTAAATAGGCCACTAAAGTGGTTTCTGAGATCGTTTATGTATATATATATGTATATGTATATGAGAGACCATCTATATATCCGGAGAGGAGTCTATCGCCTCCTCTGCAGTGTACGCTCGATAAAGAGGAAAGAGTGCTGGGCTCTGCGAGAGGAGATTGTCCTGCATTTCTTAACCCGCAACAGAGTGTAGACGAAGCCGTGCGCTCTTTTTAGTGACTTGACAACGTTGTATACCAAGTATGAAGCGAAGTCATCGGAGGGTCTTCGGCATGTCCCATGGGTCGTTTCCGTGTGACCGGTCCCATGTTTGATTCTGACCAAACTTGTAGGATACTTTTACAAGTAATTAAATTACTTGTAACTGACTACTTTGTAGAGCAATTTTGTATTTATCTGATTACTTTCATTTGGAAGAAAACACACTGAGAGTAATTTGATTACTTGTAGAGCTAATAAATTATTTTTAACTCTTACGTTCTTTTTTAAAGTTCAGCCCCGCACCCCCCCCCCCCCCCCTTCCCGCCCCATTTTCCTTTACTTTTCGTTTCTCCGAATTCAGTCTGAAACTGCTGCCGTATGTCCTCTTTATCAGCGTCTAAATCTTGCGAACAACGTGGAATTCAACGATTGTTACCGAGCTGTCAAAAAAAGAGGTCAGGCTCTATGTTTAATCAATTTATAACGTTTTTTGTTTCAAGCTGGCATTGTGATGTCTGAGTTGTCGATAAAAGGCTCTCACTACGAAGAACAAAAGAGTACGAAGGGTGATTAATAATGTAGCAGATGCGTCCTCATTCACCGTTTAAACAATGCTCCCCCCTGCTCTTGAAAATAATAAAAAAATCTGCTTTCTAATTTCTCTCTCCCCCTCCCCCCCCCCCCCCCCCCCCCCAATACACCTAGAGCCATATAATGTCGCGGTTTAAGTGTGATACAAAACGGTATCTCTTTGTTACGTGTGAGAGGAGCAGTCGGCGTTCCAGAAGATTCAATCATTTCCAGAATGAAGTTTTGAGTGTTCTTCTCTGTGAAGTTTCGTGGAGCGTGGCACTAGTGAGTGCGAACGTTCTCTCGAGCAAAAAAACTATACTTCTTTTCGGCCTAAAGCCTGTTGCACATGCGGCGACTGTTGCGAAAAAAAATCGGTGCGACAGCCGACGCAGAGAGTGCGATTGCAATGTTTGGTTTCACAGGCTCCAACAACCGCGCGATTTCTGTGAGCGCGGCCGGCTGTTCGGACACGGACGCGACGCGTTTGACTTTGCCTAAAATACAACAAAAACGTCTTAGTAAACGCAAATGTTTTACGAATACAATACGTAACTAGAAATTTTTAGTAATTAAGCATTAAACCAAAAGTTTTGAGATGCCTAAATTTATTTTCGAATACGCAACTATCGCGGATGAAAGCTGGCTAATGAACGGCTGGCTGGTTGACGATGAAGCGATCGCACCGACTCTGCGACAAAATACCTACTTGGTAGAAACCAGCCGCAGAGCCGCTGCGACAGTGCGACTGCGATTTTAATCGCACCTTTACTGTAAATCGCACCGATTTCGGACGAGAATCGCAGTATGTGAAACAGCCTTAAGTGTAGCTGCAACGACGCCACGATCAAATGGCAGCAATCAAACGGCGGAAAAAGCAAAAGTCACTGGGAATTGTTTTGTTTATGATTGGTCCAACGATGATAGAACACGTACAGAAACACTAAACATGAAGCGAGGTAGAGTCACTTCGGAGGGCCTTCGGTGTCTCCTATGGGTCGTTTTCGTGTTATAAAGAGAAATGAAGCAGTGCACGACTTGACAACATTGTACACTAAGTATGAAGCGAAGTCACTGCGCATTTGATGCTGTCTGATTGGTCCCATGCGCTCGTAACGTCGGTTGTGTCTGGACTTAAGGCAAAACAAACTATGCGGTGTTCAAGTTCGTTTGATCCTTGCGTACCTTGTGCGTCTGCTCGACCCCCAAGCGCGTCCGCGTGCTTTTGTTTGCGCCCGACTTTAAGGCTGCGGTCCCACAGCGGCCATGACATATGACGCTTTCCGCACGTTTTCGAAATGCGATTGTGGCGTGTTCAAGCTTGCTAAAATTATGTGTTATATATCATCTTGTACTGTACAACATTATCTTTCCTCTGATGTAGAATTTGTTTTCCTAGTGCAACACGCTAATTCAGTGGGCACCCGCGAACATTGGCCTTTTCGGCAAAACATGGTTTCGTAGTACAGTGGTACAGGGTGCACAATTGGAGCAGTTTCTTTCAAATTTTAGAGTGTTATAGAAGAAGAGTGCGCTCATTGTCAACAGAGGCCCTTTTTTCGTTTTTTTATTTTATTTTGACAGATATTTACTTTAAAAAAATTTACCTCGCGGAGGCACATTCAGTCGCAAATGTTTGGCCACCTACTCGGTCATTTATCTGAAACTTTTTACATGTGTTTGCAACTATGGTCGAAAGAGCTACGCTAAATTTCATTGTAATATGGCCTAAACTTTTTCGGAATGCTCACGATAAAAGTGACAAAAACAGTTATTTTTGGCAAACTTCATTTGGTAGTACAGTGGTACAGCGCGTAGGGATTGGCACATTTGAATAAAATTGTAGACCCGCAAAGAAAAACATATTCTGCTTTGTCAACAGAGGCCCTTTTCTAAATTTCACCTTTGATTTTCCATAAAAAAAAGTTTGAATATAGGCGAAATCACGAATGTGTTGATAGTCAAAAACGAGTATTTTGACCCCTTTTGGCAGACATTTAGGCAGATATGTTTAGTACAAAATAGAGTTTACTGTCCCAGATCCTTATTATCAGCTCACACTTTCGATGATCGTGCCTGATTATTAAATAAATCATAAAAAGACAGGAATTATTGGATGTCTTGTTGCGCCCTCTTTGTGATGGCGGTCGAAACGTAACTATGCGAAGTTCAGGAAAAAACCATGGATGGCGCTGCTTGCAGCTGTGGTTGCCAGCTTCGGAAACTAATTGTACACTTGGTTTCTCGCAAAAAAAAAGTGCGTAGAAAACCCGGCCTTGTAGAATGTGCTTAATTATTACATATAATACGGTACTTTTTGCAAATATAGGTTTTAGGGGGATTTAACGGTCGCTGTTTATATTGTCAAATTATTTTTTATGCCCGGTTCCGCCGGTGCACACTCTGCTGAATACAATCGTTCACGCGATCGATATCGAGGTTTCAAATCACCAAAATTGCCAGTTCCGTGCCGATACCTGAGCGTGATTCACGTGCTTTTGGTGCGTGTGCGCGTACACGAATTTGCGGCGTGGTCCTTCGGTTGCTGCGAGTTTTCGTCTATTTATTGTACACTGCTTGCCTTCGTGTGCGCATCCCTCTCATTCTCGTAACTATCCCTGCTTTGTTTGTGGGCATGGCATGAAGAGTATGTCTGTCTTTTTCTTTTCGTTCGCTGAGTAAGCTCGTGTAAGTATCCTTCCTGCTGGCTGCAGTTCGTGTTTGCGCCTTGTCTGTGTCGCTTTGATTTCTGTTCAGGTCGCCTGTTTATGGGGGGCGGCAAGCGGTGGGCGTCGCGCCGGCACAAGACGCCCAACTTTCGACAACGTGGAAAGCCGCGGAGAATCAGGTGGGTGGCACGTACTATTATAGGATATTGGCGTTCCATTATCCTTTGCATGCGTTACGCATGCAAAGGGTACTACGTTTTACTACGCAGCGTAGTAAAACTAGTCCATCTCTTTATGCCTTGTACCTACGTCACATGATGACGTCGAACACCGGTATCCACCATGCTGGTGGTTGTCTCGACGGCCCTTCGCAGCGAGAGCAATGGTAAACTGCGCCGCGCTCGGCTGTAGCAATTACGCCATACCCCGACGATCGTCCGATCGTTTCGTCGGCATGTCCCGCGAGACAGAGTAGCCGTCAGGTTAGAGAAACTAGGAGCAGCAGAAAAGGGATGCGGCCGCGGATTATCGAGTTTGCGGGACGCATTTCATAGCGGCGAGCGACGGCACTTTTCTACCGTTGTTTACGTTCGCGCACGCCTTTGCATCGGCTTTTGCTCGTTCGTGGCGTATATGGCCTTTGGCCTTCGTTACATAAAGCCGTTTCCACGCTTCGAGCGCGCCTTTGGGGCTCCCTGCCGAGTCCGGGCGAGTGTCGCGCCGCGAGCCCGGCCAGACGGATCGGTCGGCGGCGCCTCCCGCGTGCAAGCTCGCCGAGAAGCCGCCGCCGGGTCATCGGTTTGAGCCGTCCGCGAGACGGTAACCTTTGCAAGGAGCAAAAGTATGCAGGCGAGCCGGTTAGGAAACATCATAATATAAACCCTGAGATAACGAGAGTTGTCTTGTCCGTTATTTCAATTATCCTTGTCTCAGGGTTTAGATTATGACGGTAACATTGCGTTGTTTACCAGTATTTCGCAATATCGGAACCATTTTTCTACAAGAGACACCTAGAGCCGCGCGTCAAATTAAAAAGAGCGCTGTTTTTTTTTTTTTTTTTTTAGCGGCATGGCAACTTGCATCAAAACTTTGTCGGTGGCATTTTGAAACCTTCTGCTCGCAGCGCAATCTCACCAATGCCGAAAAATTCCGCACGTACTGGATAAACGTCATCCTATGCTCAGCACGTTTTTCCAAGTTCGCGTGTAACACAACTAGGTACCTTTGTTGAAAATATGGTGCATGTTAGCTCATGCTCGGGCCGTTAGTGGCATCCTACTCCTTGGCTAAGCGCATCCACGCGGTAGTGAAGTCAATCACCAGTATGGTCTGGGGACCGGTACTTCCCTCGCGTGACGTCACTTGCACGGCGTTTCTGAACATAGCTTACGAGAAAAATACGCCCAAAAAAGTTGACTATTTAAATATTTCGCGCAGCCAAACCATCCAGATTCAATGAGTTCGACATCGCAAACATTCAAAATGTTGGAATTTTTACATTCGACCTTGAAGGAGTTAGAAAGTTCAAAATAATTTTAATCCTCGTTACAAAACGCGCGCTTGGCTTTCTCGTCACCGCGCGTTCCGTGGGCGTTGACTATATGGTCTTTCGATTGGCATGCCACTCCTTGCATCATGATGCCCCAAAGAGGCGTTTCGGAACACTTGCTGGCCCGTAGAGATCTTGTTTGTTCTTCTTAGCCACGGTGACCTAAATTGAGCTCTCAAAGCATCGCTTCTGCGCCCATTATGGCTTAGATTTTGCCCCCAAGTTCTCACAAAGAAGGTTTTCACCTCCTCGTCTTAATGCACTTTTTGTTTCCACAAGTTTCCTCCCGGGAAATCCTGGAACTAAGCCTCCGACAGGAGATGGTCTACCTAAAGTGGTGGATTAAGAAGGTGAGTACTTTCTTATGCGGCAATTCCAATACATTATTGGGCAGTACAAAAAGCCTGTTTTCAAACCGAGAGAATAAAACTGCCGTTTTGAAAATCTGAAGTAATCGCGAATGTAAGTGTTACTTTTTAAAGTAATGATCACTTGTTTTTCCTCTGAAGTAATCTAAACGAATACTTTTTCATCGAGAGCAATTGTACTCGATTACGTTCTTTGAGTGACGTGTACACGACTAATAGTTACATAGATGGGGTAGAGTTGTGAAGAACGGTTCGCTTACTTGCCTCGGCGGCTCAAAACGTGTAAATTTTAAGCGTCGCTGATACTCACTACCGTATACCATATTTCTAGTTTTTATTTGCTCTCATTATGTTCATTTTGTTCCCGTCGCCGATTTCTATTGGCTCTCTGAGGCTATTTTTTTCCGACGGCTCTCCGAAGGCGAATCATACCCTAGGCTCTAGAGGGCGTATCGTACACACAAATTGGGGGTTTACAATAGGGAGTTATAGTAGATCGTTTTTCTCCTCCGCTACGGTATCCCCGAAGAAAACGCCGCAGCTGCGCATACGCGCCGCCAGCCTTCTTTGCATAGTTCAAGGTCTTCTGGCGGATTGCGGAGCGCTATCCGGGTGCTTAGCGGGCTGCGGAAACGGTCTACTACAATTCCCTAATAGGGGGCCTCGAAGTTTGCGTGCCCCTAAGAAATTGGAGGACACAAACGCGACAAGGTTGGCGCCGCCGGCTCAAAGAATAGGGTTTTCGCAACGCAGCGCAACGCGTTTGCGTTTTCCGCTTGCAGCGCCAACGCGGCTAACGAGCGCAATAAACAAAAACAAAATTCAAAACACGTAAAACGTATGCCCTCAACAAGTACTTTATGTTCGCAAATAATAGTTTAGTCAATACCAAATCAACCCGGATAAAACAAAGACAGTCTAAAATTAGCATAAATATTCTTAGCTGTTTTCAGCCAAAACAATCCAATTCGTAGCGCTCTAATTTGGCGCTCGTTCTGGGGACAGTTTTTGGCGTTCGTGTGCCGCGTTCACTTTCTGTTGAAGATTTAAGCTTTCAACTACGGGGAACCTGAGACGAACGCTGTCGAGCATAGTCCGTGAGCAGCTGCCGTAGTTAGATCTGAGCTACAACGACTTGGAGGTCTTGGAAGACTTGTTCCTTTAATTTACAGATAACTTGCCAGGAACGCTCGTCTAATGGAGCCAAGAAAATTCACTCGGCGTCTCGGAGTAGCGAGAAGTTGCCATGTTAACGGTTAACGCGTCTCTTTAGGTTTATGAACAGACAGAATCAGAAGGCGATCTTTACAAGCGAGCTCGCCGCGCATTCTTTGTGATTTGAGAGAGGTAAACGGAATCAAAAGCCTGCTGCACCTTTCACTGGCAATGAACGTGGCTAATACGGCAGTGAGTATGACGAATTCGCTCCAAAGCAAGCGGAAAGAGCGCCGCCATTTGTTTCGACGCAACCCGTCCCCGAGGAAATCCCTACGCTATTTCTCGAATTTTGCGTTAGGGCCGAGTGCCAACCGAAAACCCAAAACGCCGTTTGGGCTCGGCCCTTTCATATTGGTGAGCCCATATTTCTTAGGGGCCCTCAAGTTGTCGGGCCCGCTGTTCTGAACTCTCTAATATCTATTCCTTCTGCACCAGTACCAGTTAGCCGAAAGCTCGTGTAACGTCTCTTCAAGGAAGAGATAATTTCCCACCACAAGAACGTGACTTCGTTGCTGTTTACGCAATTACACTCTAAAAAAAGCCCGTGCGTCTTCTTTCCCGCAGAACACGCTGACAACCAATTACTGCTGTTTGCGGAATCAGCTCAGCGTATGACAATGCCGAAACATATGCTTAGACCAAAAAGTGAAGTCTGCGATGAAGCATCAAGCAATGCAAGCGTGACGTTTTTCATTGCTTAATGCTACATCGCAGACTTCGCTTTTTGGTCTAAACATATGTTTCGTCAATGCCATTCGCTGAGCTGATTCCGCAAACAGCAGTGATTAGCTGTCCGCGTGTTCTGCGGGAAAGAAAACGCACGGGCTTTTTTTTAGAGTGTATGTTTACGCAATTCTAAGTAGATAGACGCTTTGGAGCAGCTGTGCATGGGCGCCGCCATAACCGATCTTCAATTTCTGTTTCCTCTTTGTTACGTCGATTTCACTTCATTATGACCGCGGCAGGGTGTCTTTCTCCCCAGCACTGGCATTTGTGGAAGATCGTCAATGCCCGCTTCACCGGGTCGGAAGACGAGAGAAGTTCAGCAATGGCGGCTGTAATCTGGCGCCTGTACAAAGCGTCTATAGAAAAAACACGCTTTGACAAACAAGTCCGCCTTTACTGCACAGCACGTGTGGGAACTACGCGTGCGCGGAAACCCGAGTCAAGTGATACGCCTGCGCATGCGTCAGCGCCGCCGCAGCTGCGTGACGTCAGAGCCGCGTGTTGGTCTACAGACCCTTCAGTAGAGGTCACTGCCGTTCACGCAGTGGTTCCACTGCGGCCGCAGGAAAAAAACAACAACGCCACTACTCGAGCTTTCCGGCTGCTCGGATGTCTAAAATTAACTTGGAAACTGAACATCTAGTTGAATGGCAAAGAACAAGAAAATTCGAGGGACCATCGGCTTTGTGTAGCACCGTGGAACAGCGTCAAATGTGTTGGTGAAAAACTGAGCTTGGTAGTGTTCAGTCTTGTGCATAACGTTTAATCAACAATGAAGTAAGAGGAGCTAAATAGACTTTCTCGGTGAGCGATAGTTTTCTAAAAGTTGTTTCATTCTGGTTGACAGCCTGTGTGACAGGGTACAGATGAACTGCGGGGAGAAGCCTGCACACAGAGAAGAAATGATCTACAGAAAGGCCATGCCTGATGCGCCGTAACAATTGTCATCTCTCAGAATGAAGCAACCACGCAAGATACCTGAAAACTTGGGGTGGAAGATGATTTTTCGTGTACATTGCTATTCAGTTTCGTTTGATTGCGCAAGCTCCGAACGCAAAGAGTCGCCCCACGTTGGAAGCTTTTCTCTGGATCAGTAGCAAAATAGGTTAGGACTCGTTTGTTACATTTCTGCTGGTAAGTGTTGCACTTCTAAATTGCATTATTGTGTGTTGTTTTTTACGTTTTGTATGAAAAAAAAATATAAACTGCTTCCCGAAAAAAGTTGTTTTATGTCAAGTAATGCACAACAATAATCGCTGCTTTTTTTGAGTGATTATCCTGATATTTTGAAGCACAGTTGTGCTTAAAGCATGTCGTCACATTAACAGTTATAACCCCAAAATGCATTGAGCAAAAAGTGTATTCAAAACGGCCTCACAAACTTAGTGGAGATAGACCAACGGATAGACAGCTACGGAGAGAATGCTCAGAGAGATTCCAACGTCCGCAACACTTCGGCACGCTGTACAGCGTGCCGACGTGTTCCGGACGTGGAATCTCTCGTGCCCTGCATCTTACACTTTTTAGCTGACGTGCAATAGGTGGATATAAATTATGAAGCAAATCGCGAAACAAATGGAAAAGCCTATTTTTCCTGCCGCTCTGCTCGGCTCTGTTTACCTTTCTTTGCCGTGCTGCTTCTTTCGGAAGACATAATATCCGAGGCCTTTTGCCTGGTGCTGTCATTGTAGCACGTGGCATACAACGGGTGAAGCCACCCATTGAAAGCCATGAGTAAACACCCGGCTAAACGCCTCGTGCTAACCGAAAATTTCCAAACGCCGGGCGGGCGTACAATGCGCATTGACGTGGCCGGAAAACTGGGGAGAACTACAAGTACCAGCATGCACCGCGGTAGCGGTGGCGTCCGCGCAACTCCTGGTGAGATCGGTCTATTTGGAGTAGGGCTTTCGGGACTTTCTGCCGACGACGCGGCTCGCGTACTGGTGACGCGCATGCTGGTCCCTCGACCTCGACGGTGCCCAGCCTACGGTAGACCTGGTGCAGGCGGCGGTCCCCCTGGAAGCCCGAGCCCCGGCCATCCACCATGCCGTACACGACGCCCTTGCGGCTTGCCAGGAAGTGGCCCCAGTTGATGCGGAACTTCTCCGTCACCTGCTGGGACCCGGGACCCCCGTACACGTCCAGCAGGAAAGGGTACTTGAGCACCTCCTCGTCGCGCAGCCCGGGCGGCAGCAGCAGCCGCACCGTCGCGTCTGCAAACGTCGGTCGGAGGTCGTACACTCACCAGCCAAAACGATATATGACCGCCCCTACAATGTGGGAATGAGTGCGCCCATAACTGATGCGCCATCTGCGTTATATACCACCTGGTGATGCGGACTTTAGCTAACGGCTACCGGGGCTGTAATGACCCGACAGCTCGGAATAAGTATCTCGGAAACTGCAAAGCTCATCGTGTGTTCGCGAGCCGCCTTCGTTAGTACTTATCAAAAATGGAAGAACGACGGTGAAACCTTTATTATACGCCGAGACGTTGCACTCCAACTCATTGTCACAGAATGTGGATGTCGGAGGCTTTAACGCTTTATGAAGATAGATATATAGCTTTATGAAGAAGATACAATACAGGTTAATGTGCACGTGTCTCTGAGCACACAACTTCTCGGACTCCGTTGAATATGGGACTCCGCAGCAGACGACCCTGCAACTGATTGGGGTGCCTGAGGTGGATAATTAACACGGTTATTGGTTGGAGGTCATGATGTTTGGCTGATTAGAGTATAGTCGAGGGCGCCGCCTCCACGTCAGCCCCGGCTATTGTCACTACGAACGGAGTTTAGGTCAAACAAAGCTATCGTCATAGCTTTCTATAGAAGGATATTAAAACATGACAGGCTTTTCCTGCTCTACAAAGTGTTCGCAAAAAAAAAAGAAATACAGAGTTTTTTTAATTGCAGAAGTAAACTAAGTATTGTTTAAGGGTTAGTGTCCGCCGGAATGAAGTTCGCCATCTGGCCCGAACCAGATACCAAAGGTCCAGAGCTTTCCTTTATTTGAATCAGAATTAGTCTCGAATTTTAAAGAAGTCTTAAATGAGAAAACGGGTCTCGTTTCCGGTAACCGAAGCCATTCATCTTCATTCGGGTTTCGTTGGCTGCCATTTCCTTAGTGAAAATGTTTGAAAATCTCTTCTAGACAATGAGATACGGCACGCTCCGAAGCTAACCACCAGCGCTACGTTTGGGCGGCGGAGTCTGACAGTTCGGGGACGCGTAATTTAGTTTGCGGTGAATAACAAAAACAGAAACGATGTAAAGATTTTTTTCGCGGGCACCTTGTTGTCGCCCTCAACCTTCGGCGTCACCAAAAGCAAAAAAAAAAAAAAAAATTGACTGCATCTCCACGTGGTGAATGATGTTGATTGGGGCGAAGCTCTGGTGGTGCTTGTCTGCGTAGACGCTGAGCCGCAGCATGCCGAGCCTTTCGTTCGTTTTCATTCATGTCAGAAAGAGAATGTGTGGTATAGAACGTGGTTATATACGCATTGGAGCATTTGACCGCAGCGCCCTCTCGTCTATAAACATTGAGCCAGTGCATGCAAAGTTTAACGCGATTATATACGCATTTGACCGCAGCGCCCTTTCCTGTATAGACGTTGAGCGGCTACATGCAACGTTTCATCTATGACATCCCCAGCTCTTGAGTTACTACCACATCTCAGAGCCTCTACTCGTCCCGCAGTCGTGGCCGAGTGGTTAAGGCGATGGACTAGAAATCCATTGGGGTCTCCCCGCACAGGTTCGAATCCTGTCGACTGCGCAAACATTTTTTTTCTATCATTTTTTTATATTCATCATTTTGTTTTCATTAATTTTGTTTCATTTGTTTTCATAAATTTTTCATTATATTGTTGCCCTACACGAGCACGTGAGCACGTGCTCACGTGCTCGTGAGCACGTGAGCTCACGAGCAGGAGCACGAGCACTGGACGCCAGACGGACGGACGGACGGATGGACATGGCTAGCCCCTAAGGAGCTTCGCCCCTAAAAGCGTCTCGAAAACGTGAGCTGTTGCAGAGTTGGGCAGCCGCCGGGTCGATCTCGCTTGTCGGTCCAGCTGCGTCATGGCGGACTATCAAGGCCGCGCTTCCTCGTAGCATGTCAACAAGCCTCTTGCTCTAACTGCGTCGTTAGCAGCGCCGGGAACGCTAACGTCCTAGCTCGGCATGGCTGTGAAGTTTTCAATTAAAGCCTTTCTTGCTTTTGGCCTAACTTGGTGTCCGAGAAGGGGTCGTTAAGTTTAGGGAATGGCGGCGCTTGTTTTAGACAGCGGTGGTCGTATTTCGCGGTTTCATCATAGTGGCGCTCTGCCCGGAAGCGAGAACAGACCGTTGGTCGAGCTATGGGTTATCTCGGAAACGAAAGAGTTACACCCTCAAAAGTACAACTGTCAACATGGTTCAAGACCAAACTTGGAGGAATGTACTGTCAAAGCACATCTAAAAAGCGGAACACAAAATAAGTGATTAAACCTTGATTAGAAGGCAGTAAAAAACTATTAAAGATCATATTGAGTTCTGAATTGATTGGCACTGACTGCCATTTTAAATGGAATTGCCTATAGTGAACGTAAGTGAAAAGTGGCATTCAAAAAGGCAGTGGCGTCTTGCAGGACTCTCTTTTCGCTAGTGGTAGTGTCGTAAACGAAACGGTACAGCTTTCTTTGATGCATCTATTCAAAGTTTTCGTTGGCGTACTTGTCACCACGTATACCTTAGATGAAACCCCGAACACAGGCAAGCGACCTGAATTTGAACAGAGTTGTCGTGTCCTTTGCTTATTTTCTCCGGCTTATACTTGGCGACTGTAGCGAAAAGTGTAATATTAATTAAACTTCCGAAACATGACGTTTCGTCTCATTAAAAAAAATAAAGTTCAGTAGGATGCAGATAAATATATATAATTGCAAAACAATGCGAGAGTTTCTGCGCAGGAAATTCCGGGGCCTGAGTAAAACAGTAGATCACCTTCCAAGTTGCAGCGTTTTCTTGTTTTCGTTTTTTCATGGAATATCATGTTATGTTTTGTATCGCGACAGATAAGCCAGGGCGAAGTTATCTACACCCTTTTTCCCTATGAGCGATAGCAAATGAAAGGTGCGTGTTCATTGAGCCGATACTCAAAAACCTTTAGCTATTGGCGATTGTAATGCCGCGCCAGATACAGACGAATTCGGTTTATCTTTTTATTCGCATTTCACTCAGAGGCGCTGACGACTTCTTCAGTTTAGATAACCCTAACTGGCGGATGAACCTTTTTTGATATTTTGGTTGCAATATTAAATTTACGTGCATCGTATTGTATAAGATGTCCTGCACGCTCGCACTGTTCATAGGAAGATTGAGTGGTTATACAATTAAAAATCAGGTTTGTCATGGAGGGAGTGCTCTGAATTAAAGTCCCTTGATACTAATTTTTACAAGTAACGACAGCCAATACGAATGACAAAGCACAATCCTCTGGAACAAAATGGCGTCCCACAGTTCAGTTCCCTGCTGCGCGCCGCCATTCGCTTCCTAAAACCTGCACCGTCACGCAGTCGGCGCTTCAAAGAATGTCGCTTCTTGTAGCAAGCTCTAATCTAGGAAATTTACTCCGAATAAAAGCATAAACAAAAGAATGGAGCGTGAACAGGTATCAGCAATTTAATCGAAAGATATGTATCCCTGCAATATAACGGAAAACAGTTATTCGACGCAGAAACACGCATCACGCAAAGAGCCAGGCATGCAAGTGTGGCGCCTGGATCTAGAAAATTTTGTCCATTATTAACGCAACTCATTTTCTTATCAACTACATTAAACGAAAAAAAATAACGCCTTCGAAATTAATTAAAAATACAGTCGGAATACGTCACCTTTCTTCATTGAGGAACGCGGGAAGTAGTAATGAAGTTTGGGGATAATGTTACCTCTTATTTGATGCTCCGGAGAAATCGATAAATTCTAAAATAAAAGGAACGAAAGAAATTGTCCCGACTGGAGTGTTGGAAGGTAAGGACGTGTTCTGTAATGAAACGTATCGATCGACGATCCTCCGCGAGCCACGTAGGATAAAGAACAAAATTGATGTTTGAGCGACTCTCTTTTTTTTTTTTTTTTTTAACTGTCTCATCAAAGCGCAACTTGGCAACACGGCTTTGGTATAAAGCTCGCCGGCGCTCGGATCAAGTATTGCATCACGAAGTCGAAGTATAGAACTTGTACGCGCATTGCAGCCTTCCTAGAATGTCGCTTCCGATAGCAAGCAACGAGACACTCGCTATTACGACCCTCACTTTTCGCTATCAAGCGCATTCTTAACAAATCATTTCTTTATCCCCGGTCAACAACCGAGTGAACAACCACTCCAACAGCACACATGATCCCGAGGATGTGCATAAAACCATAAAACCATCTGCGTTGTCTGGAAAGGAATGACACTTGACGCCTTCTAGAGATTTTTTGATGCTTCATAGATTTGAGCACCTTGGAGATGGGCACGAAAGCAAGTCAGGACTCGGGAGGCACTCACTGTATCCGTCGGCCAGTGGAGCGTAGAAGTTGCGTACTTGGGGAAGGGCCCGCTGTTCAAGCAGCTCTTTCAGCTCTTCGTTGGTTTCTAACATGTCCACTGGAATAACATCATTGAATGGTGGTTAACGTAGGCTAGAGAAAGACAAACTTCTATCACTTCCTGGTCACAGCACTAGCCCAATTATTTCGCCGAACATTCGGAGGTGTTCCGATTTTATTTCTGTAATATTAATCTATTTTTTATTTTATATATCTGTTTTTAAATACTATAAATGTATTTACTGGGGAACATAATAAAAGGGGAGCACTGCACATCTTTTATAGTGCATAAAAAAAACACTCAGTTTACACTGAACATGGCAAATTAGAAAAAAAAAGTGCTTATAAACCCCGCTCTTCAAAACAAAAACCCATTAAAATGAAAGTTTATAGATAACTATTATAGTGCAATCTCCTTAATTGTACTACCAAGATTACACGTTATTACATCACTTTGCCAAAGATGTTAACGACAACTTTATCTCTCGTTTTAGGCTACGGTGTTCGACAATGTGTGAAAAAAAAATTGGAAAACAAAATTTGGTACCTTTATTATCCTGACTGTGTTTATTCCAATATTTATTGTTATGTTATTTAAGGTGAAGGCAAAATGTATCTAACCCACTTCAAATAAATATCAGAAATCAGCTTTGCATGCTCCGAGACCTAATTTTTTCACGAAGGTACGTCTAGTTAGTTGATTTGTTTCGGTAAAACATTCAAAATAAAACTTGCTTCAGTGAAACTTTACAACTAAAGATGTACACTTTTTGCGAACCAAACTAAATTTCAGCCTTTTTGTGCCAAAGTAAAAATAACATTGTTGTGGGTACTTCGGCCGCTCAATTTAACAAAACTAAAACAAAGAGAGTAAAAAAAAACATTTATAACCTTGCTCTAGTTCCCTGATTTTAATAAAATTTCCTAATGACCCACAAGAACGCGTTTTCGCTTACTGTCATTGAAAGAGTCTTAAGTCTTTAAAGAGTCACATCAAGATTCCGAATTTTTTTGTAACTTTTGATTGGCACAGGTGTTTTTGTTATTTTCACAAAGCGTATTCACCATCTAGCCACACTAACGATAAGCTACAGTGTGGTAGTATGCATAGCTGACTTTTGTGAGTTATTCAAATGAAGTTAAATGCGTTGCGCCCAGACTTTAAAGCTATTTGTGCAAGCGTAAAAATTTCCTAAACAAAAAATGTTTGGAGATTTTAGTTAGGCTGCCAATGTGACGAGTTGCATATGCGATGCTTGCACACTCTTAAGGTTATGAGGCAAGCTAAATTTAAAAAAAAAATGTCCGTCATCATTTTCTGCCTTTTATCCGGCAGAATACGGTGCATGGGGCTTGGAAAGCCGCCTGGTGTGGACCCGCAATGATCCTTTCGCGACATTCCCAACTGGTTAAAATGACAATTTCATGGCTGCAGTTAAACGCTGAGTGAAAGTTTTGTTTTTTGTTCGTTTGGAAGCTTGAGCGACAGTTTTTCGAGTGCGCTCTAACGTCGACCATTATAAAACGTTTGTGTAATTTGACAAAAATATTCTAATAATAAGTATTAATAAGCGAATAACATTAATAATAATAATATTATTATTATTATTATTATTATTATTATTATTATTATTATTATTATTATTATTATTATTATTATATTATTATTATTATTATTATTATATTATTATTATTATGTGTTTGAAGTTATCGGTGAGCCAGAATTAAGAACGCATGGTTCTTGGGCACTCAATAAAGATTGATTGATTATTATTATTATCATTGAACCAGACAGGCAAACGTCGTCAACAAATATTAAGGCTACAAAATTTCTAGATGTCGCCGTAAGACAAACGCACAAGCAAACCTTAATCTGCTAATGCAAAAGGCAATATTCACGAAACATCTATATCTATAAGAAGTCTCCTAAATAGACTAAACTCTTAGTTTCAACATAGATGACTTCATGATCTCTTTCGTTTCAATTAACTTTAACTTTTGCTTTAAATGTTATAATTTTGTGCTTACCTATGCGCATTTGACTTTCAATTGCCGGACCTACGATGGACTATATAGGTAAAAGTGCAGGGCATAAGGTCCGAGCAGGACACTACTCAGAAGCCACGTGCTTTCTGATTCCGACGTGCCTACCAGTGTGCGGAGGCAGGCACACTGTCGCAGACGCCCAGAAACAAAACCACACAAAACCTGACTTGTAACTGACTGGTGCTTTGGAACCTTGCGATCCGTAGTTTTGGCTGAGACCCATTGTAGTGCGAGGCGTAGTATGGAAACCTTGTGCCTTCTTACCAGAGCCGTGTATACAGAGAGTTTGGTCAATGAAAGGCGCGGGCACAGCCAGGGCGTGCACTAGACGCAGAAAGAGGGCTTGACATGCTCTTTTGGCCAACAAGGAGCCGAAAAGAATCCCCTAGCGGTGGTAGCGAGAAACAGTTTTAAATCGTTTTAATAAGCGCATAAGAGTTAAATGTAGTAACCCTTCATGGTTGAAAATAGGGTGCACGCGATGTTTGGATTGTGATCATGCAAAAAGATCTAAGAAACGAATGTGCCGCTCGAACTCTGTTTTGCTCGAACAGAGTATGACCGCTCGGAGGGCAGACGTCTGGCCCTCGGCAATTCGCGTACGGATTATGTCGATCGTTCCGCTAGTCGCACTTTTCCACCATGATTTTTGATGACCGTGATCACGTGCACCATATTTTCAGTCACCGAGAGTTACTCCGAGGCACTTATTAAGTTTGTTTCTCGCGACCACCACCAGGGTGTTGTTTCCGGCTTCTGGTTGGCCAAATTAGAATTTGTGAAGAAGCTTTGGAAACGCCCAGCCAGCCTTCGGCCAATGGCACCTCTCATTTGTCTCCTATACTTCCCAACGAATGGCCAAACTCTCTACATATAGCAACTCTGTCTTTACCGCCTTTTTTTAATCGCTCCCTTGGAATTGCAGGACTACGCTAGCGCTCACCGATCTACCATGTTCTTTTACTTTCTAACCCAAGTCCCCTTATAATAAAATGTAGCAGAGTTCTTTTTTCTTCTTTTTAACTGGGGCATTTTTATAGCATGCAATCCCCACCTCCGCCCCTTCCTTCCTTGCCCCCCCCCCCCCCCAGAAAAAGAAATTTCTTTCCAAATGCTCTTCAGCTGGATGACGCTTCACACATTAAAAATTACTTTACCATAAGAATACATTCTCCTCCACACATTTGCATTAGACAGCGCGCCTTCAGCACCCAATCCTCCCCTAGCGGCGTGGGCACTCCGACGAATGCGCATCCACGCTATAGTACTTTCCCGCCGCGCCAAGGGAGAGGGCTGCCGTCGGCACATCGAGATCCCGGATTCACCAAGACATCGGCACGAGTGTCACTGAAAACACCTCGCACACCTCACTGCTTTTTGACGTAAGCCTTCTAAATCATTTCAGAGGTTTCTGTTTTAGATTTGCCAAGTTTGACGTGAAAGTGATGTTCGCCCTCGCTTTGGTTTTCACTCTATGGAAAGATCGCCCTTATGTTCGTGCACATGGTCAAACGAACTCGTGTAGCGCAGTTACAAATGTTCACAGACGACTTTCTTTGGTATAACGAGACACGAAGGTCCCTTCCTTGGACTGCTGCGTGCGTACCACTGTGCTGCCCTCTCTTTTTACGCTCCAAAAGCAGCCCAGGAACTTTTTGATCACACCTCGCATGCATTCCACTGCGCTCTGACTTATAATGAAACACCTTATAGTAGCACTTCTAAACTTCCAACTTCCTAGTTTTTTTTGTATTTTTTGTTGTGCAAATGTTTTATGGTGTCCAATGAGGGCACACTTTTGAAACCGGTTTATAGACTATCATCATCTCAGTGTACATACATGCCATGGTGACTTTCTCATGGCTGATGAAGAAATAGGCTGAAAACATGCATCGAAGCTGGTAGCACAAATCATGTACTTCGAGACTAATGATGCGCGCCGGCAGTCTCGGAGGTCATGCACAAAGCTTGTGCATTAAATATCTGTTACCAGATTGCGGCATCTAAATAGTCCTTTGCTAAATTATTAAGCTTGCTACGAGTATGGTGCCTAAAACACGTTCCCGCTTGGTGTGTTCAGCGTCCTATCTCGCCCATACATCAAGTGTGGTCCCGAAGTGGCACCAAATGACGTCACAAAAGCCGCAGTTTCGTGCTCTCGGATATGGCGATCCTTGCGGCCAATCGTAGAAATGTTGCCGAAAATCACGAGCGACCGCGAGTGTCGCTGTCGTCGCGGTGTCCCAACTTCTAGCTGTCGAAACTTCCGTGGACTGTTTGTTACACTGAAGATGGACCTGCAGCAAAACAGGCGTCTGCCACACACACCACCGCTGTTGGAACCCGCCAGGATCGCGTACGGCGACAGCACGAAACCGCCAGGATCGCGTACGGCGACAGCACGAAAGCAGACGAAAAACGTTCGTCTGCTTCTTGCACAGGGGTAGTGATGATGCCAGAACGCCGAGCTCTCAATGGCTGAATGAAAAAGATAGTGAGTAGACCTCAAAGCATTTGGGTTTAAGGTCTACTTATTATCCTTTTAGTCAGAGCCAATCAGAGCTCGGCGTCGTTCTGACGTCACTACAACTGCTGCGCAAGAAGCAGACGACCATCATTGTACTGAAAGCGTTTTTCGCCATTTTAAGCGTCCTTGACACTGCGCTTGTACTTCACTTATTAATCATGCGTATCCCGCATATATCCTACGATGATATTGTGGTCTTGCGTATTTAAATACAAGAAACGTATTTCAATGAACCGACAACCACATGTGGTGGCAGTGCGAAGATGTTCGCCTGCTTTCGCCAGTGTATGGATAACAAAATTTGGTACTCAAGAAATGTCCTTTATAAAAGAACCTGTCACCGGGAATTTAAATCGGCTCATCAAGAATTGAGAGGTGAAGAAACAACTTGAATCCATGAAGGAAAATGTCAAATGCCATGTGGCCAGAATCCAATGACATTCGATTGAGCTGAATTCTAAAAGGGTGCATTCCTCTGCCAGCTCCATTGCCACCCTCCCTAGTTCCGGTACGCACCCTCCTTGTGGTCCGCGGTAGAGTAGAGGGCGACCCAGGGTACCCCGGGGCCCAGGCACTCCAGCACGTAGTAGTCGGCGGCCGCCCGGCGAGAACACTGCATTGTTGTAGAGGCACTGGTCACCCAGCTCGCACGTCAGGCACTCCGGCTGCACTCCGGGCTCGTCCAGGGGCACCCGGTACACGTGCGACTCCCCGGGTCGGCCCTCCCTCGTGCTCCGGAACATCCTGCCGCCATCAAAGACAAAGGAGTTCGCATCATTCGGGGCAGCGTGTTCCGTGGAGGGCGCCTCTTCACTCTCGCCGCATTGTGAAGACGAACAAGGGAAATGTACGAGGGGCATTCAAGTGACAAGGTGTCGCAATCGTTTTCACTAGATTGTGAGCCGGTAAAAGTATGAAAGACATCTTACAATATGCGTAATTTTATTGGTAGTGTGTGCAAGACTCAGTTACAACGTAAAAACAATCAAATGCTGATGGCGTACCTCGCCAGAAGAATGTGGCAGACACTAAGAAAACGAAGATCATTATCAGAGACCAGGGTGCATCTACGTATTTTCTGCCTCTGCGTGAAATCAGACGCTTGTGTCGCACGAGAATCATAAATAGGGGCTTCATTTAATCCCTTGTAACAATGAACGAGATATGAATGTCGTTTTTCATTCCTAAAACCATAGGCCTGCACAACAATGGAGGCACTGAGACACCCCGCTACCGAAGAGATTTTGCGTTACCACCAGTGCGGAGATGATGGTGATTATGTTCTTAGACCTTCTCACCCACTGCGTCCCAAGCAGAGCAACGGTGACGGCTGCTTCCTGCGGAGACGGGATGAAAATTTTTTTTAGATAAACCATTGCCCGAGAAGTGGAGCAGCCATGGTGTTCATCACGACAATGCTCCGCCTCATCGAGAAACGCATCTTCAATCATTTTCTTCGTGAAACCACCTTGAACCGGTTCCTCGAGTTCCCGGCCCCCTAACCTTGTGCCCAACAATTTTTGGCTGTTTTCCACCATCATGGGCGCTAACCGTGGCTGGTTGTTTTCAACTCGCTCCACCTTTGCGTCCTCCATATGCCTGCGACCTCGACAGACCCCCAGGAAAGTCTTCACATCGGCGAAAAAATCGTAGCGTCGACGTTGCAAAACAAATACGTAGAACTGCACAATGACTACGCAAAAAAAGTGACTAAATTTCGTCTCTTTGTGGTATGTACTTTTTATGAATAAATTAGAGTACCTTAAAACTTGAATGCTTCTCGTATAGCGCGGCGCAGATTGTACAGTTGGCAGCAAACGTTTGCAGGGCATGAGGGCACGAGCCAAAATGACTGGCTGCACCTCCTGATGGCGCGTTGTCGCTCTTAAGGGTACATTGAAAGGGTGTTTATGCTCGCCGGGGTTTTAGTTGTACATGACATATGAGAGCCCAACTATAGTTGGGCTCTCATATGTCATGTACAACTAAAAAAACCGAATTAAACCGAACTAAAGAATCCGAATTTTGAACCGCAAATTCGGTTCTGGGTATACCCAGAACCGAATTTGCGGTTCGAAATTCGGTTTCTTTCCGCCCGAAAACCGCCAATCGAGAACTGGCCGGTTTGAATCGCGTTCACTCACTTCTCCGTGGTCACGGGCCGTTTTCGAAGGTTTAGACACTACCACCACCAAATTTAATCAAAGTCGTGGGTTATTGAAGGCACACACTCAATATTAAAAACAGAAAACAAGTATGAAATCTATTTTTGTGGCTTGTAAAGGGCTGCAAATACTTGCAGCCTTTGAAACGTCGGGCTCCGTAGTATTTCTTGGTTAGAGTTTTCCTTTTACATTTTCGGCAAGGCTGCGAATACGTTGATTGGAAAAAAAAAGGTTGCACAGAGAACCGGAAATATTTTGCGCATCCACTGTGAATTTTCAACATGGCGTCGTATCGAGTATCGTGGGACTCGCGGGCTGGTCGGCGATGGCAGCGAACGACAGGCGTGGAACCTCCACTTCAGAACTGTCGTTTGCGGTTCCCGGCGAATCTGTCTTTCTTCAAAAGAAAAATTTACGGATCAAAATAATTGGGATTCATTCCGTACGACACGTCCGACCACCAAGCCGATTTGCACGAAGACGTCGCCGAGACGTCACCCTCTTCTCGTGGCTGAAGACGTCGCTCGCGCAAATCTCAAGCACAACGTGCGTACTTAGATTTGAATAAGCGCGTGTACGATTTCTTTACTGGGTGTGAATGTGGCCAATGCGTGGTGCTACCCGACTTGGAGCCTAGGGAGTGCCTTGCTGGACGGAAATCGGCAGCAAACTTTCCAACCTACAGTCAACCGGCTGCATTACTACGAACGAAAAAGTTCCCCTAGTAGCTGCGTGGAAAGATGTCCGCTTCACACGCAGCGGACCCAGGTTCGATCCAGAGTGTGGGCGTGCTATTTTTTTTTTTTTTGTCAAACATTTTGCAATATTTACACATTTTTGTTTTAGAGTTATCATTGAAAAAAAAAAAAGCAATTGTTGCGGACGAAACGTCGCTGAACTAAATGCTATGGGATTCCCTTTTTGATACCTGCGAACTCCATTTGGTCACTTTCCACAAAAATGCAAGCAGCATATAAATCAGGTAGCGTCCGCTTTCCGATGTGCCCGTAACTGATCTGAAGGAATTGCAACCAGACATTGGTCCCGATCCCGTTGATCTTTCGGAAACTTGTGCAGACACGGGCGCTCGCTACTCATTTCCAATTCTTCCATGTACAAAAAACTTATCTTGAAGTGCAGAACAGCGAGCGGAACAAACATAACTGCAAATTAATCGCACGGCAAACGGTTCCCGCAACGCATGCCATCTGCTGCGCGCGGCATAGAAAAACAAACAAACAAAAACAGCGGAGGGGAAAAATAGCGCAAGGTCGGGTGTAGTCACGTGACTTCCGGCAGTTTCGGTTTCGGTTTCGAGCAATTGCGTTTTTTGGCTTCATTAAAAAGATACATGATTCTGTAGCAAATATTAATTGGGTAGTCTTGTTAGACCATATTAAATCGCCTGGAAAAAATTTAAAAAAAAAATTTGGAAGGTGTCAGTGTTCCTTTAAGACTCATGCTTTGCTCAAGCGCTTCCTATCGTGTTCACAGGTATTTTGTTTTTGCTCGCTTTCGTTGCTCCCGTTTGACGCTCACGAAATAACAGGGACGCGCACAAGGTGACGCGAAATATTATCTGAATCATCCAAGCACCGTCACCCATCACGGTACTAAAGCAGACGTGCCGGTTCCTCAGAAAGCGGCACCTTGTGCCGGTCCCGGTTATCTTGTGCGCGTCGGACACACGCGAGTCAAAAATACATGACTGCGAACACCACAAAAAAGCGCATCCTCGAAGAGTGAGTTTTGAGAGCGGCTGCATGCCGTCAGAAGGCGCAGCCAGTTATTTTGGCTGGCGCTCCAGTGCCTGCAAACTTTTGCTGCCAACTGTACGTTGATATTCGAGCTTTTAACGCGATATCTTTGTGGGTGTGTTCAGAAAAAGACGTTCATAAAGTGTCATGCCTATTTTCTGTTTTCAATCAGCTTGTTATAAGAGGTAGAATAACATGTCCACACAACGGGACGAACCTTACCTATAAAAAAAACTTTCTTGTTTTTGTGAAAAAAAAAAAAAAAACAGAAAAAAAACGCGTCTGAGTGGAGGCGGAACAATGCTTTTTCTAATTGAGCGTTGACACAACTTTAAGGGCCACTGAAATAAGGAATCCAACTTTAAGGGCCACTGAAATAAAGAATTCAACTTTATGCACAGTATATATTTTATGTATAACGCACACGAACTGGTCTGCTCAAATAGGTTATTTTATTGAATTGAAGTTTGTATTTAGCATGACATAAAACGATCGACTTGGATTTTTGCGCTACTATTTGATATTGAGGAATGTTTGGTAAATTTCTAATATATTAAAAAAATGTTATTTAGCTAGAACATTTTGTACTGAGTATTTACCGATTTGCACACTTTTCATAGAAAAATGTGTTCTAGTATTGCAAGTGTTTTTTGCATTGTGCTCATATTTTTTTCTAAAAATAAAAAAAAAGTAAACATTATGCAATTTCGGTACGGCAATAAAACAAATAATCCATAGTCAATCTTTTTCAAGCTTCACTCAATGAACTATAGAAAACTGAAAACCGGTAATTCAAAGTCTGCAAAAACCATGTTGCATTATTTTGTTTCTATAAACAATATGTTTAGCCAGGCCTAGGCTGTAGTTATTCACCGTTGGAGGGTTTCCGTCTCAGCGACTTGCGGTACTTGAGCACCGCATCTACAGTGGTCATACTTGGTCACATTATTATTCAGACACAAGTAAATACTAAAAAACAAACAAAAAAACATGTCAGCATTAAACACGAATTTATGTAACTGATTTTTTCTTTGGAAACTAAACTAGTTGTGTCACGTTCGGTTGATTCTATGTTCATTGCGCTACGTTTCCAGGGTAGCCCTTTAATGTGGGTAGCCTGCTGACAAAATGGTTGAAATTATTTCTCTAGACCTTGTTATACTCCCTTTTCAATTACGATGAACTGTGGCAGACGTTATGAGCCATCTCAGCCAAGTATCAAGTGACAACGCGTCAATGCGCCCCACTTGAAGGTCACGTGACACACGGCATCGTATTGATGGCTCGTAGTGCCCCTTGTGATTAACCGTAAGATAAAACGGGGTATTAGAAAAGGCGGCGTTACAGAATCTTCTGTCCTGACCAATGGCGGGCGGGGCGAGTGCGGAAAAATAGCTAATTACATCTAAAAAAAGGCTCGAGGTACACCTAAGCACTTCTTATGAGTTGTGAATGCGAAAGCATGCACGTCATTCTACCGCTCCCTTCTTTCGTTTGCAGCGTATATGCGTCGACGGCAGAGCGCGCCCTCTCCTCGCCGCTCTGACTTTGAACCTTTCGTGTTACCGGAGCGCTGACGGATACGCAGCGCCATGGGGTGGCGCTAGTTGAAACTAACGCGCAGCGGCCAATGGAAGCCTCGTCGACGCGCGCCAGCCAATAGGACCAAAGCCGAAATCCATCAGCTTTACTCCGCTCCTTTGGGATCGGGGAAATTAGACGCCGTTTAGCTAGGCTTCTCGCGTGGTTTCATAGCTGGGAGCTGGCTTCACTTGGAGAAAGGATTGAAGGTGCCGTTTTGCGCGGCTTCAAAGCTGATGACGTCGGCTGGCTCCATGGGAAAGTTAATGCTTTCGAATTAAAAGAAAAGTGACAAAACGCTGAATAGTTATTTAGCGTGATTGGACCAGCGTCGCGACGCCACGCAAGTGATGCCTTTTGTATATGTAACGTCGCTGCACATCGGGTGATGTTTTGCTTACCCCACAAAGCGGAAGGCTCTACGCAGACTAAACACAAATGCTCCTTCAGTCATGTATCCAGCATCATTTTCGTGGGAATCGAGGCCCATATAAAGTAACATAGGTAGCGGAAATTTAAAAATAAATATTTTAATCAATGTCAGACGTTTTGTTTTTTGATATTGATCACATGTTTTCGTGCCAAGTTCTGAACAACGGTTTTGCCAGTAATCCTTGATACTTACATTCTTTTATAGCTGTGTGTCAAGTAAATACTATAGTGAAATGTGAACTATCTGATACAAGTATTCCTTATGATACAGGCCTGCACATTTCGCAAAAAATTGCTCAAGGTGTTATGTTTTTGGAGTTTTTATAAAATACATACAACGTAGTTAACAACAAATAATATTTCAGACAACTTAACTCTACACAGCCATTGTTTTTGAAATTTAAAGAAATTCTACTGAAAAATTTTAGAATCGCGTACCAAGAGGGTTGCGTGTGCAAAGAAATTGTGTCGTCGCCATGTGCCAGATCAAAACGCGATTTGGTTTCGGCACGTGCCCACTCGTGACGACTCTATATTGTGCTTAAGCAAAGCTTTTCGGTACTCTATTATAAAATTCTCAAACGTTATTACTTCAAGGGGTACGCAAGTGATTTTGGTAGAAGCTTGTTTTTTGATAGCATATTGTTTGTTGAGTTTTTGTCAATAAAAACGACCGATTCTAGATGACATCCTAATAAACTCACGGACACTCGGACACTATTTTCTCCTGGAGGCGGGGGAGTCCCGCACCTCCGTAGAATTTGACCAATGGAAATAGTTAATTTTGTGGAGATTCCGAACGTTACTATTGTTGTTCTTTTTAGGCACATTGTGCATTATATTTTGACAAAACGCCCGTGCGTTGAGTGAATAAGACGTAATACAGGAATTGTTATTTAAAAACGCCGTCCGACGGTGCGCCTTGGTGTCTGCACCGAGGCGCAGAAAGAGGGGCGTCTTACGATGTTTGATTAAATTTTTAATAGGGAAACCGGCCGCCCATGGGCGTAATTTAGGGTTTTTGTTTAAGGATGCTTAGAGCAGTGATAACCTTAAATAAGCAATCACAAAATCCACTTGAGTGCCCCTTTAAGTTATTTACTGTTAAACATGACCACACCGGCAGTGCACGTACTACGATATTTTGTGTGAGGAGATGTTCTTTTTTAACCGAAAATGTCTCGGAACTCTTTATACCTTAAATTAGGCAATCAAATGTAAAAATATATTGTGAATTAAAAGTTTTACTAGACAATCCTTCCGCCATGCCCGACACAGGGAATTAAAAATGTCGACAATTTATCCTCTGTCCTCGGCGAATCAGAATCATATCTGAAATCGCCCAACACGGTAATATTTGAATAGCCAATCGTTCCGCCATGCCCGACATCGTTCGAGGCAGGAGCTTCCGTAACGCTGCCAGTTTTCAGCAATGCATAGAGGAATTAATCATACTATTTTTTCGCCAAACCACTCAAACTAACCTGTAAAGGTAGCACAATGAACATACATTCAACCAAGTAAAAAAAAAAAAACACTGGCATAGCGGGGCGCGGGGAGAGGGGGGGGGGGGGTACTGATGTTTTACCTTTTTCTTTCTCCCAAAATACAGTCGACTGTATAATATACACCTGCATTAGGCCCCCACTACACCCCTAGTCTTGGGTATCCCAACCATCTCAGTCTCCCCACGCCTGCTCCCTAAAAATATTCCTGATTACGCCGCTGAGACACCCTAAAAACTGAACGTACCGCTAAAGTAAGTTTTATAAAAAAAACATCAACATGTCACTTTTATAATAAAATTCGCATGTTTCTTTATAGCTACCCTTTTAGTCTGGACGATAATGCCACTAAGTACGGCCACTATGGATCCGGTGCTCGATTACCACTAGTCGTTGAGACAAAATCTTTCCAACTGTAATTGACATTAACACAGACATGGTTAAACATTCATTCATTTAACTTATTACATTATAAAAGAACATGTTTTTGCAGATTATGCATTATCGTTTTCTAGAAGTTCATTGAGTGAAATTTGGAAAAAAGAACTTTAAGACCATCATTTTTTTTAATTGCCGCACAAATCTTGCATAGTTTTAACTTTCTCGAATTTAATAAAAATTCCGAGAAGAATGCTAAAATAAAAAAAAAATCACTTGCAATTGTAGATCGTTAAATATTTTGTTAGAAGTGCATAAAGCATGAAATTCGTTGTACAAAAGTTTCAGCTTATGAACTTATTTTTGCCTTAAAAATTCGCCGAAAATAATTTAGTATAATATAGTCGCTCAAGAAGCAAAGTTTGTCATTTTCTTTCTCCTTAACTATAAACTTAAATAAAACAAATTTACACGATTTATTTAGATAAAATTTGCGTGTGCTACATATAAAATATTTGCGCTATAGTAAGTTATATTTTGTATTCCTGCTGTCCTGAAGGTTGCGTTTACGTGCAGTTGGGAAAGTCGTAGATCCATTTCCTCTCAGACGCGACTTTTTCTCACAAAAACAAGAAAGTGCCTCGCAAAATTAAGGTTCATTCCGTTGTGGTGGCATGTTTTGATACCTTCCATGACAATTTAATTCAAGCGAAAAAAAATAGGCATAACAGCCTTATGACTATTCTTATATGAAGACATATCGGAACCCTCCATGGGCCTTGCTTTCTCGTGCCATAGCCTCCTATATACTGACAAAGCCTGGCAGATCGCCACGAGAAGCGGCCGCCGAAATGAAAAAGGCAGACAAGGGATGAGAGGAGAGCCACGTGACTGGCGCCCCGCTGCGGCGAGGCGCCGAAACGCACTTCTCCCGAGCGAACAAGTGTGTTTCGGGTCCTCGCCGCCGCAAAAGCTTTGCACTGACGTCCAGGTTCCGCGAGAAATGGCTCTTTGATGCTCTGTGCTACCAGATCTACGACCGGGCACTCAATGGCTCCGTCGTCAAACTGCCAGGCTTTGTGAGTATAGAGGAGGCTATGTTCGTGCTGGTCGTACCGTAAAGGGGAGGGGATAGTTGGCTTACTTACACGTGCTTAGAGCGCGCGTGGTAAGCGAGCAGGCCGAGCGTGTCGTACGGCCCGTGGGTGAGGAAGGTCTTGCGGCGGTCTCTGAACTCTGCCACGTGTCGGAAGCTTCCCCGCTGGGCGTCCTGCACGGGCAGCCGGAGGAAGAAGGCGCCCTGGGGCGCGTCTGCGACGACGGGAGGCTCGCTGAGCTCGATCCAGCCGCCCGAGACCGCCTCCTGGGCCTGCTTGGCACAGGCCCAGGCAGAGGCGGCCTCCCGGCACACCGACAACAGCGTCCAGTTCTGCGTCCGAGACAGCCAGTTCACCAGCAGCGACTCTTCGTCCAGGAACGAAACCAGCGTCACGTAGTACCTGCGACAAAGAGCGGCAACAACACAGCTTTCTCTTAGACACTTTTTCTGCGATTAGCTGCGGGTGCCTCCACAGCGTCTGATATTCTCAGACACCACGCACGCATTAGTACCTATCTTCCTTTTTTTTTGTAACGAAGTAACGACTTAGTGACATTTTTAGAGAGGGAACGAGTAAGGGCATTTAGTTACTTGTGGAGGGGAACAACACAAGTAACCAACCTATAGTTCTCACCCCGGCTCTTCCCACGAAACATGAGCCGTTAAGGCTTACATTGACAAAAATAGTTGTTTACCGCACTTCTGAACAAATTGACCAGTAATGAGGACACAAACGGCAGGGGCAGTGCAGTCACAAACCGAAAAAACGAAACGTTTAATAGGGACCCCCTGCACTCTATGCAAATCCGTTCTTGAAAGGTTCTCCGACGTCTCAAAAACTTTTTCAGCTCATGAAGAACGGTTTCACCTCATGCACCATTTCCCCTGGCGCACTAGAAAGGCAACTGGCGATGAAGTACTCTTTTTAACATAAAAAAGGAACTTAAAATAACCCGGTATAGGTTTTTCACAAGGAACCATTTTAGCGGGTGCTTAAAATAACTTTATAGGGCGCAAAATATTGCCGCGCGCGGAGATCGACAAGCAGGCAGCGCGGCCGTGGCCTAACGCTTATCGTGCTTGCCTCCCGCGCAAAGAGCCAGGGTTCGATTCCCGGGAGTTACGCGGCCTTTTATTTATTCTTGTAGTTTAATGTTCTCGTGAATTCGAGAACCCTGTCGCTTGTTCGAAGTACGAATGTTCTAGTCGCCGAACCTTCCAGGTTGATTGTTCCAGAAGTCAACGCGTGTAGAAAGAACGCTGACTGGTGAAGAAAAAAAATTGAAGTGGCTTAAATTTCAGCTGCGATTATTGTTTTTGAAAGTCACATCAAAAGACGTTGCAGGTTGTTTTTGTTTGATTATAGGTGCATGCACAAAGTAGGACATCGTAAAATATAGGCTAAAATCTGTAAGTCGGATTTAGTCCGGCTCCAAGGTATTTACTTTTTTTTTCTTCTTTTTCATTGATCACAGATGTTTCAAAAAACGGTAAGCGTATACATGTTACTGATAAGGTTTTGTAACCTTGATTGGTGTGAAAAGGTTTGAAAATATTATTTATTTATTACTGCGCCCACGTGTTTGTTTCAAACAAAACAAGTTGCTGACAAGACACCAGTTTTTTGTATACAAATTCCTAGTATTAATAAAGTGGGGCAAACAGTCATATATTTGCCGGTAGAAGGAGATTGAAACTTAATCGAAAAAATATTTGCAGAGAACAATGTCAGACACAAAAGAATAATAGTCGGCGTGGAAGTTCAACTGCACTATACAAGAAGATCGGGATCAAGGAGGCACCACACAAAAGTATGCGTGGTTAACGGCGTCAAACAGTGTGTTGGAACCGTAGCATCAAGCTGTGTTCTAATCGGCAGAATTCCGCTTCAGGGGGCCTGAGCGCAGTAAAGCATACACAATAATTTAACACCGCGTCATTCTCCCCTGACCTGCGACCACGGCTCCCATCCTGTCTGGTAAGAAATCATAGAGCGCGGCAACGAAGTCTGGTACAGCCCGAAGCCACTCCCATTCACCTCATTGCTTTTCACAATTTGTGGGCAGTGGCGTGGTGGAGGGGACGCCGTGACGTGGCTACCTTGATGCGTCTCCAAATGTTTTCGATGATATTCAGATCGGCTCCTTTTGGGGGCCGAGGCAGCTTTGTCAGGCAGCGCTCCTCGAGGAGATAGGAGCGTGACAACGCATTTTCGACTTCGGCGCTTTCTTGAAATACACTGAAATGCCATAAGGGGCTCAGCGTGGCGATCTGCAGTCAGTCTCGCCGCAGCGTTCGACTTTGCTGTTACGCCGATTTCGACGCCCGCGACGCTCTCCCGTTATCTTGTTACTTTTTTTTATTTTTGGGCATAAGTTCGCCACATAAACGTTTATTTCTTCCTGTTTATTTAATGTTATTTTGGTCACCACCCGTGACAATATAATCAGCCAAATAACCACTAAAACTTATTTTAAAGACCAGATATTGTTTAGTGTGTGTGCCAGGAATACATAACAACTCCCTGTAACGCCAAATTAGAGCGCAGCTCTTGACGATGAGGAGTGGAAGGTACGGAGAGGAGGCTATGCCCCTCCTCCTCTCCTGCTCACCTCCCACTCAGGGGAATTTTTCCCCGCTAAATTTAGCGGGGAAAATTTTAGGCTAGATTTAACGGGGAAAATTCTCCGCTAAATTTAGCGGGAAAAAGTTTCCACTAAATCTAGCGGGGAAAGTTTTCCGCTAAATTTAGTGGGGAAAATTTTCCGCTAGATTTAGTGGGGAAACTTGTTCGCTAAATTTAGCGGAGAAATTTACCAGTCATGCACCGCGCGGTTACGCCGACGCCGACGGCGACGGCGACGGCGACGGCGCTCAAGCCAGAAACGGGCGCCTAAGAGTTGCGCTCTAAAATTAAATTATTAGACCTAAGACTGCTTACGTGTAGGAAGGCGAGAGCATTCTAGTCCCGCGGGAGAAATGTGTTCGAGTAATGTTTCGACACCTATTAAAGATCAAGACGACCTGTAGGAGGACGTCGACGACGACTTCCCACAATTCGACGGCAAGTAAGGTGTCAAGGACGACCTCTCGGACGGCCTCAAGGACGACATATAGGACGACGTCGATAACAATGCCTAGTGGACGACGTCTAGGACGACGTCGAGAACGGCGCCTATAAGAGGGCACTTAAGAATTCTGCGGCGTATTTGCGAGAGCGGCCCCGTTTGCCTGCGGAAGCCGCAGTAGATGTAGACGTTGCTGCCGATGTTGAGGCCGTAGATGTAGACTCGGCCGCCTCACAGTCCATCGCACGAAGCACACAACGAGCACAGATGAAGTCCGAAGCGCACCTTTTGCACACGGTGCTCCGGCGGTGACATCACGCTGATGACGCTTGATGACGTATTTTTATGGCCATTTTTTGGTTACAATGCTGATGGACGTCGTTTGTTTTTCACGTACTGTGAAAAGTGAGCTCGTCCTAGAAGTCGTCCGAGACTTCTAGGACGACCGCAAGGACAAGGGTCGTCTTTAAGCATACGATTGAGCCGCGCGTGCCCCTAAATCACATTTTTATGGACATTTACTCCGACTTGTCGCTCAATAACTGGAGTCGACTTGTCGCCTTAATAACTGGAGTCGTAGGCGACGGTGTCGGCGTGACAGCAGGATGAAACGGTGGCGGAAATCTGACCTGACGCAGCACACAACGGTGCTTTCGAGGCAGTTTGTAATAGTAAAGAGCTTCCGCCGGCTACCGCGGCGCACACTTCCGGTCGTGATGCCGCTCTAGGTGGTAGTCTACGGTAAGGCTGTAGTCACTAAATAAGCTACGCTTCAGTGTAATAACACTTGCCCACCTTGGGTAAGTTTTACTCGTTTACTCATCTTGGGTAAGCGAGTAACGACACTTATTCATCTTTGGGCTTAAAATGATGGCTGCAAGTTATCTAAAACTTCTTCTGAAATCACAAAAAAACGTTTTTCTGCCCCCCACAAATGTTTAAACAGTTCGTGACATAGCAAAGCAATATTACACGAGATTCCTAACACCGAATTTAATGCTGAGGAGGTCGCACTTTTGAATCATGACGATCGGCAGTTAGGTCTGCTTTGCAGTAAGCACCAATATGGCATCGCTCACAACAATGCCGGGGAACAGACTGCCCATAATACAAGCGTAGCTCATTTAGTGAATCTAGGTGAGGCTATGCTAACACTGCCTATTGTCGGAAAGAGTTTGGACAAAAACACGGAATAACCGATGAGATTGACCTGGAATGTTCCGGAAATTTCGCGAAAATTAAAAGTGAAAAACCTGCAGTGCGGGGATCGAACACCGTACTTCCGCATGTGAGCCGCGCGCTTAGCGAACTCGGCCATGCACGGGTCCATATTGACACTAAAGATGCGGAAACGTGCTTTGATACGGATGCCGTGGCGGTTTTGGGTATGAAAGAGTCGATGTGGGCAGGGGACAGGTATGCATTCTGATTTTCAGCGAATAGTCAATAGGAGGTCAATATACACAGATGGAAGAAGAAGTTTTTCTGTGCGTGTGTGTGTGTGGGGCGGAGGGAGTTGGCAGAGCTTTACCAGAGACTAACTTGTAAACGCTCTTTAAGAGCAGGTTTGCAGGAATACATTTTATGAAAAAGACGGGATATATTTTGCTACGTGAAGAAAGGAAAATAAACAGGTTGGCTTTTTGGGTACGAGACACCGACTGTACGATATTAATTACAAAATGTAAGTCCCGCACCGGGAGGTTGGATATTCCCAAGGTTGAACACGTGTAATGTGCGACCGGGATCTTAGATGGATGCAGCGTATTTTAGTTTTGTGCTTAGGGTCCTATATAAAAATACTTTTAATAGCTCAGAAGGTAACGTAAAATTTTGTTGTAAGTACTCGGGCATAAAGCGGGCTTTAGCACTGATGCAATCAACGTGAGTTTGCAATGGCAAGGGTGGCACGAATACTAATATGTTCATAAGAAGTCATGACCTGTAAGGGGGAGGTGCATAAATAGTATGATGTTGGAAGGTTTTACCGAAAGATTTACGAAAGCAAAGTCGAGAAAATGAAAACTAATAGATACGACTAACAAGGTGCGAGTAACTAATATACTACACATGTTTAGGGTGTAGTTACGAAAGAGTGTATTTATGAGCATTATGCTCATCACCTTCTTTAAAAAGCATAATTCCCTTCCCTTTTTCCAATCATTGGGAAGAGTGATAAAGATAAACCAATGACCCTTCCAATGAAAAACTCATATCCCCATTTGTTATACAGACATCGATTAAATACATATATAGTCGGTGGCAGGTTAAAACCCAAGTAGATGCTCTGACTCCAGCACACGCTCATTTTCCTTCCTCCAGATTCTAGCGGCGCGCTCGAGACGGAGCATCCACTGGGATCTTAACCTTTCATCCACGACAGTGGGAACTACAGTAATAAACTGAGTAATGAAAACAAGAAAATAAAACGTACTGTGGATTTGGGGAGGGGGGGGGGGGGTGGTTCGGCTGCAGTTTTTCAGAGGACGGAAAGGTGTTTATGGGATAGTTTGTGCATCTTCAACAATACTAAAAGCGCCAGGGAACGAGGGTACAAACAGTGGAATCGTCACCTCCTTTTTACTATTTTTCATATTTTCGTAGTTTTACTCTTACAAAAAACAACACAAAATGGCAATACATACAGGGATTTCCGTGCGCCTTATCTATGGTCACTGTATGAAATGGTTTCTTGGCGCTTTTAGCATTCTTGCTTGTTCGTAGTTTTAATGCTTTTTTTTTTGGGGGGGGGGGGGGGCAAACAAACACGCTTTTCACTCACACGGCGGCAATAGAAGCTTCGGAAAGAGGCTGTATTGGTGAACATTGCTGAGATCGGCCGAACGCCTTTTTGTTTTGTCGGTGAACGGTGCTGTTTATTTTCGTTCCTCGTCGGACTAGGTCCCAAAACAATCTAGAAGACCTTCGTCTACCGAGAGGGAACATAGCAGCTCCCAGAGCGTGAGCGAGCGCCGTCTTGACGCGCGTTCTCACGTGTATTCTGAGCCACCCCGATAATAGCAGCGGCAGGCACAAAAACAGCTCTCTGCCCGAAACAGAGGCAAAGAACGTCCCCGCTGAGCTATGTTTGGCCGCGTTGTCCCCCAAATAAGCTTACTTTCATTAGAACTTTTCGGAGGTCACCACTCTTGGCACCCTCCATGGCCAACATTCGTCAAATATTCGTTTTGCAAATGCTCAATGGGACTCTTTTTTTTTTCTTTTTTAAAAGTAATGATTATCGATGACTCTACGTGCCGAAAGCTAACGTCTTAAAGGCTACGAAAATGTGAATTACAGGAATCGTATTTCGTTCAAAACTTATAGAAATATACATTACGAATCATAGCCACAGTTACGTGCAATTATAAGTATTATTAAAGCGCCGTTGCAAAAACTAGGCAAAAAAAGATCTTAACGAGAATTATGACGCGGAAAAGCCATGGTTTGCAACGTTTCATTGAGACAAGTTCATCCTCCAGATGTTTCTACAAGCATGTAGTCTCTAATATTTGAGGTTCCTCTAAACACCATGCACTGGTCCATCCGGTCAACACTGAATTCTGTCACATATGTAGGGTGCAAAGTTTTTGAAATTCTAAATGCTGAGAGGTTGATCAAACAAGGTGGTGCGGTACGGAGTAACCGTATCAGAGAACCAGCCTGCGAGAAAGGATCTCGTTTTTAGACTTTGCTCCGTCGAGCAGTACGTTGTCTTCCCCACATTGCGGGTCTATCGACGGCGAAGCCAGCTTGCGGGGCGAGGCGCTCTGCGACAGCGCTGCCTTTCACTCCCGTGATGGGTGTAAAACTCATCACAAACGTGAAATGTAATTCACTCCGTGATGTTGCAGAGCGCCTCACCCATCGTGTTTTATGTTTCGTAAAATACAGAAGTACCATTTCGGCCATTTTACCGCTCCATCGTGTTTTATGTTTCGCGAGATACACGCGACCAGTAATCTCTGGACACGATTGCGTAACTTTGAATTTGACGGCCGCCGTGGGCCCACCACTGCAATGAGCGTCAATACCAACACATGCACTACGTCGGCCAGTGACTACGGCCTGAAGCGGCTGCGGAGACTTTCGTTTTGCTGCTGGGGTCTGTTCCTTCTCCCGATCTACCTGTCTTGGATTGGATTGGGTTGTGGCGCCTTAATCTTTTGTATCGGGCGACCACGGTATGGAAACTATAGATGTCGCATACCTGCTGGCGCTCGAGTTCTACCAGGTTCGACGTTTTTGAAATTTCAAGGTAAAGTTCAACAAAAGTTAGACTGAAATTCTCATGTCACCACCTGGCGGAGGGGGGCATAGCATTCGGGGGATATATTGTTTTAGATTAGCACACTCTCTAGATCAGGGGTCGGCAATCTTTCGCAGCGGCAGGCCGAGTGGTCACAGAGCCGACACGGAGGGGGGTGGACGTCGAGTCACGAAGGGGGGCAAGCAAAAAAAAAGGCAAAAAGGAAGTGGAGACGTTCTCTGCTTAAGTATGGAGATGTTCATCATCATCATCATGTATTAAACCTTGCAGGCACTTACGGGCATTACACAAGGTGGGGGGTACTCGCTGAGAAAACATTATATAAAAGAACAAAAATACGTGGGTCACATGACGGACAATACCAATTCAAAGTGCTTCTTGCTCCTCTCTAACCAGATTTGAGGTCAAGACCGCCGTGTGGCCTTTGAGCCTGTGTGAGGAAGCGGCAAGGGGGGGCTTTTATGTCGTGACGGGGGCCGCTTAACACTGCCTCGCAGGCCTCGGGTTGCCGACCCCTGCTCTAGAGAATTAAGATACATTATGACTACTTTGGTATTTTGTACATATTGGTAATTCTTGTTTTTATTTAGGGCGAGCTACTCTATAAGTAATTTTTGACAAAACGTTTAAAATATTTGTGCTACAGAAGTCGAGAAAAATTATTCAAGAAGTCAAACTTTTGATTTTCTCCAAATTTCGAAGGTGAATTGAATTGAATTGGTTTTATTTAGACACTAGACCTAGGGTAACAGTGCAAAAGGCAGATTAATTCTACCTGACGTGGCTCTATCACCCGTTCGACGGGTTCGGCAAAACTGAGGTTCGCCCAACTCGTCGAACCTCAGGTTTGAGAGAAGTTCGCGACGTCCATAATATAAACTGGTGTGGTTCCTGGATGAATGGATATCAACTGCGGTACTTTTTATAAGGGCCGATATATCTAGCCTAAAAAATAGAAGGAAAAGCAACTGTGTGCCAGCGAGCAGACAGAAGAGCGCACTGACTCTTTCGTTTTGTCCAGCAACTCCTGCGGCGGCTGCACCAGTTTGGTGACGGGGACCCCCGCGCCGTCAGCCGAGGCCAGGCTCACGACCCGGAGCTCAACGAGCGGGTTGGGCGAGCCGGCCTTGGGGTAGCGCAGCTCGTGAGTCTCGGGGTACTGGCCCCGGTACACCGGCAGCGAAATGGTCTTGACGCCGCTGTCGTTGAAGGTGGCGTAGCAGAGGCTGCGGCCCCGCGGAGACCACCAGAGCGCCGACGAGGAGGCCAGCACCTCTTCCTCGTAGAGCCAGTCGGCGATGCCGTTGAACACCACGCCGGGGATGCCGCTGTCCGTGAGCCGGACGGGCGACGATTCGCCCACGCTCGGGATCAGGTACAGGTCGTTGTTGAACACGTACACCTGCGCGCGGGTTGGGCCGAGGAGAAGGCGCCACGTTAGGCGGCAAAACGAGCACGTTCAAGAGCCGGCTCGAATGCGCCCGGAACTACCGGCTTCGCCCGACCAAAATAAAACCTGTTTTTTTCGGTCCGAAGAAATAAGCAACGCAGTGCAGAAAGCTGTAATTCCATCAAAATATGACGCTAGCGGTGGGGATAGGATCCGAACGTTTATCATGTTTTCGGGGAAAAAAAGATAAAGGAGAAAGACGAAATTTTTCAACGTGCCGACGTACACCAAAGCGTAATTTTGTCAAAAAGGAAATAACATTGTGGCCGCCTGTGGCCGCCTGTGGCAGTTATTTCAATTAAATTTTTTTTCAGCAAGAAAGACGATATTGTTGTCTTTCTTGCTGACAAGTTTGTTTTACTAAAATTGATACCGCAGGCGCGCACAATGTCACTTATTGTTCTGACGAAATTAGGCTTCAGTGGACGTTGACTCGTAAAGAACTTCTTCCTTTCCCTTCGATATTTTGTTGCGGTAACGTCGTGTCCTCAAGCTTTCGCATCCTATCCAAACCACTAGAATCATAATCTGACGAAGTTTCAGCTTTTTGAAGTGCGTAGTTTATTTACGCGAGCCGATTTACTGGCTTTGAATTTCTCGCTCAAACCTGGCAAAATTTAAGAAAGACGTCTAACACTTTCCTAAATCACAGAGTAACACATTTCGATTCCTGAGATCCTAGAATGTAGGGCTTGATTGCACTTCTTTCTTTAAATATTGTTCCCCAAACGAGACAGATTTTTATGAAATGTTCACGTCGAATGTAATAACTATTCTTAAGTAAAAAACAACTAAATTATTTTGCAATACTGAGGGAAGCTCTGGGCGGCTGCCGTGTGCTTGCGCGCCTTAACTAAAGCTACGCATGCGCATTTATGACTTATTCGAGAAGGCCAGAGACACGTGTCCCAGAGTATAGAGTAGTAGGCACGCGCGAGAGATGCAGAGACACCACTTCAGAAGTTTGCGAAAAGCAGTAACAACATTATTCAGGGGGGAAAAAGGTTGCGTTGTTTGTTGCTTGAAGCAACTGCTGAGATTAAAGTTAGGTTTCTTTCAGAAATCTGTCAATGATCTACTGTACTGCTTGCGACAGCCAAGTAGGAGTAATTGGGAGAGAATAATAATAGACCTGCTGTAAAAACATCGATAGACCTTTTCCGAAATTTCACCAGGCCTGTGGGTGACCACACATTGCACGAGCGGCGTGGGCAACTGTTAGGTTCTTTCGACGTACGCTTGGTCCGACATGTACGCTCCACACACACTGGAAGCGGCGTGGGCTTTCCTCTCTCGCCATTGTGAGTCCAGGACGAACACATAACAATGTCGATGCGTACCTTGTTGTTTTGTTGGACTGCCTGTTTAGCGTTCCGATATCGAAAAACACTAAACCATCGTGAAGCTCTTCGTCTTATCACGAGTACTCCTTTCCGCACTTCGTATCAGGTTGGCGTAACGCGTCAAGGAGACGGGGCGTGCTGCATATTTTCCGGGATGGTCGACGGGTAAAACAAGGAAGGCGCGTTTTGAGAGGCTTGATGCGAACGCGTCTTGACCGCGCTGGTGTGTCCCGCTCGAGAAGCACCGTGTGCTCGAGGGCTCCTCGCAAACGCGCGAATGCGCCGAGAAAACAAGACGCCACGTTGGCCTCTGCGCGTTTTTGGACTTACGAGTGAAGTCCTCCGAGCGAAAGAAAGCTGTACACGACGACTTTTTTTCCGTTGTTGTGCTGCGTGTTTCATATAGCTATTTGGGCAAAAGTTTCGGAAGAAAGAGGTAAGTGAAGCGTTGAAAACGTTGAACGAACGGTAAAGGAAAGGATAGCCGTGCGAAATGGAACGAACGAAAGAAAGAGGAGATGGAGACACAGATAGACAGGGGACAAAAAGAAGGAAGGCACATGAGCAAGAATAGTAAGGAGGGATAAAGGATTCGAGAGACAGAACGAGGAAGAAAGAATGGGGAGACAGTTTATACGCACCAGGTGGCTTCCCGTCCTGCCCCAGCCGGCGTACTGTAGTTCTTCTTGGTTCGAGCTGTGCTTCAGCGGAAACACTTCTCTGCGAAAAATCAAGAAAAACAAAATAAAACACCGCGCATGTCCCGTTAGAGTTGAGGAAATCTAAAGAGAAAAGCCGTCTTTCGGGTACAAAACAAAAAGTGACGACAAAAAACAAAAATAAACAGCCGCGCTATTAAAAAAACACCAGTGTGTAGCCCCAAGATTTTTTTTTCTCCGGAAGAAAAAGGTAGGGTCCTTTTCTTTTCGGGTTGATTAAAATTTGCACTTTTTGTCGAGGTGAATCGGGGCAGCGAGAAAACCTGCTTATTCAATTCTTCGCTCGTGGAAAATAAAAAACACAAAGCGTTTTCCTGTTTCCCCATGCGTAGAATTCCGCGCTTGCGCGAAAGGAAGAGGGATGCGACACGGCGCCGAACGAAAGCAGCTTCGGGGTGTTGACACCTGAGCTAGCGCAACCTACGAGAGTAGACCACCTCTACAGTCGGTGTCTACTATTTTGTGCAATGTTGTCCAGAATAGCGCGGCTTTCGAAGTGCTTTAACACTGCCGAATCGACGTGTGCGTGCGCGTGGCTTCATGACGTGCATCCTTTGCAAGATAGTGCGTGCGAATGAAAGACAAGAAGAAGCCAGGCACTCTCGCAGCAGTGCGGAGCTGCAGCACTGTAAAGGTAACGGTAGCCTTGACAACGTAGCGCAAAATAGTTGACGCCAGGTATTGGCGACGTGAGCGATCGAAAACGTGGCTGCGGTCCGCGACGCTTTCGTAAGGAGAAGGTAAGGCGGGGAAATAATTAAGCAAACATTTTCAAATCAATGCTGTTTTTGGTTTTTATTTTGAATCGAGAAAACAACTGTACGAAAACCTTCTTCGGCGTCTTCGCGTTGCGGTTGGTGGACTTGATTATACTCGAGTACACTACAACATATTAATTAATAACAAAAAAGTCACAAATATCTCATTTTTCCCCTATACCTGTGACAAAACAAACAGCTAGTGGGACAAAAAAATACATGTAAAAAAAATACAGATCAGTTGTCGCACTCGGAACATTTGAAGTCTACTACGTACTCATCAACGCAATCTTCGTGAACTCACTCTCCACACGCCGTGCACTGAATCCACACAAAACGGCAGCTGTTCTGCTTCGTAATGCTTTGCACAACAGGCACTGCCGGTCACATTTGGCGCTCGTCACACGGTTTGCAGACCGCTTCTGCTTTACCGCTGGAAGTACCAGCCACGCTCCAAGAAAGGGGTTTTGCCTTTCTCCTCTGCCCATTCCAAATTAGTCAAACGAGGCATTCCGTCGTCACTGATGAAAGCTCCCCTGATAAGTCGTGCAATCATGCTATGGGCGACAGCTTTTTAGGGGCGAAGCTTCTTAGGGTCTAGCCTTGTCCATCCGTCCGGCGTCCGTGCTCACATCCATTGCCATCCCATCTGTCTTCTTAAAAAAAGAAAAAAAACGTTTGCGCAGTCGATAGGATGCGGGGAGACCCCAATGGATTTCTAGTCCATCGCCTTAACCACTCGGCCACAACTGCGGGACGAGTAGGGGGCTCTGAGATGTGGAAGTTCTCTTTCTGGCATGGTCCGTCGACTTAAGCGGTGGAGATGCGTTCCCACGGCTTCAAGCGGATCCAAGGTGATCCGCTAGAAGAACCACTGGCTCTGCATTTCACCGACCATAAAGCAGTAATAATGAAGTCGAAACGCAACCCGGAACTCAGCACTACCTATGAGCAATAAAAAAAATCAACACTATCAGCACTACCTATGAACAATAAAATCAGTATCATCAGCACCACCAGAGCTTCACCCCAGTCAACATCATTCACCACGTGGAGATGTTGTGATTTTTTGATCAGGTGGGCCGCCTTAAATTAGTGGGCCATCCAAAACGTTTCTCGGGAGACGTTGCAGAAATCCTCGTTTCAAAGTAGAAAGAAAGAAAGAGACAAGAAACAGTAACCCATAAAAACAAAACAATAAAGGGACCTGTGGTAATACCATACGTTCATAGACTTTCCCACAACTTCAAGAGAGTTGCCGCACACCTTGAAGTGCCTGAGGTGTTCTCTGCCCCGTCCAAATTGTCTATTGCTCAAGGTTCAACAACAAAACAGAAAAAAAAACAGAGGCATGTTTTAAGAGCACGCAGCACAGCACGGTGATTGTGCAACGTCATTTGTCGACGAAACACTCATGACTTGCAATAGAGTGTACGGCGGGTGCGTAATATAAAGGACATGGCACGCGAGCATTCCCTATCTCTCAGAAGCTCCCCATCGGGAAATCTCGCCATTCACTGTGATTGGTGCTCTTGTGCGCCTAATCTTGAAGATACGAAAATTGTGGGAAAACTTATAAATAAAACTGGAAGAGATATATTTCCGGCGCATTGCATAAGAGTGAAGGGAGAGGATCGAGGCGAAAGTGCACCGTTAGCACACTTAACTGTGAAAAAGGTTTTTTTTTTCCGTCGGGAGCTTAATTCGGTGTACAAATAGGGATGGTGTTTTCAATAAACGTTCAGTTGTAAGTTGCGCTTGGTCCTGTCGCCTGTGTTCAAGTCCACATATGTTTGATGCTCTTTTCTAGCTAAACATGAACCAAATCGCCCACTTAGCCATTTTACTGCTTTACCGGCTTGTTTACTGAACAAGGGGTTGGCAGGTGATCTATTTTATCCTAAATAATATTCCTCCTTTTTTATATTTGATTCATGGTAAGTGCAATCTATCCTCAGCAAGACATTGTACATGAACCCCAAAATACACTTCTTTATAGACACAATATGCTCAACAGGTATATAAATACATTTTTTTAATCTTTTTTTTTTTAGGATCTTAACTGACGTTTATGAAGTATTTACTTTTTACATTCTTTGAGTTTTCGTGCACGCCTTCGGAGTACAACCTTAGATTGCCGAGGGCTTTCGCTGAAGTGCGACTAAACTGATGCTGCTAAAGCGCACTTTCGAGAGGTTTCTTTATATAATTTTAGCACCATTAAACCCTGGCTGTTTTTGTTTGTACATCCGGACTATCCTAGACAGTAAAAAAACAAAAACAACTAAAGCTTAAAAAACATTTATTTCGTAAAAACTATTTTACGTTTGTTGATGGCGTTATTGTCGCGTTTTGCACCTTGAATATGCTCTTATTTAAATTACTATATTAGCAATCATAACATAGTGCAATAAAACTTAATCCCGAGTCAGCTAACGAGACAGACAAATAAAATAAGGGCTCAGCTCGGTACCGTGATTTTTTTTAAACTCAGCTGCACGCCTCCAGAAAAATGCGAGTGCCGAATTTAATCCATTTTGGCGGCTCGTACACCCATGAACAAAAACTGCGCATTTTTGTTTTAGTCACAATGTTTATGCCATGATGTACCAAATTCTTTTATGAAGCAAAGCGGACAAGTGCCGAAACATGTTGGCAAATTGTACAATTAGTTACATTGAAAACTTTTACAGGTGGCGCTAAACTCAAAATACCGCATTTTGCCCCATGTTTGACTTCGCTCCGCCTTACCCTGACTCAAAGGATCGATACAGGAATGCACACACCACTTTATGACGCTTCGTTCGCACTCGTTTCGCAGTGAGACGCATGTTAGCACATTGACACATAACAGCATGGGCTGCATCTCCACAAATAAGTCTCAAAAATGTATATAAATCTACTGAGCAGGTTATATCGTATAAGTAACATCGCAACTAGATACACGCACACTTGTGAGTCGCGCCTCCTTGGTGGCAGAGTGACGTTCGCGGTCGTGCAGTCGCTCTCTGGCCATTTTTTTCCGCCCGATCGCCGAGCCACTCAGCCGCAGGGAAAACCAGCGGCCTTCCGGAAAGTTCGCGTCGTCCATGTTTACGTCCGGCACAGGTTTGTTTACGTTTATTTACGTCCGACACGAGGAACTTGCTCGCGGCAGCTGCCACGGAGTTGCCCGACGCCCCCGGATTCCGAAGAGCGCTCTAAATCCGGGTTTTTGGGCACTGTGAAAATATGACTCCTTTAAACTATTTCACGTAGGCCGCTTTTTTTTTTCCACATTATGCAACTATTTTCTTAACGTGACATTTTGGTAATGCTTAATGTATGTTTGGTGTTTTCAATATCGAGGCATGTCGTCGACTTGACGTAGACGTCGTTTCCGTGTTAAAATGTACATCATGGGTAGAGCTGTTAACGCATTTCTTCTATACACGCCGCTTACAGACACAAGGTGGTGGCGCTGCGCGTGCCCAGAAACCAGATTCGCGCGAAGCTTTTATGCATAGCCGTGCCGCCAACAGCGCCACCACCGAGGAGTGACGTCGGGATGTCGCGTTGGTGTATAAAATGTGCGCGCTTTTCATTTAAACTTTCCACGCGAGATGTCATTGCACAATCCTCGGGATAATGATGGCGGCAAATATCGCTTTAAACGACAAACATAATCGCAGGTAAATGGGCTGCGTAGATAAGCATTCTCGGTAATCTACCAAACTTTTTTTCTTTTTTTAGTTTCAGCTGCTGCGAGGTGAATACCTTACGATGGTAAGGATAAAAAATAAAAGAACGCTTCTAGGTCTTGCTTTATACTCTCGTTTGTTTCCACTGTTTATCGAACCTAAAAGACGACTTCGAGATAAATATTTTGCAGAAATCGCGGTGCTCCGTGGTACCATTACACTAATATTATTCGAAAGTAAAAAAATGGAGACGCCGCTAACTACAAGTAAACAAATATGCTTGCTTACGAACAAATATTGAAGGGCCAGTTTGCTAGAAAATTCTAGTTCGTGGTATGTTTGTTTAGACCATTTAAAAATCAGTTCCCCGCCGCAAGTTTGCTTAATTTATTATGGCATCAATATTTTTTTGTGAAATTTATCACACCTTTACGCCCTGCTCATAGTCTCGTTTTTCATAGTTTGTTTTCATTTCTGAATTTTTTTTCGCACCCATGCATTCTCCCTGGTCAAAATAGCACAAATACTACAAATGTCGAATCGATCGGTGGAAGAAAACAAAAAAATTGACCACATCTCCAAGTGGTGAATGATGTTGATTGGGGCGAAGCTCTGGTGGTGGTTGTCTGCGTAGACGCTGAGCCACAGCATTCCGAGCCTTTCGTTCGTTTTCATTCATGTCAGAAAGAGAATGTGTGGTATGGAACGTGATTATATACGCATTTGAGCATTTGACCGCAGCGCCCTCTCGTCTATAAACGTTGAGCCAATGCATGCAAAGTTTAACGTGATTATACACGCATTTGACCGCAGCGCCCTCTCCTGTATAGACGTTGAGCGGCTACATGCAACGTTTCATCCACGACATCCCCAGCTCTTGAGTTACTACCACATCTCGGAGCCCCCTACTCGTCCCGCAGTCGTGGCCGAGTGGTTAAGGCGATGGACTAGAAATCCATTGGGGTCTCATCGCACAGGTTCGAATCCTGTCGACTGCGCAAAACATATTTTTTTTTCATAATTTTTCTTTCATCATTTTTTTTATCTTCACTCATCATCATCATCATCATCATCAGCAGCAGCAGCAGCAGCAGCAGCATGTGATTCAATCATCATCATCATCATCATCATGAGATTCACTAATCATCATCATCATCATCATCATCATCACTTCATCATCATCATGAGAGCACCGGACGCCGGACGGACGAATGGACGGACGGACGGACGGACGGACGGACGGACATGGCTAGCCCCTAGGGAGCTTCGCCCCTAAAAGCTGAAAATTTGACAACTTTATGAGGCATCCTAAGCAAACCGGGTGAAAGCTTAAGTCTCACTTATCACTTTCCATTCCTTGTTTCTTTAAACAAATCGACCATGAAAGACATACGCCAGGAATTATAGTCATGAATATTATATATGCTCGAATAAACATTGCTACCACTTGTTTCTTTCTCTATATATATTAAGGTAAACACGTGTTTTGTCAACAGCACGTAGGCAGAAGGCTGCAGCTCTGGACTCTCCACTTCAAGTCCAGAGGCCAGCGCCGGGCACAGATTGAAACGAGGCTTGCGTCCGCATTCGGGGCTCGTCAAAAAGACTCACGTCCGAGTTCTCGGGCAGCTGTCGTCTCCAATCCCGTGCTGGTCCCTTTGGTTGACGTAGAAAATACGGCACCGCGGCCTTCTCTTAGGTGCTGTTGCTTTTGTTTTATTTTCCGGACGATGAAGAGGAAATAAAAACGACTGAGCGATTGGCCTACACTTTGAAAGTCCCGCGAGTTGCAGAAGGGCAACGAGCCATACACTCAGACCCTGACTTTCTGCCCAACTTTTGCCTGTCAGTGACTCCATTGAACCAAACTGCAGGGTGACAATATCGCCGAACGCTAGCAGTAATTGTGACTAACACTTTATAGTTACTGTGGCTAAAAAGTATTTAAATTACAAACGAATTTAATTGAACAAAATCTAGAGGATTAAATAAATAAATCACCACGAAAATATCTAAATTGCAGTAACTAGATCGCTGTAACCGAATTACTACGGAAGTACGTAAGATATATATGCCAGTTTGCCAAGACACACGTGACACATTCCGAGTTTATCACGACTAAGAGAAGAATTCGCGAAGAAGATAGCTGCGTTTCAGCTTCACCCCAGAGGGCGGGGCACTTTATTCGCGCACCGGCCTCGAGACGTCCCGTCCATTATTTACAGCAAAACCTATATCACTTCGAAAGTGCATTGTTTTTGTAGCACTCGGTATGAGCACCATCAGAATTACTCTACAAAAATATAAAGATAATTTTTATACAGGACGCGTTAGTCATAAGAGCCAAAATAAAAATAATGTGTCCCAAAAACAACAACACGATATACAAGACTAACGGAGAGTGCACTTACTTGTTCGAGAAATCATAGATCTTGTACTTTGCGGTGGACGAATGTCGAAACACCTGTTGAAAAACAAAACGAAAAGGAGGAAATCAGTACTGTACGTGTTCCCGAAGCACTGGCTTCAAAGAGAACGATAGAGAAACACGCAGACAAAGACGTACTTACATTTAGCAACAAACACGCGCACACGCATGCGCACGCAGACGCCGAGGCACGCATATTCGCATGTACACATATACATGTACACAACGCGGAAGCTCAGACTTAATAAAAAGAAATATTGGTTCCTACTTACTGGCACAACATCATGGACGAGCAGCAAAAAGTTGAGATCGGGCGACATGTAGTACTTCCGTACGTCATACTGTCGCTGCAAAAAAACAGAGAGAGTGACCGGCGAATGAGAGAAGCCATGAGTCGAGCATCGTATGTCTCACGTCGCGTGTATCTTTATTCTCGAGAACGTGCCTGCGCCATTACCTACGGGGCACAGAGCACGTGTATAACCAATCCCCGCGGTATTCAGAACAGCATATTACGAGAGTGGAAGCGGAAATTGAATTTGAACAAGAAGTTCGACTTTCTTTAAAAAAACTGACTATAAATTTTTTTTTTCAGGTGCTCCATCTTAGATGACATGTTTGAGCGAAGGTGTTTTGTTTCAGGTTTGGCCATTCGCTGCATTCTGTGGAGTGGAGTGTTTAACGTTTCGAGCGTTTTGCGAACACGAGGGCGCACGCGTCTTGTTTAGTATCGCTTGTACACTAAGTACCAATGAAAAACAGGTTATTGTTAAGTTAAAAAAAAAAGTGGCGAGACGTTTCTCGCTTGCAACTCATTCCTGATTATTCTTATTATGCGAGGCTGTGAGCTCATAGATAGCGATAAAGGAGTTAATCGGCTTTGACCGCACTCTGTCGTCTTTAGGCCGTCACTGACTACAGACCTTTTTAATATAGAGGAGTAGTGGCGTTCCAGCAGTGCCATAAATATTGCGAGGGGAAACCATCTAAAGAATTTGTCAAACGGTTTTGTAATAGCGAGGAAGTCAACTGTCTCAACCGGGAGTCGGGCAGAACAAAAGAAGCGATGTCTATCGCCCTATTGAGGGGCGCTGAGTCTTGCGGGCGGGGGGCACGCTTAGACAGGAGCAAGAGTTCCTCAGTGTGTGAGACGCATCCGTGGCACTCTGGAAATAATCTGCAGAAATTCAGTATGTGTTCTTCACCTCAACCAGAAGTGGTGTTTTAAAGTTGGCAACGTGGACGAGCGATTTTCGTCACCCTGGACGTTTTACGGGCCACCAGAACACGGAAGGGCAGAGCGCTGTTAAAGGCTGGGTATATTCGCTCTTTGACTATTCCACGCTGGTAAGACCACGAATGCTAGCTGTTCGCTATGCAAGTTGATTTCACAGCTTGACATCGTACTATACTTGTTGCTGGTTCTTGAAGCTAAAACAAAACGAAACGTAATTTCACTTAATATAGAAGGGTGCGGGTTTGTTGAACCTCGTTTCGAATGAACAATTTCCCTCGCCACAAAAAGTTTATAGTCCAGAGGTACACAATGACCATTCAGCGATAGCGCGTTTTCCACAAAAGCATTGCAATGGATGTGCTCCGCGAAATTTTCTTTTTATGCTCTCGAAAAAGATTAGATCTATAATGCACTTTATCTTGGCAGATCAAGGGCCCTCCAGGATGAGCTCAAAAGACTCTCTCATTATTCCAACGCCAAAATAGTGAATATGCGCGTTCTAAACCCGATTCTGGTGCAAGGCGGCAAACATGTGTAGTTTTGGTCTCGCAAGCTAGACATTGTCTTTAATTTTTGTTGTTTTGATTGGACGTATTTTTGTATCGTGCAGGAAAAGTATTAGATCTGAAAGTGTCCCTTTAATGCTGAGACATCGATTCGGCCACCGGGCTTGCTCGATATCTCTTCCGTCATCCACGAAGCGTCGCTCTACGGTGTCTTGCGGGTTAAAGAGGCCATGAAATTAATTTTGGGGTTGAGATAAATGATCTTATATTGGGAGTTTAGTAATCGCATAATCAATCGTTGGGCCAAAAGAAAGAGGGAAGGAAGTCAAAAACCCTGCCTTTCGGTTCGAAAATTAGAAAATTTAGTGGACTATTTCGTACCTCCTATCCATCGAAAGCTTTCCGCCTTGTCACTGTGATACATCCGCGGTCCCCAAAGCACGTCAGTCTAGCCCAGCTCACGCATTGGAAATTAGCACGGCGTCACTCGGACGAATGCGCTCGTCAACAATCAATCCGTCGACGAATATTTGGAATTCGCGTTCGTACCCAATGAGTCTTTTTCCGAAAGAAATAAGCGCGTGACCACTCCCACTTTCGGGATACGGGTACTGTTTATCGATACATTTTACAACAAAAAGAAAATAATATTTACCAGATATAGAAGCATGTCCGGAATGAGCTACATCTTAAAAATTACCTGGAAACTATTTCATAGCTCTTTTTTCACAAAGAGTACACACGTTCTTTCCTCGTGTGTACTTTCAAGTGCTTGTGTTTTTGATCGACAAAATGGCGACATTGGATGCTGTTCTTTCATTCAATGGTGGTAGCATCGCACGAACCAATATTTCCAAGTCATGTGGATTATTGAACCCTGGGTGGAAAACCATCAAGTGGCTGAGCGAAGTTCACCGCACTCGAATGTAGTTTTGCAGACCGAGCGACACGACAGGTTACAAAAGAGGACCGGAGCGCAAGGCCATAAGCGGAGAAGTGAAGAGATGGCTCTAAAAATGACTACCAAGCTGGCGGCGATCGAAGAAATGACTTTGGAGGTGTTGGTGCCAATAGACATTTTTCATTAACTTTTTTTTTTTTAAATTTAAGCTCACTTTTTCTAACACAGTGTTTTGCAGTACATAGGTACCATTATATCCTGAACCTGCCATAATAGAGAGCTGATTTCCTATTCCTGCCATCTACACAGGGGGCAGAAAGTACTCAACTAGCAGTAAAAAATATGCACCTAACAGTTTTTGTGTTGCAGATTTTTAATACACTAAGAGAGCTAAAATTTCAGCATTAGAAAAATATTCATAAAAATGTTGATTTTCAGTTGGGCTAAATATTTCTATTTCAGTGGGAAAACACACCATTTAGAACAAATGATATATATATATATATATATATATATATATATATATATGAAGGACTATTCCTAATAATAATTCCCGAGAATGATGTTCTCCAACATGGCCTAAAATGCATTGGGAGTATAGGACCAACCTTGCCCTTAAGAATAATAGGAAAAGCTCCACCCAAAAAGCCATCCAGTTTTTCCTAGTTTAGCAGAGCGAATGCTGGAGAGGAGGCGAGTGCGGTAGAGGAAACCGCCAATCATGACGAAGGGATACCGTTTTTTTTTTTGACAAGGCTTGTTCTGTTCTTTTGAGCCTGGAACAGACTACAGCGTCCTATTCATGCTGCCCCAGCGTAGGTAAAAGACATTCTACAGAAACGCGAAGTAAACCGACGGCGTCATCGTGTCGCAGTACCCGTCCTGTCGCTGCGGCGCCAGACGCAGTCGGGGTCGTGTGAGGGCCGCTTCTCCCCTCTGTTTTGTTATCCACACCAGCATTAGGGATAACGGTCTGTTTCCAATCCCGTTAGCGCTGCGAGCAAAGATCCGTCGGCGGCCACCATGAGGACCCTTTCGCCCGCGCAGTGTGATGTAAAAGATACTCGGTCAGCGAGCGGCACGCAAAGTCTCGGCCGTAAAGACGTTTACGGTCTGAGATGCCACAGGCATGGAAGAGGTCTCCCCAACGGCTGGACGAAAAACACACTGGACAGTGCTTTTCTTATGTTGCAGTTGGCTCCATGTAGGTTTTACTTATACTTTTGTTTTGGTTCGCTCGTTTCGAGCATGTTATGACCCTTTTCCGCTTATTGGATGTGTCCAAGGCGTAAAGTCGTGTGTGAGCGACGGCTCAACGGGAGAAAGAAAAGAGAACAAACCGATTACGTGGTAAACAAAAAAGAAAAGCTTATACGCGTAAGGAATAGCAAATCTTGTCCAGTTCTCGTTTTTGGTCGTAAAAGTTTTGTGTGGCCATTGTCGTCTGACTCGCTTACGGAGAGAAACAAATACCACCGAAGTGTAAAATGTGTCATGAGAGGCCATGAGAATATTTGGTTGTTTTCTTGCGACGAAGTACTTAAAATTTAACCTTGCAGCTCGTTGCAGCGATACTTGCCTAACTCGCTGTCTTAACGGCGCTCGTTGCTGCTGAGTGTTCCCTTTTTGTCTACGAAGAACAAGCTCGCGGTTGTAAACCACGTGTAGTGCAAGCATCGTGCACGTCGGTTTGTGCAGCGTCGAGCGCAACTAAAGTATGCAATTCTGAAAGTGAAAACAAAGTGCTTGTTTGTACCAAGAAACTCCGCTTTTATGGTTGAAGACACGTTCGGCCACGCACACGGCATTAATAAAGCATGCAAAGGTTTTTAACTGAACCCTTAAACCCACAAGTCAATCCGTTCGTTCGTCCTTCCGTCCATGCATTTCCCCGCTAAATTTAGCGGGAAAATGGACGTCAGGTGATGTCAAGGTATCGAGTGACACCACGACTCAACGTTACTAGAACTCTCAGTTGGGAAACTGCCAATAAGCCTGCTTTAAAAAAGTGCCTCCGATCCGCACTCGAGAACCGAGCTAATGGCGATCGCAACGCCGCCGTTTCTCCCGCAGCGGCCACTCCGGGAACTGCACGACTGCACGTCGAGTTGGGCAAGGGCCGGTGGCGCCATGCCGCAGGGCCATATCGCAGTAGCTACGTAAAGCAGCTTTCATGTTTCAACTCGTCGCTAAAGGGTGGCGCTGTTATCGTACTTAGCTCGGTCTCGGTGGACGCCAGCGGCCCAGGTTTCAAGAGTGAGTTTCCCGACTGAGGGTTTTAGTAACGTTGCCACGACTTGACACCTTGATGTCCCATCACATAACCACGTCACGTGACGTAGGGTATAAAGGGACACCAGGCTTGAAACCGTGACGTCACGCTGTTACGTGACATGAGGTCACGTGAAGTCATAATATCACATGTCACCCGACTTAGAACCGTGATGTCAGGACAAGTGACGTCAGTTCCCTTAGTGAAGTTAGCGAATAAATTAATAAACAGTATATATGTATTGAAAGAAACGAAGGTTTAATGTCTTCTAGACATATTTAAACGACCGCGTCTAAACTACTGCATTCCACACATTAGAGAACATCGAAGATGAACGTCACAGGTATTTTTTTCTCGTCAGCGAATCGTTCACTCCATTGATGTGATCAAAGCAGCAATAGCAATTCAAGGGTCGTCCGATATCTGCGTTCACTCAGAACAAGGGAAGGCGTTCGCTCACGAAGGTGGTGTTGTGCAGCAGCGTCCTCTTCTCCCTGTTCTGGGCGTTGTAGAGGACCAGGGCGCCATCCGAGTCCCTGTACACGAACTCGGAACCTGCACGGAGGGAAAAAAAACAAGCACAACCTTAGAAACACTAACAAGTCTGCCAAGAAGGAAAACAACAAATATACACAAAATCCCACGCTCCACGAGATTTCATCTCGAATCCACAGTGAGTTATTCATTGACAACAACCTTTCAAGTGTACCCAAGTGTCTAATTTTCCGGCGGAAATTCCGAACGATAATCTCTACCTTTTAGAAAGGAAGCTTGCCGAACAACGGAAACAGAAGTATGTTTCCATCTAGATCTGGGAGAATACAATGGGATCATTTAACCGCCAACCATCGCCTCGCGACCTCGTCATTCGCCCACTGCCTTTCGTGTTTTACAGTGATTGGCTCTTCCAGCTCCGGCAGCGATCTGCCTTCCGTGAGAGCATGCTGGCGGAAGACGTTGCATGGATAACGCAATCGGTTAAAAGCGTATATGAAATGACCTGCTCAGTGTCCCAGCGATGTTCACAAACTTTCTGTGCCCATTTCGTTTTCTAGGAACATAAGTGTATAGTTCACCCTGTGTGCTGCATGGAAATAAGAACATGGAGAGGGGATCGCTGGAATCCACAGATTAAGTGAAAATAATGGTAAAGGCAAGGCAAACATTTCGATCCAAAACTTTTATCCGCACTGGAAGGCTCAACATGTCTTTTTGATTGGAAAGTAGAAACGGGATAAATTATTTAATGGAAGGAAAGCTCAATAAACACGTATAGCACGTGGAATGAAACATTTTAGAACTTTATCTAGATACTCGAAATAAAGTGTGTACCCAAAGAATATGTTTATTTCGCTCGTTTCTCAACTCTCCCGCGGCTTTTTAATGCGAAAGCATTAACTGTCCCATGGAGCGCAGCCGGTGTTGTCTGTGACCGCGAAAAACGGGCAACTAAAGACAGTTAAACTGGCTGCGACACCCATGGAGCGCAGCCGGCGTTGTGTGTGACCGCGAAAAACGGGCCACTAAATAACGGCAGTTAATATGGCTGCTACGCGTCGTAGTTCCAAGGAACGCCACCCCACAGAGAAGCCTTCTCCACTGGCGCTGCGTCCCGTGCGACAATGAAAGGGAGAGGGAGGCGCGCGCGCGCCCGCCTTGGCCCGCCGCGCCAGGCGTGGCCGGACGGGGAAGGGGGAGGGGAGCTGCAAATTCCCGTTCCGTCTGCTAGGCGCAACGCCGAACGCCCTGCCGGCGCAGCGCAATTGCGCAGCGGCCCCTTCTACTCCTCTCGGCGCCGAGGAGCATCGCGGCACCTGAGGCATCTATATCGTCGGCGGCCACAACCTCGGCAGTAGCCAAACGTGGCAGTCCACGCCAGCACTCAACGGCGTTCAATTCGACCTCAATGCATTCGCATTCACAGCTCATAAAAAGTGCTTCTGTATTCTCGGAATTTTTTTAAATATATTTTTCGTGGCGTAAAATAACGTGGCATAGTAATAGGACATGTCAACGCGGTTCCCCTCACGCTTCTCTATAATAACTATGGCTTTACAATTTTCCTTCTTGACAGAGTCGTGGGGAGTTGGGCTGCAGAATCTTGGGCTCCTGGATTCGATTCTCATTAGGCACCTTTGGAGCTTCGTTCTTTGTTGTCAATTTATAACTATTTTATTTCATCGCAATTATAAGGGGGATAAAAAGAAATGGGCGGCCGAGCGTGATCCGAGCTTGCAGCGTGTTCTTGGTTGCAATCCTCGTCCCTGCCAATCTCGATTTGGATGAACATCGTACCGGCGCGCTGCGTGCACTACCGCGTGATGCACGTTAAAAGACCCCCCGGCTAGCCGTGCTACCGCAGCGGTTAAATTTACCATGTACAGCGGAGGCACCTGACGCCCATTTGGGGCCAACGAAGGTTCTGCTCTCTAAGCATACACACAACACAGTTACCTCATCTCAATTATATGTTCTTGTCTTTCGATCTCCCCACGAATTCCCTGCACATATATCGTGATGCTTTTTCGTTGCTTTACGTTACACTTTCCTGGGAGCTTCTAGCCGTTGAACATAATCTGTATTAAAAAACTTTCAGCCTTTCCACTCTGGTGAAGAAGGAAGACCAGCGGAGCTGTACAACGGAAAGTAATGGCCGGCCGCAAGTCGGCAAGCCAGATTGGAAAGGATGCCACCATTTATTAGCGACGGCGGCAACCAGATACGTGGCTTGCCGCCGTCGCTCATAGATGGCGGTAGGTGTCCATAGTTCGATGTCTTCATTTCTTTGCGAGGGACACGATCCTGGGGAAACTTACCCTTAACAGCTCCGCTATAAAAATCAAAGGCACTACACATCCATATTACAGAGTGTGAGAATTTCAGGTATCGGAGAAGGGCAGAGATTGAAACATAAAAAGGGAGAAAGAGAGGAACTGAAAAGTAAAGCACGTGGATATGCTATCAAAGTTTCAAGGCTATCATTTACACCCTCAATGATACTAAACTGATTTACAGCGTTCGGTGTCAAGGTGGTCGCAAATTAAATCTCTCGGACAAAATCTAGGACTCCATCTAACTGATTGTATTAGGCCGAATTCCCGCTGAAACGTTTTCCAGACGAGCGCTTCACGCGACAATTTTTTCTGCTCGGCTTAATTGAATTACATATTTATTGGATTTAGTGGAGCGCACAGCGTCATATTCAAGATTCGTCGTGCGATACACTCTCCACTATATTCAACGCTGATCTGATTTGGCTCGCTGAATACGGTTAAAATATGTTTAAAAGCCCGACACAAATATCATTACGTATCTTCCAAGAGCGAGGTTCTAAATGACTCAATTGACCAATCGTCAAGGATAAAATTAAGTACTTTCCTTACATAATTGACGTGACGATACAGTGCAAGGACACCAATACAAACGGATTAAAATATTCAACACAGGGCGCGTTTGCTCGAAGCGCTAACCGCGGCTAAAGTTAGCCGCAGTACCTAAGAGAGGGATTTTGAAATCACGTGACTGGGAAACATGGCGATGTCGTTGTAGCTGCAATATCGGGCGCGTATGTCAGCAACGAATGGTGCAGGAGGCTTTCGCTTTGCCTTATCTCACTTAAATTGCAAAGCATGAGCAATGACCTCGCCGCATTTTTTAGATAGTCTTTCGATTCTGGCCATTCCTAAGCCTAAATGAACGCGATAATTGTCGGCATGGCAACGTCTTTGGAGAGTGGATTGCCTTAACTTAATCAGCCGGGTATTGATAGCACAAAAAAGCAGACAGCGTCCCAATAGGCCTTTTTCTAGATTTCCCAAGCACCGAGATGCATGCTACGTTACTCTGTTTCACCTTGTGTTGTACCGCAGGAAAGGCTACAAGCGCGAGCTCCTTGCTCTATGGCACATCTCGGCGGCACAAGCTCTCGTGCACCAAGGGCAGCTCCCAACGCTATGAGCTCGCGCTTCTAGCCTTCGCCGCGGTCACGGTGTAAGATAATACTCTTCAGGTGAGGACAGCGCGCTCCTCGCGCAGTGCAGATAAAGTTCGCTTTTCACTCTCTCTCACTATGGTTTCAAGCGGCGCCGGCAGATGACTCGTCGACCCGTGGGTACGGCAGAGACGGCTCGTGCCGCCTCATGCTCGACACGCGCAGAGCTCCAGCGAGGTTGTCGCTCGTGCAGGAAGACCACGGTGTACAGGGGTGTCATGGCAACGAGATAATTTTTTTCGCTCTCACACAGTTTCGCCGTTGGGAAGCCGGCGACACTGTCAGCCGAGGGCACGGTGGCCGAGGAATAATGCAGCCTTTCGGATGCCCGTCGAACGAACACTATCTGATTCCTCGCGCCGCGCGTTCAGCCCCGCCGTGTCCTCACCTGAAGAGTATTATCTTACACCGTGGCCGCGGTACAACTTAGAGGGGCGATGCAACAATGTTTTGTACTTTGCGCAAATACCGCTTAAAACGGATCCCTGACGTTAATGACCTATGAAACACGCGTTCGTTTTTCACCCCATGCAATAGAAGTCCCAGTAAAAAATTAAAGAAAAACGAGCAGCGTTCACCCCCTCAACTCGCAGCCGGAACAAGCGGCCACGTGATCTGGAGCCGATTATATGCCGCCAATGTTGATCATAGCCACGCGCTGGGGTTGGCAAAGCACAGGACACGCGCTGAGTTCCAGACATTGTTATGGCTCGGCTATTGTCGTCGTTGCAACGATTGGACACGGGCCACTACCCGAATGCTTCTCGAGCTATCAATTATCACGAGCCCAAATCGAGTGCTCACGCAATGCTCGGGTCCAATCTATGAGCCGCATTCAAATATCGTCCCTGGAGGATGCTGCTACCACCAGGGTACGTCATCAAAATTTGCGAAGGAGAGATTGAAAGGAAACGCTCGTTTTTCTCCTTGAAATTACACCGCAACAAAGAGGTTTCTTGGTCAGTGGCGTTGCGTGCGACTGTACTTGGGTCCCACTAGTGCCAGTAAGCTCATACAAAGTGAAAAACGCTCAAAACGAATATCGTTGCACCGCCCCTTTAGGGTGAAACGGAGCAGTGTAGTTACACGCGTTGCACGTGCTGGCGTCCGCAGTAGTAATTGTTTTAAAGCAAAAAGTCTAAAACAAATTTTGCCTTGCACGCGCGTTCGTCCGTCCTCTCGTCCCACAGCCTCGTCGAGGCTGTCGGACGAGTGGAACAGACCCACAGAAAGTACAAATAAATAAGAAAGTGCTATCGCAAGAAAAAAATATATCGGCAGCGCTCTGCTGCATCGCAACGCATACGACATTTTAAGTAAAGACAAGGTGCTGTGTCATCAGCACCCGCGGAAAAACGGAAGTCCAGCAAAACCCCGTCTTCAGAACTAATAGATAACATAGAAAAACAAAATCAATCACAACACTGATAAAATATTAAAAAAAATAATGTACAAGAAAACTTGAACTTGTTAACTATTGGGGAGGAGATCGAACAGTCCAGCGCTACGCTTCAACTCCAGTGGTACGCTTCAGCTATGGGGACAACAAACCTAATTTTTTTGTTTGTTTTTCATCAGAGAAATCGAACACGACGATTCGAAGGTCGTTTCTTGTGCGACCAAAGCACTGGTCAAAGCGAGGCGCTCGTGCCCAGACCGTGCTAGGCGAACTTCAATTTCATTGTTGTGCTGTGTTACTCAACACCCGGCTGTGGGGACAACAAGACAAGTAAAGCCCCTCTATCCTGGGAAAAGTGGAAACATTCCTTGTTGTGGAAACGCTCGAGACACGTGCCGCGCGCCACTTCTGGAAAGAACATGGCGTCTGAAATCTAGCTCAGTGCTGCGCTGTGTCGCCATGATCTTCCCAAGGGCTGCACGTTTCACGTGTCTCGTGCCTTGACGCTTATTGCGCTACTTTTGAAACATAAAGGGGCTTTAAAAAGACAAGCTCCATAAAGCGCCCCCTATAGTTAGATCTCCTGCCTAATACAATCTAACGGTCATGTTTTATTCAATCTGAGTTAGGAATAAAGGCAGAGAAGCACTGGAGACAGCGTCAACCGGCACTCAATTCCATTCTCGAATAGTTCGCGGAACAAATGACTGGTGGCGTGCATTATTCGCAGCAGCAAACTCCCTAATTGACAAATAGTGTGACCTTCTTGTTACACGTGGTTCAAAAAAAGAAAGAAATGTTTTTGTTCTTGTTAATTTTTAGGTTTCATTGATAATTAGTTATAAGAATGTAAGTAGATCCTTCCGACATCTAGCGTCAAGGCACTCAAGGTTGACATACTGCGGGAGCTGGCTGGGTGAGGCAGACACTCTGTAAGAGTTATAAATAAACCAAACCGCCTTTTTTATATTTTCCACAAATTATTTTTATTTTTTTGAGTGTGAGGATTCAAAGCTACTGCTGCATATTTTAGGATCTTATAAGCAAGCAATTATGTTAACGGGCTGGAGCACCCCAGGGACCGTCTTAGAAAGTCGAGTTTCTGACACGAGCGTTGTGATATATAGTTAATGTGGTTGTTCCATCGGAAATCAGATGAGATCATGATTCCCAGGTATTTGAAAGATTCAACTTTTTGCAATGACGTACCGTCTATGGAATAGGGTAATTGTTGAATGTTTTTTTTCCACATGATACTCATAAATACAAATTGTTTCGCATTAAGAATCGGTCGCCATTTTATACACCATGAATTTGTTTTCGCCAGAGAGATGTCAGTAAGATATGTCCGTTATGGCTAGAGATTTCGCCGTAAATATCGCAACCATCGGCCAAAGGATTAATCTGAACTAAGATGTTTAGGGGTGTGCGAATATTCGCCATTTTCGAATAACGAATCGAATATTACCCTATTCGATTCGTTAATCGAATCGATTAATAATTTTCAAAAGTTTCGAATATTTTTCGAATAATTTTCGAATAGTCGTTACGGTGTTGTGCCGCGAGATTCCCTTCACAGGCGTACCACAACGCGCCTGCACGCCTGCCATACGTGCCCGGCCGCAAGATGGCAATATGTACCCTCTTCTCCTCGACAATCATTATCATCATCGGCAGCAGCAGTTTCTCTCTATACGTACGTTTCTGTTGCCTCCATTGGGGACAACTGTGTTAAGTATAACCCGCATGTAAGCGATTTGCCGAGGGACGAGACAGGCGACGTCGACCCGCTTCGCTGTCGTTCGGTCAGTCGCGCGATGAAGCAAGCCGCATGAAAGTGGCGTGAGCAAGCGACCAAGGCGATGAGGACGTTTTCCAGAAATCCAAACACCAAGCGACGCGACGAGCGACAGTGAGAAATCTCCGTCGCTCGCAGCTGCCTCTCGTCGCTGTTGCTCGTCTCGTCGCTCGCTATATCGCTTACATGCGGTTTAGCCTTTAGAGACCGCTTTCGCGCGAGATTCCTCGTGCACGCTTTCGGAAAGCGTGTCGTGGAGACGTTTCAGAACTGGTTGCAGCGGTACCGCCGCGCTGTATCAGTGAAGTAGAAGTGGTAGAAGCGGGAAGTTGTTCGAAGACAAAGGGCAGTAGACCGTGGAAGCTTTTCGGCCGCTCCGATACAACCAATTCAAGAAGCCACAGCAGTTGCTTGTGTTGAGTCTTTCCCAATACTATCCATGGTTGTTCCACTCTTTGAGTGTATGAAGATGTTGCTTTTTGATGCCACAAGTGGAACAAGACAATGCGTTTCCCCAAAATCTTCTCAGATCAGTGAAAGCAAGGTTCCTGGACGCAAGCACACAGGCACATCACGCCCTTGCCACCTTCCTTGATCATCGATTCAAGGACATCTGCTACAACAAAGAATAAAAAGTTAATGTAGAGTTTCTACTAAGTACCATGCTTCAGGATGAACCGGGCTCAAGCGAACTGTGATTTTATGTTCAGCATCCGCGTGAACCGTGATGTTTAGCATTCTAATATTTTAGCAGCTTTTGTCTGTGTTTAATTGTATATCGTTGAACTCCAGTCATTATCGTCTAGTCGCGTTTTTACAATAATTTTAAGAAACATTTTGGAGCAAAAAGAAATAATTTTATATTCTCTTTGCTCTTCTTTAGTAGCTGTCTACTTACTATTCGGAAACTATTCGAACATTATTCGATTCGTATTCGTATTCGATTCGGTGCCACAATTATTCGATTCGTATTCGATTCGATTTCAAAAATCACTATTCGCACACCCCTAAAGATGTTATGTAAAATGTCGTTAATGAATATGTCCCCTAAATTGTACACTTTAGACTAATGTACACTTTAGACAGCTTACGTGTAGGCAGGCGAAAGCATTATAGTCCCGAGGGAGAAATGTTTCCTTTTTGGTAATGTTTCTACACGTATTACAATTTAGGATGACGTATAGGACGACCTGGAAGACGACTTCCTAGAGATCTACGCCAAGTATAGCGTCTAGGACGACCTCTCGGGCGGCCTCTTGGGCAACCTCTCGGACGACGTCAAGGATGAATTTTAGCACGACCTCTATGACGACCTTAAGAACGACGCCTAGAGGATGACGTATAGCACGACCTCTAGGATGACGTCAAGAATGACGTCTATGACGACTTCTAGGACGACCTATAGGACGACGTCAAGAACGATCGAGGTCTAGGAAGACTTCTAGGACAACCTTAAGGACGTCTAGGACGGCGCCTAGAGGACGACGTGTGGGACGACGTAGAGAACAACGCCTAGAGGAGGACACTTAAGGAGGCTGTAGCGTATTTGCGTGGGCTGCTACGTTTGCCAGCGGAAGCCGCCGTAGATGTAGACGCTGCTGCTGACGTCGAGGCCGTAGATGTAGACGCGGTAGCGTAACAGTCCATCGCACGAAACACACAACGAGCACAGATGATGTCCGAAGTTCACCTTTTGCCCACGGCGCTCCGGCAGTGACATCACGCTGATGACGAATGATGACGCGTGATGACATCACGCTGATGACGCTTGATGACGTATTTTTATGGCCATCTTTCGGGCACAACAACGCCGCCGACGCCGCTTGTATTTCACGTATTGAGACACGTGTGGTCGTCCTACAGGTCTAGAACCTCTAGGACGACCACAAGGACGACGCCAATGTAATGGGACAAGTAGGGTCGTCCATTGATCGGCGCGAGCCGCTCAACCGTATTTTTATTGGTTTATACGACGCTTTTTTGCTCAGTGGGACAAGTAATCCTTTCGCCTTAATAATAAAAAATATGCTCTGAGAACAGATCCCTGCGGCCGTCCAGAGTCAACTGAACCAGGGCCGAGTTGCTAGAAACAGCGTTCCAGCTGAGACCAGAGAAAAGAAAGCACTGCCAAAGCCGGTGCACGAGCTGAGCGGGATTCAAGCCGCGTCTCAAGACGCTCGCGCGCCCCAGCCTTTGTAGTGTTTTCATTCCCCCAGTCTCAGCTGAGACGCTGTTCTAGCAAGTCGGCAAAGGACCGCAAATTTATTCACAGATAGCGACAGCCTGGAGGTGAGAGGTCAGGTACTCGCTATTCCAATTTATTCGCATATTGTCACGAATGACAAGTGATGAGGCGATGATAACTGAGTAAACTGAATGTTTAATGGGGCGAACTTGTGCCCAAAAATAAAAGGGAAAAGAAAGATAACAAGAGAGCGTCGCGGGCGTCGAAGGCGGCGAAGCAGCAAGATCGAACGCTGAGGCGAAACTGACCCCAGCTTGCCACGCGGAGCCGCTTTTGTACACGCGTGGGCTTCTGGAGCATTCGGCGTAGAAGGTTCGGTGCCTAGAACATTCTAACCTCGAATCAGCAAGACGGTTCTCGAATTTACCAGAACGTTACATTACAGTGTCAACAAAAACGTGTAGTCAAGAGCGGCGACGAAGATGAAGGTCATGGATTTGAAACGGGAGCTTAAAGCCATGGGTTTATCTACCGTCGGATCAAAAAGTGAACTTTTCGATCGCTTTCAAGCCGCTACGGCAACTCCTGATGGCTTCCCGACTGGGACAGAGTTGGACGAATCATCGCTGGGCAGCACCGTGACGGTGAGCGCAGACACCTTGCTCGCCCCGCTGGTGGGAGCGGCTGGCAACGGATCGCTCAGTGATCGCGATGAGGACGTCCTGTCAATCCCAAATAGGGCGTCTAGTTCTGCGGGGAGCCAAGGCAGACCTCTCCAGGAGCCGCCGGAAGATACAACCACCGAACACGCTTCGCAGCATTTCATCGAGCCGGTCACTGATGAACACATTCAGACTATCAGAGGTCTGTCCCAGGTATCATGCAAGGACTGTGACTCTGTTGCTGAACTACGGCGGATGCACAAGCAGGAGATGGAGGAGCTGGAAGTACGCATAGGTGGTTTCGCCGAACGACTGCAGCAGGCGGCGACGGAGGGAAACATACTACGTGAAATGCAACGGAAGTTCACGTTGATGGAGCAACAGCTTAAAGAGCTGTTCGAATGGAGGGAGCTACTACAGGGTAGGGAGGCTAGGTCACTGAAATCAATGCCGTCAACTACTCCGCCAGCTCCACTGTCGATGTCCGAGGAGCAGTCCAACGACGCGCTCGTGGGTTTCGACATAAGCAACCTGAGCGACCGACGAACCAGCGCCGGTAGAACGCAGTGCGAAGATCTGACGCAATACGTGGCAGATTTCATGCAACACGGAGAGGAGCTTGAAACCGACCCGAATAAAATACCCAGTGTCACAGGACCGGAGTCTGAAGGGCTGAATGGCATAGATGAGCCGAAGGATGATTCAACTGAAGATCTAAACCTCCTGCACATTTCAAACAACCCGGATGATTCGAAGAGACCTGGGATCCCCGACGGGGCGACCACGGGTTTGCGCCACACCAGTTTCATTAAACGACAGGAAGTCAGTAAGGGCCTCACAAGACTGGACAGACCTCCTCCTGGGGTCACACGAGAGGTCTTAATTGTTGGGGACAGCAACGTGGAGCGCATTGCCCAACCTTTCGTATCTGCAGCGAAGAACCCACAAAGTGTTGAGGTGATGTTCAACAGAAAGGCGACAGCAGAGAAGGTCCATACAATGATTGATGAGTACGAGGAAGGGGCCCGGAAAATTCCTCGTATGTACATCATACATGTGGGGATTAATGACCTGCTGAAGGGACACCAGCCAGAGGATGTTGTAGAAGTTTTCCGTAAAAGATGGAGCTCACGTAAAGCATCGCTGACTATCTGCTCGGTGCCAGAGGTCGTGAGCAAAGGCAAGGCTGTACAGGCTGCGACGATGATGCTGAACGCTAAGATCAAGGGATTGTGCAGGAAGATACGTGCACGGTACGTTGACCTCAGTGCGGAGCTGACTGGCCACAACGCTATGGACAAAGATGGCGTGCACTACGGAGAAATGGGTGCTTGTGTGGTGTCCCAACATCTGGCACAAGTGGCAAGGCGTTTTTTAGAAGGCACTGTACAGAGAGGCGATGGAGGAACAGCAAGCCAATCGTGGAAAGCAGCAGAAAACCTGGAGCGGCACTACCAATGGAACCGCGAAGAGCAGAGGACGAAACCTCCTTTCGGCTTCAACGATGCTCACCGAAAGAGCCACCGGACGACTGCATTTCGCCTGCTCAAGCCATCACGACATTCCTGTCGGCCAGATTCCAGGGCTCATCCATACACAAAGAGGCCCCAACAAAGTTTCCCGCAAGTGCGGCCCTACGGGAACACTGTAATAGACAACCCCTTTCCACACACCAGAGACGCGGAGGTACGACAACAGCTGCCTTATCCTGCTGTGGTAAACTACACTCCGACACCCGGGCTCGAGCAGCAAGTTCGTTACGTAGACTCGAACATACACCTGCCACCGGCGACTGGAGTTCCAGGGTTATCACCACTGAGGTCCACACAGGCTGCACACAACAATCTTGCAGCGTTCGGATGGCCTCCCGAGATGCCCCCACTCCACCCTCAGCGCCAGACAGATTCAAGCGGGGGACTCCTGGTGCCTTCCTCGGGACCTTGGACCTCCCCAAAGACGGCACATGTCGCCCAGTTGTATACACATGTGGTGCCTCCCCTCCCCCTCCACGATCTGCGTGCCATCGTGACCGAGATGGTGAACCAGCAGCTGGACTACCACTGTCAACGGCAAAAGGTTTAAAAGCGCTTTCAGTGAGGGGGGTCAGGGGTAAGCGGGCCAATGTCAGAATCAGTAGTATTAAAAAAAGACGAAGGCGACGTAGACGCAGCAGACGACCGACAGAGGTGCTAGGATTTCTCAATCTCCAAGGAGCCCGACGGCAGCAAAAATGGGAAGAGTTGTTCAGCCAGTTGGAGGACGAAAAAATGATACTTTTTGGAGTAGCCGAGACGCACCTACGTGATCTGGAAGAAGCTCCAACCAACGAAAATTGGTGTTGGGCTGGACGCAATCGTGTGGAAGGGCAGCGCCGAGGTGGAGGAGTGGGCGTAGTGTGGCGCAATACATCAGTATGGCAGAAGGAGCCACGAGAGTGCTGGGACCATATTTGGGTGACAGGGGAGATAATATGTATCCCTGTAGCCGTTTGCATAGTGTACCTGTCGGTAGGAACTGCGCGCAGAGAAGAGAACCAGCGTTTAATGGCTTGTGTGACAACCGATGCCAAGGCCCTTGCTGCTACAAGAGAGATTCTTATTATGGGTGACTTCAACGGACACCTGCATGAACTGGATGGACTGGAGGACGAGAATGGACGAATGATAATGCAGATGGCCGAAGATAACACTTTGGAGATAGTCAACCTTAGAGCCTCATGTGAAGGGCAATATACGTGGAGTGCCCGTGGAAGCAAAACTTGCATTGACTATGCCTTGGTTTCACAGAATCTGGCCCGCTACCTTGTCCACGCAGACATCGATGAAGCTGGTGACCATAGTGTTGGGAGCGACCACAACCGAATAAGGTTACAGTTCTCAAAGGCAACACGACAACTAAGAAAACAAAAGCCCCCTCGGACAGGCGGTTTCCGGCTATCCCCAACGGCAGCTGAGAAAGTTGTGGAGGAGTTTGAGAACAGCAGCAAGAGGGTGAGTGCGTCTGGATACGCAGAATATGTGGACGAATTAAAGCGCCTCATCAAGCAGCATTCTACAAAAGAACGAGGTGGACGACGACAAAGAAAGCGATGGTGGGACGCGGAAGTACAAGCCGCTATCAGATTGCGACAAGAGCTGAACAGGGAGCACCGCACGGTCCTTCTTGGCGGCCACAGTGACCAAGTTCCTTTAAAGTGGCATGCGTACCAACTCCAGAAGCAAGCCGCAAAGCAACTTGTCCAAGAGAAAATGGCTCAGGCTGACATGGTCACAATGAGAGAAATCAGTGCAAGTGGAAGAGATGCACCTAGGAAGTTCTGGAGGTACCTAGGAACTCTCAACGGAAGGGAGCAGTGCCTGACTATCCTGGACGAAGACACAGGGCAGCCAACAGAGCGACTGGGACAATGTCTTACAGATCATTTGATAGAGGTATTCTCACCTCCGGAAGCGGCACCGCTACAGGATTTAAGCCCAACGGAAGGTACGGCCTTGACGCCGGATGACGCTACCGGTGTAACAATCGGGAGGGTGTCCCTTATACGCGCACTGGCGCATATTAAGAACAACACCGCCCAAGGCTTAGACAAGATTCCGGCAAGTGTGCTTAAGGCGTTGGGGAGGGAGTCCAGGGATCAGCTGGCGGACATCTTCGAGAACATTCTGTCTGGGACAGAAGGGATTCCTCGAGACTGGAGAGGTGGTCGGGTCGTACTGATTCCTAAAAAAGGATGTGATCGTCATTATCTTCGACACTACAGACCCCTGACCGTAACAAGTACGGTGTATAGGACTTTCGCTTACATCATGAAAGAGCACATGACCGCATGGGCGGAGGAAGAGGGTTTACTGACGGAACTCCAAGGAGGCTTCCGACGGGGGCGCCGATTGGAAGATCACCTGTATACCCTTACACAATGTATTGAGGTCGCCCGAAGGGAGAAAAGGAATCTTATTTGTTGCTTTCTAGACATCGCGAAGGCCTACGATAGCGTCCCACATGCCCGGCTCGTTCGTCAACTCCAGGATCTTAACATGCGACCGGAGTGGACAGCGCTCATCTACCATCTTTACGATGGTAACACGGTTAGAACCCAACTCGGTGAGGGTACGTCTGAGGAGGTGCTGGTGACGAGGGGCTTGCGGCAAGGATGCCCACTATCTCCGCTCTTATATATGCTCTACGTGACCACTCTAGAGAGGCAGCTCATCCGATCAGGGCTGGGCTTTTCTCTAACTCACCTGGAGCATGGCGAGACCGTCAACTGGGTTCTGCCGGGACTAACTTATGCAGACGATGTGGTTCTGACTGCGGCATCAGTGGCTGAAATGCAACAACTTCTTGACATATGCACTCATGAGGCTATGGAGCTTGGCTTGAGATTCAACGCGGGCAAGTCAGCGGCGGTTGTGTTTTCAGGCTCCCTCGAGCCAACACTCGGCAGCCTTCGCCTCGGCGGATATGATGTGCCAATACTCGACTCATATAAGTACTTGGGCATCACACTGTCAACTGCGGCAGACTACCTACAAGACCACCACACTTATCTTCGCCACGCAGCCACACGAGGAGCCAACATTCTCCGTAAGCGAAGCCTTTGGAGCTGCAATCGGTTCATTGTGTCCCGGGAGCTCTGGAAAGCGGTAGTAGTACCTGGACTGACATTTGCAAATGCCGTAGTATGCGTTCCCGGTGATGTCCGAGCCCATATGGAACGCCGACAGAGAGAGATTGGACGCCAGGCATTGGGCTGCCACGGGGGGGTCGCCAACGAGGCAGTTCAGGGAGAGCTGGGCTGGTCCTCCTTTGAGGCTCGGGAGGCGACCAGCAAAATTACCTACTACGGGCGTCTTCGCCATATGGACAGCTGCAGGTGGGCCAGGAGGTTGTTTATGTACACTCACCTGACGGGGCTGCGGACACGCTGGCAGAAGCGCCTTCAACAACTTGAGCACAAGTATGGCTTTTTTTCTGACCCCGTTGAAGCGTCATCAGAAAGGGAATGGGCGTCAGAGGTTAAGAAGAAAGTCCGTGACAACGAGGCCCAACAATGGCTCCGAGACGCACAAACAAAGAAGACGCTCCAAGTGTACCTGACCCACAAAACAATCATCGCATCGGAAGCACTGCTGTACGACAACAGCCTGGGCAGCCGCTTGTTGTCTGAGGCGCGCGCCGGGGCCCTCCGGACACTAGTTTACAGACGCCGGTTTGATGCTACGGTGACCACGAGCGCATGTCGGGTCTGCGGAGGCTACGATGAAACGGTGGAGCACATTGTGCTAGATTGTGCGGGACTTCAGCCGTCCCGGTGCCCACGCCTGCAGAGCCCCTTAGTGCTCGCTGGGGCGTTGGGCTTCACAATTACTGAAATCGGGCGCAACCAAGCAGACTCCTCTGATGCACAAAGCTCTGCAGCTACGCAGATAAAGGGGCCTTCTAGCGGCCGGCACAGGCTTGTAGTGGCCACTAAACGACGACTTGAAGATTGGTGGAATAAGATCCACCTCAGGGGGCATTAAGATCTCCTCGCTCCCAGGCTTGGGCACGAACTTAGTTCGCGCTCGCCCGTTTCAAAGGGAACAAGCCGCATCCTCATCATCATCATCTGTTGGATCGGTTGGGGCTGTTGGGTCGGCGTGCGTGGGTCCCAAGATACTGGCTCGTACCTGAGATGCCTGGAGTTCGTCCGGCCCAGCTCGCGTCCTCCACAACCACCAGAAAGACTCCTACCACTGCCCCAGTCTGTGTTTGGTGGTCTCTACGTGCTTTATGTGTCCCTTGTTGTCGTCCTCAATCCCCATCATCCAAAAACCCAATGCCTCCGTCAGCCCGTCTGCACGGGAGCATGGGCTGAGGGCCTCACACACCAGTACCAGGTGTTCGGTCGTCTCGTCTGCTGGTCCGCAGACGACGCAGGTGGATGGCGATCTGGTGTCAAAGCGTGACCTCACTACCCTTTTCTTCAAAGTTTCCCTGCGGACCTCGAAAAGAAGGTCGCTGTCTCGAGAATCGTCGTGCAGCTGCTACCGCTCGATGGTTAACTTCGCTGACGCGTACATCGCCATTGACGGATTGCTTGCAGCCGACTCCGTCCCACTCCTAGCTCCCACCTGATGTACGTGTTTCCTCAGGTCCGTCACGCCGTCCCGAAGCGGTCGTCCACCAAGCAGGTTTGACGGTAGCTCGTACTTCCCCGCGAGTTTGGCTACTCGCCTGGTAAGACGCGTGTTCGTATTCTTGTACACGTGGTGCTTAAAGCTTTTCCTGGCCCAACGCTCCTCCCCGAGGCTGCAAAGTCACCTTTCGTAGGCCAGTTTGGCCACCGCCTTCCTTGTTTCAAATGCAGACCACCCGAGGTCTCCGTGTACACCCTCGTTCGGCGTTCCTCTGTATGACCCGAGAGCCCTCCGCCCCGCTTTTTGCTGACGTACTTATAGACACTTCCGAGTCTGGGCTGACGCACGCACCACCCGATTTACAAATGTCAAACCGGACGATGAGAGCTGCCTCAGAGCGGTCGAAAGCCCACATGGACATTGCCGCCAGCACCCCCTTACCCCTCAGGCCTTTTGACCGGACGGCGGATTTTGTTCTGAAGGATGCTGTGCATTTCCACTTTAGTAGCTGCTGGTTCTACCAAGTCCGAGTCTTCCGAAGTCTCTTCTTCCGCGTTCTTATTCCGGCTCGGCCCTTCCTCTCCTGTCCAAGTTGTTCTTTCACATTGTCGTTCCAGGTGCACATCCCCTTGGAGCAGCTTAGCTACCGTCTGAGTCACCAAGTTGAGGCACTGCCTACCTTTGGTGGTTTCCTGGGTGTGTGGACTCTTCAGACTCCTGCATTTTTGTTGATTGCCTTCCTAGGAGCTTCATCTCCCTCAAATATTTTGTGTGCTGCTCTCCCGCTTCGTTTCCATGTTCTGGGGTGTCCGCCGACTCACTGCCCTTCTTATCATATGGACCATTTTTGATTTTGTTATTTGTTTCAAAGAGTCAATGAGCGGAATGTTAACAGAACGCCTCAGGAAAAGAGTACATTTGCGTTTCATCACTTGCATCTGATAATTCGACAACCCTAAAGAACCCCCCCCCCACACACACACACAAACACACAGGCACACCTCCCAGTCACCCATAATTTCGCCACTACACTAGAAACAAAACACCGTCGCAGAAAAGGTATTTGCTGCGGCGGTATTTGCACAGAGAGACGCGCAAAAAGAGGCCATTTTAGTGCTTCCACCAATGTAAATATATCATCACCTGTACGGCAGCAATGGCTGCAGGTACGAGTCCCTCGCCCAAGGACGCAATTCCTCTGTGCAAGCTCGCGGAACAGGAGCGATTGACAAGGCTATGCGCTCGGGCTTCTGGTCTTCGCTGCGGTCTACCTTGAGGCTAGACTTTATTGACCGAATATGCTGCGAACAAACGACGTATTTAGCCTTGCGACGTTCGCTCAGCGCGCAGCGGCGGGACAAGTTAAGACTACGTCAGAATTAAGCTCATCACACGCCTTCGTTTCAGCCAGCCACAATTTATTCGCGATGCGCAAAATATTGCTCTACCAAGGCGATCGTCACGCTGATGTCACATAACCCGTTATGGATACGGCCTTTTCTGGTTAGTTCGGTGCCGTGGCTGGAAGGTGGGGGTGTGCATTTGGCTCATTTTTATCTTGGATTCGACTTAGTGGCTGTTGCACCGCGGGCAAAGGCCGAATGATGTCCCTCGGTTGTTTGCCGAGGATGCACTCCATGGAGGCTACTCTTTAAAGTGAAAAGTAAGGAATTGGTTATATGGATGTTTCGTGAGCGTTAAGGTAGTCTGTTCCAGGGGTATCTGGTGTTTCTGGTATGGACTAGAACTTTATCCAATACAGTGCGACTGTTAGCGCGGTTTTTTTAACGTACGCTGTAGAGTGAAAAGGGATGAACACACATGGTTGATGCTCGTCCAGATTGAAATCGGCAGGGGCAAAGGTCGAACCCAGAATCCCTTCGTTCTACAGCGCAAGGTTTCATTTCATCCGCTACGAGCTGCGGCGTACTAACGCACTGTGCCACCGAACAGCCCAGTGATCAAATGAAGTACAGAAATAATGAGATGAGGGTGAACTTATTAGACCACAGACACAATGAAACATGCCGCCTCTTTTTAATCGCGGGATCCGAGGGTACCGCAATCAGCTCAAATTTATTTATAAAACACTCGCTTTGATTACAAGACAGAATTATCAAATGTATTGTAACATGCAGACTTGTGCCTATCTTAAATCCTCTCCTAAAGATACTGATATAAGAATAAAATATACTCTTTTATTCTTATATTACCAGATTGAAACATACCTGTCAAGTACTTTCGAATGTAATTCAATTGCTTTTACAAAGTATTTGGACTCATTAAGATAGATCGTACGAAAATTAACTCGAATACTATTCTAAAAATCTTTTCAAATAGGTATGTAGTGTCGTGTCTTATCTTAGTTCCTTTTTTATTCGGCGCAATACTGGTAACGTGTAATGTGACGATAGTGGCACAATTATGCCAGATATTCTTTTTAGCATGAAACGACCCCTTTCATTGTTTTAATTGCTGCGTATCTTTTAAAGCGGCGCAATATTGACATATGTGCGCTGGAACAATGCATAAGCACAATTTCTAGAAACTTATTTGAAAATTCCCCGTGTGTCAGTTATGCGCCTTTTCGGAAGTTCGCTCTTGTATCAATTGTAGCGTAATTCATTCACTTGCCGGTTAATACTACATGCGCAAAAAACGAACGCCAAGAATGTTTTGTATGCAAATTAACAAAACGAACAACAAGAAATTTGAAAACATCTTAAAATGCGAGAAAGGCTACCGAAACAGATATGTAGAAAGCTACGATCACTGCTGACACTTCGGGAGCCCTTTTACGATTCTAAGAATAAACATATATTACTGAGTAGCAACATTTAAAATACCATAATATGTGACTGCATGTTAATAAACCTTTAGTGCAACATTACTAACAACTTCAGAAACCAAGGCTTACCATGTTCTCGCTTCGTTCTTTGGTGCTCTTATTGGCTGGCATATCATTGACTGCGAAACGATGATAAGATGGGCACGCCTCGCACTGCCTTTCTCAGGCTGCCAGTGATCATAAAATGTTTCGGTACCTATAACACTACACTTTTCATATTGTTACTTGGCAGACCTACACACAAATGGCGCATTCACACTGGAAGCGGATCCGCGTTCGCGAAGCGGTTGCGGATCCGCTTCCAGTGTGTGTCTGAACGGAGTTCGCGAGCGACCCCGTTCAGACACACCCAGAGGCGGTTGGCGGTTGGCGAGAGGCGATTGGCGGTTTCTCGGCGATCACGCGTGATCTTTTGAGAGTTGTGTTTGGCAACCCTGTTTTACAATCCAAAATCCACTTTAATCCACAATCCAAAGCCAAACATTTGCTATTTTGGTACTCAGGAGATTTTTCTTCTGTATGTTCGCACGCATCACGAGATCAGGATGCGTAAAAAAGACAGGGACCCGCGAAACTTGCCTGCGATTACCTCGACTTCGCCCACAAGCAAAGCCCAGTTAGCCGCGCCTTGCTGACTCGCAAGAGGATGCCCCCGACCTTATTCGAAGTGGACCCTTCCCGCATGGAGAGACTGACCTTGTTTTCGGGATAGAGGGCCAGTTTTCCCCCCTCGTTGTTCGCTTTGTTGTGAGCGGTGGCTTGGACCGTGGTGCGGTGGAATGTGTTCGGTGCTAGCCGGTCGTGGCTTCGTTGGTGGCGGACTCCCCTCTCGTCACTCGCACGTTGATCGAGTCTACTGTTTGTTTGGCATTAAGCTCAAATAAACACCGTATGAATTGCCTCTGCATCATCTGGTACGTACACTTTATTTCTTGAGTATGTTCCCTTTATTTCTTTTGGTAGCGGTAAACATTACAAATCGAGCTAGCGCAGGTACCCTGCTCGCTCCGCGGTAGTGCGTTGGCTACGCAATCAGGCTCACGACGTCTCTATCGGCTTTCGTGGTGGTCATGCACGGTGTCGAAAGCTTTCAGTAGTTCACGCGACTGTTTTAGTGGCTACAAAAGCTGACATTTCGGTCGATCAGGGGCGGGTTCCGACGTTCTACGAGCAGAGACTAACAAGGCAGCGAACTTCGGGCTGTGGCACCCGGAATAATAACCAAACTCTTACCCGAACCGAATCACCGGTGCGAAGCCTGTTAAGATTACGAGTCAATTCTTTTCGCGCCGGATTCAAGTGACAGGCGCGAACATCACGTTTCTCCGATCGTTGCTCCGTTGATTTGTCTGCTGTAACGCTAGAACTACAGCGCCTTGAACGCCTCACCAGTGACCGGTGCCATCTTCTTTGGAAAATCACTGACGTCACGTCAACGTCGCGTTGCGATTGGTTGCCGTTTCCCGGATCGCGAAAGCGCTTGGGGCAAATCGGTCCCAAAGCGGTGGGCAAAAACGTGCTCCAACCGCTCGATCCCAGCCGCTTTGCGGTTGAGAAAGCGCGGATCCGCTTCGCGTTTGTGGATCCGCATCCAGTGTGAACGCGCCAGAAGAAAGCGTTTAACTTTTTTTCTCCTACTCAGAGCACTTGGGAATGATTAACACGTACGGAGGGTGCAGGGCGAACGACGAGGCTAATAGTATGGCCTAGAAACCCAGTTGGGGTGTGGCTCAGGGTAAATTGTTGTGTCCAATGTCACATATGTCCTCACACAGCCTGGTCATTCGCCGAGCTTCCACCAGAAAATGCAGTGGTTAGCCCTCCAAACTGCTTTGCAAAAAGGTAAACGCTCCAGATAAAAAAAAAAAAAAAAATGTAGCTGCTTTGGAGCGTGTCGCATCAATGATTGTGTGCTGCAATCAATTACTTGAATTATGCCATTCATGAATCGGTTCCCAGTTCAATCGATAAAGCGTTCTTAATTCGTTGCAGGATTTTATAGTGAAAAACGGCGCGACTGGGATGAGGACAAAGCAGAGAGATTCACTAAACAAGCGCTGCCTGTCGCTTGTTCAGTTAGGACAAGCGCTGTCTTGCTATGTCGGAGTTGGTAAATATTAATATATAAGTATAAGTGTACTATATATATATACGGATACTTATATATATATACTTATACATTACATATAAGTATATATATCTAAGTATAAGCATATATAACTATAAGTTGAAGTTCCTATATAACTATAAGTAGGAGTAAATATACAAGCATAAGTACATATACAAGTAAAAGTATAGTGGTAACACGAGTTCCTCGTCTCCCTTTCTAGGCCTAGTACGTGCAGGCAGTGGGGACCGCCACGGCGGCGGCTTTGCGGACACGAGGCGAGGCCGCATTCCTCGAAGAGGGCGGTGTATCTCTCGCCCTTCTGGGTTAATCTGCCGCTGGCACACCCTTTGGAGGGATTGTGGACGCGACCCATCCCTGGGCTAAGCCACACCATCTACCTTGGGCGCGTCCATTACCCGCAGGCTATATAAGCCTGCTCCAAACCCCCAAAAGAGAGGAACGGGGGGGGGGGGGGGGGCGGAGTAGGGGGGACTCACTGGGGCAGGCTCTGGTTCTCGGGTCCTCTACTTTCTTTTTGCAGCTTCCCCTTTCCCACGAATCTGCCTAGTACGGCAGCGTGGGCCCCTCCAGGTGAATTTGCCAAGTAAGGCAGCACCGACCCTTTTAGTGTCTTTTCTTTGTTGGCCGACGGCCAAACGTGCTAGCGTATTCACCAATAAGCAGGTCATTCCACAAACCCACAAACATCCTCCGGTACTGTGTGGTACCCCGACATAGGGGAAACCCACAGTAAAAGTAGGAGTCCTTATATAACTGTAAGGACATATATATAAGCCTAAGTTCATATGTATATGTAGGAGTTAATATAAAAGTAGAAGTTGGTAGGAGTTGGTTGTAGTTCCTCCAGTTGGTTTGAGTTCACAATGAAAAAAACAGGGCGACTGGACTAGGACAGAGAAGAAAGGCACGCTGGACAAGCAGCGCTTGTTCAGTGTATTTCTATTTGTCCTCACCCTCCTGCTGTTTTTCACTATGAACTCCAACCAACTCGCCCAAATGTCCATCCTACTTGCGGCAATAGGCCGCTGCCAGAAGAAAAATGCAACGCTCAGCTGATATAGAATTTTAGGCTGCATTTTTATTTTCTGATTTGTCACGAAACTCCGATGAAACCGGCAGCGTAGTAGAAATGAGTTGTATTCTTGGTCTTACCCAACAATAAAAAGCTACGTGACGCCAGTTCCGACCATGAACCAGTTAGAAACCACAGCGTGTTTTTCGACGTTCATTCGACGTGCGTATGCATATCAGAGAGCGACTCAAAAGTTGCTCTCTGATACCCTGTCTGGATAGTATGCGAGAAATTGCGTCGCAGAATTTTGTTGTCAATGTGCACAGCAGATATTTCCAGCCATTCTATATTGACACAGTGCACTTTGTAGTCAATAGAAGAAACAAGTGTGGTCTATGAGCGCTCTTTATTGGCTAACTTATGTACAGCTCGTGAGAGTTTATATACGCCTTGTAAAAAAAACTGTAGGCATGGGACTGAAAATAGGAGCCGATTGGAGAAACGAGGCGCGTTCGATGGTATCGAAGAGGACGAAGGTTGCGGTCCTGGTTCTGGCACTACCGGTGGCCAGCTGACCGACTTCCTCGATGTTGGTCCACGATTCAACGGCAGCGGGACACATGGGCGTGAAGAAAACGATAGCCAGGCTGGAGGACGCCTTCTCTAAAGTGGATTAGCTCCGCGAGGAAGCCAGGGAGACGACCCCGGAACTGGAGAACTTTCGGGCCACGTGCAAGATCCCCAAAAAAGATATTGGGAGCCTAAACGCAGCACAGGCAAACCTGGCAGACGACTTTGAGGTGGTGTACGGAATTCTACGGGGGAGAGGGAACAGGAACTCCTGGATCCGCAGCACGAGGCAGAGACTGGCATGCACAGGTTCCATCAGCACATAGAGGAGGTCAGTGCCTGCACGCACAGGGGCAGTAAACACTCTGGCAGGAGGTCGTGGAGCTCAGGGACCACATGCTTGAAAGCATGTCTCGAGACGCAGCCACGGTAGCGCTGAACAAGGCAGTCGCCGTCGAACGAGAGAACCCACAGACGAAGCACCACGAGGAGATCTGTCTGCTCGAGGAGACGTGGAGCGGGCCGGCTAGATGCAAAGCGACAGTGCCTCCAGCGCGATCAACACCAAAAGCAGACAGACCTGGAACGCAAGTACCAACCGCACGTCCGGGAGCACTCGTAAAACAAGATCGACTTCGAGAAGATGTCCGCTCAGCTAGAGCACGAGATGCCGGCTTTCAACGTGCAGCACCAGGACGCAACGGAGGGTGCCCGCCGACTCTGGGACGAAGAGAAGCGAGCGCTACGCGTGGCACAAGCGGAAGAACTGCAGCGCTGCTTCGAGCAGCTGAGAGCGTCGCTGACGAAGTGTATGTATGTTATCGAGTGTATCATAGCTAAAGAAAACATGCCGATGGCTGTCACCGTTCATGTAGCTGCATACGTGCTTAAATTCCCAGCGAAGTACAGCGACCAGCACGCGCAGATCTTTCTCTCAGCAAGAAAGAGATTCTCTCTCTCTGTTTCACATGTCACGCAGTCCAAACGGGCGTGCTTTCTTTTCTGCTACATCAGTTCACTAGTTTAAGCAAATGTTGACGTTTTGTTTGTGTGCTTAAGTCAGACGTGTGCCTATCTCAAATACTCTACTCAAGATACTGTACTTCAAATACTTTTTGTGATATTTTGGTACAACCCAAATACATGTAGTCCAGAGTATTTGCCACTGTACTTTAATTATATTTCTCGCTATTTTGTACTGAGTATCTGAAACACATTTTGCAACATTGAAAAAAAATATTTCGCCGGAAGAATCTACGGAATTAGGGATCCCTAGACGGCAGGATAAAGCTGAACCCAATGCAAACCTGGAGCCAAGCGACCAAACACTAAACAGAAAATAAAGCAAGAGCAAAACGCAGTCTCCAAATGCCAAAAAAAAAAAAAAGATAAAACAAACAACACCAAGTACACCCGCCTCTTTGTGTCATTTTGTCCTCTTGTGCACTTTCCTTTCTTTTTTAAAGCTGTTTTTGAATGGTACCACACTCTTGAAGATAGCAAAGTGCTGGGGACGTCATCCGGATTTTACACTCAGACCCTACTTTTTGTCTGGAGCTAGAGTGGTTCCGTCAGCGGAGGATTTTGACGCCAACGCTTGGGACGAGCACAATGAACTTTCTTCGGAAATCGCCGGTTCAGGGGGTTCCAGCACGAAAATGTGCACCCCTCAGCCAAAAAAAAAAGCTACATTTTGCTGGCTTTATTAGGCTCCAGTGGCCTAGATTGGGATTCCCTAAATCTCCTTGTATGCCTCCTGTGGCTTCACTTTGGCTCCAAATCTTGTCCAAAGGCGTTTCTTTCATCTTATTCCGAATGCGCGCATTGTTTCATACTCAAAATCCTTTGAAACCAGGTTTCCGCCGGGTGGAGTCATTTATCTTGACCATCTTGACCCCAATGCGTCAAGAATGGTTTGAACTGGCGCAGAAGGGAATATGGGAGGGGGGTTTAGAGGCGGTTTTGAGGACACTCTCCGGTGTTTCCCTTTTGACCTTCAATTTTTTTCTAGAGTTCGAAGGTATGGGTGCTCCTTCTCGCTTTAGACTGAGTGGAACGGGGGGGGGGGGGGGGGCAGCGAAAGATGCTACGGTCCTAGAATTCGATGTATCTCCTGAGCGTGCAAGTATGTCGTTCACTCGCGCACTCATCATCAAGCCTGGCTGCCTGATCAACTTCTAGTTAGGCTGTTATGAATATGCAATGCCGGACAACATGTCAAGTCCCCCTAATCTGGGCCGGACATATTACGAACTTATTGCGGAATGCGTCATTAGCCGAACCTGCCATCAGACTGAAGTACGGCAAGAGCCATGTCTACAATACGTTAGTCCCGTTTGTTCCTAAAATATGTCGGCTCGCATTATGTTGTATATACAAAATTATATCGGAGTAAGCTTCAATTGCAGCAGCTCAGGCGCATCTTGAAGGTCATTAAGATTACAGCAAAATGTGATTTTCAGAGAAGTCGTCAAAAATAGAACATCACTTTTTGACTTTGTATTCTTATATTACCAGCTCGCAAAACATGCCAAGTATCTTTTAATGTAATCCAATTACTTTTTGAAACAATTTGTACTCTTCTCAAGATAGTGCGTACTAAAAGTAACTTCAATACTACTCTAAATACATTTTCAAATGGGTATATAGTATCCTATCTTAAATAATTTTGTAGAGTGTTTGGCACAACACTTAACACAATCTGTATTTGCTGTTTCGAGGATTTTTTTTAATTTTTTTAGGGAAGAGTTAGTGTTAAGAGCCTACTAGCGCCACCTACACGCGCCGTCAACGTAGTGGCAACGAGTGAGACTACTATGTTTAGGAGGCGGATTAAGAGCAGTGCGATGTACGGGGAGACAGTGATTGCCATCCGACTTGTCTTACTTCAAACTCCTCACACAAGTTACAGTTAGCTAATCAGCCGCTGATCCTTGTATATTTGACATTTCAGTTATTTTATGCAGAATTGCATTCTAACGGAGGCTAGCTCAGATTTCATGTTCGTCTGGAGAGTGTGTGGCACGTCACGTGAGAGAACGGTGTCAACAGCGTTATTGGATCTAATAACGTTCTCAGTCAAGTCGCGGTGGAATGTGACGCCCGGTCACGTGACCGCGTCGCGTGACGTCCTGCAACGTGATGCCACGGGGTCACGTGACACAGTACCACGTCACGTTACCACTTTGCGTGACGTCAAGTCACGCTACATTACGTAGTCATGTGGCACTGTCACATGCATGACGTCCCTTGACAACATGACTTGACACCGGGGCGTCACTTGACCCCGTCGCGTGACCTCTGGTTCCGTAACGTTATTACGTAACGAGTCACTAGGGGATTGTAGTAGACCGTTTCTCTCCTCCGCTACGGTATCCCTGAAGAAAACGCCTCAGCTGCGCATGCGCGCCGCCAGCCTTATCTGCATAGTTCAAGGTCTTGTGGCGGATTACGGAGCGCTATCAGGGTGCTTAGCGGGCTGCGGAAACGGTCTACTACGATTCCCCCCTGTTTCACGTTACGCGACGTCCGTCGACACCATGAGTTGATACTGTGACGTCTCGGGAGCACGGCGCATTACGTCACGTTGTTAATACATCAGTTCCAATAAAAAAAGAATAAAAAAACATCACGAGAATGTTCTCTTTCTTTTACGTTTCAATTCTGCCCATTGCGGTTCGGTCAAAAATCAAAATGCAGCTCTCAATCTTTTTCTTAGTTTGTTCTCTTTTTCCCTCGAGTGTTTTTATATGTTACACACCCTAGCCAACATCGGGTCGAAAAAAATATTTATTCAGACACACGAATCTACTCAACGTGCATATAGAGGAAAGCAAAGTAATGCCTTTGTACGCGTTACCTCTGGAGAATCAAGCAAACGCAAGCCCTGCATTCTAGTGCTTCTGATGAATAATAAACCCTCCAGAATTCATAAGCAGATTTGCATGAGTGCACCTGTACAGTGTAAAACATACACACACAAACAAAAACAGACTCTTTACTAAAAATAATAAATCTGAAAGTACGGCATCCACCCTGAACACGTTTTTTTCTTCTTTTTTTTTTCTTTTGTTTGGCAAGGTTAGCGCAATCTTTCTACAGTGGTCTCCTCTACGCCCGAGCGCAATGCGGTGCCCGAGCAGATGCACCTGCCACCCAGCGAAGCCCCGCCGGACAGGTGCAGGCGCCGCCTCCCCTTCTCCCGTTCCCGACGTCCCGAAATAGCCAAGGAGGGCTGCGCCCACGCAGTGGTCGAGAACCCGACGCGCTCCCGAGGATTCCTCACCGGGAGCGCCGGTATCGATCGGAGCTGATCCCGTCGCCTCATAATCGTCGGCGTTGATTGAGGACGTCACGTCGACTCTCGCTCCTTCCCGTTTTCCCACGGGAATTAAGCCGCGCGCAAATGAAGTCGCCCCCTTCGCGCTTCCTTCGGTTTCCGGTTGTGCGCGACGAGCGCCTGGCGGTGAACGCGGCACGGAAATTGTCCGGAATAACCGGAACGGAAGCGGACAATCTGGCGGGCGTCTTTACTGGCGGGATCTGCACGCGTGTCCGGGATGAAGACGAGAGTTGAAATAGGGGAGATTTACTGGCCCTCGTGTGGCGTGCGACGCGCTCTTCCAAAGGGATTACATTTTTTCCTCTCACGGTGCGCGGAAGCTTATCGCCAGGTGCCCTAGCAGATTGAGCGTGCAAGTGATGGATTTGACTAACGTGTATAAAAGGTCTAAAAACGGGAGAGGATTGGGAAAGCTTCCGGTTATGACGAGGTGTGGAGCATGGCCTGGGAGGGTTGGACGGAATCCTCCACGTCCGCCTCATGGACATAGTTCATGAGCGTGCAGTGAAATAGGGTTTTATCTTTACGTAAGCGTTTCTCCAGACGTCCACGAGATGGAGCGCACTACGTATCGCAGGGGCGTAGCCACTGGGCTGTGGGGCTTAGTGTTTTGAGACTTGAGCCCAGTGTTGAAGAGATAATCGACAAACATATTTAAGATAAGTTGCTATATACCTGCTTCATAGTGTATTTACAGTACTACTCAAGTTAATTTCACTGCAGAGTATCTTCAGTAGGCTGCAAATACTTAGCAATGTAGTTCAATTACTTTTGAAGATATTTCCGCTTTGCGCAATTTGTATCTACTTGTGTGACGTCCCTAGAATGATTATTTGCAGTGAAATGAAGCGAGCAAATCCGCGGTGTTACTTTATGCCGTCCCAGTGCGACGAGCAGTATCTCTGGTACATCTTTAAGATTACCTTTTTAAGACGCCGAAAATCCCACATTGGGATGGTTTTATGATGCGCACCTTGAACGCATCGTTTTACATAGCGCCATAGCCACTCATCCGACGTTCACATCAAATTTTTAATACACAAAATAATAAATTAATAGCACTGCGCTTGCCGGGCGCTCTTTGGCTATGTTGTTCATACGCTGCATGAGAGATAGCTACACTTTGAAAAGAAAGCCACAAGTAGACACGGAGAAGCACTGCTGTCTTTCTCGCGGTTGTCCTTGTCTTTATTTTTCCCCTAATGCTAAGCTCTAGAAGTACGTTCCCATTAGAGCGCATAACTTTAAGAGGACTCTTTGTATTAATTTTGAGAGCCCATCCTTCTCGTAGTTTGTTTCCTGCATTGTCAAAATCTTTGTCCTCATTACTCAGGGTCGGGTTATCAGCGTTTCCCCAGACAGTATTCCAGATAGTGCCAGAATGGCAAAAAAGTGTCATTATGGCCGTAGCGAAAGCAAGCATGCAAAAAACACCCACACAACATTTTGTTCCTGGTGCCAACTTCACATTCTTTGTTTTTTTTTTCTTTCTCTTTCAGAAATTCTTATGCGCATATTTACTTCTGGCTTATTTTTTTTTATTTCTGTTTGGTCGTTTCGAAGTCAAGTTTGTTATCGGTCCAACTTTGAGGTGGGGTGTGCCGACTCCTATTCCGATAAAATATTTATTGCGACAAGCATTTTCAAAGATTGAAAAATGTATTTGTAGATGAGTGGAATATACTGAGAAACGCAATTCATATAAAGTACCATATTAGTCAATCATAAGTATCTCAAGATACCAAATAACTAGCAAAAGTAATTGAAATACAGTATCTTGAGTAGGGTATTGAGGTAGTCTGTGAGCCCCTGCCCCAAAATATTCACGCCGTCTTGCTATTTCTTTTTGTTTTCTTACTGTTCAGTTTTTATCTAAGACATCGAAAACTTTTTAGAAATTTCAAAAGTATGAAATTGTCGACCTACGAGAATTAGCAACAATTTTGAAGAAATATTTTTGGGTCACATATTTGTGTAGAAATCAAAATAATCATAAGGAAACGCAGTCGAAGTATCCCAGTATGCAGATTTTTCAGCGGTTCAAAAGTGTCAAATAAAACATAATACGTTTCGACATGTAAAAAAAAAAAAGAACATGCATTTTGGAAACTAAAAGATTTCATTTCTTGCGTTCTTGCGAGCGCCGGCAAGGCCTGGGATTGGCTGCAAGTGCAATGACCACAGTCTATATAGTTCCCAATTCACGATGATTTAAACACTTGAAGTCAGCGCTTTGTGTTATCCAGTCTTCTCCTTCGTCCTCGTCTCAAGGGGTACCATATTTTTGAATAACCAATGCCAACTCGCCCAACACTCTGCACTAAAAGAAGCGCATTTATTCGATGAATTTCCGCTCCGTTTATAAACCAGGCTCTCGGGCGTACGCGGTTATTAGAAGCACGCGTCCATCAAACAGGATCAATGTTGTGAATGAGCAAGTGTTGTGCCAGATACTCAACAAAAGTGTTTAAAATAAGATAGTAAATACCCATTTGAAAATGTATTTAGACTAGTATTTAAATTAAATTCACTACAAACTATCTTGCTAAATCACAAATACTTTGAAAAAAGTAATTGATTTACATATGAAGATGCTCGGCAAGGACGTTGCAAGTGGATAATAGAAGAGTAAAAAAGCCAAAAGAGGATGCTCTAGTTGCGATGACTTTCCTCAAAATCCCATTCTGTTGTGATCTTTATGACTTTAAAGAAGCGACTTAGCTGCTACAATCTAGTGAAATATTTCAGGACATGCAACATAATGGGCACCGGAAGATTTTAGGAACAAGGGGGGGGGGGGGGGGGTCTCACGTATTGTAGGCATGGCAACTGGCCTGCTTTGGTTTGGCGGCAGGCTCAGACTCATGACGCATTCCACAATAACTTCGCAACATGCCTTGATGCGGTTCGGCGGACTTGACACAGTCCGGTATTGTATATGCCGAACAGCAGAACTAGAAGTTGATCAGGCAGTCAGACTTTATGATGAGTACGCTAGTAAACTTCAAACGTGCACGCTAAAAAAACATAATCTATAAAAAAAAGTCAACAGCAGGTATTGTTGCTGATCAACAATCACGAGCGAGTATTTTGTCTTCCCAGCGAAGAGCGGGGAGGAGCGCCTGTGCCTTCAAACTGTCCCAAGAATGCTAGGAAGGTCAAGAGGGAAACACAAGTGACACAAGAGAATGTCAACGAAACCGCTTTCAATGCTTGACTTCACATGGCGGAAAACTGGGTAGGAGGAATCTGACAATGAAATAATGTGCGCATTCGGGAGGAGGTAAAATAAACGATTTTGAACGAGCTTAGGAAGGGGATTTGGGGAAGCCCAATCTTGGTCACTGCAGCTCAATAAAGCCAGCAAGATCTAGCTTCCTTGGCTGAGGGAGTGTTTGCGCTCACTTCAAAACAAGCTCGCGCATTTTCATACCAGAAATCCCTGAACCGGCGATTTCTGAAAATGGTCTATTCTGACCATACCGAGATTTGGCGCCACAATGGGGAATTTTCGTAGATCGTTTTCGCCGTCCCGCAATGCTCTCTGCAACCAGTTACGATAACCGGAACACTACAGTCAATTCCATCGGTACGCAGGCGCAGTTGTGGCCTCTTCGTTGCGGAGGGCTTGGTGGAGGGGGAAACGCGGTCCACGAAAACTCTTTAATATTCCGTTGACGGAACCACTCTAGCTTTACACAAAAGGTGTGAAATCGAGATGACACCATTAGCACTTTGTTAGCAGCAAGCATAACTTACCATTCGAAGACAACTTGAATAAGCAAAACTGCGAAGAGGATAAATTAAGGCGGGCGTACTTGTGGCTATTCATTGTGATCTTTTGTTGGTATTTGAAGACTGCGTTTTTCTCGTGCCTTGTTTTCTGTGCTGTGTTTGGTCGCTTGACTCTAAGTTTGCAATCGGCTCAGCTTTACCCCGAAGTCTGACGATCCCTAGTTCCGTGCATTGTGCTGGCGACAAATACTTTCGAAGGGTGAAAATGTTTTTGCGATACTGAGTACAAGATAGTGAGAATTGTGATTAGGATAGATTAGCAAATACTCCAGACAAAATGTATTTGCAAGATGTCGAAATACCACCAGAAGTATTTGAAATACAGCACCTTGAGCAGAGTACCAAGTCTGGTACCCCAATAAAAATTAATTTTGACTTTTTATTGAAAACGTGTTGACTTCTTGTTGACTCTGATTACTTTCTTTTGACTTTGACTTTCTGTCGACATGGTCAACAGAACGTTTGTTGACTGTGTTAAAACTTTCCTGGTGATTTTCTTGAGCCTGAGTCAAAAGAAAAGCTGTTGACTTTCTAATAACTTTATGTTGATTTTTTTTTCTGTTGACTTCCTGTTGACAGTGTCACGAGAATGACTGCAGACGGTCTGTTCACTTCATGTTGTAAATGATGAGTTGACTCTCTGTAGCCAGTGTCAATAGACAAGCTACATACTATCTGTTGACTGTTTATTGAACATTGTACACCTCGACAAGATGTTAAAAGTCACTAAGTTTCTCAATAGTCTCTGACAAGGTGAGAACGATAGCGAGCAGCTTTAGTCGTCCCGCCTCCAACGCGAGTCTACTACGCTTGACAAAGCTTCGGCGTTCATGCACCTCGAGCGCGCGCGTGCAGTCAAAGCACGAGGGAAGGCATGGGGCGCGTGCTGGATGCCAGGCGTTCGAAAGACACGCCCTGCCGTTCTCACTTTGTAAGCGAATATAGTTACTTTAATGACCATATTAAATAGTCATCTGGTAAAGAAAAGCAAAATAACTATTTCAAAGTAGAGAAACTGCCTTGACACGCTTTGTCCTGAGTGGTGCTACGCAGAGAAGCGATAACATTTCTTCTTGTACCGTTTTTTGGATGTCGTTTCACCGACTGCGCCAAAATATTACTAGTTGTACCAATGCTTTTTAGTAAGAGATATCGTCCACGAACTTCGAAACACTGATTCCCATTTGACAGACTCTCGAGGACAAGATGGAATATTTGGAACCTTAATAAGTTCTGAGGAGGTCACCGGCCAAGTGATTACATTCAATATGTAGGCTCTATAAGGCTCTAGAGCCTTATAGAGCCTACGACTTGTGCCTACATATTGTGCCTACATATTGTGATTTTCAATTGAAAAGCGGTAGCTTTTCAATTGAAAAGCTGCAGAAAAGCATCATGGAGGTGACAGAAAATCTCTTCACTTTATTACAAAGTGGGCCAATATTTAAAAGAAAGCCAAAGAAAAACTAGAGAAAGTCAGATGAAAAGCTATTGACATTTTATATCGTCTCATGACTTTTTTCAACAAAAAGTCAGCAGAAAGTCTGTTGACTTTTTTCATTACGAATTGGGCCAATATTCAAAAGAAAGTCAACACTATGTTCTATAAATATATATGGGCAATGCTTGGCCCAAGATGTGACAGATCCCTCTGTGGTATGAGATCTCTCTGCAGAAGACACGTTGTCTGCCCCGCGCACCTTGATTCTGTGGCACTAAACTCAACGTGTTACGTACCAAGAAATATATAGTATGTGCATTTAAGCGACGCGTGTTCTTTTCTTTTCGTGTCTCACCCGTGAACAAGGGACCGAAGTGGTCCCGAAACGTCGGGTAAAGGTTTATTAAATTTTTGGTGAGAGTCCATATTTTTCGCCTCATGTATAGTATTCCTAACCTGGCAGGGGGCTGCCGAACGTTTACCTTCAACAACAGCTAGAGAAAGTCAGATGAAAAGCTATTGACATTTTATATTCTCCGATGACTTTTTTCAACAGGCTTTCAACAGAAAAGCATCCCAAATATTTGTAAGGGGTGAGCCAATAGAGATTACAAGACACCCGAAGTGTTTCTTTGTACCAAACTTTGGAAATATGAATTTGTTTCTTAGTGCGTAACACGTTGAGTTTAGTGCCACGGGGTCAAGGTGCACGGGGCAGTCAACGTGTCTTCTGCAAAGAGATCTGATGCCACAGAGGGATCTGGCACGTCTTGGGCCAAGCACTGCCCATATCAATTTTGTTGACCTCAAAATTTTGATTTCACCCGATACAGAAAAAATAAAAAGATCTGATTATGTAATTTTCTCTTATATAAAGTTTTTGTTGATTTGTTGGGGGGCTTACCTGTTGCCCCCCCTCTAAATCCGCCACTATCTTGCAGTAGCAGTCCCGAGTGATTTCTCGAAGAACACCCGGAATGCAAATGACTGATGTTTGTTTACGGAAGGAACCCGGCGAACGACGAGGCGGGAAAAAATGAAGACGACAGGAACGAGAGTGCATTTAAAGCCCAATACTAACCGTCGCCCTGCTCTTCCACAACACTCAACAAGGAGATATCAAAGACGGAGCATGCAACGTAACAATATGCCTTACGTTTCACGCGCTCAAGACGGGCTTAGGGTTGCATCGCAGACTTCGTATTTAGTTCGAAGCGTTATCTAAACTTGTTTCTCCGAACACATTTGTTAGTTCGCATAGACGGGATTTTGAAAGCACTCGGTAAACTAAAAAAAGAGAAGTAAGAACTTTTCGTCTTTGAAGCGATAGCTTTAAGGAGCTTGTGTAGCACAAAAGCCGGCGTCGGTGGCGTGGGGCGGGAAAGGCCTGATTGGTCCGTAGGATCATAACCTCGCAGGGAAATATAAAACGTAATATCACGCGTTCAATTAAAGTGATTAAAATTTTATGTAATGCAAATAAAAGATAGCCAATTTCACTTTACGAAGTCATTAATTTGCTCGGAAGAAACCATTCGGAGAATTTTAGGCAGAGGCGGAATTCGAACTCACGACCCTTCGGTGGCGAGGAGGACACGCTACCCACTAAGCCACGCGGACACGCGCGCACGGTTTCGGAACGAGGAGGGATATGTATCTTAAGCTATCACGTTTTACTCTTAAAGGCGACGCTTAAGGGTCCTCCTGTAATTTTTAATTATAAGGGCTTTTTTATTTGTTTGCTCGGTTCGTTCCAAGAATCGTAATGGTTCGAGGGAGGAGGAGCCTTGCTCTCAAAGAGCGTACTAATTCTTCTAGTAAATACGATGCGTCTTTATGAAATGCGGGAGATTAAGAAAAGAACAACAACCGAATATATCACAGAGAAGTAAGTAGAGCAAACAGTACTTGGATTTTTTTCACTGCCTCTCCCTCCAAAGTCCGATTTGCATTACGATGACAAACTGCCATAGCCGAGCGCTGTAAGACCAGACACGGCACCAGTACGCCAAAAAGTGATGCGGTCGTTTCTTGGGCGCTAAACGTCGACTCCCAACTTTATTATTTCTTTTTCTACGAGGTTCGCCGCAGGAGGCGGGGTGTATTTGAGTACGCGAAACGCAATCGGAGAAGAGCCGTTTCGTCAGGGACTTCACCGGTGGATCTCCAGATCGAGGAAGACCTTCTTCGATGTAAGCAGATTAAAAGGCGGTTTAGGCTGCATTCTCAAAGCGTGTTCCTTTTGTTGCACGCTAGGGATAGTATCAAATTACCCTTATGAAAAAGGCCTCCATTGCGGTGCGCCTTGCAAAAAAATGACAATAATTACAGCTCCCCTGCTTTCAAACCAACCGCAAACAAGTATGCATACAAAACTGCCGTTTTTTTTTTTTGAATGAAGAATGCGGTTGTTTGAGGCCTAGAAATAGCCTAGGCGAAAGTAAGACACTGAATTAAGTCTTTAAGTTGGACTAGTTTGTTCTGATTTATACTGAGGTTGCTATTTTTTTCCCAAATCGCAGGGACAAAACTCAGAGGCGACATAATACAAGGCGTAATTTCAACGAACATTTTATTAGACGTCGTCTAATAAAATTTTAGTTAGATGAAAGTACGCCCTGTCCTGTGTTGCCTCTCAGTTTTTGACCTCGTGTTTTTCAGCGTAATCCCTCATTATCAGACACTTAACGTATACTACATCATGTATACTAACGTTTTGAACCTTTTTTAGATGGTTCACAAAGATGGTTTTTCAACGTATCGCGCTGCAATTTAGTATACCGGTGCGACAAGGTGGTGTAAACGTGGAGTCAAAGTATCAACGGACGGACTTACCTTGTTCAAAATTAAAAAAAGAAAAAGAAAACTGTTTCGGGCTATTTGTTGCGGCATTTGCAGACGGCGTTTTGATCGGGCTCGGATAGCTGTATTCAGACTTGTACACGTTACTGAAAAATAGTAAGGAATTACATTTACAATTACTCGAGGCTAAATTGTAATTTATTACAATTACAATTACCCTCCCATGAAAGTAAGCGACCGTTACTTCCAAAAGTAACCCGTTACTTTCGTGGCGTTACTTTCAACAGTATTTTTCTCAATTACGAAACAAAGGGAAGAAGTTTTTTCAAGTTCTTATGGATGCTACCTGTTCCATTTATTGACCTTGAGTATTTTGAGCAACAGCTGACTCTCGAAAGTCTCGTCAGACACTTTGCGTTATTTCTTACTCAATTTGTTCACTGCTACGCTGAACACCCTTTGAACTGAGGCCCTGGATGGGAGTGCCATATTGCGCCTCACGAATGCTTCTCTGCATTGAGCTTTTTCAGCGAAGCAATGGAAGTACTATTTAGCTCGAAGATAGAGCAGAGCTTCGTCGTCGCAGCCGTTGCCTGATATTCGAGTGTTTTAGTAGAGTTGGTAACATTAAGGTGATAATTAAATAATAAATCAGGTTTGGCTCGATATTCTTCTTCCATTTGGTTCTGAACAGGTCGAGCCTTGGTTGAGACGTTGGTGAATAAGAAAAAGTTTCCAATATTTAAATATAAGCAATCGAGAAAAAAAAAAAAGCAACAGGACACTCAAACAACAATAAATTGGAACGTTGGTTAAAACAAGGAAATGTAAACGCACGTTTGCCATGTGTACCTTTCTTGGTGCCGTTCAAAAACGCACGGAGCACGAACCGACTGCAGTTTGCTCCGGTGTTCTCCAGATAGACGTCCGCTGATGCCACGAGCAGCGAAGGGCAGAGAACTAAGCGACGCTATGGCCCCACTCATGAGTTTCCCTCTCTCCTCAAGACTCTCCTCAAGCCCATAATTTTAAGTCTACATCAGCCACCATTATGTATTAATTATAAAAATATCTGCTTGAGATAAGATGCGTCCTGCTGGGGTAAAAACAGAAAGAAGAAAAAAAGAAGACTATTACCATTTTCGAAGTGCTCGCAAAAAGCTGACTCACAAAAAGGGTAACTGAGATGCAGATAACCTGGCTGGAATTCACAAATAAAGTGGGCCAACCCTAGAAGTTGGACTACAAAAAAGTAAGTAGCTTTTAAAACAGGGTCAAATAAGGTGAAAGAATCAGAAAAAAATACATCCTGTTTTCTAAGAGAAGATAAGTGTGCATCGACGAGCAAGGATGCTTGTGGCAATAACACCTCCACATATTATCACATCTCTTTTAGTGAATTTTAGGGTAGACGGAGCGTTGGCTCGTGTTGTGAAATTATGAAAATGGTCCTAGTCACTATAACCGAGAAAGACATTCTTAATTCTTGTCTGTGCACTTACCGCCTTGAGCTTCTCAAAGAGGCATGCAATCACTTGTTGTCTTCCTCTCCCCGCCTCCGATCGCAAAAAAAAAAAAAAAACAGACACTAAAAAAAGCGGATATAACATGCCCCCCCCCCCTTTTTTTTGTAAAAATGTTTATTTGGATTTTTTGACATTGTTGTTAGGACCTAAAAAAAAAAAAATCAGGGGCTTGGTGTTGCAAAAAAGGGGGGGGGGGGGCTGGTTCTGAAAAAAATGTAACGGATTACAAGGAATCCGTTACGTAAAAAATGTAAGGGAATTACTTTAAAATTACTCTAGAAAATATGTAATTATTCCGTTACTAAATTACCGATAAATGTAAGGGATTACAAGTAATTTCGTTACTTGTAACGGATTACGTACAAGTCTGGCTGTATTCGTCGCCGACAGATGTAAGAAGTGTCGAGCGCGCCAGCATAGAGCTTAGCAGATGACTTTCGGAAACCTTTCATTATGCCGGCGCGTGTCATTCTAATGTTCAATAACTTGCGAAAATGCTTTTTTTTTATTGCAGAAATGAGCTTCATAAGAAAACCGGGACTTATATCCCTCATGGTTCTCCATTTTTGTTACAAAAAAGATCGGTCGAGGCGCTGCACTACTTTCGTGTCCGAGGTTGTGCCATCTTTCGGCAGCTCACACAACAACACGAGCCCGGCAATGACGTCGACTGCGAATGCTGCAGCAAATAACCCGAAACAATTTTTTTTTTATCAAGGTAAGTTTTTTGTTTTTTTTGTAGGTGTTTTCACCCTATGCTTTCACCTCCTAGCCGCGCGTCTGTAGTAAATCGCAGCGCGATACGTTGAGAAACCGATTTTTGCGGACCATCTCGAGTGGGTTCGAAGCGTTACTGTACATGATGTATTGGCAGCCGCCAACGACCAAGCGGCGCCAGCAGAGTGAGAGCCTACGGTATACTTTGTCTCGTTGTAACTCGGAAAAGGTTGAACCAGACATGTACACCTTACCCCCCACAAGTAACTAAATACGTTACTCGTTACCGATTCTCAAAAGGAACGCATGAGTTACCTCAAAAGTAACGGGTTACTTTTCACGTTACTTTGACGACCAAATGCACAACTGCTTTTGTATCATGGTTATTGTTTCCTTTCAGTAGTCGTTGCACTTAAGCAGTAGCTGCCTCTCGAAGCTTTCATCAGTTATGTTTCCCCGCTTTCTTGAGATTACATCTCCGGCGACGCTGAAGAGTCGTTCTACCGACGCGCTCAAAGGAACGGCAGTGTTGTGCTTCAGGAAGACCTGGTGAATCTTCGGGAACTGCTCCTTCATTGAGGACAGCGGGTAACGGGTCCTGTGCCTTCCCGTGTTCGCAACCTCCGGGTTTACATTCGGTCCGTACACGGTTCTAGAAGGTCCAACCAACGAACCTTATTGTGTTCGCTGGGTGAAGGACATTCCCAGGTGTAGAGTTCAGTACAGCAACATTTATCGCTGGACACGTCTGTCGAACTGTTCGACTGACGTGTCCTGCGATATACGTTGCTGTGCTGTCATACTGCTTAGTTTTTTTCAGGCTGCTTATCTGCCTTTGTGGCAATAGACGCATACTTTAGAATAAAAACAAGGCCGTTTACGCGCTGTTGTACACGTTACTCTTCAAAAGTAACGAGATACCGTTACTCGTTACTTGGCCTTAAAAGTAACTAAATACGTTACTCATTCCTTTTCTGGAAAAGTAACTAAATACGTTACTCGTTACCGAAAATAGTAACTAGGTAGAAGTAACTCGTTACTTGTAACGCGTTACGTACATACATGTCTGGGTTGAACGCTACGTCCCCCATTGCGTTCCGACTGCTTCGATATGCGCTACGTATACGGCCACAACGAACGCATAGTGAAGCATGACATAGCGAAAAGCTTTCTTCGCAGTAAAAGAGCACTCCGGCGATACGTAGTCCCGTGCCTCACTCCGTAGTTCAGATTGACTCGCAGGAGTCTTAGCTTCCGTTGTACCGACATGTTACGTGCCCACTGCTTCCTGACCTACCAAGCATTTCTCGCTTCGGACACTAGGCTAAGCGACGCCACCAAAGTATAATAGCTCACGTTTGAACAATGCAGCCGCCACTTCCAGAAATACCCAATATGTTTCTCGCTTCAATCGCTAGATAGCGCCAAACCAAACAGCATCGCAGGTTGCCTATATACACCATTACAATATTGACGAGTCGTCAGCCCGGCGTGCGATCTCGTCAGCCCATCTCACGCATGTTCGTCGCTTCGCAAAGCGAGCAAATCACGCGCCATGGGCACAAACACTGCAAATGGAACCGGCTAGGAGCCCTTTCTTGGAAAGGTTTAAAACCCTTTCCCAGATTGTGAAGTGATTCATAGATTATGCGCAGCCGCCATTAGTCGGTCTCATCACTTCCGGCGTGAAGCCCGCGATTGCTTCCGAGTTCCCACCGAGCACTGACGCAGCACTCGCGTTAAATGCGCTTCGATCCGAGTAAACACCGAACGCTGACGAAGCGCTCTTGTCCAATGCGTGCTCGCGGTGGATGGCCAACTAATGGCGGCCGCACATAATCTACGCGTCATTACTACATTTCGAAAAGGGTCTATTTCGATGCTGCGATCGTTGCTGTCCGTCAAGGAGCGGCAAAGTGTTACGCTGTGAATTTTCCAGTTTTTTTTTTTTAATTTCAATGCGTGCTCGGTCTTGTATGCTTATAAATCATAAGTATCAGTTTATGAAAACGCCCTCTGGCTATTCGTAACGACCACGCGAAGCTGCCTTTTTGTACGAGCTATAAGGACCGGATATTTCGCCGCGACATTGTCAAGCTGCTACGGTGAGGTGCTCCAGTGGCTAAATCTCGTCAATCAGTGAAATGTAAGCGCCGAGCGTCGAGGGACGACGGTTACCGCGTTTCGAAGCACTGTATACTTCATGTACTCACGAAATTGCAATAATCCTGCAGCTCTCAAGTTTCAACAGCGCCTCTGACGAGCGAAACGTAATATTTCTCAATCACCTTTTTTGATTGTGTGTCATTGCGCTTTTATACGTTGCTCGAAGAAGCTAAGCTGGAAGAATTTTACCGGTGGCTATAAATGTACCAAATGAAAAAAAAAATCGATTAGAAAAGCATTTTTATTATTTTGATAGGACACTAAAAGCGCGAGTTACATTTTTCTTTTATTTGTTTATAGTTATTTTTATTTTTTTAGACGCTCTCTTACTAAGCGTAGACAGATGCTGACCTATGCTCGTAAACGACCGTGCAGGATTGAGCGCAGTAGTGCCGCTTTGTGCTCGATGGGCGCCTTACAAGGTCGCGTCTATACAGTCGTGCTCGCACCTCCGGACCGAGATAAACGGGTCTATACGTAGATTTCGTCATTGGATTTGATAGAAACTTTGAAAATGCCCTCATACAACTCAAATTTGCGGGACTTTCGAGAAAAAAAAATCCTAACCGCATTTTTGGACGACAGGGCACACGAAACACGATTACAAAGGATAACCGGGATTTAACACACGGGGCAAGCCCAAACACTATACACCCAAAAGTGTGTAACACGTAGCGACATTCTTTCGAGTGCCGACTGCGTAGGCTGTGCAGGTTTTAGGAAGCAAATGGCGGGTCACAACACAAGGCTGGCGTTCCCAGGCAAGTGTGCTTCGTCATGCGCGTTGGTTGCGAGTTATAGTAGACCGGGGCGAGTCGTGAGCATCACTCTGCATGCAATTCGATGGCCGCACATAAGAATGCCGCGGAACAAATCACGAAATACGCGTAAAGATCATAGGTTATGCTTCGCGCTTCTTCACATTCCAGAGACTATTGTTGCGAAATTTGTATCAATGGACCACTTCTATTGCTCCCTTTTGCGGTGAACTCTGCTTCCGAAGCTCTAGCCAGCTCCTGGCCACGCGTAAGTCTTTCGCAAGCGGTGGTAGCTGCCATCAATTTTTTTATCCTATACTTTTAACGGTCCGCGTGGCTGATCTCCAAGATTCTTAGGCTCTACCTCTCTTCCGAGGCATCGCGGAGATGCGAGGCGCGCAGACCTCGAAGAGATAGCGGTCGGATCATCGGCGGCAATGGTGCGTGCCAGATTTATCGAAGGTCCTATACGGCGAAGCGATAGGTTTTACCAGCCGCTATGGCCGGTCGTGTCTGGGGTTTTGGGGAATAAATATTGCTTTTAGAAACGAGCAAATAAGGAAGCTCGTCATGTGAAGCATTGGCGTCGCACATACAGGGCGCTGTTCATTTAGCCCGAACGCCGGATAGGTCACGGGGATCGAAGACTTAGTGTGTCGTAGTGTCTCCACGTTTTGGTGTCCCGCTTTGAAAACAAAGCAGGCGTGATTTTGTTCCTTTCAAGTCACGCAGAAATCAAGCGATTCCGACCTGTGGTGTCTGCCCAATGGACTAGGTTGCCCAGAAAATTGCTCCTTCCAAAAGTTGCCAGCCATCAATCGAAAAGTGAGGCAATGTGTAATGATTGCCTCTCCTCTAAACATTACAAATACTTCCTCACAACCACATAAAAAACTCACTGAAAAAAAAAGTATATATATTTTAGGTCTGGAGATGATATGCATGCTTCAACGCCATAATTTCGGATTTTTGTTTTTAAATAACTGTCATTAGAGCATTTTTTATTATGTACCGTCCAGCGCTTAGCTCAAGCCCGCGCGCTCGAAATTCGTTAATCCCACACATTAGTTCGAATGTCAACCTAAAATATTCAAGACACTCCGTCGATTTCCGTGCACCCGAGCCAAGCCTTCTCGCTTTTCGTCCCTACACTGCCTCTTTCGCCGTCGACTCCTGACATAATTTATGCATGACGCCTAATTAGGTTACACGGACGGAACAAGAAACAAATATAAAACTCTCGGCTCCCGACACGGTATTTACTTAAGGCAACGGACAGAGAAGCGCACGCAAAACAAAACGTGGAAGAGAACCGGAGAAAGGCGGGATTTTATTGCTCGTTCCCACGCAATGCCGAAAACGAGAAAAACAATTGCTAGCAAAATAAATAGACTCCCCGCGTTTAATGTAGCTCTTAACTCTCGCCGGTTGAATATCATTAAAAACTCGCTCATTTCTAGATTTGTACGCCACGGGGCAGCTGGCATTTTTGGACCATTACTAATGAACGTGTGTACCGTTGCACAGTCACACGTGAGATCAAACACCACATGAAAACTGGCGTGATAATGTAATCTGACGAAGTTAACGACGTTTCTCTAACCGTCCTTTTTTTGTGAAGTGAAAAAAGGTAATTTTGGGCTCCGATAAATATGACCCAACTAGCCAGCTTTTGTATGTGACGTAAGAGTAGCCAAGTCTGTCGCCTCAAAGGGCAAATATAACAACAGCTCACTTGGCAGTCAAAATACTAATCACTACTGTACTTTACCGCATAAGATGTATAGCCTTCAGGGGCGAATTTCGGCTGAGAACCGTTTCCCTGGGTATACCCCGATTCAGCAGCGCGAGCTTTCTGCCCTCACTAACACAAATGTGAACGCGCAGGCACTTGCAACCAAAGCACTGCGGAAGTTAGCGAGCTTACGCTGAAGACGGAGCTTCTAGTCTCAGCTTAAGGATGAACGGAGTATAGTGGATAATGCCCAACCGGTGCATAATTTGAGCGAAAAACGTCTAATGCATATCACCTTCAAAAATGCTGGCTAGATTAGCGGACAAAGAAGCTTCTATCGTACAGAAAACATAACTAACGTGATCTCTCATTCATAAAACAATCCGTCTCGTTGTAATGAACGATCTTGGACAACAAAATCCTTGCATGGTCCGCACTGCATGCGTAAAACTTCAACTTTTAAAAATGCATAGACCGCGGACACTAGATCGGAAACGTTCCGAATTATCGTCTAGTCCGTCGGTCGGACATTCCGGGTAACGTTCGACCAAGCCCACCCCGTCAATCCCCGGGTGTTCCCTTCCCCAAATTCTTGGGGCGTCGCTCAGTGCGAGGAAATTCGAGCCACGTGTTCTGACGTCATGTCACATGACGCCGTGACGTTACGATGCCGTCCTGGTGCCACGGGATACCGTGACGTCACGTGGCGTCATGCCGCGTGACGTCGGTCACGTGACGTCAATTTGCTCTCTAAATGTAGCGGGTAAAAGAATAAATATCATGTTCTGCGCTCCCCGAAAGGACAATTTAATGTCTTCTAAACAACATTTTAAAAGAAACTGCAACAATTTTTTTGTGAAAAAACAAAACAAAAATACCACTTTGGGTTAATCTTTGGCGTTCATTACCTACATAACACGCGTTAGGTTGTTTTTTTCTTTTTTTTTTTACGAGCATCAACAATTGCAGAAAGGATTAAAGAAAAACGAGCAGCGTTCACCCCGTCAACTCTCAGCCAGAACAAGCGGCCACGCGATTTGGTGCCACTTATATGTCGCCGATGTCCATGATAGCCACGCGTGGAGGTTGCAAAGCACAGGGTACACGCTGACCTTCGGACATAGAAAATGTTCGGCTACTCCCGTCATTGCAGCCATCGGACTCAAACCACTAACCGTATGCCCGTCAAGACATTGCTTGTTGTGAGCCCAAGCAGCACCATCTAGAATTACGAAGGCCTCCGAACTCTTCCTTCAAGAAATGTCATGAATGCCAGATGGCGCCGACTCATGAATTGGCCACGAGCGCGATGCCGAGTGTCCTTCGACGCGCTGATTGGGTACGAGGACAGGCCGAGCACTGACGTAGCACTCGTATCCAATCGGCGTCTTCGCTCCATTTGACTCTCTTGACGTCACAATTTTAGTGCACACGCTTTGATTATTCTAGGTGGTGTTGGCCCAAGTCGAGTGTTCACTCAGTGCGCGGGTCCATTTTAAGAGCTGCATTTGAGTTATCGTCACTGCGGGTGCCCCACGTCAACAATACAACTCGCGGAAACTTCATCAAGTTTTCCGAAGTAGATACTGAAAGAGAAGGAGGAAGTCCGCTTTTAACCTTGAAAATAAAACGCGGTCGAGAAATCTCTCGGTCAGCCGGGTCGCGTACTAGGATACTTTGGTCCCACTAGTGCCAGTAAAGAGTGTTAGATAAAGAAACATTCCAACCCAATATCGTTGCAAGGCCGCTTCGAGCGATCGCTCATTAAATACTGCATTGAATGCATTATAGGACTTCGAAAATACGGGTTCTGGTCTTCCTTCCCTTAACCATGCCTTTATACCCCTCCAAAAAAGGACTCGCGCACGCTAAAGCAGTAGAAATTACAGCAACCCTACAAAGCGCACGTCGAAAAAAAGCAAAAAAAAAAAAAGAGTTGGAGCAACAGGAGAGGCTAAATTAGAGAAACGTTCCGGAGACCTTCGTCCAATAAAGCCTCTCCTGCTGTTGAGACTTTTCACTAGGTTTCTAACTTTCTCAGTGAACAATATTTATGAGCGAATCCAGCAAATGGCAAGGCCCGAGAAAAGAAAAAAAAAAAGGTCTAGCTTACAAGCGCCTTTTGCACGAGGTTAATAAGCTCAAAGTTTCGCGCATATTGCGTTTGTCGAGTACAACCCTGTTTTGCGTCTCGCCTTTCGCTGAGCGCGCTCTGCAGAACGCAGTGATTGGCCTTCCGCGCGCACTGTGGGAAAGCAGCCGCACAGGCATAGAGTGGAGCCTGGCTGGTTTTTATACGAGTTTTGTTCTTAAAGGACACACGCAAAGGAAAAAAAACGTTTATTTAAACAGCCGGGTTGGGGAAAGGAAGTCATATAACGCATTTACAACGAAAAAATAAAAATTTTAAGAGCTTTATTTACGGCGCTATACGAATTTGTAGATGGCGCCCACAAGCACCAGCGGAAAGTGGACCCATATTTATCACGTGACTGGCCCCTATTTGTCACGCGGTACTTGCGCGTTTTAGGAAGCTTCCTATGGTCTCGAAAAGTTACTTATCCATCTTCGTTTGAAGTGAAACAAAAAAACAAAGATTAATAAGTAACTTTTAGAGCCCAAAGGAAGCTACTGAAAGAGCGCAAGCAGACGTGATAGACCTGTGCGCCGGTCATACGACGGCGGCGGCGCCCCGAAGCAGACGAACTTGCGCTGCGACAGCGGCGGCGGCGTGGAGAAACGCGTCGAAGCGGTGGCGCACAATGCTCAGCGTGCGGCGGCGGCGTGACTTTGCGGCGGCGGCGACGCAGCGCGGCGGCGCACAGGTCTACCACGTGACTAGCGGCGGCTCCCGCGGGCGCCAACTACAAATTCGTTTTGTGCCGTAAATATAGCTCTAAAAATGTTCTTTCTTCACTGTAAATTCGCTTTTATAACATACTTTTTCCATCTAGGCTGTTTGAAAAAAAATGTTTTTTCCTTTGCATGTGTCCTTTAAAGCATGAAGTGTTTTTTAACAGGAGCCCCCCGCCCCCCCCCCCCCCCCCCCCCCCCCCCCAACACCAAACTTTTTTCCGCCCGTCCGTGCATCTACCGCGAAATTTGGCGGGGGAAACGAATGTCACGTAACCTAAACACTAATCCAGTTTCACGTGATTTCACGTGAACTTACGTTATGAGAGCTACAGGCCATCTCAACTCCCCGATAAATTGAGCGAAACAATTTGCGAGACGTGATCTAAGCACCAATTCAATTTTCCCGCTAAATTTTGTGGAAAAACTGATGTCACGTAACCTTCCCACCAAGTTAGTTTCCCTGCTACATTTGGCGGGGGAATTAACAAAGATATAGGTTATTCACTCTCTGAAACAACTGTTCTTCTGAACAGATTTAACGATCGCTCCTTAAACATAATATTTCATGCCTATATAACTTCGAAGATGAAGGTCGCTGTCAATTTTTCAAACTATCACTCGATAATTCTTGGACCGATTTCCTCGGGAAGCTGTAGCAACGGCGCGTAGGCATTTGCAGAGAGGGGCCTAGTTGAATAAAGCGCAAAAAACGGAGCCAGAGAAAAAAAAAGAACGAGAAATTAAGAGCTATTGTGGATACCACGGCCTTTTAACTATACCCCACTCTACTGAAAATGTCTGCCAGAAAAAGAAAAAAAAAATACGGCCACCTTTAGCGCGGAGCGTATATGCACATTTAAAACTTATACCAAGTACATGCAGAACTTTGCGAATAGGTAATGTATGTTCACTTTTTATTACCAGCGTCTATTAGCGCGCCTGTTGTCTATGTGATACCTGCGAAGCGAGGCACGAAAAGGGTAGCATTTTAAAAATATTGGCTTCGAAGGGAAAGCACAAAGTCATTAACCAAATGAGTCCATTATTTAAGGTTCTCTAATTTCAGATGGGCGGCAATGTAGCAAAAGGTTTGACGGAAACAGGCATTCACGTTTTAGCAAAACATGCAATAAAAGAGGAAAACATTGAATCTTTGTAAAGACCAGGTTAAGTAAAACAAAACATCACAAGAAACTAGCCCAAAATGAAAGGCAGCAGACAATAAAATCACTGGCGGGCAACAGAGCATTCACTAGTGAAGCGTAACCAGGTAAGCAATACTAGTATAAGAATGACCAGAAACAAAACCCCATAAAACTACTATTTATGAATAAACTGAAATGTATAATGCCCCAAAAAACGTAGACTGGTCGACGCAACTATTGAGCGCTGCTGTGTAAGAAATTTTTCTTCTAACACTTTAATATGTTCATTTGTTTGGGGTTGTTTTATTATAATTCAAACTGAAAAAAAAAACGCGATTTTATTTTATTTTAGTTAAACGCCGATTCTGGGCTCCTGCAAACGACACCACGGAGCCACGTGATTATTGACACAATTTTGGTATTGTTAAGGCTGGCGATTTGAGAAAGTGGATGATAAGAATTCGCAACTTTCAGCGATGGTTGTACGTAGGTGTGTGAATCACGCTATCTATCTCCTGGATGATCGACCTCGTAATAAAGGTGCTCGCTCACACCCTCCTGGAGTGGAAGTATGGAGTATAGTTCTTATATAGCTCGTATTTCGCGAAACTATAGAGTTACTTACGCGCCCCACACCCAACCTCGATCTGCTGTTCAGCTAATACTCAACTCCAAGTTGACTACAAAAATGAAGAAATCCCATAAAGTCTCTTTCTTAGCTTCTATTTGAACTCAAAATGGCGTCTTTCAATGATTCAATTTTAATGTAAGATAGGGCATGCTATTAAGTAATTAGGCACCCACTGTTGTACGCGACCCTTTTTTCGCAATATTTCTTTAACTACACGGGCTTTATGCAAATTGCATAATTTAAAAAAATGATATCGGAGAAAATAAAAAAAAATCAAATTTCAAAAAATACTTTTTTTTTGAAGTTCGGAAGGTTATCCATATTAATATTTTCGTACATATTCCAGACACGAAAAAATTGGCGCGTCTCCTTTGGCATGGAATGACCCTAACATAATGCGTGCGTATAAGAAATGGAAAGTTGTGTTGGGGAACATTTTTGAAAACATCAAAATCGTTTCTATTGTTTTCTTCATAAGTGTACGATATAGGTAACGTGAAAGTAATGGGTGTAGTAACGAGTACAGTGATCCGTTACTTTTCAGTGAAAGTAATTGGTATAGTAACGAGTACAGTGGTCCGTTATTTTTCAGCGAAAGTAATTGTAGCGGTAGTTCATCACATTTGATGCCCGGTAATTTGTAATTGCAATTCCATTACATTTTTCGAGTAACGGGCACAAGTCTGCCCGAGCCTCACCTCCCTCCCCCCCTCCCCCCCCCCCCCCCCCCCCCCCCCTCCGAAGAAGAATAGCCGCCAGCCCTTTTGTGCAGCGTCTCGGAAAGAGCGGGACGCTGACAGGTGATGATGCCACGACGGCCGCTTCTTTCTTTTTTCGGTTACTCCCGTCGAGCTCCAAAGTGTTTGCCGCTTGAGCCGGGATCTACTAACGATGACGTTGTGCGGAGGCCTTGTATCCCAGGTGGTATCGCCTGTACACGTGGCTACGTCCTTTTTTCAGCACCCTTATTTCGACCTAACAACCCTTTTCAATCATAAAATAGGATGATTGTTGCATGGAACACCCTTCATTTTTGAAGGGTGTAAAAAGGATTTCTGAATTCCGGAAAGTTGAAGTGAAACGAACATCTTTTTGAAGGGTGTTTTCCTTAGTGATACGTGCTTACGCCGAAGTTTCGTTATGTACGATGCCTGTACCATTGCGTTTTACTCGGAGATACGCTCCTTGGACCTGTGTATATATTATGCATTACGGGAAATATTGACACGAACAAACCAACGTACGTGTAACCTTTGTAATTGCGGAGGCGGACACCCGCGCTTTAGTATCTTTGAACTGTTAAGTATTTAAGACAGTGAGGCAGGTCATGATTCCTCTCGTGCGTGATTCATTGCGTTTGTATTTGCTGTCTTTATACTCTTAATCCGGTACCACTTAGGTTACACTTAAGTTCCGCATAAGGCTGGTGCTGTGCATGGGGGAACTGCGTTGTTGCTCGTGAACTTGGTGCTCGTCAAAATGTCCCTAGGAGGCTGCTAATATTTCCAGCATCTTAGAGACTTAGGATGTTAGCCCTGTAAAACGATTATGTTAACACTTAAGGGTGTAAAAGTTTTCACTCTGTATAGCCGACGAAGTAGCAGCCATGCATTAACTTTGAATATGATTAGTGGCATCGTGCTGCGAAGGTCATGAGAGACGCGACACGGGCACTGGACAGGTTACAGTCACAGACAGAATGAGAATGGAAGGGCGTGTTGTTCGAACGTTTCCAGCCTATGCTTTCTGGTGTGTTTCGCCCTAGCCTTCTCTACACTCACAAAGCCTGGCAGTTTGACGACGGAGACATAGGGAGTGCGCGGGGCAGTTCGACGCGGTCGCAGATTTGGAGTGCGAGTATCTGCTAGCACAGAGGATCAAAGAGCCATTTTGTGGGGAACCTCGACGTCAGCGCACAGCTTTTGCAGCGGCAAGGACCCGAAACACACTTGTTCGCTCGGGAGAGGTGTGTTTCGACGTCTCGCCGCAGTGCGGCGCCAGTCACCTGCCTCTCCTTTCATCCGTTGTTTGCCGCTCCACCTTTTTCATTTCGGCGGCCGCTTCTCGTGACGATCTGCCAGACTTTGTCAGTATATAGGAGGCTATGTTTTTGGCTGCGTGTGCACGCTCCATGAGCACGAGACGCCGAAGCGTCGTCGAGGGTAGGAAGCCCGCCCTGGAAGCGGAACAACTCAAGCTCCTTCCTGCCGTTTTCGCCTTGTCCGTGGCTCTGCGCCAAGCATCGGAGGGAGAGGATTAGACGAGAGTGCTCGGGCACGTCAGTATGCCGAGCTCGGGGGACCTATGCTATACACGGCGGTACCAAGCGGGGACCGGGACAACGCCGTCTACAGGGATTGGTCAGCCCCTGACCAATCGCAGCAGACGGCTTTGGGCCGATCCCTTGGTACCGCTTGGTTCCGCCGTGTAGCATAGGGCCCCTGGTGGGAATGATTAGTGGGCACAGATAAAGCTAGCTGCCTCGTCCCTACTCCCACTTCGAACGCGTACGATTGCCAAACGCAGGCGTCCAGCGTTCCGCGTTCGCATTCGAAACGCATTCGAATAGTGAGTATGGACAAAGACAGGTAACTTCACGTCTACCATCTAATCATTCCAGCCATAGACCGGCGTTCTGACGTCCCCACTCGTTTCTTCCTCTCCCTCAGGTTCTCGGCGTATCGCCAAGTAGACAGTAGAATACAAATCCGGATTCGTGATGGAGTGTTTTTTCTTCTTTTTTCTTTCTTTTTGTGATTCGAGAGTAAAGAAACAAAACATTAGACTGAGTGATTGAGGGAAAGTGGCACTTACCCGAGACCCAGGACCCGTTGAACTTCCTCGGGTTGAAGGCGCCGAAGAGCACGTCCTGCTGCGATATCCGGGCCTGCTTCACGCGGGGTCCCTTGTCTCCTGAAACACAGCGGACACTCAAGGCACGGCTGGACGAGACACGCGGACGCCGCCGACATAACGGGCAACAACAGCACAACAGTACAAAAAAAAACTCCTCCCGTGGCGGCCTTCCTACAATCATTCGAATAAGAACTAGAACTTTCAAAGTTTCGCTGTTAACTTGGGTGGGGAAAACACATACCCACACGAATTGTGCGTGGCTCCGTCATACAGGTTCACTCTCAAAGACTGCCTAACTTTGGGAGCAAAATTACCTTCTTTTGTCTTAGTTTTAAAACATCAATCCCAAGAATAACGAATTCCACGCGTTTAATGTTCTCGTAAATAATGTTAAAAAAAACCCCTCATATGTCCTCTTCAACATGACTGACATTGTTGCATGTGCTCGCAAATGAGCTAGCTGATGAACGAAAGTTTCCCGTTTAATTTTAGAAAGTGCTCGGACACAGCCAATCACCACGGCCCTAGGAGCTACCCAAGAATTAAGTACGCGTAGCAGAGCGCGTTAAATAAACTATAGTTCACAGAAGAAAACAAAAATGAAATGGACAAGGGTCAGGCACTTACGGTTCGTTCAACGAGCAACGACACATTTATAGGATGCCCATCGCACTACCAAAACCCCTTTGCTCACAGAGGGATTGAAGGAAGATGAAAATATCAGAAAAAGAGCTGAATTTAACTCCCTGAAAAAGAAAAACAAAATTGAAGGAGACTTTTTCTATGATAACTATAGCGCTAGGAATTAAAGATCTTTTGTCGATAACGACAACGAAGGTTCTAAAACAGTGTCTATGGCAGTTTGATCTTGAATGCTTCAATTATTTCTCCTAGTCTATACTTGTCCTTGTGTGAGCCAAGCACTGTAGTGTTCTCATAGCTGGGGGTGCAATCATGGCAGGTGCGGGCGTGCACGACAGTTGGATGGTAAGTATCAGATGACGCCTTGTTAACTTCTAGAAAGTGTTCCCTAAGGTGTACGTTCAGGCATCGTCCCGTCTGGCCTATGTATTTGGCTGCCACAGCTCAGCGGAATCGAATAAATTGGCTTTTCTTGACATTTAACATATTTGTTGGAGTGCTTGATGGTGCATTCTGGTGGACGACTTTCCTTATTCACCTTTGGCACATTTGTCTTAACTTAATTCTACATGTGAAGACCACCTTCGTGACGAACCAAGCAGAGCTGTGAGAACTGAGAGTGTCTGTCCCTCGTCCATTTCAGGGTTTTATTATTTTTCTCTGTGAGCTACTCAAGAAAATTACTAAAAAACACACAAAAAAACAAAAAACAATGAAGACAATGTACACTTGAGGGTGGGCGTTTGAACTGACATACTAAGTATCGCTACACCTATAGCACTTTCCTGTGACAAGATTATACCTGCCTTATTATTAATTCTGTCTTTCTTAAATTTAAATGTTTGGCGCAGGTCTTGGTCCTCAACGTTACCTCTGCTAACCAAGTAGACGCGTCATACTACATTTCTGCAATTGGCTATAGCAACCCGTGTACGTCAATCGCATCTGTGCCACCGGAAATTCCTGGGATGCAACTTTACACGTTGACTGCAGAGGTAAGAGGCGGAGGTGACCAATATTTGTCGCTTGCTTCTAGGTGTTTTTGCCTCGAAAAAGGCTTATGCGATGCGACACTGTGCAAGATGTGACCATTCAAAGCGCGGTGCGAAGTGCTACGTTGCAGGAATCTATTTTGAAATTAAACATTTTTTGGGCACATCATTCGCCGCACTGCCTCCGTAGGTCACTGTGACTTGTCCACAATTCTTTTTTTTTTTTTGGAAATGATGACGCACTGGAAAGTTTTCATTAGGGAGTAGGTCGCCATGCATCAATGCTCAAGTAACAGTGGCCCGAACGATAGGTAACCCGCTTCTCTTTCGTTCAGTACTGCCAGAGAAATTGTCGGCACGTACCACTACTTTATCGCTCAGGGTGCCAACATAACAACTTTAACTTAAGTTTCCAACTCGCGCGCTTTAGCAACGTCATAACTCAGCTGTCTGCTCACCTTTAACTGCTCACGGTCACTAATACACGAACAGTGTTGTTCATATCAAATACGCAACGCACGGAATGTAGCGTTCTTTTCGTAAAACAAATTCCCAGAATCCAGTTGAGTCATGCTCATGTCATAAATAAATTATACTTCTTAGTGAAGATGCCCGACCAAGTTGCCGTTGGTACTCATACTCCTAGCTGTAGGGAACACTTTATATTTCATTGCGAGGAATTCAGATTATTTAGTTTTGCAGTTATGTTTTACGGAGCTGAAAGCGAGAGTTTTGGACAAAAAGATTTATCGAGGCTCGATTAATTACTCACATTACCAACTTCACTCTCATGTGCGTTGTCCACAGACGTTCACTAGACGCGCCCGTGATTCCAAGTGAAGGAAATAATTTTCCCCCATCGGTCTGCGCTCGCCTCTGCAAGGCTTAGCCTTCACCCGTGTCTACGTGTTGACAGGCAATCGGCACATTGAAACAGTACACAAATATCCACAGTTTGCACCGAATACAATAATAGGTATGTCACGAACACAAATGGGTTTACAGTATGTCCTTACTTTCATCATTGGGTCGCAGCATGAAGTTGTTCTCTGAAAGGAAAAAGCAATACGGTCGTTGTTTACGTTAACCGTAAACGTACGCAAAGCTATGTTGGCACACCGTGCGTAGAGTGAAAAAAGCTAAGATGGTGAGGTAACAAACACTTGATTTCGAGTGGGGTCGTTAGATAATACGCTCATTTCCCCCTCCGTGTAACGTGCTCCCAAAGCTGCGCCTTGAGTGTAACCACTTCGTTTAACGAACCAACTTGTGCAGCAGTAAGTGCGACTGCGCTTTACAGATGCAGTTGACAAGAGTTAGTGATTGGGCTAGTTAAAAAGAAAAACCACAGTAAAGCGAATAGCGAAAAAAAGACTCGTATTTGTTGAAGTTTTATTTTCTGTTTGCTTTACCGTGCTTCCCACATGTTTTCACGGCTCCTTCACGACAGAAAGCACCACGAGCCATCACTGTGATTAACAGCAGCTGTCAGAGGAATGACAACGGCCAAAGAACGTCCACGCTCTGATTTTGTTCTCGCACACTCTCCTTGCCCGAGCGTATCGTGCCTGCTTCATAACTCTGTTGTTTTTTCTTCCTCCGCTAGGAAGTAGAAGAGCTGGCATTTATCAGCGCTACAGCAATTGATGGCGTGGTTTTCTAAAAAAAAAAAAATATATATGGCTATGTTTCGTTGCAGGATAAGGACTGCAGTAGAGGCTCCGCCAAGCAAAACCTTCGCTCAATGCCCAATGTGCCTATGGTAACGTAGAGTCAGGGCATGGACCACCTTTGTCTCTGTTCTTATCGGCCGCAATCTGACAGGTTGCGGAGCGACAGGCGGTCGCCACACCGTACGTTTCTTAAGTTGTTCGTTACTACACTCTGAGAAATGCCCGCGCGTCTACTCACCCGCAAAACGCTCAAAGAGCCAATCTCTGCAATCTAGGAAATCAGCTCAGCGAATGATGAGGCAGAACATCCGTTTAAACCAAAAAATGAAGTCTGCGCTGTGGCATTATGCAATGGAAAACGTCATGTTTGCATTGCGTAAAGTCGCAGCGCAGACTTAATTTTGAGGTCAAAACAGATGTTCCGCCTCATCATTCGCTGAGCTGATTTCATAGATCGCAGGGATTGGCTCTTTGAGTGTTTTGCGAGTGAGTAGACGCGCACGCATTTCTTAGAGTGTAGGACAGAAAGGGCCCTTTAATCAAGCAACCGCCAATTTATCTTTTTTTTTTTAATGCGCACTGATGGTAATTGTTTTCTTTTTGTGGCGTCAGAAAAATTGTAGGTTCTAGTTAAATAGTTTTATTTCGCATCTGCATATGCTTAATATACTGAGTGGCGTACAGTGGCATAAGTTATCTCCAGGAATTCGAGGTTGATACTATCCTGCAGTTTTTACGTTCCAGCAAACTAAACCTCCGCGTAGTAAACGCTAAGACACTGCCAAATGTTTTACTAACCAGCTCTGATCAGGGAAATAGTTGTATATGAACCCCCGAAGCCACGGGAAAAGAAAAGTTCGGGAGGAGCAAATGAAAGTGACGCTGATTAGCGTATTCACTCGAGTAATATACGCAAAGTTTACAAACAAAGCATCGTCCATCTTCCTATGGAGCACACGGACAGCCAATCATCGCGATCGACAGGAGGAGGACAGCGACTTTTGGCTCCGGCCCAAAGTCTCCCCAATCTCTCCCATTGGCCCGGTGCCGGGGTAACGCCGACTAGATTTGAACAGAAAAAAATTGTCGACTCCCTCGCCGGGAAGAAAAAGCAAAAAGTGATGTCTTAAGATTTTTTTCCCGATCCCATAAAGGTCATTCTGGTGATATTACACATGATAGTGATAGTTACGAAATTGCAGAGGGTAAGCAGATTGTCGAGGGAAAGGAATCATACTTTTGGTTGTTAATTTTTATGCTAGATGGCGCAAGCTACCGCCCGTTATTAAAGGCACAGCCGTTAGCATTTCTTCATTCATTCATCCGACTCGCGGAAAAGATATAACGTCCACATTTTCAAAGGCTATCTTCGAAGGTTGCAGAGGCGAATAATAAATTTCTCGACATCATTATTTGCTAAGATTTCTACGGTGAACGCGTGCTCTTAATGAAAGTAGGTGCCCGTCTCTTGTTCATAAACAGTGCCTGCTGTCATCTTTCTAGTCTGAAAATTACGACTTTTTGATGTGGCCCAAGAGTCATGACCGAACATTAAAAATGAGCGTAGCACAATACTGCCGGTAGTGACTTTTGACACATATATTACGTTAACGAACTATTATATTGAACGTGACAAAAATAATAAAATACACAAGAAACAAGTGCCGGAGACACGTAGAAACCGTAATATACATGATTTATGTTACACCATATAGTGATATTGATTTTCTAGCTTTTCCTGTTTCGTTGGAGCCTGTTTTCGTGTTAACACGAAAGTTCCCTGCATTTCTTTTTTCCTTCTTCTTTTTTTGCTGCGTAAATAATATATGTTTAGATAAGTTATGTACCTGAAGTTGATACCGTAGTGATTGGGGGAAAAGTCCAATCCCCTGTTGAGGCATTCAAAAAACAAAAAGTTAGAACCGTTTATTTTTTTTTTTTAAGTTATCAATGAGAGGTGCGCTTCAATAAAATAATCATTGATACAAAACAGAAAATGTTTGACGCATAGATCAATATAATTGCGCGACAAAAAGAGACAACGTAAAACTAGCACTGCGGAAAAACAATCTAGTGAGATTTGCACAGCACAGCACGATACCAAGACATTTAAAACCAGAGTAGAGATTGTGCGCCGGTCCTTTTGTACTACTGTCAAGACCGGTTATAACGAAGTCGGTTATAACGAAATAGCGACTACGGCGAAGCGATCACGATTTCCCATTCTCCATTGCACTTCGTTATAACCGAAGTCGGTTCTAACGAAATAGCGGATATAGCGAAGTGATTTCCGATTCCCGTTGACTTTGTTAGAACCGATCTTGACATAGTGTGTTAGATTGTTTCTTAATATAATATTTGACGCTGCATATATATATATATATATCTTGATTTCACCTCTGGTTCCACAAAAAAACGTGTATACCATCTTTTGATTTAAATAGTTAATTACATACCATACCTAATTTTTGTTGCCGCGCTCCGAGGAATGACCTCTATCAAATCCTGAAATTTGCAGAACTAGCCGTCTTAATGACAGCTTCAAAAACGCAAGGTGTGCGTTAATATGTTTACGTTCATTCCCGGCTAATGCTGATTCATGGACTGCGGAAGGGTATGCTGCTTTACGTTCCCTAAGTTGTCGGTGGCTCTAGAGCCCATGTTAATGAAGGCGGGCAGATCTGCAATGTGAAGAGACAGGAGAAGAGCAGATACGAAAGGGCAAATAATTTACGGCACATTTGTAATTTATCCTCGTTTAGATTGTCCCCTCGCTACCTTTCGAGAAGAGGTGCCGTTGAAATTAGCGTCGGGGCGCATTATAAATTCAATATCGCACTAAGTCTGTAAACTGCGCAGTATTTGCTTTCGCGATACTTCTCGCAAAGTTACGTTAGAATCTAAGAAACGCAATGATATAGGCACATGCATGTATTTTGTTTTGTAGTTATCATTAAATTAAGCAAGATTCTCATATTTTACGCGAGTCGGCAAATAACAGTATTTTATCAATCTTAGAAACGATGAACAATTGCACTAATGTGTTATAGCACGAAACATTCCATTTCATTTGATCGGTAATTTAGATTAGTTCTTGACCTGACGGTATAAGTATATTCCAAGTTACATTATACAGTGTTTTTACAAAGTGGTGTAATTTTAGGTTGAACAACCAGAAAGATGACATAGAGAAATGACCCTCTTAATAAAAGCAGATATTCACTTGAATTTCTAGCAATATTTAGGGCGTTAGGTTTGGTTGCTAATGCCAAAAATGTAGTATATAATTATGAGTCGGTTATTCTAAGAACATATTTTTTTTGTAATTTGCACAAAAAGTATTGAAATCGTAGTTATAATAATGCTTTCTTAAAGGAATTTATACTTATGAAATTTCCGGATTCACATTAATCCTTTGTAAGGAGTCTTATTTGCAACTTACGAGAAATCGGGTCTCCAAGGAAGATCGCATCTGGGAAGCATGCATCAGTTTAGGTCAGTTTTTGTTCTTACACAGTGTGAGACAGTCAACGCAAACACGGCATCGGTGCTTTTTTTTTTCATTAACTTGTGCAAGCTATTGATGGGCACCTAAATGTTATCCAAGAATGAGCACCACACATGTAGTTCTGATGTGCCAATAAGATTTCCTTCCAACAAAAATAAATAAAAAAGACGTTTACAAATCTCTGTAATGCAAAATTATATCACAGCTCTTGAGTGGGAGGAGGGGAGGGTACGGATGTGAAGGTATGCCCAACCTTCTCCTTTTCCGTACCCTCTCTCCTCCTCCCTTCCCGTCTTCCTACACTAATTTTCTCATCACCCTCCCCCTCCTTTCCTCGTCCTCTCCCCTCTTCCTCCCCTAATCCTTTCTCCTCCTCTCCTCCTCTTCCGTACCCTCCTCTACTCCTTCTCCATAACCTCCCCTCCTCCCAGGGTTTCCTGCTAAATTTAGATGGAAAAATGACTCCAAGTGACCTCAACACCAATTCAATTTCCCCGCTAAATTTAGCAGGAAAAAATACGTCACATGACTTCGTGTCACGTCACCCATGAACCAGTTGAGCTTTTTCGCTCGATTTAGCGGGACAATTTACGTCACGTGACCTCAGCACCAATTCGATTCCCCGCTAAATATAGCGGGGAAACTGAGTGGGTGTTAAGGTCATGTGACGCCAGTTTTACCGCTAAATTTATCGGAGAAACTGACTGCGCAGTGCCGCATCATGGGACGTCATAGACCTACACACCAACTCAGTTTCTCCGCTAAATTTAGCGGGGAATTGAATCGGTGTCTAGGTCTGTGACGTCCCATAATGGAACGCGCGTGGTTACGCCGACGGCGACGGCGACGCCGCGAAACAGCTGCGCTCTGAAACAGGCGATCGCTCGTTCGTGTTAGCTGCGTCAAGCTCTGATACTCCGAATGAATTTCCATCGACAGGCGTTACTATAATGTAAGATCCAAACAAAAATATACACGGTCAACGTGCACATTGAGTGTAACCTAAACGAGCTAACTTGCAAAAAGCTGAATCATGGGTGCCCTTTAGGTATGTCTATTACAGCTCGCAGAGCTTGTCCCGGTTAGCTTCTGACGCAGTTGTATTTGAGAAAGACCAGTTCGTAGGCAATAGAACGAGACAGTTGAATGAGCACGTTGCGCAGGCTGGCAGGTTTTAGGCTTTCCAAATTTCACGTGAACTCGCTGTATTTTGCGGAAATAGTTGACTAATATCCACCCATAAATAAAAGGCGAATGTTAAGATTCTCTGTAATGGGATCATCCGAATCAGAGGTACGGCTTAAGCGTTGGTTTTCTAGCACGGCATGGTATGTCGACAATCAACGAGGCTGTGATTTCTGTTGTGCAAGGCTGCCTGTGGAACTGACGTTGTGCCTGGTTCATTTTTTTAGATCTTGTGTTTTACACAAAATGTCTCAACGTGAGTCGTTTCGTCCCTCGCATCCGGCATGTATGTTGTTTATTCAGGGATGCATACAATAATCGAAGAACACAATAATTTTAATTTTTACCAGAGAAGAACAGTGAGCGTGCAGGCAAGTTGTCGCAAGTTTACCAGTCGGGTTAAGAAACCACTCAAGAAATAAAACTGAAACATTTGAACATAAAGAAACGCGAGAAATGAAGACAGTCACACAACGTTTTAATTCTGAAGAATTAAGAAATCGGAAATATTCGACCATGTTTCAAATGTCCGTTGGCCAGCGAATGAAACGCATTCCCTTCATTATTAGGCGTCTCCTCATTTATGATTAAGAATCGCGAGCCCGCTTTCGCGATTCGTGCAAATTTAGTCCATTATGGCGAGCTGGGAAACCTCCGCGTATGGGTCACTGGCACACCATCCTAACCCGGTGCAGATCTTATTGTCTAAAACCATCTCTTTCTGGGTATTGCCGTCCGTAGTCTGAAATGATGGGGGACGAGCGTCGTTCACAAACAGTGTGCATAGTATTCAAGTAGCTAGGGTTCAAATCAACAAATCATACAAGTACACCTTATTAAAAATGTCAAATTGTAGTAAAACGACTACGCCAAAAAAAAAAAAAAAACAATTAGGTACATATAAAGTGTCTCGATGAGTTAAAAAAAAATATGAATCGGCCTCGCGAAGATACTTTTATTATTTGATCTCGCTTAGTTACCTGGGTTTCAGCTCAGCAGCAATAATGCGAAGCACGCTAGTCCATCTTGTGTCGGCGACCTTGATGAGACGCGCTAAAATAGTTACGAGACCGCGAACACAGTGTTCGAGAAATGGCTGTTGCGCAATCGATCGATTTCCGCGCCTTATTCCCGACGTAAAAAGAACGGGCAAACCTGCGTGACTCGCTATGTTTTGGTTTTTATCGACCGGCAAACACACGTTACTTTCACCCCGTTAGTTGTTTTTCTTTAGAGATTGTCGCGTCGAACTTTATTTTAGTTTCGTGAGCTTCGTCTCGTTTGACAGGCATAAGGATAGCCATGCTTTGCGTACCCAAAGAATAGCGTCGTTGCAACTGCTCATGCGAGGAACTCAAACGGCGTTCTGGATTTTGGGAGCGCGCGCTATTCTTCCGAAATAGCAGGGTTGTCAATCTCGCATCGAAGCCTTTGCGGTGCTTTCGCCAAAAACAAAAAAAGTCAAATTTGGGGGTTTTACGTGCCAAACCAACGACGGGCATCTGGCACGTCCCAGCGAAAGACTGAGGATTAATTTGGACCACCTGGGGATCTTTTGACGTGTAACCGAAAGCTCGGTTACACGGCGCCTCCTCCGCAATAAGCCTCCGTCAGATTGCGGGCACCTCGGCCGGGATTCGAACCCGCCACATAGGGATCCATAGGCCAGCGCTCTCGCCTCGGAGCCACCGAGGCGGCTTGCGGTGCTTTCGCGAGGTGCGAGGAGTTTTGAGAGGGCTACAGCCAAGACTAGTCGCGATCGCAACCTGAGTCAAGTGTTTGAATGGCGACTCCCAGGGCTTCGGCCACTGTGACCGCGACGTCGGCAGTGTTCTCGCAGCTTCGATTTACAGTACAGATCGACATTGCAGGCCTGCAAAAGGTACACAAAACAAAATAGTTCTAAAGGCCCGGTAACGCTGACAACAACCCCCAGCAACTTGCTCCTTGCGACTCAAAAATCAAAAGTCAAATTGGACGTTTTAGTGATTTATACAGCGTAAGGTTAGTCTGCCAGTAGGGGCGACACTGGTTTACACTGTAGATGAGCAATTTTGTCAGTGCAGTACGACTGCTAACCTGGGGTCTTTAACGTGCTCACGCAGTAGTGATACACGACCGCACGCCGGTACGATGCTCATCCAGATCGAAACGGGCAGGGCCGGTTTGCTCATCTTGCGGCCGCGGCTGCGGCTGCGGCCAAGAGGGATTTTTATGTCACGTGACCAGCTGCATGGGGACAAGGAAGTACCTAGCGTCCCTGCCTAATGGCAGAGACGTCCGTGCCGCTTCGAGTACAAAAGTTCAATTTTGCTCGCAGAAGGTGACTGCAGAGGCTTTCAACTGAAGTCCAATTAACCGCCCCATCATACTTTAGCAGCGGCAGGTAAAGTTACGGCCAGGGAAGGTAAATATAAGCCAAAATAAAGAAAAAATCACGCAAAACGAAAGCGATCGTTGTGTATTTTTATATCTGTGCCAGCGCCGGCGCGAACAGCGTCTGCTGTAGTCGAGCGGTTAGAGCGCCGGGACTTATCGTCGCGGCGTGAAAGTTCCGGGTTCAAATCTCGGCGGGGACTTTTTTTTTTTTTGCGCGTGTGTTTTATTTTTTAAGTATGATCTTTTTTACTAAGCATCCACTAGGACTACTGCGCCTTACACGATTTTTACTGTTTGCCCCACCTGTTGTGTCGACGAACCGGAAGAAAAAAAAAAAGATTACGGTAAGCCAAGTTAACGCGTTACTACAATCGTTTCATAATGTTCATTAAAAGGAAACCAAGATCAAGCCAAGTTAACGCGCAAATACGAACGTTTCATCATGTTCATTAAAAGCACACCAAGATTACAGCATCGGTATGACTTTCACACAAACGGGCCGAAACAAGCATCCTTTCCCAGCAACTACAGTTTTATGTGTTTTTAAATATACAACGCTCTTGCTACGACTCTTTTCAATAACAGGAGGCGCCTATTTAGTACTAATACGCACTGCAGTTGTGTCAATTAACAAAAATATCCACGAAATAAACACACAAAAAACAATTGCAGCCATGGATGCATTGATTGAGCGAGATCCTTCAGGCAAGGCAGCAAGTCAAACGTCTAAGAAGGTCATAAAACCGAAATAAAAGAGATTATACTTTTACTTGCATGGAATGTGATAAAAGTTATATTTTTACTCTTTACATCTCGCTGTGGCAATCGTTTTGGTTGAATTTTAGTATGAATAGCAGACGATCACAACAGAATGCAAAAATGAGTCAGACGTCGACATCGCAAACCATCTCTCAAACGCAAACACCTAAAATGACTTTAGATCAACAAATGGAATTAATTAGAGCAATTGGAGAACGAAAACAACAAATTCTAGAGAAATTCAGCAGCACAATTACCTGGCGAACGAAGAGACAGGCATGGGAAGATATTGTCAACGACTTAAGCTTTCTGCGGAGTGCACGGCAGCTGCAGGAGGCATGGCGGAATTTAAAACAAAGAAAAAGGACTGACAAAACATTGAAACGAACTACGCTTTACCAGACCCACTGCCCGAAGGGCCTGAGTACATATACAGGGTGTTTTTTTTTTAAGCTTAACAGAATTGTTTTTAAAAAAAACCATGAAAGCTAGAAATATGCGGTCTGCGCAGATGAGTTATACGGCCAGGGGGACATAATATAGGAGGCTAATTGTAACGATCAGTCGGCTAATTAGCTAAAATTCGGTAATGAACTTTTTAATTCATGAAAATGGACATATAGCTCCAATTACAAACTTGCTCAGCGTCATCGAAAACCACTAAATCAGTAATTTCTAGAAAGTCCTTGAGCGCGTGACAAGCGTAGTAGTGCACTAAAGTTACCACTCGTGGAGCAGGTACAAAGCTAGCGGTTGCAGTAAGGCGCCCACGCAATTTTTCCGTCTCTTATTTAGCCCCAGCCTTGTACCTGCTCCACGAGCGGTAACTTTAGTGCACTACTACGCTTCTTACGCGTTCAAAGTCTTTCTGAAAATTACTGATTTAGTGGTTTTCGATGACGCTGAGCAAGTTTCTAAATGGAACTATATGTCTATTTTCAATAATTAAAAAGTTAATTAACGAATTTTAACTAATTAGCCGACTGATCGTTACAATTAGCCCCCTATACTATGTCCCCCTGGCCGTATAACTCACCTGCGCAGACCGCATCAACCTAGCTTTTATTGTTTGTTTTTAAAAATTCTGTTAAGCTTAAAAAAAACAAAAAACACCCTGTATATTATTATAAGGCACACATTGCACTAGCACCCCCGGTCAAAAGATCAAAATAAACTTAAAACGCGAGAAACCTGAAATAATAGTCACCGATATTTGAAAGTAGTAATCAACACAAGTAAAAAACTGGAACCCAATATCTCGTCGGCAACACGTACGGGCCAGATGTTGCTCATTTCCTGACGTCCCTTTGTCGCAGGGCCACACCTCGGAAACGCGTGCCATATACGGAAGAGCCCTATCGTGTCCCTGCCTTTCAAACTTCTTCGTGTCTCTTCGCTCAAAAAGAGAAACAGATCTACGTTCGAACGGCTGTGCTGCTTCTCCACTGCGATAAGCTTGCAGTGATGCTCGGCCGGTCGAAAGGGGGAGGGCAAACTGCGTTGTTCCGCAGCATCACCAAGCGAAGCTCGACGTTCCATCAATGTCAGCGACAGCGCGCGTAATTTTCTTTTCGGTCCAATATTTTCAGCGGAACAGTCACCGTTTCCTCTCCCATCCTGAAATGATAAAAAAAGCTAATATGTCCTACACCAAACCCCCAAACTTTGCTCACGAAAAAAAACCCCAAAAAACTACGAGCCGTGTCGCAACCTCGACGCCCTATGTTCGAGACCGTGTCCGTTGTCAACCAATCCGCGACGCGAGCCCATTTTTCGTTTCCTTCTCTACTTGTACATCGACAAACTTGTTTGCTGTCTTTTAATTTTTTTTTTCTCGGAAAACTTTGGTGTTTATGATTCCCGGTTGGCGTTGTGCTGTCGACAACGCGCGCTCCATACTTAAAAAAAAAGAATAAATAAAAAAGAAAAGATACAAAGACACGAAAGCAGGACGGTGTATTGTCGCTGACGGAAACATTGCTGCACACTGTGCAACGCCGAGAGGGCCGCCTTGTCACGAGGGAAGCGTCCCCTGAAATGACTAGGCGAGGCGGCATTCCTCGCCAAAATTGCGTATCTTGCGCATTCGTTCTGATTGTTCGCGAGATTACACGAACCCCGACACATCCGTAAACAGTGCCGCGAGTTTCGGTTGACACACTGGAGCGCGCTCGTGCGCCCCTTCTCTCTGTCCGCCGTGCAGCCACGTGTTAGGTCGGGGAGTTTTTCTTTTTGACGAAAAAGAACACAATATGATAATTACAATAGCGCTCCAATAGCATTACAAAGATCAAATGTGCTTTACTGTAGAAATGACGCAATAAAACTCGTATGAAAAGAAAAAAAACAACTTTTCTTTGTGACAAGATCAATGGGGGGGCTAGTTGGTTGAACGCAGACATGTACACGTTACCCAAAAAAAGTAACTAAATACCGTTACTCGTTACTCGCTCAAAAAGTAACTAAATACGTTACTCGTTACCGATTCTCAAAAGGAACGCGTGAGTTACCTCAAAAGTAACGAGTTACTTTCCACGTTACTTTGACGACCAAATACACAACTGTTTTTGTTTCATGGTTTATTGTTTTCTTTTCAGTAGTCGTTTCCCTTAAGCAGCTGCCTGTAGAAGTTTTCATCAGTTATGTTTCCCCGCTTCCTTGAAAATACATCTCCGGCGACGCGCTCGAAGGAACGGCAGTGTTGTGCTTCAGGAAGAGCTGGTGAATCTTCGAGAACTGCGCCTTCATTGAGGACAGCGGGTAATGGGTTATGTGCCTCCCCGTGTTTGCAACCTCCGGGTTTACATTCGGTCCGTACCCGTTTCTAGAAGGTTCAACCAACGAACCTGATTGTGCTCGCTGGGTGAAGGACATTCCCAGCTGTAGAGTTCAGTACAGCAACGTTTATCGCTGGACACGTCAGTCGAACCGTTCGACTGGCGTGTTCAGCGATATACGTTGCTGTACTGTCATACTGGTTAGTTGTTTTTCGGGTTGCCCATCTGCCTTTGTCACAATAGACGCATACTCAGGTTAGAATAAAAACAAGGTCGTTTAAGCGGTGTTGTACACGTTACTCCTCAAAAGTAACGAGATACTGTTACTCGTTACTTGGCCTTCAAAGTAACTAAATACCGTTACTTGTTCCTTTTCTAAAAAAGTAACTAAATACGTTACTCGTTACCGAAAATAGTAACTAGGTACAAGTCACTCGTTACTTGTAACGCGTTACGTACATGTATGGTTGAACGTCTATAGTCCGTTGCAACTCAAGACGAAGGGCGAGGGTACGACGGGCCGGGGAGGAGGAACCAGACGGAACGCTAAAGAGAAAAGGAGGTTTCCCTCTCTCTTCTCCAGCGTTCCGTCTGCTTCCTCCTCCCCGGCCCGCCTTACCCTCGCCCTTCGGTCTTAGGTAGACCATTCCATTTAGCGCTCTCTGGGCGGCACCATTTTGTTCGACAGCAACGCCCTCTCCGTACATCCGGGAAATTCAGCGGGTTCGGCGGGGTAAAACGAGAGAGAGGGCACGCGCCCGACTCCGCTAGCAGACGACAAACCGGGAGGTTGCCGTTCTCCATCTTTGAGCTGTATCGGCGGGCTGTACGGAACATCGAACTCTCGCTCGTGGCTGCCGTTGTGAAGTGGTTCGCGTTCTCACTTTCTTGTCTTGCCATGCCAATGCTTAAAAGTAAGCGGCCGGTACTGGTGGTAATTCAAGAGAATGAAAAACATTCACTAAGAAGTGTGTATTTGCTGACTGAAAGGTTTGTGAAAAAAAAATATATACTTGGCCAACAGGCTCTCTTGATCAGTTTGGAGGGAATATGAAAGATTGAAGAGAGAGCATGCCATCGGGCACTATAGACCCCGAATGAAAAAGAAAAAAAAAAAACTTTTCCTGTTCATATTTTCTAAAATGTAATCGCATAGTTCTATAATTTCATTCCTCATCAAGAAAGTATCAAAGGTGGAAACAAATGTAGGACAGAGACAGATACCTACAAAGCGCCTGTTTGTGGCGTTCGTGATTTATACTTATCCTTATCCCTTTTGCGCTTTTGTAATATTATACCTACAAAGGTTTTGATACGAATACCCATTCAAGTGAAGGCGCGAGGATCTCGAAACGTTTGTCAAATAAAGTTTCCGGCAGCATTTTATATTTCTTTACGTATAAGATGCATGAAAAAAGATTATCCCGAATGCACCACGAAACAAAATGCGCCGGCGTTTCACCCTCAAAAGCGTAAATATACCAGGGTCGGTATCTAAGGCAAACAGGCCTTAGGGATGCGAAAAAGACCATGAATATTTAGGAACAATCAACGGGTGTGTGTGGCCTCCAGCTACATTCGGCAGCACCCGTTCCTGCAATCAACTGTCTTATTCGGGGTACACAATGCATTTTTGTCGACGATTTCTCCATTGGTAGACTTCCATGCGCAAGCTAAATTTTCTGGGCGTTCTTTTAACATACTGCTGTAACTCGACAACAAGAATCTTTAATGATCACCAAGAAAATGTATTTTGTAAATATTGTAAAGCTTTTTTGTAATAATTTATTGCGAAGTACTTTTAATCTGATTTATTTTTCCAAAAACGACGAAGCGGTTAGCACTGCTTTTGTCGTTATATGGTAAACCTACACTAAAGAAAGAATGGCATTTTGCCATTTCAGCCTCATGTTCCAGTGATAAAAAAACAGTCGTCGAATGGCAAAAAAAAAAAAAAAATCCTTTACGTATAAGGCTCATTCAGCCATCTCAGTTAAGCCTATTTTGAACTCTTTTTGTTCACGTTTCGCGCATGAAAAGGCTTGGTGAAAGAGCCCAAGTACGCACCTCATCTCGTCACGCCACTCTCTCCTTCCGCGCGCACAGTAATGTCCGTCTGCTACGATCAACGAGTGTCAATACACGCGCACGTGAACGCAGCTTCTGAAGCCAGGTGTGCAGCCGCGCCATCTTCCGAACTGTCGTCTGCCACCAACGAGCTAGCGCTAGCTCGGGCTACAAGCTAAGCTTCCAACTGCGCGCGGTCACCGCTCGCTTCACACCGCATCGCTCGGGGGAAACTTCATCGTAATCTCGGGCCCGAGCGTGCGCCAAGCCTCGTCGGAAAACGCCAAGGGTTCGCCGGGCGGCCGCTTTCGGCTCTCAGCATCGACCTCCACAGCGGCGAGTCGGACTTTGGCTAGAGTGGCTGCGTTTTGTCGTTAGCAGGCGACATCCGGAAATCGGCGCCTGCCGTTGCTGGATTGATACGCTGCGTTCGCGCTTTCCTACAGGAGACTAAAGGCCGGTTCACACACTTGCGTTTGAGTGCGTTTGACTGCGTTGCGTCGAGAATCGAAAGCGAGTCACCGGCCCATCTGTGCTTCGTGTGAAGAGTGGAACCCAATTCAAGGAATCATCTTGGCACGCGATATAAAGAGCAGGGGTGTGCTGGTTTCTCGCAGCCGCAACGCAGTCAAACGCAGTCAAACGCAACTATCTGAACCAGGCTTGAGAGTCTATATAACATAGAGCTTCCAACTGCTCGATCGAGATCATGTGGTTTGTAGACCGCGTTTGCAATACGAGCTGCGAAAGGGTGACAAAATATTGATAGTCTCCAAGCATCTGAACGTAAACGAGACTGAACGTGAGACGTGTTATGCTTAACACGTCTGAACCTTTCCGCCCTCGTTCCTCCTCGTCACTTGACAATGCTGGGAATGCGTACTTGCGACCAATTGGCGCAAGAGTCGTCCGTCGTTACGCAGCGGATGCTTCCCATGCCTTGAGTTGTACCTTTTCTTCAACGAAGGCTCTCTAGTTCCTACGTAAAGAATACGCTTCGTTGCCATGGTGATTCTGACTATAGCAGACAGACTTTCTGTGTGGAAGGAGGCGGCGGGGTGGCGAGATGAGGTGAGAGCATGGGCTCTCTCGCCGTGCTTTCCAATGGGCAGAAGCGTGAACAAAAATTGTTTGAAATAAGGACTTAACGCAGATTGTCCATTTTCTCCAGCGCCTAATACTTTGACCAGTCTTACACGAAAAGTATCTTGTTAGTTAGTAATTTGGACCAAGAGGTTTGTACTGCAACATGGGCTGAACTACCGATATGCCGGAAGGATTTCCGACCTTGCATTTGGAGTTACGTTGGTCACCAGAACCTTAATTGATTTTTTTGGTGTTTACGTCAACGAACAGGCTCTAGCGCACGAGGGTAAACGCATAATTCCGGTGTCATCTGAAGATAACCGAAGATTAGCGCACCACATGACCTTAATTTAAGCGGTTATACCCAAATGGGTTAATGAAAGCTGCGTGGACTAGGCTGGAATGAGGGGCACTTAGTAAGAAACAGACGTGTAAAAACTGCACAAGGTAAGTCAATCACGGTTGAGGCAATAGACTCTTTGCAAAAGTCTCAAAAGCCCGCGAGCGCCGCGCGGCGAATAATGAGAGTAATCGGTACGCCCCTCCCATCGTCTTTCCTCCCGTTACCACATGAAATACGCGAGCAGGCGCCGGTTACCAAGGCAACAACGTTCGAGCAGCCGAGTCGGACAAACGACGAGCGAATGGAAATGGGGGAGAGGATATCGCGTTGGCGATCTTGCGAGGCTGCCCCTTTGTAATTATTAAATAATAATAAATACATTTTATCGACCATCCCTTTACATTCGCGATGGAAAAAGACCAAGGAAAAAAGCTGCATAAATGCGGCTTGACTAGAGTGCCTCCATGTTCGCTTTGCGGGACATGAAGGCACCCTAGGCTTGACGAGTTCTCGGCCCCCCATGCTACAGTCAGCAGCAGTGGCAGCAAAGAACACAAAATAAACAAAAAGTATATTGGTAAAAACGCAAAGAACGATATGAATGGGGCCAACGATTCAAACTATGACATTGTAGCACGGCGGAAATTCAACTTTAACATCCTTTTCCTTTGTACCGGCTCTGTCGTCTGCTACACCGACGCTTTGTCGAACCTAGTGGAACCGTGCCAGGGTCGCGGTGCAAAATAAGTGGATTCGGTGACAATGCAACTCGTGAAGGTAAGTTACGACGAATCACATATTCAAATAAGTGAATAGAATGTTTTTCTAGACCTCGTTTCCTCCTCCGCTAAGCTCTCCGCAACGAAGAAGCCGCTACTGCGCGGGCTCGCCGGTAGCCTTCACTGTGGAGTTCTGGGTATCCTAGGGGGCTGCGGTGAGCGTTGCGGGACGGCGAAAACGATCTACGAAAACTCCAGCTTCACTTGTCGCGGTGCGTTTGCGCTGCCACAGATACGGTACGCCACCAACGGCGTACGAAAATCCTGCGGATGGGCGGGATGGCGGATGACTGCGACGGCTGCTGGCGACGGCTGCCGAGACTCTCGCGCTGTAGCGGAGGCGCACCGAGAAAGCGCGTTATCTGTACCGAGGGTTCCCAAAATTCCTTGCGTTTTGTAACCAGCCTATTGAACTCTTCTCTATTCCTCGCATAAAAATTTCATTATCCAAAGCGGGCAGTGGCATTTCCCTTGCAGTAGTTACAAAGCGGTTTGTGTGGACCTCACGTTGTTGCATAATATTAGACCCGATATCGGAGGGGAAAAAATTCACATTTTCCTGGGAGAACTACAAGCGGACCCAAGAGATCCAACTCACTTAAGAAAAAAAAGATAGTTTCGCGAACCCCGACGTTACCTTAGCCCAAAGTGACAGCTGGGTGATAAATTTTCTTTTTAAATAGCAAACCGCAAACTTGCTTAAATAAAAAAAAAAAAAAATAATATGGTCCACTGCGCAGTAAAGATTTTATTAGATTAGCAGTGAAAATATGGTCCTGTTGGCCATCGGGCAGTTTAACACCCGTGCCACACGGGCAACTCGAATGCCATTTACAACGAATGACATTTGTGTGATCGGCGAATCAGCTCGCAATCTGTCGCGCGTGGAATGCGTCACGCCCGGAGTGTCGCGCGCTGATTGGCCGTCCGCTCAAATGTCATTCGTTGTAAATGGCATTCGAGTTGCCCGTGTGGCACGGGTGTAACATGACAAAACATGCAGAGAACAAATGAGAAAGAAAATTATTTTATGACCTTTTTTTACATCAAACGCGTCAAAACTTCACAAAAATGTTTTCTCACATTGTAACAAAATGAAAAAAAAAAGGATTAGCTCCAGCTTGGCTGATAGGAAAATAATGATTTTGGTTGTACATTTTTTTTCGAGGAAGCGTGCTCTGTCATCCCTTCAAAAGAAAACAAATGCACAGACCAGACGCACCTTCGTAGTGAACTACGGGATGAGAGCTAGCAAAACATAATTTTAATATTTTCTTTTCTTAGAGAGGGTTGGATCCGTTGTGCCCTTACTGGAGTTTTCCGAGTTTTTCAGTGTATCATTCTGGACAGCTCAAAAGCTTCGACTTTTCTTTTTGACACCGCACTTAAACAAAGTGCGGTACGGTGACGGCTGATCTGATTCAGGCACGGCCAAAGGAGAAGCAACGAATTTGACCTTTTGCTGCCATACCTTGGGCGCTAGATAGAAGAAAAAAAAAACATATGCGGGAAAACGGAATGCGAAGCCAAAGCGTGATTCTGTTTAATTTGTAAACATTGTGAGTGCTAATCGTTGGGTAGACAGCCAGTTTACGATTCTAATTTGTCGTTTTAATTGTAATAATGTTTCTAGCAGTAAAACATAAAAATATGTTGTTTGTTAAAGTTGCAATGTTTTGCTTTTTTGAGAAACGTGGACAATGATTGGTCGAATGACCAGTTGCATGGTCTTTTCGCCGATCATCCGGGGCCTCGTTTCGCGCTCAAATATGACTGCGTGGCAGACTGACCGGTTATTGTTCCGCAGACTACAACTTTGCCTCTGAGGGCAGGTCATGCGCAACAAGACTTGTGCAGGCACTTGATATGTGGCCCATCGACAACTGCATCTAATCTGCCGGAGTTTAGCTCCTAGAAAACGAGTAAATTACTGTCTCATTTCCGCTAAATATTGCTGCGACCCAATTACCTGAGTTCATAGCCCGTATACGAGGTGGTGGCTAGTTCATCGGCCAAGCTCTATACTCCGTTGACCCTTAAGCTAAGACTAGAAGTTCCGCATTCTGCGCGAGCTTTCTGCCCTTGCTAACGCAAGTGTGAACGCTCAGCCACGCGCAAAGCACCGCGGAAGCTAGCGAGCTCGAGCTGAAGGCGGAGCTTCTAGTCCTAGGTTAAGGGTGAACGGAGTATGGCTGTTACAAAACGTCGGAGATAAGTGAGCAGTGTACACATCAACTCGTGACAAAAAAACAACAATATGTTCTCTCACCCGTTCTTGGCGTCAATATTTGTAGCTACCACGAGGACGATGTACAAGGCAGCGTATGCTGTGTTTTGGTCATTCCAAGAGTTCGGATATTTTTTTCACTGCACATAATGGTCGCGAACTCGGCCCCCGAATATTTGTGTACGCATTAAGTCCACCCGAACGCAAACCGAGAGATGACGCGGGGAAGTAGCTCATCATTCCGTGTGCCCAATTTCGTTGCTGAGTTTTGTGACCTGCAGCGAGATTTAGAGGGGCCGCGGATGCATTAAGACTGATTTAGACATTTGCATTTTTCTTTCTTTCTTCGTTGTTTTATTTGAACACAGGGCCTTGGGAGAAGGGGAAAAGGGCAGGCGCATTCTACCCGACGAGGCCCAGTAACCCTAGTAGATTAAATCAGTAGGCAGTGGAAAACGCGAGTATTAAAAAAAATATATATATAAGATTGGGTACGACCGACTGCGCTATGACCCCAACGATGTGTTGCGCGGACCCCGGTTGCCGCAGCAACCCGCAGTAGCCTAAATCGGCGTAAACCGTCATAATAAGCTCTCGTAACGCAGACGGTCGCGCTTAAATGCAAACGTCTGAACCAGGAGTTCCTACACTCTAAAAAAAGCTCGTGCGTCTACTTTCCCGCACAACACTCGGAGAGCCAATCACCCCAACTTACGGAGGCAGCTCAGCGAATGCCAATGCCGAAACATATGTTTAGACCAAAAAACGCAGTCTGAGTTGTGACATTAAGCAATGCAACCATGACGTTTTGCATTGCCTAATGTCACAACTCAGACTGCGTTTTTTGGTCTAAACATATGTTTCGACATTGGCATTCGCTGAGCTGCCTCCGTAAGTTGCGGTGATTGGCTCTCCGAGTGTTGTGCGGGAAAGTAGACGCAAGGGCATTTTTTAGAGTGTAAAAGGGCAAATAAAAAAACTGTCCGCACTCATTTCTGCATGTCTACATCCAAAGAAAAAAAAACTCCTCGGTCGTTATCTATACTGTTGGAACACTACCGTATTTACTCGAGTAATAGGCGCGCTGTGTACATACAAGACCAGTGCGTCCAATGTCTCGCAGAGCACACGTGCAGTTATTCACCAAGTTCTCCATTGGAGAGGTAGCAAATAACGAAGTCGAGGAAACGACTTTCCCTGGAAATGCGATCTGCGCAGACATAACTTTCGCGTGACGACGTTACCCCTGCCCGAAAAGTCTATAGCTCGTTCTGTCGATCGCGATGATTAGCCGTCCGCGTGCTCTGAGGAAATGTGGACGCGTAGGCCTTATTCATAAACCATCCGCCTATTACTCCAATAAATACAGAACTGCTGCTACTATTACTGTATATATACACTAGTCGAAACGGTTAGCGTAAGCTCAACATCGCCGCTTTTTCTCATTTTACTTTGAAGGCGCATTGGAGGACATCACACTTTACCGTTTACGTTGGTGGCCAATAAGTACTTTCCACATACTGGTAGTTTTTATTACAGCCCTTCAAACCTAAAAACAAGCAATCAATATAATCCGATTGTTTGCTAGCGCTAAAAGTGTCGAACTGTGTACGTGTGCTTCTGTTACACTAAACAATATGCAGACCGAAATTTTATCAATATTTTGTCCAGTCAAACTTTTAACACAAGTGGTCCCAACGCATGTAAAGAATGCGAAGTGCCTTTTGCAAACGTTCCGTGATTCTTCCAGATTTTAAGAAAGGGGACAGGTGCGCAGCCGAGAAGACTATCAAAGGTATCGACCAATTTCTGAGCAGTACCAGAGTCCTTAAACACGCCACTGGTCACGTAACTTCTTAACGTTACGGAAGAGCTTGGTACGCGACCAAGCTTGGCGCTTGCGTTAATAAGCCGCGAATCCACTTAGCACTGCTGGGAGTCTGGCAACCAGAAAGAGGGATCATAATTTCGAACCGACTCCAAACAAGCCACTCACAGATCGCGGTCATACGTCATCGCACTGCCACTGTTTATCGTTAATATAAGCGCATTCAGCTCTGTGTGCTGAGTCAAGTGTTCAAACATCTTTTTCTGGAATATTCTCCAAAATATTATCTCTTATTGTTCCCTCTCCTTGCCGCCCAAAAAATTATTGCTACCGCTATCACCCTCAACATTCAGCGCCGCGAGTGGCGCCATAAAGTCGGGGCACTCCGAACCCGTACACACAGCTGCCTGTCGCTTTATCGCTTGTGAAAAATCAGTTTGATTAAAGACAAATAAAATAAGCTTATTTGTAAGTTATTTTATTTGAGATCAACAAATAATGATCGGTTCTTGCGTACAGTGGTCAATTACAGGCGTTACAAAATGTGGGTGTACGAGCAGAAGTTTTTTTTTTTTAACAACTTGTCCCGAATTCGGGGTGGCTCACTGAGAGTGGGGTGACCAAACAAAGATACCTACTGTTGACCCTGTACCGAATTTCTGCCTACGTTTCGTGACCAGCAGCGGATTGAACACTCTGGCAGTACACTAGCGTCAGTTCAATAAATCTCTGTGAGAGAGACTCCGAGGCATTTTGTGCGGTCAAAGGCCGGCCGGCGCATGCTTTGCCACTGAGATTTTATGAAACCGCTCCTGAGCTTGTCGATCTTACTATGGTGCCGTCAGCGCGCCTCCAACTGGCGTGATTATCGCGTCCTCGTGGTCCCTCAATTTCCGCTCGATGACGTCATAAAAGTCACGCTGTTCTCTGCCGCGATCCCGGCGGTGGCAGGATCGCGGAGGTGGATGCCGCAAACGCCTGCTCTGCTTTAGGTCACTCTGCCACCGAACATTCGACAGAAACCAGAGCAGGCCCGAGACGGGGCGCCGCGACGACAGCGATCCCTGCGTCCGCTCGCCTTTCCGATCGCCACCATTCCTGCGACCAAGCGCCAAGATGTCGATATCCGAAAGCATAACATACCGGCTTGTGCGACGAAATTTGTTGCCACCTCGGGACGACTTTCGATGCAAGGTTGGAATAGGACGCTGAACTCACCAGTTAAAGACTCGTTCGCGTTGCAGGCGCCGAAATCTCGCTACGGATTGTGAGACGACTTCAAATGGCCGAAACCTTCTCGAAAATTGCGTATGTACAATGGTGGAGTTCAACGACTCGCTCTCTACAACAGGTCCACCTCTCGTTTTCTTCGGACTATTGATCGACTGCACAAGGGCTCTCGGGTAGTCTTTATTAGAGAGTTTTAGTAGATCGTTCCGATACCTCCGATAACGATACGATGCAAGCGCAAAGGCGGCGGCGGAGTATCGGGTATCGTTATCGGAGCCATCGGCGCGATCTACTAAAACTCTCTATTGGAGGTTTTCAGACAGGCGCGAATAGAATATTGTTCTCCAACAGTTCTCAAAGAACCACCTTTTCTTGTTTTTTTTTTTCTATATTCTTAAATCCGACTGGTGATGATACAACATTTAGTGAACATCAAGAAACGTAGAAATTCGGCATAAACTATGATCTGCGCAAAGCAATATAGAAACCATTACAGCAAAGTTCTAATGCGTTTTACTCGCCAGAATTGGAATCAATTTCAGCTTTCATTCTTCCATCAAATATTGTGTTTGGTGCGCTTAGCTCGGTTGTGATGAAGTGTAGGGGTAAACCCTTCGTAAATATTTCTGGGGCTTCTGCGACTTCTGTTTTACGTTTACAAGTTCTCTAGTATATTGCTGTTGATAATAACCGCGTTTCGTTTGTGTATTTGTTTGGGTTAAGGGATATTTAAAACGAAGCAACCGAGGGAGGCCGCCTGCTTTCTTTTGAACGTATTCGATAACGATGACAATTACCTGCCGGTTAAACTAACTTGTTTTTTCAAGTTTTACAATTTTGTAGCTACCGTATCACTGTGTCGGCGTCTGTTTAATGCTAGGACAATACGCGAATTTGTGAACGTCAACTCGAAATATTAATAAAACGTCCTTGACATACGAAAGAAAGGCGTATTTTGCTTCAAGTGGCTGATTTAGTTGAAGGCGACCCGTCGCATTGCCCTGTTCAGCCGAGTTCACCTATACACGAACTCATCTCTGTGACGTCACGGCGTGGTGGTGGCGCGTCGGTCGCACTTCCGGTCTGGGGCTGTGGGCAGAAGTCCCCATGCCAGACGTGTATTCCTGCGTTGTTTTGAAAGGAACCAGACAAAAACCTGCCTTCTCGTCAAAACGCCGCGACTGGGGCCGTACCAAAAGTGTCGAGAAAGGTTTGAAGGTCAGTTTTCACGTGCTCGGTTCGTCCGAGAATCTCGATATGTGCCGTGAAAAGGGAAAAGCAGACGCCGTCGGACAACGATTGCTTGGGCGGGAAGCACTTTGGGTTGAATTCACGGATACTTGTGGTCATCAGATTTATTTGTTTTGTTCCAACATGAACGCCAGAAAACTGTCAAGTTGTGCGGACCACCTGCGGACTACGTTCAGTGCGTCTTTAAGTTCAAACGGCCGCCTGATTGTTCGAATTGTCGTCTGCTCTTTCAAACGTTTTTGCTTGTCGTCTGCTCTCTTAGACGACGCCGGTCCGTAGACCAAATGTTGGCCCGGTACTTGCGATAAGAAGTGAGTGCAGGCCTCAAAAGACTTAAATTTGAAGGTTGGTAAGCAGGCTCGATGTAAACAGTAGATACAAGGAGATGTTGGTCATTGTTACCAGTGACCAACACCGACTTGTTGTGCCTAATTCAGTTGGTCCGATTCTGCTTGCGATTTTCAGTATCGTCGTCGACCATCTCAGCTACGGTTCACGCTTTTGCAGCCCGAGCAGCGTCGCGACTGAAAATTCCGAGCGAAATCTTATCATGTGAATCAGGCTTTAGCGTACAATCTGCGGCGTCCACGCGGAATGAATCGCCACATGTCACATTATTCACGCGAAGTTTTGCGGTGTAACGAGCCTCGGTAATTTCGCTGACGCCGCTCAAGATAGTCAGACATCGCCAGGAAGACGTAGAACCAACAATTCGAACGCGAAAAAGGGCAGGGGGACTCACACCAACGCCGACAACATCGCATTTCAATGGTTTGTTTATGGGCGACCGCGAACGTCTTGCCCACACCCCCATCGCGCATGCGCGGCGCCGGTGGCGTCCGCTAGGGGCGCTCCGGGCGCTCCGGTTTGTTTGTAAACATGAGTTGGTGTATAATCCCCTCTCTCGTTCTCTCCCACCTCGTGGAAGTTCATGATTTTTAGTTGGAGTTGAACGGTTCCTGGGCAATATTTTATTTATTTGTTCAAAGGGGGTGATGGAGGAGCTCGCATTTCTTTGCCGTTTAAAATTTAGTGGTATACCTTGGCAACAACGGCCGTAAATATTGTCGTATTATACGCCTAAATATAGTAATGCCTGGCATGCATCGAAAGATATGATAAGTTTTGTTCGTTTTCAAGGCGCTAGTAGTTTTGGGAGGCCGGAGTCTCACCGGGCGTGAGCAAGATGACGGCGGTGACGATGAGGGCACAGACCCCCGCGATGACCAGCAGCGCAATGCCGATGCCACGCCAGTTGCGGCTGTCCGGCGCTGACGACACCAGCTCCTGAAAGAGCAAGAGGAGAACATCAGCGGAAGAACTACCAACACCGAGCTCGGCAGTTTTCACGGAAAATGCGCGCTGATACTTTGTTTAAAATTAAAAAGAATGAAAAAGATCGAGACCGCGCGTTTCCCAAACTGGCGCAACACACGCGCTGTGCTCAGTCTCGTATACACGTTGCTCGAAAAAAGTAATCGATTACAGTTACAATTACACTCGGTTAAAGTTATTCAATTAGATTGCTCGATTACTCGAGAGGAAAAGTAAGTGGTCGTTACTTGAAAAAAGCATCCATCACTTCTCAAGTTACTTCAGATTAAAAAAAATTACAGATTTTTTTGTTTGTTTGAAAACGAGTCTTTCGTACTTTCCATGATTGTGTGAGAATTACCGAACGATAAATCACTTTCTTTCTTAGTCTATCAATTTTGGTAAAAATTGCTCTCGTCCGAAATTTGGTTCGAGGATTCCTTAGTAGGGAAATTGTACATACATAAGGGGCCCATTAGGAAGGAGGCGAGAAATGGTACAAGTTACGAGTAATTATAGAGCTTCCAAAATGAATTCAATTAATCTTGCGATTACTTTAAAAAAATGTACTCAAATGATTAGGAAATTACTTCAAAAAGTGATCGATTAGGAGTTATTTGATTACTTGTAATGAGTGCCTCACAAGTCTGGTTTTGCTGCACTCAGGAAGGGGAGGCGGGGGGGGGGGGGAGGGAAGGGGTCAAATTGGTGGACTTTTATGAAGGCAGCCTTCGAGCTGCGCCGCATTAATGTTCATTTAACGGGAAACTAAAGCGGTTCTGTTTGTGAGAAGAAACAAAAAACACGTAAAGGAAAGCTGAAGACATTCTTGAAAACAACGAGTTAGATGTGAGTTCTGGCGTATTTTTGTGCCGTGAATTTGAACCTCACGAGTATTTGACCCGAACGTATCGATAGACGCGAGAGAAACTGAAAACCTAACCGCTGGGTCTGACGTCCCGCTGAGTCTTTCTTGTTTTCGGGACATGAACAGTAAGTAGCGCAGGCCTCGAGCAATTGGCGGACAGCCAACAGAGCGTGTGAGTGGCTGTCCGGACCCACGTGATGAGCGTGCTCTAGGCGTCCGTGAAGAGCACAAACGGATGTGGCGGAGAGAAGCAACCCCCCCCCCCCCCCTAGGCAAAAAAAAACAAAACAAAAAAGCAATCGGATGCGGTTTATTGTACCTTATATGCCGGAGAAGTGTCGCTTTACGCGTGCTTGAAGTGACCTGTTTGGACAGGATCGAAACTCGAAATATCCCCGGAACACTTCGAAACGGGTGAAATATGACCAATTATATTCGTAAATGATAATCACACGCTCGTACTTTCGACGGATGGCTATATTTTTCGTTTCAACCGACGGATTCTGACGAACGCTTCAAGATCAGCCATCGAGGCGGCGCGTTGCGTCTCGGGATATTTGCCCGTGACGCCACGCTCGCAACGTCATAAACGACCGAAGGTACCGTAATTACGATCGTCGCCACTAGGTTCTGCCAGCTTTATCGTCAACGCGTTCCAATCCCGCCAAGTACCGGAGGTACGGCGTACTAGAACTGAGAGGCATGCCAAGCGCCTCGTCCCCTGGCGCCTCCATCGCTGCGCCGTGACGCTGCTCCCGATGGGCCCATGACGTGAGACAGGCACGTAGCCAAGATTTTGTTTCGGGGGGGGGGGGGGGGGGGGGGGAGGGGCCGCCCATGACAACATGCCTTATTAGGTGGAGGGGGAGAGGAGGTCCCAGCAAAAAGGAAAATTTCGGGGGCGGGGGCCGGTCCCCATGCCCCCCCCCCCCCTGGCTACGTGCCTGACGTGAGACATTCCAACCAAGCTCGGCCCCCCAAGTACCAGGTGGTATCGTTTTATTCGTTTTAAAATTGCTTTTCTCGCGTTTACGGACGCTAGACTGCTGTTTGTGAGCTGCTGTCATGAAGCAGGCCACGTCTACAGAAAGACATATGCGCTAAAACTTCAGTTCCGTACCCCTTTAAGGCTTGCGAAAAGCGCGGAAATGTTAAACTTCCTGTATAATACGTCATGATTCGTTCCTCGCACTGAACGCGACGGGAAGGATGGCCTCCCTACCGAAAAGACAGTATAAAGTTTCGCTAGTCTCCAAACTGGATGTCAGGTTTCCAGCACGCACTTCAGTTAGATTTCTTGTTCCATAATCCAGTTAGCGAAACGTTATACTGTTTTTTTTTTTTTTCGGTAGTTCTTAAACACTATTTTGAAAGCGCTGTTTATCTACTTGGTGCATCAATCTGAAATATAATTGTGATATTCGTAATCAGGCACGTAACCAGGATTTTGTTTAGGGGGGGGGGGGGGGGGGCGCCTATGACAAAATGCTGTATGAGGGGGAGGGGGAGAGGAGGTCCCAGCAAAATAAAAGATTTCGGGGGGGGGGGGCCATGCCCCCCCCTCCCTGGCTACGTGCCTGTGAATCGTAATACTGAAGTCCAAATAAAAGCGATTTAAGTGTTTTTTTTTTTCTAAAATAAAACAAAACGCTTCAGTTTTCATTTTAATCCTCTTCATTTGGCCTCCAGGATCAGGATTATCAAAATTGTATTTCAGATCGACACGCCCAGTAGCCGCCAGAGCACTTTTAAAATAGCGCCGAAGCCTCTTCTTCCCAGCGCGTTCGGTGGGAGGAAAAAATCGTGACGTAATAGAGAGCGATCTGAGCATTGCCGCAGTTTTCGCAAGCTTTACGCGAGCAATCAAAAACGCCGCACACGTTCCCTCACAAGCAGCAAGCGCAAGGCAGTTCAAACCTCGTGGTACGATGTCACACCACAGCGGTCGGTTTTCGGTTGTTCTCGCGCTTATTGATGCGTTCGGATCAAATGCTCGTAATATTAACACTTACGAGAGAAAAAACTTGGTAGAATTCATTTCTAACTTGTTTTGTTCTTTAATGAGGTATTCAGACGGGGGAGAAATCGGCTGAGAGATAATGTGCGACGTCGACAGCTGACACAATTTCCTCCTCAGCTTCGTCTTTTCCATCGACGAGGTAAAAAGGTGGAGGGATGTCAGCGCTCGCAGATCAATTTGGCGGTTTCCGTTCTTTACACCACAACACACGAATTAAGCGGTCTTTACATTTGACACAAAAGCCTTTAACGACAAACTAGCATTAAAAACAAACTGATCCGCCACCCAACCGGGATTGCTTGTACCGCCCGAGCCACCCTCCCGCCTTCCGCCTCCGAGCTGACATCACAGCACCGCATCGAATAAGACGGACGTTTTTGTCGCGTGAAGCGCACACCGGGGAGAAATCGCCGAAATTTCTCCCTCGCATGAATACTGCTCTGGCGAAGTGCAATCGCCCGCCTCCTGCGTTTACCTGAACCGTCGTGCTTGGAAAGTGTTTTGTGACTCTTAATTTCCAACTCGTAAAGGATGCGCTAGTTACCACATGTTTAAGGAGTGGTGGGTTGCGCACGATACTACGTGTGTTCTATTATATGTATTTCTAACGTAAGTATTCAAACGTGGTTTCATCCGTCTACTATAATCTGCGCATCATTCTGTCTGACATAACGCTTTGTAGGACACTTCATGCGGACATTATTCACACTTTAACGTGACCTTCAAATTTGAGAGGATTTAAAAACACGGCTAGATGGTTACGTTGCTGAGATTTACTGCATTGGGTGTCCGCCATTGTTCAGGAATTGAAGATGCACCAATAAAGAGTGTGTAGTTGAAAGCGGTCAGTTGCGAACAACTTGAGAAGCATAGGCAATGACGAGGATCTATAACGGTTTCCATTATATAAAATCTAAGATCACGTGACAAATGCGCTTGAAAAGCCTGTCCGCTGTTCCTTGCTCACGAAGTCTACGAATTGCAGTACACTGAGAATTTGAAACTGAGTTTCAAATGCTCAGTTCTTTCCATAAATCACGTCAATTATTCTCTTTACCAGTTCGTCGCACAAAGGACGATGATCGGTGGTTTGCGTAATTGGCTGAGAAGTCTACAATGCCTTGCTTCATATAGTCCTACACAATTACGTTTAACAGCTTTACGCTAGAAAATAAGTTTACGTATTTTCTAAATTCGGTGTTCGTCGGTGTTTATGAAGAGAATGAAAGGTACACTACAAAGATTGTGCATAAGCCATGTACAAAAAAGTATCATGTGCCAAACTAGATTCATATAGAAGTAAGACTATTGATTATCGTCGTAGTTTCTACATCACCTGCGTTTGAGGGAACAGTACAGAAACGCGGGCTACACTCAAGGACCAATGAGAAATGAAGCGCGAACAATGCATCCTTTTCTACTCAATAAAAAGTGAAAGCCGTTTACAGCTCTCTGTAGCGCCGAATTAGAGCGCAGCTCTTGAGGAAGAGGAGGGAAGGGTACTGGGGGGTGGGTCAAGTGACCTTGGGAGGGGGGGGGGGGGGTTACGTGACGATGACGATGCCGATGACGTCATCAGTAACGTCACTGATTACTTTATCAGTTGCGATGACGATGCGGATGACGATGACGTCATCAGTGACGTCACTGATGACGTCATCACTGACGTCACGCGTCCCATAATGCACCGCGCGGTTACGCCGACGCCGACGCCGCTCAAGCCGGAAACGGGCGCTAAGAGCTGCGCTCTAAAAAGGCACCAACCAATACCCTGTGGCTTTGCGTAACTGCATTTACGCTAATGCACAGTTACCACACAAAACTTGCGGACATTCTGCTGCTATGCAGTCAAAGCTATGGGCGAACGTGCGCTTGAGCATCTTGAGCACCCGTCAAAGCTGCGCACGCGCGCTCTTCACTTCTCCTGAAATAGCGAAACTGTGGTGACGCGTAACAGCTGTTAAAGCGGAGTTAACTGCTGTTAAGGGTGCCCGTGTAACAGGAGTATAACAAAGCGCTTCTTGTTTGCACTGTAGTCTTCTATTTAATTTTTGTTTTTGAGCCAGGCATTTTGGCGAGTTGCCACGGCACGAGCAAAGAATGCCCGACGAGCCCAACTATATTCGTCCAGGGACGAAACCACATTCCAGATCAATTGGAAACACCAAGACGGCTTCATTGGCACCTGAATTAGTCCACACTTGAAGCGCTGGGCTAAGGCCTCGGTGCAGAATAAGCGCGACCAACGTTCTCCGAATAAGCGGGACCAAAGCATTGTAACAACGTTTACAGGAATTCTCGCCCGGCAACTCCGAACTGCATCGTGCCTGACGCCAACTGCCCCTCCCCCCCTCCCCCCCCCCCCCCCCTAGGCGGACTTTTGGTCAATCCCCTACAGCGCCTGTCAATAAAGATGGAGAAGCGATGGCTGACCCCTGTCTATTGTTAAGCAGCCAACGGAATCGAAAAATTTGATGACGTTCGGCGGGCCACCAATTGAAGGCACCGAAGATTTGTTCAGTATATTTACAGGAAGACGTATATCGAGATAAAAAAAATGTATATATTTATATATATATATATTTCGCAGCTGGTCGCTGGTGTCGTTCTTCTCCTCGAGCCCCTCGCTGCGCCATCTTTGTCATTTTTTACCGCGCACAGCATGCTCGTCCGCTACACGTTACCTTCGAGCAATCAGAAAGGAATCGCGAAAGGCACCTATCTTTAGGATTGACGACGTGCAGACGTCCAGAGTCCTTGAGTAAGTAGAGCTGGCACATAGCCATTCTATCGTCAGTGGCACGTAATGGGTGCTTCCTGCTTCGCAATTCTTTCTATATTTCTTGTCTGCTTAGCTAAAACGTCTTATTAAAACATGGACATGTCATCGAAGTTTAAATGTGGGTGATATTGCCGCGTGCACTGGCACATTAACCACGCACATAGCCCACCCCTCCCCCCCTTTTTTTCGCGCAAATAAATGAGTTTTAACCCGCGCACCCGAAATTGTTCTTCTTCATCCTTTCTTAGTCTGAATGGAACCTCCCAACACAGTCACGCCTTTGCCGTCAGTCCTGACCTGCACCCCGTTTCCCGTTACGACGACCTCTCGCAATAGAACGCCCATACTAGCCTATATACATATAGTTATCTGGCACGCGTGCCAGATAACTTCCCGCTTCCCGCGTGGCTTGTCACAACTAGAAGGTCACCTGACACGTCCAGCTGTGGATTGGCTCCAGCGGCCCACAGCGTCCGTTACGGTACATCGTCAGGTAAAATAAAGCGTAGAGTTCTCAAATAATTGCCGCCTGCGCACTGCATATTGGCCTACTTGGCTGTGCATCTTGTCCGAGCACCCGCAGTAGCTCTCTTCTGCAGAATATCAGTCAGCTCGCGTGTGTCTACAGCCCAGTCAAACCGCGTGATAAGAGCACGAAAGGTGTATATAACGGTCAAAGCCGTGATGCGCCATATAAGAAGCCGTAGACCGCTGCATCCAGTCAACCTTCTGCTAGAGTCACTGATAGAGGAACAACGGCAGGATGTCTTTTTCGAATGCATTGCCACCAGCAGGCGCTCGTTTTATTGTGTCGTGCTTTGACTTCACGCGTGCATTTGGAGCTAACGAGACACCGAAGCGTTGTCGAAGCTATGAAACGCACGCTCGGAGGCGGGACAACAAAAAAACCTCCCAGGCGTTTGCATCCTTTCCGTGACTAGACTCCGTTCACCCATAAGCTATAAGACTAGAAGCTCAACCTTCGGCGCGAGCATTCTACCCTCAAGGGCTGTTTATACTCCGACGTTCAGCGCAGTGAACGCAGCGTAGCGCAGAACGCGCGCCTTTCATTGGCCGGCGACCAGAAACTCGATATCTGCGACCAATCAGTATCTGTGCGCGCTGCGCTACGCCACGCCCGTCGACGTTACGATGGAGTACCTTTACTAACACAAGTGTGAACGCGCAGGAAAGCGCAACCAAAGCACTGCGGAAGCCAGCGAGCTCGCGCTGAAGGCGGAGCTTCTAGTTTCAGCATAAGGGTGAACGAAGTATGTAGTGTTGCAATCTACTATTACACTGATAGCGATGAACGTGACGCAAGTTATCTTCTTTGTGTCTTGGATGCAAAAACGTTTGGATGTGGATGCAGAAAACGGACAAAAGATCGCTTAATTACGCATGTATTGCACAGTTCGTTAACACCTTCTCAATAGTTCGAGACCGCATTTTCAATGCCACCGGCACGCTTTAATTTTGTTTTTTGAATATTCTTCCTCGGTCACCCAGATTTTTATGCCTATCGCAGTAAGCGCGTTGCAAAGTGCTGAGCGGGGAATTCCAAAAATGCCCGTGCGTCTGATCTCTCCGCGCAGCGCACGGTAAACAATCCAATATACGCGATCGATAAATGCGAGGAGCGAACTCGATGACGAAGCTCAGGCCACGTTTTGACTCAGAAATGAGATCGGCGCATTTACGCAGACCTTGAAGAAGTCAAGTGTTTGGCGAGGAGCTTTTAGAATGTTTCGGAATCAGGTCGTTTTCTGTGCTTCTGTGCTCAGCAAACTTTTCTGTCGATCTGCGGGACAGAAGACTCGTGGATCTTTCTGAAGAGTTTAGACGCACGTTATTTTTTCGTTTAGTTTGTCTGAGACGCAAGAAGAACGAGCTCCACGCTTTCAGCATCCTGCCAAGCATATGCGCGCGTACAGTTCATACATCGTTTAGGGCAACCTGCTGGCGCTTGTAGCTTCCAGGTGCATCGCTGACATTTGACGCAGCAGCTCAGCTAGCACCTATCATTTGAACTTGTTGCTCTTGACGTCGTCATTCACCATAAGTACACTGCTGAGATTTACCAACAATGTAAAATGGTTCGATTGCTACGCCTTCCAGATCTTGCTGATTACCAGCAATAACCTAAAATGGCAAAAAAAAAGGTAAAATAAAACCTTCCAGGCCTTTCGGCTAATTTTATCTCTCAAGAACTGCCGAAAATAACAACCATTTTCAATATGGGCTCCGTCAGCCGGATCCCAACTACCCGACCATTCTTTCTCGCGTGCATCGCTGCAAGACTGCGATGGTGAAGAACCCCAAGGTAGCAAGCAAGTGTAATGGTAATTAAGGCAGCGTCCAAAACCGCGCAAGAGGAAAGGCAGCTAATTGATGATTAATTGCGGGAGCGCCCTCGAAAGGCCGTTATTAAACTTTCCACAGCGGGAACCCACTACCCGTGGCCACCTGCCTAGACCTATAAGTAGCGACTCGAGAAGGTTGGCGTAGACTATATATTTCGCCCGCTCTCAGTAGTTTCAAGCAGGAGTTTTGTGACACTTTTCCTGTCTTAAGGTGAAACTTGGTTTGTGTGGTGATTCTGATTCCACAGATGGCGATAGGATTGCCTTCCAGGCCTCTAAATCAAAGAAATAAATCGTCCGTGGAGGCGCATCCATCCAATCTGCAGTGACGGAAGCGCCGCACCATTTGCGCCATATTGCGCCATATTGCATCAAATTGCCCCAAATTGCGCCAAACTATGCCACATTGCGCCATGATTGAAAGTACGTTACACCTTGCGCCAAAATACCATTATTGCTAAGAATTGCGCCAAAGCTGCGCCGAGATACGCTTTAGCAAGCAAAACAAAATATTTCATCATTGGTCGAAACTATTATTGAGTGAAGCAGAAAGAATGGAAAATGGTACCAATATATATTTCACGGCGTCCCTACTCACCTACTCGCCGTATAGTTTGTTTCATCTCACTTAGGCCAGAGCACTGCCGAAGACTAACACATAAAACTACGAACACGTACACTAAAAGCGTGCAAGGGGCATTCGCTGCATGTGATTGTTTTAGCCGACGAAAGAACACGCACACGAAGATAGACGAATGCCATGATGTCGCGCTTTGACGCTGTTTGGTTGGTGCCATTGACTCGTAGTGTCGGCTGCGCTTTGAATTAAAGTGAAAAAAAAGTTAAGAGATTGCTCGTCAACCGCGCTGGCCGGTTGATGCGCTGGCGGGTTCATCGCCGACATCGTCTACATTTCCAGACGATGTCGGTGATGTCAGGAGCGAAAAGACGCGAGAAAACATTGCAGAATAAGTGATTTCTGCAATTGATAAAGAAAGAAAAAAATGAAAGGCGTTTACAACTCCCTGTAATGCCGAATCAGAGCGCAGCTTTTGAGGACGACAAGGGGAGGGTACGGAAAGGAGGGTATGCCCTTCATCATCCCCAGTATCTTCTCCTCCTCCCCTCCTCCTGGTATCCTCGTCCCTTCCCCTCCTCCTTTCCTTTGCATCCTCGGCCTCCTCCTCTCTCTCCCCCTCGTTCTTCCCCCCATGGGTCCCCCCTCGTGACGTCACTCGTGACGTCACTCGTGAAGGCCTCGTGAAGTAAAGGTGACGTGAAGGCCGTGACTTTCACGTGACCTTCACTGTGCAGGTCGTGACCTTTGTCGTGACCTTCACGAGTGACCGTGACATCATACACGACGTCACGTGTGACGTCATTATGGGAAACATCTCATGATGCAACGCGCGGGTCTCACTCGTGACCCGCGCGTTGCATCATGGGACGTTTCCCATAATGCAACGCTCGGGACCCTCGTGACGTCATTATGGGAAACGTCTCATAATGCAACGCGCGGGTCGAGTGAGACCCGCGCGTTGCATCATGGGACGTTTCCCATAAAGCAACGCGAGGGACCCTCGTGACGTCAATCCTGACCCTCGTGACATCGCTCGTGACGTCACGTGTGACGTCATTATGGGAAACGCCCCATAACGCAACGCGCGGGTCACGAGCGAGACACGCGTGTTGCATTTTGGGACGTTCCCCATAATGCAACGCGCGGTTACGCCGACGGCGACGGCGACGCCGCTAAAGCCGGAAACGGGCGTCTAAGAGCTGCACTCTAAAATTCAATTGTAGCAAACCTGGCGGAATCGCAACCGTCGGAATCTCTTTCATGGTGTCCATTTAATTTGGATTGCTCCAAGCATTTATACCGATGCACAGTGGAACGTGCGCAAAAGCAGCTGTGGTCCTCCTGCTGCCCCGTGCTTCTTGTTCTGACATCTCTGACTCGCTCGTTGCGAGCAACCAGGCATCTGACACTCAAACATCTGACACCGGTTCTGTCTCGCGTAAGGTTTCAAGCGGCACACGACGACAAATGCGCAAATGCAGATCAAGCCGTTCTTGAACACGTGTCGCCATCGGTATTTAATCTGAAAGAAAGCTGCAACTTACCCTTAATTGAATGAGAAAAGTTTGAGGTAGAATATTAAACTTCACGTCTAGTCTGTCGGTATGCAAGTTCTGGGAAATGTAATAATGAAAGATGGCTCGCAATCTAGTCTCTCGTAATTGCCATTATTTGTCGTGCTGCAAATTTTATAGCGCAAGGAAATAATTTAATTCGAAAGTTCATTTCTTATCTTAAATTATACATTATATGTAACGTTAATTGCTTACTTTCAAATTCATTATAGTTTACAAACAGTTCACATTAATTATTGTAAAAATAAAAACATTATAACTCAAGAAATTATTTCATCTCTGAGACTGGGTAATTAGAAGCTACAAACGTAATATTACAACATTAAAGTGTAGTTAAATAATGGCTTTTATGTTGACATTAAATTTATGACGACAGAAAAATATATAAAGAAACTTATAAACCGTCAAAAAGAAAGCAGAACGGCATGAACAGTGGGGTTGCACCTTAAAGGAATACTAACATCCCCCAAACATTATTTTTAATATTGTGCCAGGCAATTTATAATGGTTTCAGGAGGCTACCCAATCCATATTTTGCTACAGAGTGACGCATATTGTTTTATAAAGTAAAAAAAAAAAAATTAACTGCTCGGAATTGAAGTTGAAATATGAGCACGGAAGCTCATGATCGCGACATGTGGCCGATATGTACACAGGAGGAGGAAGAAATGTAGAAGAGGAGAGAGTTGCGGAAGTCACGTGGCTGCATTCGTTTTTTTGTTCTCCAATTCTCCATCCTGTGAAGCAGACGACGACGACGAGGAAGTTGTGTGCACCGTTAATCGTGCGATTGTTTCGCACTTATATCCCTTCCACTCGATGTTTTGCGCTTGAAGATCGATTAGCCGGTACCGCGAACAGTTCCGAAGTAGCTGCCCCACGTCCGCTCGATGTTCTGCGCTTGAAGATCGATTAGTCGGGACCACGTACAACAGTTACAAAGTAGCGGCCACACGTCCGTCGCAACGTTAGTCAGTCGTGCTCCGCCATCGCGCGCTCTCGTCTCCTCCTTTCCCTACTTTTCGGCGCATAGGTTCAAGCAGACCGCTCTGCGCGCGATTACCCTGCGCTTCGCTCGGGAATTCTTTAAGGCTGAACTCCATGGAACGAGTTATGTGACGAATAACTGGCGAACGCCGCCCGACGGCACGCTCGCTTTGCGCGCGACGTAGCAGCCACTGTGTTGATTCCACGCGCAGAGCAAAAGCCGGCGGGCAAAATTCGTCGGTTATTCGCAGCATATACGTCCCATGGAGTTCAGCCTTTAGAGGGATCATGACACAATTTCGGGTTGGAATATTCGTGACTTTGCAGAGATGCCGATTCACAAGCTTCTTTGTAGCGGTGAAATTGTGAAAAGAAAAAGGGACTATTTCTTTCAGTCTTGCCTTCTCGAAGCTTGATGACGTAATTGTGGGATCGAAATCACTCGGAATGCGCTCCTCAGTGTTCCGTTGCCTTCGTGCGTTGCACACGCGGCAGTGGTTTTTCGTCGAAAGCGACCGGAATACGTCCATGCCAACTTTTTCGGAAATGGCCGTTTTCTTCGTCCTAGTCCGTGGAATTATTGTGCTGTCTTTGTTGGACGCGCTTCGACAAAGAACTGCTCATCGACGACAGCGAGGATTTTGTTAAATATGGGAGACCTTCTTCTTTTTAAACTTTCTGTTTGCGTTGCTCTGTGCTGCCCTAGCCGGATTATGAATCTATCACGGATTACATTATATAGCTGTTTACTCGTAAGTACACTGCAAGCCGGCTTGTGATAATAGTCCTGCTTCCGTCTAAATAGATAGTTTTAGAAGATCGTCCCGATACCTCCAATAACCACCCATAACAATACAATGTATGAGCAAAGGCGGCGGTGGAGTATCGGGTATCGTTATCGGAGTCGTCGGAAGAATCTACTAAAACTCTCTAATCTCCGTAATCCTTCCTGCTTGATTTATGAATTTTGTTTGGCATGAATACAGTGTAATTCTATTTAATAAAGAACAAGTTGTGTGTATTCGTAGTGGCTTAGTGAACTTCTGTGAGAGATCGAAAACAATCCCGTTTGCACGCGCGCCAGGCGCGCTTTATGTCTGCAATTAACGTGCGAGCCAATACTGCCGATATTGCCGGTTCAAACCGAGCGCTTAGGCGACGTCCGGCGGATACAGAGCGGATGCATATTCGATATCTGGACGATACCTGGCCGACACTCCGACCTGAACAGCACTCGCACGATATCTCGCTGATACTAGGCCGGTGGTGGAACGGCGGTATGCCAATATCTGCCGGATGTTGGGACGCGGTGCAAGACCGCACATTCGGCCGATATTGGAGCCGGTTTTCGGCAGACATTGCCACGACACTGGCCACGTATCGCAGTGCTGCTTGGGGACTTTCTCACGCGGGAGGAGGCGGCGGAGTGGCAAGATAATGAGCGTGTTGGGCTCTTTCGCCGGGCATTTCAATGGGTGGAACCTGACCAAAAATAATTCAAAACAAGAACTTAATGCAGATGGCTACTTTTCTCCAGCGTCTAATATTTTGACGAGTCTTACACGAAAAGTATAATTTTAGCTCGCAATTTGGACGAAGGTTCCTGCACTGCGATGTGGGGCTAATTGAATTGAATTGATTTTTATTTAGACCCTAGGTCCAGGGTAACAAGGCAAAAGACAAATTGATTCTGCCTGACGTGGCCCCATTACCCAATACTACAACTACAATATTAACTACAATATACATTAGCACCTCAAACAAAAGTCAGAAAAACATATTTTGTAGAGTGTATAAAATCGTCAATGTTCGTCTTAACTCGTTGGAAATGCAAAAGAAACCAGGTAATACAGCTCTTAAGCAATTAAAACTCTACCTGAAAGTATTGTCTAACAATTAAAAGTAGAAATTTTTGAGGTTCAAGTTATATTAATTATTATGGTAGCATGGCCGTCAATGATGTTTTCGTTAAATGTCACGATTTCTACGGCTGTTCAACTGCAGTGCAGTTTGTGTTATTGTATTTGTTTACAACGAAGTTTTGAAAACTCTCGACAATAGCGCTAAGCAGTAACTCAGCGAGGCCTTAAGATGGGCTAATCGTTACTACAATTTAAAACAAAGCGAGGCAGCGAAAAATTAGACAGGGGGCCCAAGAAACAGTACACTCCCAAGGCGCTGCAGAATGAGCGCCATTGCAGTGTCTCGTGCGTGAAATCTCTTCCTCCGATTCATGGTGCACTTTTCGTGCCGCGTTTGAATTAGTAACTACCGCGAAGAGCGAATCGACGTAAGTACAGAAGTCTCGCAAGTGAAGCAGCCGCATCAACATCGCTCCCACGCGTCGTCGAGTTGCCAAAAGCAGAACGAAACAAAAAATAAAATAAAAAAGGAACATTAATGCGACGAAACCCGAACGCAGAAACAAAGTAACACCAGCAGCTTTCTGGAGGACAGCTCGGAATAAACGCGGCGAAGGATGTCAGAAAGAGATGACAGGCGCGCTTACTACCGCGTCCATCGCGCCCGTCAAGTTGGGTCTTTCGGCTGAGACGGCTGACCGAGCAGCGGCCAAAGGTCACGTGATCGCTCTCCTCTCGATCGAAGCCCAAGCCACTGCGGCGCGCTCCGTAGTGGCGGGGATCACCGACGAATGTCAGTCAACGCGAGAGACGAAGCGAATATACTGTCGCCTCAGCGGACGATGCATCCATCCAAAGTGCCTCGATCTTCTTTCGCTTTGTCGGCCCTCCCAAGAGACATTTTGACAATGAAGTCTCGATCCAGGCTTACACTCCATTTAAGTCCGGCCGCAGCTAACACTAGGATCCTATACAAAGGAAGTCAAGCAGAACCCAAGGTGTACCGTCATGGCGCTATAGTGGTGCGCGCCTTTACTATCACAGCGGCTAAGCCTATATTACGCGCAGTGAATGGGCGTCATTCTGCGCATTTTTGTGCACGTTATCATTTTAGCCGGTCACATGCAACACGCAAAGACGGCGGGTGCCATCATATGTGTCTCATACAAAGACTCGGGTCGTTTTGAGGCACGAAGAACCCAGTACATCAATAAATAAAATTACGTACATTGGCCGCCTCTCAATTGGTTACATCGAATTTTAGCGTCGGCTGCGTTCAGACTTAACGTGACTCGGGGAGTGTGGCATTGTTGCGCGAGAACTCCGACACGGTTGGCTGCCCAGGAAGGACTGGAAAGTTGGAGGCGGCTTTAATCCTGGTGCACCTAAATCTGTCTATGAGAATATGCGCTCGAATCTTTCGCCATCGTGCAGGTGCTTCAGGCTTTTGACGAATTACTAGAATGCGATTACCAGTTTCCTGATTATACTCTTTGCTTATTAAGGCGAAAGCCTTATATGTCCCATTACGTGAAAAGGCGTCGGCGTTGTACCCGAAAGATGGCCATAAAAACACGTCATTAAGCACGCGCTGCTCAAGGTCAAAGCCGGCGCGCCTCAGAAATAAAACAGAAAGAAAAGAACGGCAACGCAGATGCTTCGCCACGGAAGCCGTGAAGCCGGCGGGGGCGCCGCGTCTGCGCAGTGGGGGGGCGTGACGTCACCGCCGGAGCTCCGTGTGCAAAAGGAAGACGTGGCGCATTGCTTGTAGGAAGGCGCTGTGTGTAGGAATGCCAAAGCATTCCTACACGTAAGCAGTCTTAAGTGGCTTTGGCGCGCTTTTCTTTGGCAACATTTCCACTTGGCTGGATGCGTGTTTATTTTCTTCTTTTGTTTGTTTTAAAGTTTAAAATATTTTTAATGGACCCCTAATTATCTTAATTTGATTGTCCGTTCTTCCGTCCGTCCGTGCGTTTCTCCGCCAATTTTAGCGGTGACATTGACGTCACGTGACCCGATATCAACCCACCTAACACAAATTCAGTTTCCCGAGAAAGTTGGCAGGAAGATTATTAAACAAACAGGTTAGCTTACTCTCTCCGAAACTATTGCACGCCATGCATTGTACACCTTAAAAATAAAACTCGCTCCCAATCTTTTGTTATTTTTTTTTTAATTAAGGTGCAGCGTGAGCTACTACTGCGATCAGGGTATTTCAGATTTAGAAACGATTATTTTCTTACGGATAATTCTTTGTTTATGTTCAACTAGAAAAACCCCGTCCAGAGCTTTCACAATGTTTAGCTTAAAAAAAAAACAACTGTCGTTTACCAGAGCTTGACAGGTTGATATCCCCGGCCGTACCGTGGCTTTATAAAAATAATCGTCTGTGCGATCAACAATGCTTGCTTTTTATTTTAGTTCTTATTCAAACATAGCCAATGGAAAGCTTCCCTTTAAGAAAATGTTATTTTTTTATTATACAGGCTGTTTTTTTTTTTTTAAGCTTAACAGATTTGTTTAAAAAAAAATCCGTGCAAGCTACACGCATGCCGTTTGTGCAGGTGAGTTAGACGGCCAGAAAGAAATAATATAAGAAGCAAATCGTGAATATAAATTGAAAATTTAACTTGAATGTGTTAATCAACTTTTTAATTAGTTGTAATAGACATGTTTCCAATTAAAAACTTATGGAGCGTCACCGAAAACCACTAAATCAGTAATTTGTTTCAATTACTTTAAACGCGTGGGCAGCGCTGTAGTGCACGCGGGCGCGTGATCACGCCGGTAGTCTTGCTGCTGCTGCTGCACAAGTGTTGACTTGAGCACTCCATCGTGCTTTGCACATACTCCATGTCTTACTAAAACTTGACTGACTTAGTGGCCTTAAGTGACGCTCCGCAGATTTCTAATTATAACCAAGAGTTCATTTTCAATAATTATAGCAATAGCTAACCGATATTAGTTAATTAGCCGACTGATTTTTATGATTAGACCCCTATACTACAGTGGCTTAAAGGGGGTAGTGTAACGAACGAAACCGGAGAGGCGGCACAGCGTTGGAAGACGGCCGCGGGTGGCGCTGGCGCTTGCAGCACCGTCGTTCCGGCTATGGCTCCGGCTTGGCCGCTTGGTCAGCTTGGCTCCGGCCAGCTCCGGCCGATTCGCAGCTGTCGACTACACTGTCGTCTGCTAGTTTCAGATTTTTATTCACCTTCAAACACAAATCATGTCGTTGGAAGTTCAATGGAAACAAATAATTGTTTTTGAGGTATTTATATTAGTTATGAAGCGTGTTAGGGTGCCTCTATCTGCCGGCCGATTGAGACACCCTAACGGAGCTGCGGATCGAAGCGCCACCTACACCGTCTTCCAAGGAGCGGCCATTCCCGATGCATGGTGGAGGCTACGCGGTAACTACACTACCCCCTTTAAGGCACTGTACCTATACCTTGTCCACCTGGCTGTAGAACTCACCTGCTAAAACAGCATTAGTGAAGCTTTCACGCTTTTTTTTTACTCTTCCCTGACCAGGGAAAATGTAGTTTCTTTCAAAGGATTTGTGCAAACGCTTCTATTTTCCTAATTTCCGTCTGGAGCAGTAGAACACGTCAAAATGTGACCAAATAGTTGTTCTTTCAAAAGAAACGGAGGTTGGCATAATGTGGGAAATATATTTTGATATGTTTTTGTTGAAAATACAATTTGATGGCGGAAGGCGTATAAATGCCGACACTTCAACAGCTATTCAAATTTAACGACGAATAAAAGAAAAGTTCAAAATACACGAAATGTGTCCCACACCCAGGGCTATTACTTCTGAAAGTTTGTTTACTCTAAAGGTGCATTCACACCGGCGATGCAATCTAGTCGCGCGATAGCTTTAGTCTCAAAAGCGACCATCGCGTAAAAAAATGCGACGCGATTTGAGCAAACGCTAGCTGACCCGACATGTTGCGATGCGATCTAGTCGCGGATTGGCTGAGCCAATCAGCGGCGCTAGAGAGCTTTTGAGGAGCCTCTTCACGCACGCCAGTGTGACCATCTGACTTTTATTTTTTACTTTTTTTTTACTTTTTTTTTTCTTTGCGATGCGATCTAGTCGCATCGCGCGACTGCTTTACATTGCCGGTATGAACGCGCCTTAACTGACGTTGTCTATTTTTGGTTCGTCGGAGAGTTAGCCTCCATAACACGTGCTCTTTTCGACGAAGGAATTCTCATATTGGGGAAACAAAGATAGTACAGCTCATAAACCTAGCAGAATGCTTTCTTTTTTTTTTCTACCTTTGTTTTGTCATAGCCTTGATTGCAGTTCCTTCGTATTTAGCATTTTTGTCCGCCTTGCTGGGAAAAGAAATCGAGCAAGCCGGTTTAGAACATTATTGGAATTATCGTGATGCTTATCGACAAACATCTGTTAAACCACGCCTATAACATCATTTACAGTGTCCACAGAGCTCTGGTGGTAAGTAAAATATGCCACAATACAGTTGAACTATATGAATAATGACATCTTTCTTACGCAGACTGACGCAAACAGTTAGCCATGTTAGACAAGTGCAACCACTGTTCCCAGGATTATGTTTTACAGCCCACCAGCTTGTGATAAAGCTCAAACCTACATTGAAATTGAAACTACAGTTCTTCGGCTATCCACAAGATTGTGGAACATATGCTTCTCTGCATTAAATTTAATTTCTCGATAGCACTTGAAAACCATCGGTCACCAGTGATCGGCGGCCTATGGAAGTCGTCAGGATAAAATTAACCGAATCTCTTAAGTTTAAAAAAAAAAACCTTGTATTTTTGTAAAGGTTCTACTGCGGACCCTTCACCTTGTAACAGCTGAGACTACTTTACTCCCAACAAATAGTACTAACGCACACATCGCGTGTGTTCTGCTTATTTTTGTCTGTGTATGTATGTGTGTGTTCGTGTGTGCGCGCTTTTCTGTGTGTGCGTCTCTGTGTGCTTGTGTGTGTATGTGTGTGTGCATGCGTGCGTGTGTATGTTCGACCGTGTGTGTCTGTGCGTGTACGTGCGTGCCTGTGTGTTCCAGAGGGTCTCCAGGTTACCGGAGATGTTCTCCATTTCTCAATTTTATTAGGAAAGACTGCGCACGCTGATATTTTCGCAAACCGGCACCCATCAAGTAATTAGATCGTGGAGTACAATTGACCTTTTGCCGAATAATTACCCAAACATCAAAGAGAGTGCCGGGAACGTAGGTACACGCGCTGCGCGGACTGGTGTCTGCAGCTGAAACTGCACTAAAACAAACATCTAAAACCAAAATAACGCGTTCTACAAGCGCCTTAGTTTGGTTATTTAACTTCGAATCTTTTGTTTGGAAATGGCGAGCGCGTGCAGGGCGTGTACCTACGTTCCCAGCATTCCCCTTGATGTTCGGCTAATTTAGCGAGAGGTCCATTAGAGCACGAAGCCCATCCAACCGACGGCAGCTTGGTCTGGGTGCGAGCTGCTCCGCGGGCGCGAGGAGGGCACTGGGCCGCCTTGGCCTCGTCCCATTGTCGCGGGGTACAGGCGCGAGAGCAAGAAAACGCGCGGCACGCAGCGAAAGCGTATGCAGGCCAGGAAGAAGCGGGCAGTGACGAAACTAAAATAACCCCGGCGGAGTGACGGCGGGGGCAGCCTCGGCGGCCGAGAAAATCAATTTCGGAAGAGTTCCGGTGGCAGCGGGCCGCTTCCCTTCGCTGCGCTGGGGGATAACAAATCGCGCTCGAATCGCGGAGGAGGCGTCCATACGTCACGTCCCTCGCCCTTCTTTCCCTTCTCTTCTTCCTCCTTCGGCGCAGCCTCCTGCGGACTCCTTCGCGCGCGGCGGATGTTCTACGTACGGGCAATGAGCGATCTGATCGCTTGTAGTCGATAACCCTCCCTACTATAGAGTCCGCAGAGGCACATTTCAGATGCGGAAAAGGTTTCTCCTTAGAGATGCCGTTACAGGTCCATAGTCCGCACCTGGTTCTAGTACGCGGCCAAAAATTTGTATACATGGTACACCTCGAAATATGCCCGCTTTATTAGCTCACGAAGAAGCTTGTATTATACAGAAATCATCATTATCATACTCTCTCATCAAAAAAAAAAAGTAAAACATGTCACTTTTCGAAGATAGTTTGCATCGCTTAAAATTGCAGATTTTAAACATGCATGGTATACGCGGACAATAGAGCGGAACATACGCTACTCTGATATAGTACGTCGTTACGGTCCATTTTGCGTGACCCCGCGGGAGCTTTCGGTGCTCGGAATAGAGTATCGTTTGACGGGTTCTACTCGCGCCTCTGGCGTCAGGCCGCTAAGCTGGTGCTGCCGTCGGCAGGACACTTGTGCCGACGCCTGACTTGACGCGAACCTTGTTCACGCGAAGCGGCCACACCATGGGGCCCTAATCTGGACAAAAGACGAAAAAGTGGGCGAGAAATCCGGCGGCTATGATTGGGCGGCGCCAAGGTCAAGTGCGGAGTCGCTTAATCACTTTTTCGAAGCCCTTTTACGCCAAGTGTGCAGGTTGGGGCCTCTGGTGTGGCCAAACGCGGGCTAGACCGCGCGTCCAAGTACACGAACGAAAGGCGCCGCTCTGAGAGTCATCCGCGTTCTTCTCCTGGTCGTTCGTTTATTCGTACCCTTTTCGTACGTGTCGAGGTAGTTGAATCGCCTTCATGGTTTCCTATGGAACGTCTAGATAGCGGTTTCCTTAAAGTTTCGTAAAAAAACAAAAAACAAAAACAGCATTGTTAATTTACATTTTTTATGCCGTTTCTTCCACCGCGTGTAAGTAAAAAGAAAGAAACAAATAAGAATAGCCCAATCGAGAAAAAAAGAAAAATACATGAAACGAAAACTGAGTTACATATGGTACGTGTGTTCAAATATAAACTCAAAGTGTGACACGTGAAGTAGTCGAGTATTTGTGTTGAGTAAAACATACTTTTTGAAGTGACATGAAATTCCTATTGGCGGCTCGATAGTCACTTCATTGAATACACAGATTTTTTAAGTCCTCAAGATGCAGCGAGGCTCCGTCGAAGAAATATTGCTCGAAAAATAAGGATTGATCGAAGAAATGTACGTGCGGCGAGAGCACCTCCCCCGTATGGAACCTTTCCACATTGGTTGCGTCACACTGTCACAGATGTCATTCTCGTGCAATGTTTCCATTCTTCAATATCGATGTCCCGCGGAAGTTTCCCCTTTCATTGCGAGTGAAGGCCAAGATAACCGGAGTTAACCCAGCCTTTGACACCGACAACAGGGCGAATGTTCGTATTGTACGCGCCACCGAGAGGGAGTTGGCGCTGCCCTCACTTGCGACACCCCCCTCCTGGGAGAGAGCCTTGGGGGAACGGCCTGGGGAACGTTGAACCCTCCTTTTATTGTCTATTTCCGTTACTTCCTCTATACAAAAAAAAAAAAAGTTTGGCGGATGTCGGCGGGCAGGTCTATAGCCTTTTCCAAGCTTTCAACGCCAAGTCTTCTTCCCACAGCTGAGAAGTGTAACTCGTGAAAGCAACCGGCAACAACGAGAAAGAAGCGAGTGAGGAGGGGTGGGTAGCAGAATGAAGGGACTTCTCCAACGTCACGAGGGAATGGTTGGTAGAGTCATGAGAAGGCAGGAGTCGACAATCAACGCTGAAAAGGGGCACGTGAAACCGCCGCCAGTGCCCTCCGGGGCATCGAGCGACCGATGCGGGCGGGAATGCCTCGCTGCGAGCCGCGGCTGGCAATAACCCGGCAAGCCGCAGTGACCGGGTTTCTTCGAGGCCCTTGACTGTTGGCCCCAGCGGCCAGAGGAAATGCGATTGAAACAGTAGTTCTTTCTCATCCCCACATCCACACGACAGGCCATTATCTGGTGCTTGCAGAGATTATGTAGATCGGGCAACGGTGTAATAGTATAGTATAGTTGAATATAGACCCTTTTGCTGTTTACAAACGTGAACTGACACTCGCGTCCCAAGCGTGTTCCAGTCGCACCGTCTTTGCAAGCCGGTCAAGCTTGCTTATGTCCCCAGTACTAGAAAGCATAAATGCTACACGGACAACAAAGTTGGAGATTTAACGAGGGCCTTCGGCTGTGCAATATTACATCTTGGAGGAGTCAAGTTGGTATACAAAAATACTAAAATTTTTTTACAGATCTCGCACTCCTTCGTTCTTTTGGAGTTCACGTGGAGAATCGGGGGTTAAACGTTTCATCAACATTTCAAGCAGCGGTCTTAAGGTGTCCTTTGTTCATTATTTTTATTAACCGGAAGTTCTCTGGGACGTCAAAGACTGGAGCGCGTCATGGTGGCGTTTGTCATAAAAAGGGTCTACTCTATAGTCTCCGGTGTATCCTTTCTTCCGATTTTACTTGGCTTACTCGTGTTCTGGCCATCAGGCGACGCGACATTTCATTTTGGTCATGGCTAAGCTGCCGCATCCTTCCTTGCATATTCTTAATGGTAATAATATTTATTCCTGCTTTGAGTAACCGCGACGACGCAGAGAGGCTAGTGGCCAGTACGCATGCGGGGCCGCATAATACTATGGTGACGGATCATACGATGCAGGGAATTTCTACATATAGACCATCTTTTTTTGTGTGTGCAAGTTGTCATGTGGATGTATGACTTAGTTTGGTTGGACGGCAAAAACTAAAGTCAATTGTTCATGCATAACTACGATAAAACTCTATAACCATGAGAAAGGTGGAACTATAGGCAGGAACTCCTTGAATTCTAGCACCTTCTAATCGGTCAATAGAATGATTTGCTCTTTTTTCCCAACTCAGCGACGTAAAAATTCAACATGGACGAAGAAACGGTCTTTAGCTGTGTGTTCAAGCGCGCTGCGCGGCACTGTTAGCGCGTACACGATATCGGCGATTTTGTTCTTTAATATTACTTCGAAAGGGTATTGTCCGGCACCACATTTCGTCGCCTAGGTCACTACACTTGGTGAGTACTTTCCAACAGCGTAGTGTTTTGACGGCATGCTCTAAGTTTTACCTGCAAAACAGAAAAGTCGGCAATCGCATGTTCGCGCTAACATCGTCGCGCAGTGAACAGCTTTGTCTTTGTACACACAGCAATCGCCAAGTGACGGAAGTACGAAAGTGTAAAATTATATAGAAAGGTCAAGTCTCTAAAAAGTGTAAAAGCGCCGCAAACAAAAAGAACTAAGACGAAGTGAGACAACCCCAGGAACAAGTCAACACAATTCTCCATTGAATAAACAATTTACAGCATCATTCAGCAAACCCACAGACCTGTGAAGTAGTTCCTAAAAACGTTTGATCAAACGTTTTAGAATTTTGATAGGTTCAACTTATCATAGCTTGAAGCGTGTACGTTTTTATAAAATAAAAAATAACACGCCTGAAATGCACATACAGAATTTTCATTATAGGTGCAGGAAATTATTCTGACGCTGAGGGGAGAGACGAATCTTTTTTTATATATATTTTAACTGCGGTTCTTGCGGTAACAATCAAATATTGCTGCAGTGTTCAAATTTTACCGCCTTCCAATCGATAAACAAAACAATTTGGTGGACACTGTAGTCAACAATAAATCCCTTCCCAAATGTCTGAAGGCAAATTTCATATGCAGTAGCCCGTCGCGCGCGAGGCATGACATCTGCTTCACGAAAAGCATCCTTTTAGTTGTTTGCCGTTCATTATTACGTGGCATTTTACATCATATAGTTCGGCAATTGGCGATTATCAACCATTCTCAGTGTTGGCAAATTTAACGCAGTAAACTTATACCTGCATTCCGTAAACTGAGATGCACATCTATTGCACAGGAACTCCAGAAAGGTGAAACTTGGCGTATTCATTTCAGTATCCTTATTTAGGACCAAGAACAATGCACCCTTTTGAAATGAACTAAGAAATCTTTACAAAGTGCGTATTGAATCGTGAGTTCTAGCCAGGGGCGGATTCATGGGTCAGGCTTGAGTGTGGAAAGATCTGAAGGCAGGGGCGGAGCATTGCTGAACTCTTTTCTGTTTACCGAATAATTGCCCGCTTCACCAAAAAATAAACATTTCCCTACGAAAAAAAAATAAATAAAGCTGATGAATGTTTTCTTTTTTTTTTTCATAAACCAAGTCGTTCTTGAGAGGCGTACAGCAGGCGGTCGCGACTTCCCCTCTCTACAATCCGCCCTTGGTTCTGGCACAAGCAAGCAGAGCAGCACGTGAGTGTAACGAGCTCGATGCTCGATTTACTGCTGTTTACAATTCACTGCGGTCTATTTCTGTCCTTCGCTCCTGCGGGAAACGCTTAGACCTTATCGTGATGCGCCTTTGTTCCCAAATGGTCACCTTCCCGTACGAAAACTCGACAATGGTGTGAAGTTTATGTGCCGACAAGGAGGTCCACATCGCACGATTCTCTTCGATGTTTTCTGTAACCGTTAGCGCGTTGAGTGAAAGCGCACCACATATTACGTATTAAAAAGTTGAGAAATGATGTGTATAAATTATTTGGCGACCGGAAAAAGGGGTCAGCCCGCGTCTGACAAAACTCGGTGATTGAAGTGGAAATAAGTTGACTCCCTATAACTAGAATAATGTAGATAGTTTAATGAACAATAAATAACTAGTGCCGGTAAATTCCAGAAATAAAGATGACCATTTCTGACGCAAAAACGTTCATGAATAAAACGATATAATGTCAGGAAATTCGGAGGTTCACAGGGGCACTGCGAGGATCGACAGACGAAAAGCCATCGGTAAGGCTCCCCTCTGCATGGCAGAGGGGAGCCTTACCTTACGGGTATTGGCTGCACGCCAAACGCAAATATGATTTGAGTAGAAGCACATTCGCAATTTATGAACCACCAACATGGTTTCGGTAAAAGCATATTCGGAGATTTCTGAACGACAAATATGCAGCTCCCCAACCAATACGCACACGAGGCAGGTATCGCTGGACGCGCTACAAGTGCCCTTTATCTACTAGTCAAGCCCGTCGCAAGTCTGCAACGAGGAAGGTAGAACCGCGAGTAGGTTCCCCAAGGGGGCCGAGCTGTCCGCCTCCGGAAGCACGCACGGCCGCCGTTGGCTCCGTGCGGCTTTACGCGCGTGACTCCGAGGTCCGGAACGCGATGCATCCTATCCGGCGGGAGCCGTTCGGGCACGAGGGCCGACGGGGGGCTACGTGCTCGCCGGGACAACCCCGAGCGACGGCAGCCGCAGCACCGTCTTCCCTGGGCAGCGCTTCATCCATCTTTGATGCGACGGCGCCAATCGATGGCGAGCGCTCGCTCCGAGGCGGAGCACACCGACGCGTGCGCACGCGGCGGGCCTCGGAATTCGGGACGATTGCTCTTTAGTTCCGGGCGGCTCTGCCCTCACGGCCATCGGCGAGAACATTCAGCGGCCGTGGGCGCTGCAGTGGCCGCTGGAATGGGTCTTCTACGCAGATGTCGGGCCTCATGTATCCGGAAATCAGAAACGCGTTTTGGATGGCCTTCTACAAAAGCATAAGCTTGTCTCGATCATTTTGATAGACCGGGGAAGCACGGAAGGCGTCGTGCACGAATTATGGGTTCTCGTTAAAATGACGTTATAAAGAAAAACAGTAAAGGAGAACAGATCTCCGGATCTTAGTATATATTGTCTTACGGAGACGGTGCACATGCATTATGGGTGCGTGCTCATTTGTTATGCATGCTCGCGGGATGCTTTGGGTGGTACCGAATGCGTTGCATGAACATGCATGCACTCCCCGGGCTTATCAAAATGATCGAGACAAGCTTAATGCATCCGGGATCCGTGAGGTCACATGAGAAGCTACGCTTTGTTATTCGGAAGTCAACTACTTACGCCGACGGACACCTACTACCGCAGGATCCCCCGGGTCATACTTAGTCCCCAGCTGCTTCCGCTCGTTTTGATCTGGACACTTGGCCTAAGAGTCGGCGAGAAATTCGACCGGCATGATTGGATGGCGCCTAAAGTCAAGCGCGGCGCCGGCCAATCATGGCTGCCGGATTCCTCGCCGCCTTTTTCACCGCGTGTCGAGATTGGAGTCCCTGTTCGCTTTCACGGCGCCGAGCAAAGGTGTCGTCAGTGTTGTACGGAACGGAGTTACAAGGAACGGCGTTTCTGGAATGCGTTCTTTCTAGGAGGAACGAAGGAAAGCCGCAGTTCCACTTTGCATCGGTGGAACTGGAACGGGAACTCGTTACATTTTTACTGAAACGGCAAAAGGAACGGCGTTCCTTTTTTTTTTTTTTGTTCGTCCAGTGCGATAAGTTTCATTTTATTTCTAAGAGAGAAATTCTAAAAAAAGTATAAAAACGATATAATTACAAAGAGCACGGTCTCTGTAACGTTTTTGTTACTTATCGCATACCTTGTTACACGTCCAAACTTGACTGTAGTTGTCCAGACAATACTTGCGGACAACATTCTGCGGCTATACAGTCAAAGCAATGGGCGAACGTGCGCTTGAGCATATTGAGCACCCATTTAAAGGGGCCATGAAACGAATTTTGGGCTGGGATGAATGATTTTAAATTGGTACTTTTCTAATCGCATATCTATCGTTTAGTTGGCCAAAAGAAAGAGGGTAGAAAGTCAAAAGCCAGCTTTCCGATACGAACATTTGAAAATATAGTGGACTATTTTGTACCTTCTTTCCTTCGAAAGCTCTCCGCCTTTTCACTATGATACATCCGCGGTTCCCAAAGCGCGTCAGCGGTGCCAGCCTGACGTCAGCCGGGCCCAGCTCACGCATTGGACACAAGAACTGCGTCACTCGGACGTATGCGCTCGTCAACAATCAATCGGTCGACGAATATTCGGATTCGCGTTCGTGGCCAATGAGTGCCCTAACGGAACTTATCGTCACTGGGGAATGACAAGCTTTATAGTGTGCATAAAAAGCACGGTGGAAGCTAAGAGTCATCGCGCCGGTGCCGAAGAATGTCACGACAACGTGATTTCACAATTCGCATTTGAGTTGAGGATTAAAGCTAAGGAGGAAGAAGGAGGAAAGTCGTTTCATGACCCCTTTAAAGGAGCGGTGCAACGATATTCAATTGGAATGTTTTTCCCGTTACACGAGCTTACTGGCACTAGTGGGGCTCAAGGATACTCGCACGCAACGCCACTGGCCAAGAAACTCCTTTGTTGCGGTGTAATTTCAAGGACAAAAGCGATCATTTTCATTCAATCTCTTCTTTGAAAAATTTGATGACGTAACGTAGGAATCGCAGTACACCCCAAAGACGATATTTGAATACGGTTCATGGATTGTACCCGATCATTGCGTGAGCACTCGATTTGGGCTCGTGAAAATTACTAGCTCGAGAAGCATTCGGGTAGTGGCCCGTGTCCAATCGCTGCAACGACGACAATAGCCGAGCCATAGCAATGTCTGGAACTCAGCGCGTGCCCTGAGCTTTGCCAACCCCAGCGCGTGGCTATGATCAACATTGGCGGCATATAATCGGCTCCAGATCACGTGGCCTCTTGTTCTGGCTGCGAGTTGAGGGGGTGAACGCTGCTAGTTTTTCTTTAATTTTTTTTCTGGGACTTCTCCTGCGTGGGGTGAAAAACGAACGCGTGTTTCATAAGTCATTAACGTCAGGGATCCGTTCCAAGCGATATTTGCGCAAAGTACAAAAATTGTTGCATCGCCACATTTAAGCTGTGCACGGGTTCTCTTCACTTCTTCTGAAAAGGCTCTCCTAGAGTATTGGCGACGTGCGCGACCGAAAGCGTCGCTGTGGTCGTCCTTCCACGATTGGCAAAACGTTGACTATGACGTCAGAAAAGGATTTATCATCGACGGAAATAAGAGGAATGAAAGAACTTTAATTTTGACGGTGTTGGCAGTGTTGCTTTGAGAGCGCAATGATTTTGAGCTTCCACCATGCTAATTACGAACACCATCGAACTTGTTGTTCGAACAATAATGACGTCACGAAAGGGAACCATAGGAGGGCGCCATCAAAACGTCTCGTCGCTAATAGCGAGTATTTACTGTGCTGGTGGCTAGCTTCCGCAATTCTTTTGCAACGTGCATTCTGCACCATCAAGATCGCCGGTCTTAGCAGGCTATTAATGTGAGCTAGTTTTGGGCATGCGCTCTAAACATCGCCCTCATATATGGCGTCCAGTAAATGCCCCAGGCAGTTGTGAATGGGTGGAAACAAAAATGGCCACCTTCGTTTTATTATTATCATTTTACATCAGCGCATTGGTGGCAAGAGTAGATGTTACCTTTTAGACACCCTTGGGGTTTTGCCACCAATGCCCGCACTTGCTTAGCTTCATCATCGCCACCTTTATTCACCTTTGTTTGTTTGCAAACAATCTCGCTGCCGCCCACTATCGGCGGACCCCTGCGCGCTTCCGGTTTTCCTCTTCTTTTCCTCTTGTCACACATCCTTTTGTTATTTGTACTACGTTCTACAAAGCGCGCAGGTTCTTACAAACCTATTACAGGTACCTCTCCGAAGGAAAATCTTCTTTTCCGATCGCTGTGTGTTACTGAAGAAGAAATAAATACACTACCGGAAGTCTACTGGGGCACCAAATACTGTGGCTCCCTCGTGGTACCAACTCCCACCGAATGCGGTGAATTGGCTTTGCATCTCAGTGAACAATGGCGAAGTTGATTTCGCAAGCCTAACAAATCAGCTGAAAAAAAAGCAAAAAAAAAACAACTGAAAGGTCACGCGCGATGCGAGCAACGAATTACGGGGACGTTCTTTACGCTCCACACGGGATGTTTTCATATTTCGTTGCACGTTTCCCGCCTGGAGTTTCGCTGAAGATAATAAAGTGCACTCTCTCTCCCTCTCTCGCTGAAGAGATTGAGAAAGAGAGAGAGAGAGAGAGATAGGGAGGTTGGTACCGTCGCGTGCCTGCCCTCGCTTACTGGCCTGCCTTTCCTACGTTGCCTCTAAAAGACAACACCCCAAGGTTACCTCAGTCTTCTCCTATAGCTGTTTCTATACAGCCAGTTCCAGATATTTATTTTAGCTACGTGTAGGATACCACATGTGTTACAACAAGTCTATACGACGTATAATAAAACTGCGTGACTGATGACCTATTTTCTGCCGAGTACTGTGCAGCTGAAGGCGCAAAACTGCCTGCTGAAAGTGCTGTTTTGGTGTGCAGCGCGGTAGCTTCTACAGGCCTGTCCTGTGTACGGCACCGGCGGGCATGGTACAGGGCTGCACGGTGCCTGCATGGTACAGGTGCAGTATACAGAACGACAGCAGCGTTTTCACCCTGTACCGAGGTTCATGGAGAAGAGGTAACTTTTCCACCCATTAACGACCACTTCTCGGTCCCCTCTGTCGGAATCCAACGTCTTAATTCAGCCCGCTCACGTCCTATGTTATAGATGCCGCGAACGTTTCTCGAACCAAGTGGTTCGAAAGGTTCGAAAGTGTTGAAAAATGTAGAACTGATCGAATAAAATATTCGACGATTTTCAAACTTTCGATTGTTGGCGCTCAAAACTTCGATTGTTTTCGTAGTTCCGAATTTTTCGCGCTATGGAATTCGAGAATTTTCTAATTTTCAAACTTATACGCTAAGAAATTCGACGATTTTTGAACTTTGGAGTTAACAAGTTAAAAAGTTCGACGAGCTTCGAGCTTCTGAACAAAGGTTCGACGAAGTTCGAACAAAGTTCATCCCCATAGGTTCAAGGCAACACATATCAATAACCATAGCCTCCTCTATACTCACAAAGCCTGGCAGTGCGACGACGCAGCCATAGAGTGCCCGGTCGCAGATTTGGAGCGCAAATATCTGGTAGCACAGAGCATCAAAGAGCCATTTCTCGAAGAACCTGGACGTCAGCGCACAGATTTTGCAGCGACGAGGACTCGAAACAAATTTGTTCGCTCGGGAAAAGTGTGTTTCGGCGTCTCGCCGCAGCGGGGCGCCAGTCACGTGGCTCTCCTCTCATCTGTTGTCTGCCGCTCCACCTTTTCCATTTCGGCGGCCGCTTTTTGCCGCGATCTGCCAGGCTTGGTCAGTATCTAGGAGGCTATGAAATAACACATGGTGCCAATGTGTGAAGTGGAGTGGAAATTGCACTGGAGTTTTACTTAGCTGATCGTGTCACAAACGACTCGCTTTTAAAGCGCTGAGTCATCTCCTTGTGGTGGTCTATTCCTCGTACCTTGCACCCTTTTCTACCGACTTCCGGGGGCGTCCTTTATAATTGTTTTTGAACGAAAGTCCCCCGATTTTCACGAGTAAGTAACTGGTCGGTGAAAGGCGCGCACGGAGCGCGACACCGATGCTATACAGCCAACGCTGTGTAGGCGCTTACCTCATTATCATTAATAACCACATGGTTACTAATGAGGAAGAAAAGTTCCGGGCCGTGGCAATATGGTTAGCCCAATGACAACCGGTGTATTTATTTTTTTTTTGGGGGGGAGGGGGGGGGGGGGGAGGGGGGGAAGGGAGTACTTGTCCTCTAATTTAGTTTGGTGGCATTCTACTCAACCTTGACTTGTGTCGAGTGTTGGGACTGCGCCCAGAGTTTTTATCATCTCAGGGGTCATCCAACTAAAAATAAACGCTCAGAGCAACTTAAAAATATCGGGAAGTTTGGATGTCTTTATGTGCCTGCGTTATCCTGTACATTTAGCTGTGTTATGGCCGCATCGCATTTAGGCGACGTTTGATCGGATTGGAGCTAGTTTGCAAAAACTTGAGAAGAATGCTCACCAGAACGCCTCGGGACTTTTCGATGAACCATTCAACCAGTTCAACCCTTGTTTCATAAGTTACGACAAAATAAAGAGTAATGCAAATAATATCCTTTACTGCATTACTCTTTATTAATTTATTACTGCATTACTCTTTACGGCACAAGAGAAATCTGCAACGCTTTCAGTAAAACTTGTAGCACATTTCGCGAGTTTTTAAGAGCGCAGCTCTTAGGCGCCCGTTTTCGTGTTTCGCGGCGTCGGCGTAACCGCGCTAAATTTAGCGGGAAAATGGACGTCACGTGACCTCAACACCAATTCAATTCCCCGCTAAATTTTGCGGAGAAATTCAGTTTCTCCGCTAGATTTAGCGGACAAATTCAGTCTCTCCGCTAGATTTCGGGGAATAATTGACGTCCCGTCACTTCAGCACGAATTCGATTCCCCGCTAAATTTAGCTGGGTATTGAATTGGTGTTGAGATCACGTGACGTAAATTATCCCACTAAATCTAGCGGAGAAACTGAATTTGTTCATAGGTGAGGTGAGACCAAGTCATGTGACGTCATTTTCCCCGCTAAATATAGCGGGTAAACTAAATTGGAGGAGAAGGGGATGGGGGAGGAGGAGAAGGAGGAGGCGACGAGGGGAGGAGGAGAGGGCATTCCCTCCCCTCCGTACCCACCCCTCCTCCTCCTTAAAGGACACATGCAAAGAAAAAAAACATTTTTTTTAAACAGCTTAAATGAAAAAAGGATATCATAAAACGATTTTACAACGAAGAAAAAAAATTTTAGAGCTATATTTACGGCGCTATACGAATTTGTAGTTGGCGCCCGCGGGCGCCGCGGAAAAGTGGCCCTTATTTATCACGTGACGGGCCCATATTTGTCACGTGGTGCTCGCACTCTTTCGGAAGCTTCCTATGGCCTCTAAAAGTAACTTATTCATCTTTATTTAAAGTATAACAAAAAACTAAGATGAATAAGTAACTTTTAGAGCCCAAAGGAAACTCCTGAAAAAGCGCAAGCAGACGTGATAGACCTGTGCGCCGGTCAGATGACGGCGGCGGCGCCCCGAACCAGACGAACTTGTGCGGCGGCGGCGACGGCGGCGTGGAGAAACGCGTTGAAGCGGCGTTCGCACAACGCTCAGCGTGCGGCGGCGGCGTCGCTTTACGGCTCCGGCGACGCAGGGCGGTGGCGCGCGGTCCTACCACGTGACCAGCGGCGGCTCCGGCGGGCGCCAACTACAAATTCGTATAGCGCCGTAAATATAGCTCTAAAAATTTTTTTTCTTCGTTGTAAAATCGTTTTATAATATCCTTCTTCCATCTAAGCTGTTTAAAAAAAATGTTTTTTTTCTTTGCATGTGTCCTTTAAGAGCTGCCCCATAATTTCGGATTACAGAGCTTCGTGACGTCTTCCTTTATTTTTTTTTTTTAGATGAATCCATAAAAACTTAATTCGAAACTGCTGAATTTGGTCTCTGTCCATGAAATTCAGACTTCAATCTCAAAATTAAAAGTTTAAAAATTTCTAGACCTTTACTTCGAAGAAATTAGAAATCTCAGATTTTTCCAACTTGAATATTAATTAAAATTTGAACTGCTCAAATTTTTCGAACATCTGCAAGAAAATTGGAAATATTCGAACTTTTAACTTTAAGAAAAATTTTCATTTTTTTTTTTAATTTGAATTTTAACGGGGTTTTAGAGTTGCGAACTTTTCGAATTCGACCCTTGACGAGGTTCGAAATTTTCTAAACCTTTCGAACTCGACCTTCAGGAATTTCGCGGCATCTCTGTTTGACGTCTCGCTGTCATGGAACAGGCGTTGAATGTCGCCATGAGAGCCACGAGTTCATCGGAGGACCGAGTGACTCGACTGCCTTTTGGAAAGAGTTATCGGCGTTTCTCATGACGCCTCTCGGCTCTCGCTCAGCGTGGCTTTCTCCCGCTCCGACCCAGAAATAGTCACGAGGCCGCATCGAGACGAGGGGCACTTGCGGACCCAACGCCGTGGGCGCCTCTGTGCGCGCCCGAAAGTCGGCGCCTGTCATCGTCGGGGGACCTTCCTTCGGGTGACGGGTCAATGGACCAACGGCAAAACAGCCACTCGTCGCCCCGGCTTCGAGTCGATTCACCGGTTAAGTGCGGATGCCGTATTTTCAGAAGTGCAACGAGGATGCTTTGTTTGCGCGTAAAACGTAACGCCCTATTTGACTCTCGGAAGTAGTTCATTCCCCAAAGTAGTGGAATATCATAATCGAATGCTGCTTTATAAAAAACCGAACTCTTACTATGGGTCGTCTTTATTCATTTTTTTTTCATTGTGTGTCGTGTTAAGAGTATGCAACCTCTTTTTTTTTTTAATAGCATCGTTATTGCATTGGTTTTAACCTAACGTAGGGTTTTGCATTCTGACGATAGGCACAGCTTTATTGTAAGCCCTCGTCAATTATATTATGCACTGAGGCGAACGTTCCTGAAAGGCCTGCCCAACGGATGAATAGCCGGGAATGACTAGTCGCCGATAATGTTTAAAAATCGAAAATACAAAACAAACCATTTGCTCTGGGTAGTTGGAGCTAGTATGGTTGGCTTTTCCGATTAATTGTGCATTTAGGGTATTTTTCACAGTATTCAATTTAGAAACAACGCATTTTTATGTGCTTTTCATGAGTTTTGTGAGACCTGAGGGCAGACATGCACGTAACTCTTTATTAGTAACAAGTTACTCCTACCTCGTTACCTTTTTTTTCTATAACGAGTAACGCATTTAGTTACTGTTCTAGAAAAAAGAACGAGTAACGTGCCTGGTTACTTCTGCGGCCGAGTAACAATTAACGACATTTCCTTACTTCCGAGGAGTATTGGGTACAACACCGTTTAAACAGCCTCGTTTTAGTTCTAACTTCAGTATGCGTCTGTTGCGACCAAGACAGATGGGCAACCCGAGAAACAACCAAACCTCTTGACAGTACAGCAACGTTTATCGCTGAACACGTCCGTCGAACTTTACAGCTGAAAATGTCCTTCACCCAGCGAACACGAGAAGGTTCGTTGGTTGAACCTCCTGGAATTGTGTACAGACCGAATGTAAACCCGGAGGTTGCCAACACGGGAAAGTACAGAAACCATTGGCAACTTGGAGCTTTAGAAGCAGCAAGAACAAAAGAGAGAGGGGAATCCCAGATTCACCAGCCCTTCCTGATGCACAACACTGCCGTTCTTTCGAGCGCGTCAGTAGAACGACTCTTCAGCGTCATCGGAAATGCATTTTCGAGGAAATGAGGAAACATAACTGATGAAAACTTCGAGAGGCAGCTACTGCTTAAGTGCACGACTACTGAAAAGAAAACAACAAACCATGCAACAAAATCACTTTTGTATTTGGTGATCATAATTAACGAGAAACGTAACTTACCACATTTAAAATAAAATAACGCGTTCTTTTTGAGGATCGGTAACGAGCAACGTATTTAGTTACCTTTTGAGCGAGTAACCAGAAACAGAATTTAGTTAAATGTTGGGGGTAACGTGTAGATGCCTGGCTGACGCTCACTCAATTTTCATCATGTGATGTATCGCATAATTTTAAATGGTTGTATAATGTTCCGCAACAACCATCCCTGTCAATGTGTGTCCCACTGCCGCGGATTTGCGAAATAACGCTTCAGACCGTCAAATATTCTGGGCCTCACCCCCCCCCCCCTGTGCTACACGGACACAGAGCGCTACGATTTGACAATGTGAGGAGTGCGTGGGTCCCGTAACAGCACTCACTTCGCGTCAAATTGGGCAACGTTAAGTCGTCCCTGGCCGAACCACTACATGTGCTTTTTGTCATAAATGGAAGAAGTGCGGCTCCAGCATGGATGGTACTCCCTCCCTGCCCAACACGGAGTACATGCGTGAGTCTTTGCTCACTGAAGCCTTGCACAATCAATGGAAGGATACAGAACCTTCGGGATTTTCGGCTAATGTATCGCATATTAAGAGCATCATTAACAGCAGTGGGAGTTTGCTCTCGATTTCGTGGTTGTGAAATCCACCGCGCTTTTGTTTTGCCGCACGGTCATCGTGGCAACTACGAAATCACGAGTAACATTTCCTTATTTGAATCAGGCTTAGGAAACGCCCAATGCGTCAGAGCGTTTATTCGCACGCACGCGAAACACGTAGGAGCGAACAATCGCACGATCCTCGGTCACCGTGAACCCAGGGCCCTGCCAGGGCGCTTCGGCCCGACCAGGTGTTGGCCCCAGGTGAGCCGGCAACCTGCAATTAACCGTTCTACTCGCCGCGGTCGGGCACGGGCCTCACGCCCATCGATCCTCTTTTGGTACGTGCCTTTTCGTGCCGTTCTAGAATCGCCGAGTTCCGAAGTATCCACCCTCGGGGCGTCGCCATTGTTCCGCTAGAAGTGATGCACACCCGGAGTTGCTAGAGTTTCCCCAGGGGAAAAAGCGCCCGTTCTGAGGGTGAACAATGGAAGACAACGTTTCCTTTTCGAGGCATTGTTTTTCATTCTTGTTAAAGTGGCGATGATAATGGGAGACCTGTCCAAACTCGTGAGAACTTTAACGGGGGGGGGGGGGGGGGTCTAGCTAGATTCAACTATGGACCAAAACGTGGTTTACAAACAAGTTCGGGTTTGCCTCCCCAAACGCGAGATTCACGTAAACTTTTATCCCTGCCCTTTTTCGGTGCATGTCTACGATCATGAACCAACTGGCCCAAATTTCCACATGAATGCGAAGTAAAGCGTTAGCGCACGCGTGCCGCGCCGACTGCACCGCTGCCGCATCGGCCAGCGGCTTGATCCAGAGCCTTATTGCCGCCAGTCACCCATCCCCGTGATGCGCAAAAAGTCCGCTATCGAGGATATCGTGCATTCATACGCCGGCCTGACGTCACGTAAATCGTCATGGCTGCTGCTTTTCCCCGCTGGTCCACGAAGCGATACGATTGCGGCTGTTATCTGATGACGAATATTTAGCGCACTCTTCGCTATAGGATTCCAATACTGATTTCGATTATTTCCGTCCCTCTCGCGCAGCTCTCTCTCTCTCTCTCAAGCTGTAAGTGGCACCCTCGAGAGCTCGTCCAGTCCGACCGTTCCCCACTCCATCAAAGAGTAGGGCAGATAGCCTTCTTGAAAGTTCCTCGAGTTGCACATTATCCGAGGCCGGGGGGACTCCAATCAAAGCGCCGCTGCCGCTGTACAGGTGGCCGAGCAAGCACTCTACTATTCCGCTCGTCCCTAAGCTGACAGTGGAGGGGAGCTACGGCCTCGCAGCTGGACCAATCCACCGCCTCCCTTTAATCACCTGACCCCAGTCCTCTGCGCGAGGGTAAAGGCGGGAGCCTGATAACGGGACAAAGAAACAGACGTACGGCTGGTCCAACGAGCACATAACTTCCACCGCGCTGTCAAGTTAGTGATGAACGGAGTAAACTGCACCGCGGCGCCGGTTGATTAAGCGAGTGGCCCAAAGCGGGCATTGCGAAACGCTCGTACACGGGCCGAGCCGCAGTTTCCGCCGCAGGCTGCCCCGACGTCCAGCTGACGGGCGTTACGGCCGTCACGCGGTCGAACGAGGCGGCGCAGGCGTCTGAGGTTTTGCGGCACGGGTGCTCGACAGGCTCTCGGGTTCGCAGCTGCGAGTTCTCACGCATAATTTGCGGAATGGCCTGAGGCTCGGTTGCGGCCGCGGGGTCTGTTTAAAAAACATGAGACGGGTATCGAGTCGTCGGAACTCGTGCCCTTGCCGGCGTATCTTACGAGCTCTGCACTAAGAAGAGAATTGAATGTGTCTAAAAACAAGTACTGCCCCCGTTTTATCCTTATATAAGTTTTATCTGTCTTTAACGATTGTTCAAAGTTTAGGAGCTGGCAGAAATAGAAAATGAATGTGCAGATTCGGTCTGCAAAACTGTCGTGTTCTTCTTGGCATACTGTGGCCAGCAGCTAAATATTAATTTTTTTTTTTTTTTTTTTTTTTTTTTACAGATGTTATTTGCACATTGTTCTGTTTAGGTGACCCAACTGACGCCAAACAATTCAGCAGGCCAAGAAAGGGCTATAGCACAACGAACAACAGGAAAACTCAATGACAAGAATGCTATACTTGCAATGGTATCTCTTCACGTAAGTTGAAAAGGAAAGGGGGGAGGGGGGATTTTCCTACTCGGTAGTAGTGCCTCTGACTCCAATAAACACCATAGAGCGAAGGAAACAAAACCTTCGAGGTTTTATGGTGTAGTGGAAAAATTCGCGAGCACTATACCGGCGCCATTGCGTGGCGCGTAGTAAATATATTCTGATGCTCAATTTTCGTTAAAAAAAAAAAAAAAAAAAAAAAACGGTTTTCATCGAGTTCCATTTTCAACGTTCGTACGTCTGGTACGCGATAATTCCTTCAGTCCCCAGAGACACCAACTTGTGCAAACTGGACCGTGCAAATTATGCGCTGGCCCACGGCCGGGTGAACACGGCAACGGTCATCGCGCAGCAGGCATCGATTAACAACGAGCGTTCCTTGGCGCTCGGCAGTTCCCGTACCTGTCTCCGCTGGCGCACATTACTCAAGGCCGGTCTGGAGAGTGTCGACGCCCGGCCGATGCCAAAGCAGTGCTCCTGCCGTTGGTTGCCATGGCAACCCTGGCCAGACACTGGCGGCCGCCGCGCTCGGTCCGAAGCGAGAGGCGACCAGCGCAAGCTATGCGGGGCGCAAGTCCGTCTGCTTCTTTTGCTGGGGTTGTGGTGACATCAGAAAAACGCCGCGCTCCATTTGGTTCTGATTGAAGGATAGTGGGTAAACCTTGAGGCAAGCTGCCTTGAGGTCTACCCACTATCCTTCAATCGGAGCCAATCAGGGCTCGGCGCTCCTACGTCACCACAACTCCTGCAAAAGAAGCAGACGAACATTGTCCGGTAGCGGCTAATGACACGCCTACAAAGGATTTAGGCGTGACATACGCTATAATTTGGCATGACAAGTGACATTTCACACGACAGCCGCGTCACACTCAGGCATTTTCTCATCTCCTTAAATCACTTAGGCATCGCAAGGGCGTACGCAGACGTGGCAGTGGGAGCTCTGTACTGTATTGGTGCGTTACAGCTGTTTGTCAATCTGAAAATGTAACACCTTTAAAACGAGTAACGGCTAAAGTCGCAACACAAAAAAAATAATAGGCTTAAAGTTCTAAAGTTGAAGTCGCGCCGGAGGCTGGTGGAAGGAAGTCGGAAGGCTCCACCTTAGCTTCAACACTTAGACATAGGGGCGGAAGGATGGGCATATTTGTAGATGGTGGGTCGGCGATAACGTTTTGATTGGCCGACGGCTTCTCCTTTTGCCCCAAGCAGGCGCGCGGTGGAGTTTCGGACCGTGTTTCTCGTCATTATTACCAAACCAGCGAAGAGGAAGGGAAAGGTATTTTTTTCGTTATTCATGTTTCCGAATTGACTTCGACCACTCAGAGAGTCCTGTGCTTGTTTGAATCCGCAGATATGCGAGGGGTTGTACGCGGTCGTGGGTGCCATGAAGCTATTGTCTTTACAGAATTAATTCATGGTGGAGCTGAAAATATGAAATCGACATTTTGGTGCTTACACGATGGATAGACGCATTCCAGCCATGGGCGGCTAGAGTCTTTTTAGGTAAGCCTTTGCCCGACTGTTTCTGATATGAAAACTATTGCTTTGATCGACAGTCGAGCTACAAGACTGCTGAATGGAATGCCTTTCGTTGACATGGTGTATTTCACTCTGAGTATTGTATCAGCCCTGTTGGTTCCTCAAAACATTAATGCTTTGTACATTGCGTCAATAAAGCGGTCAAATCTTGTGGGTCAAAATTTGGGCTTACCTAAACTAAGTGAATGTAATTGAAACGTGCAAATTTTAAACATATGCAATGAACTGTGTATTTAAACACTCCATTCTATTTGCTTCGTACTCTTGGTTCTTGTCACAGAGTACCGAATTCTATTCAGTCCGCTTACTGGGAGTCAATCCTACAGAATCCAGTTCTGACTAGCTGGTTTATCCCGTGGTGGAAGTTACGAGTCGGTAATTTTGTGGATCGGCCCAAACAACAAAAAAACGTATATTAAATGTTTCCGCGTTACCACGGCTACGGCGGGTACGGAGTTGTGACATTAAGCAATACGTTAAGTTCTGAGTTGTCAAAACGTCACGCTTGCATTGCTTAATGTGACAACTCAGAGTGCGTTTTTTTGGTCTCAAATACATATGTTTCAGCATCGTCATTCGCTGAGCAGCCTCCATAAGTTGCGCTGATTGGCTCTCCGAGTGTTGTGCGGGAAAGTAGACGCACGGACTTCTTTAAGTGTGTAATGCTAATTATACAAGATTCGCACGAGTAACATATCATTAGGAGATGTCGACTGCAAGTAATAAATAATTTCCTCCAAGATCAGATTTGTACATTTGCCCCTAATGAAGCCGTACGGTGTGCAATTCGTACATATATGTATATAGTAGAAAAAATAAACTATTCAGCGACAGGGAAAACATTTTCGGAGAATATGCCTCTAAAATGCTATGGAAACGAGATAGGGCGGTAATTTTTGTTTTCATACTCGTACAACTCTTTTAGTACAGAGAATAAGGATCCGTCTCAGCTAATAGGGACTCTTGTACGGCCAGCCCTCATAAACCGGCTTTGTCGCGGAGGGAGCAGAGAAAAAGGAAGAGGCTTTCCGGATCGTCCCTCGGATGTCCGGACTCCAAAGGGCCTGCTTAGCGCTCTCCTTTCCAAGCCAGTCATCGCTTTCATCCTACCGCACTTTCACTGGTGTTTTTCCCTCGTTCCAAAACACGCAGCGAAAGAAAATAATAATAAAAAATAAATAAAGAAAGCATATTTAAAACGTTTTGGCCTTCTCGGAGAAAGGTTGGGAAGAGCTCGCGACCGCCCGATATCGGTGGCCGCACCAAAGTCCGGACCCGCAGAGTCCCCCATTAATAATGCATGGCCGCCTCATTAGCGAAAGCCTTCCATAAGGGTAGAGGAATTTGTCAAAAAAACAAAAAAAAAACGACCTCTCTTCCGTCGGTCGTAATTGGCGGAGTATCCTTTTTTTCTGCCCCTCGCGTCTTCCGCCGTGGTCGTCGTCACGGCGACGTGCGAAGATCAACGTGCGGGTTCCGATCGTCAACGGGGATGGCGGTTTCTCATTTCCAGGCTGTTCCGTTGCTTTTCGGCGCCCATTCGTTTCGCTAAAATTCGGCCCGGGGAATTATTATTCCGCTTGTCACCTCTCGTTGCGTGACGGGGAATGGGGGAACGCAAATGAAAGTTGGTCGGAGAAAAGGCGTGGACAAAGAGAAATTGCGGCGACGGGAATTTACGTCGCCCTTTGGAGCGGAATATTCGTGCCCGCCTAGATTGGGAATAGATGGGAATTACATATCGCTTATTGAAAGACGAAAGCAAGGCGGCTACGAGCGACGCGAAAGCCTTTTTTTTTGTTTTTTTTTTGTTTAAGCAATACCTTTACATCTAATCTTTTTTTTTTTTGCGTGCTCGTTTTCAGATAATATGAAACTTTTTTTAACGTAACATTCTTCAGTATGCTTTACGAAAAGCGAGACAGCCTCTCAGCTTGTTTTATGAAAAACTAGGCACAATATTGAAATCCACTAAAGTAAAAAGTTAAATTAAAAACATGCTACTCAGACTTCACTTAAGAGATGCAGCATCCACTTTATTAACATCTTGCTCCCCCTACAAGGAGAAATCTCATTAGTGATGTTTTCATACAAACAAAAGTATTTTTTCCCAAGTTTCTAAGATGTGTCAAAGTATTAACTCCAACGCAAGAAAATAGGACGTGCGTTTTGGCAACAAAAAAGCAGATGAAATATTTTAACGTTTATGAGCGTATTCACAGAAGCGCAGGTTGTCCCGGAAAGTGTCCCGCTGTTTTGGCATTTCCTGACTAGATTTTGTCCCGATTTTGTCACAAATTCAGTAATAGTTGTTGTCCCGGTATTCCTAACAATGACACGAGTCCGCGGGCACAGCGCTGTCACTTCAACAGAACAAAGAGACGGCTGCACAAAGGGCGAGGACCTGACAGAGCGTAGGAGATGAACCTCATCGACAGCTTATCATTGGACGCGCCATCGAAAAAATTGTAGAGCCCATCCACTTCACGTGAAGATGGAGGACCAGCGAAGCTGTTATCTTTACGACAAATTTACAAGTGTATGACAACAACACGACGTCTATACGATTTATATATGATTGCAATGAAGACACGTACACGAATTCGTTGTTTAATTATATTTATTTAATTCCTAGTGACTAAAGTCGTCATTGCCTTAAGGTCACTAGGGCAAACCACCAATGGTTGTATTTTGACTTCGGATGCGTTCTTACCTAAACAAGGGGGGCTATGTTCGACAAATGTTTCATTTCTCCTAAAAAGAAACGGAAGTGAAGGAAGTGACGATATCGCGTCTGATTGGTTAGAGGCTGAAATGACGAAAATTCCCTATTTCGTCATTTGAGCCTCTAACCAATCAGACGTGATATCGTCACTTCCGTCACTTCCGTTTCTTTTTAGGAGAAATGAAACATTTGTCGGACGTGGCCTCCAAGAGGTCGATACACGTTCTGCTGTTGGTCGTTGGTATACGTAAAGATTTTGGTACACGACTATTTTAGGTTTTACAGCGACTTGGGTTCTTTATCAGCGATGCTGATAAAGAATTCAAGTCTCTTTATCAGCATCGCGGAAGCAAAAGAAAAGAAGATTAGATCGGCGCGTTCTCTCCTCAACCTCGTAACAGCGCGCTCTTAGCTAAGTTGGGGACCGTCGATCATAACAAGGAATCAGGACCTCACTATCTAATAATGCCAAGGAAGGCTGACTCATTGGGGTTGCCCCCTCTTTTCATTTATACTGGCCACGACTAATCGGAACAAAGGAGCGCCGTTTAAATGGGAGTTTTTTTGTTAACTTAAATGGACGCATATTTTTCCTGATCCTAGCAAATAACAGCTTCGCTGTAAAAGAGTGTCACATTTTTTCCACTTTCACCGCGGACTCGCCATTGAAGGAAAGGGGGTCGCATGATCAAAATCGCACCGAATCATCGCGAGGAAACTGCCTTGCAGAGCACCGAGTTTCGGGCAGTTAATATACCGGCTGTTTCAGCGAAGACTTTCGAAAATCAGTACACAAAGGAAGGTTGAGGGGAAAAGAAATCTCTTTTCTGAAACAAACTGACAGCCACGGCGTACGTCAGGGATTGCAAAGAAGAAAAAAAAATACTACTTAGCTATTTAAAGAACTGAAATGTAATACTTAACCTTTTATTAGTGAAAATAAAGTTTAAATTCGAAAGATTGCGAGCATCCTCGGAAACCACTAAATCAATTCAGGTTAGAGAATACGAGTATAAGGTAGGTAACTTTAGATAGTTTTTTTTATTTATAAGTTATTCATTTATGTTATAATTTATATATATATCTTAGAGATAACTACGTGTTGGCCACACTCCGCCGTGTTTCCTGCAAGAGCAACTGTCGCTTCCCGCAAGACTTGGATCGAAAGTGAAAGAACTTTGCGATGCTCTACTCAAGGGGTCTCCAAATGTTTTGGCTAAGGGGTTAGATTGGGCAGCTGTCGCAGTCTCGAGGGCGGGAAAATAAACGAGAAAACGTAAGTGAGGAAATATTATATAGTAAGCCTAAAACAAAAAATCTAAATAATAAATTTTAAATTATAGCACAAATAAAAAAGGAAGCTGGACGAATACATATACCTTAAATTTAAATTCAATATGTTGATAATCATTATATTGTCACGGATGACAAGTGATGAAGCGGCGGATGACTAAGTAAACTGAACGTTTAATGGGGCGAACTTGTGCCCAAAATAAAGAAGGAAACAAAAGATAACAGCAGAGCGTCGCGGGCGTCGATGTCGGCGAGACAGCAGGATCGAGCGCTGAAGCGAGACTGACTCGACAAGGTCGCGGGTAGCTGCTTATCTACCGTGCGTCACTATCTCGAAAGTTCGGCAAAGAAGGCTCGAGTGTCGCGCGCTTGGAGCGTGGATGAACTGGCACTTTCGAGAACAACAAAGCAGGTGGAAAGTTACGTCTGGAGCGAGAATGAATGCGAATCTTCTAGATGCCGGTGACCGAGCGTTGCTTTCTCAGCCCTGCGGGCGGCATTATCCCCCCTTTTAAAAGTGCATCGTCCCGATGCAACGCGTAAGGAAAACAGAAATGGCTAAAAAATTAACGGTGAAACGAAATAAACATTCCTAGCAGTCCTAGCGCGCGTAGAACGGCTTGAGTCGAACTACGTGGACAACTTCGGGTCGTGGCTGGCGGCGTCCTGATGGTCGGGTTCCGTCGGGGAGCACCTCGTAGTTCAAGTCCCCAAGGCGGCGGATGACCTTGTAGGGTCCGAAGCATCGTTTTAACAGTTTTTTGCTGAGGCCGCGGCGGCGAATGGGCGTCCACACCCACACCCTGTCTCCGGGCTGGAACTCCACGTCGCGGCGACGAAGGTTGTAGCGGCCAGCGTCCACACGTTGCTGGTCTTTTATTCGAAGACGGGCCAGCTGGCGTACTTCTTCTGCTCGTTGGGTGACCAGCTGAGCGTCGTCGGTGCCGTCGTCCGTCGGGTCGTGGGGCAGCATGGCGTCGAGCATCGTCGTCACCTTCCTGCCGTGCACCAGCTGAAAATGTGTAATGCCGGTAGTTTCTTGAATCGCCGTGTTGTACGCAAGCGTGACGTAGGGCAACACTTCATCCCACGTCTTGTGTTCCACGTCTACGTACATCGAGATCATATCGGCGATGGTCTTGTTTAGCCGCTCCGTCAGTCCGTTGGTCTGCGGGTGGGATGCCGTGGTTCGGCGGTGGTCGGTGTGGCTCAGGCGGAGTATCTCTTGTGTCAGTTGCGCCATGAACGAGGAGCCTCGGTCCGTAATCAGGACTTGGGGAGCGCCGTGTCGGAGGACGATAGACTCCACGAAGAACTTGGCTACTTCCACGGCGGTCCCCGACGGGAGTGCTTTTGTCTCGGCGTACTTGGTGAGATAATCAGTTGCCACGATTATCCAACGGTTTCCCTGCGTCGACGGCGGAAAAGGTCCGAGAAGATCCATTCCAATCTGCTGGAATGGTGCAGTCGGGGGCGCGATCGGTTGCAGGAGACCTGCCGGCTTCGTCGGTGGTTTCTTGCGTCGTTGGCATTCGTGGCACGAACGTACGTAGAGGTGGACAGTCTTAGGGAGCTTGGGCCAGTAGTATTTTTCTCGGATCCGTGCAAGAGTCCTACTGTAGCCAAGGTGACCAGATGTTGGGTCGTCGTGGCAGGCTTGGAAGATCTCTTCTCGAAGACTTGCAGGAATCACCAGGAGCCACATCGAGTTGTTGTCCCCGAAGTTCTCTTTATAGAGGATCCCTCTCCGGACGGCAAATCTTGGCAGGCCACGTGAGAAGACTCGGGGAATCGTACCCCCTCGTCCCTCCAAGTGGTCGATCAGTGCACGCAACTCAGGATCGTCCCGCTGGAGCGCTGCCATACCGTGAATGCTCACCGCGCCAAGAAAGTGATCGTCGTCGTCGTCTTTCGCACAGCCGGTAGCTGACTCGACAGGGGCTCTGGACAGACAGTCGGCGTCGCTGTGTTTTTGGCCTGACTTGTAGGCCACGGTCACGTCGTACTCTTGCAGACGTAGGCTCCACCGAGCGAGGCGTCCCGATGGGTCCTTCAGGCTCGCTAACCAACACAGCGCGTGGTGGTCGGTGACCACCCGAAATGGACTCCCGTACAAGTACGGGCGGAATTTCGTGATGGCCCAGACGACGGCCAGGCATTCCTTCTCGGTCGTCGAGTAATTGCGTTCCGCGCTCGACAGCGTCCGGCTAGCGTATGCGATCACGCGCTCCGCACCGTCTTGTCGTTGGACCAGTACCGCTCCGAGTCCTGTATTACTGGCGTCCGTGTGAACTTCCGTTTCGGCTGATTGGTCGAAGTGGCCGAGAATCGGTGGTGACTGGAGCCGTCGCTTTAGTTCATCGAATGCCTGTTGTTGTTTTTCACCCCATTCGAAGTTCACGGCGTCTTTCGTAAGGTGCGTGAGCGGCGCAGACAGCTTGGCGAAATCCTGAACGAATCGCCGGTAGTATGCGCAAAGTCCGAGGAATCGTCGGACGGCTTTTTTGTCGGTGGGCGGTGGAAAGGCCGCTACAGCGCGAGTTTTCTCAGGGTCAGGACTTACACCTTCGTTGCTCACAACGTGGCCCAGGAACTTCAGTTCGCCATAGGCAAACCGGCACTTCGTCGGCTTGAGGTTGAGTCGTGCGGTCCTGATTGCCTCAAAAACGGCCCGAAGTCGTCGCAAATGCTTGTCGAAGTTGGCCGAGAATACCACGACGTCGTCGAGGTAAACGAGACAACTCTGCCACTTGAGGCCTGCCAGGACGGTGTCCATGACACGTTGGAACGTTGCCGGCGCCGTGCACAGTCCGAAGGGCATTACCTTGAACTCATACAATCCGTCGGGCGTGACGAAGGCAGTCTTTTCTCGGTCCCGTTCGTCGACTTCGATCTGCCAGTAGCCACTCATAAGGCCGGTTCTCACATGGAGCGAAGCGCTGATGTAGCGCTCCTCACGTGCCGTCAGCTACTTAGCGCCTGCCACGAGCAACAGTTTTGGCGGTGCGGTACAAAGCTGGTGAACGCTGCGGTCAGCACGCGCTTAGCGCGAGGTTAGCGCTATGCTTGTAGCGCTCCGCTGCATGTGTGAACCGACCTTTAAGGTCCATCGACGAAAAGTATCGGGAGTGGCGTAGCCGGTCCAGCGTGTCGTCGATGCGGGGGAGCGGATACACGTCTTTCTTCGTGACCGCGTTGAGCCGCCGGTAGTCAACGCAGAATCGAAGCGTTCCGTCCTTCTTCTTTACCAGTACGACTGGAGAGGCCCATGGGCTGCTCGAAGGCTGAATGATGTCGTCGTTGAGCATCTCTTGTACCTGGTCCTGAATGGCCTCTCGTTCCTTTGGGGAGACCCGGTACGGCGGCCGATGCACAGGGAGCGCATCCTCGTTGGTAATGATGCGATGTTTAGCAACTGTTGTCTGGCGCACCCTTGACGTCGTCGCAAAGCAGTCGCTGAATTCGTCAAGAAGGTCTCCGAGCTGTCGTCGTTCCGTGGCACTGAGCTTGGGGTTAACGTCGAGCTGTGGCGGCGGTGTACTGTACGGCTGACATGGCGAGGGCTCGTCGGAGATCGCGGCGATTTCGGCGTCGGCCCAGAGTTCCTCGACGTGTCCTACAGCGACACCTTTCGTGAGGTGCTGCGCCTCCGGTCGAAAGTTCGTCACGAGGACCACAGAACGTCCATCCTGCAGCTCCGCTACGCCCCTTGCGACGCCTATACCTCTTCCGAGAAGCAGTTGGACGTTGCCTTCCAGAAGGACGTTCCCGCTGGCAACTGCATCGGTCACAACGGGCACAAGAACACTCGACCGTGGCGGCAGGTTCACGTGGTCCGCAATGACTCGGACGGCAGCTGGCGACGTTTTGGATCCTTCCGGAGGTAGAACGGGCTTTCGCAGCGTCAACCTGTTTGCTCCAAGGTCGATCACCGCACCGTACTCACAGAGGAAGTTCATGCTAAGGATGACGTCTCTCGAACAGTCTTTGAGGACGACGAATTTCACGGGACAGGTCTCTCCGTGGATGTACACGCGCGCAGTACACCTTCCCACTGGTGTGATGAGATGTCCGCCGGCGGTTCGTATTTTCGGGCCATCCCACGGCGTCATCACTTTCCGAAGGCGGCGAGAGAGCTTCCCACTTAAAACGGAATAGTCTGCTCCGGTGTCGACGAGTGCCTTCGCGTCGTGGCCGTCGATGGTAACGTCAAGGTTATTCGACACCGTCGCAGAACCGTCGTTCCTATGCGTCTCGTCGCTAGTGTGGGAGCCCTCCGACGTTTGTGGAGGATCTTGGCGTCGGTCGTCTTCGGCAACTCTACCTCCAGGGGTTGCCGCGCCTAGTTTTCCCGACGAGGGGCGAGGGGCGACAGGCTCTCACGGCGGGATCTGTGTAGAGGCGACGCTGGGCGGTGGGGTGACGGCGATCGGAAACCGCGACGGGTAGACGGTCCCGGGGATGGCGGCCGGCGGAGGTATTCGTCGATGTCCCGGGGTCGCTCGCCGTAGCGTGGTCGCGGGTCGTCGGGGTGGAAGCCGCGTAGCCCCAGCTGCCGGTACGGGCAACGGCGGTAGACATGGTTGGCTTCCCCGCAATGGTAACAAAGCGGGCGTCGATCGGCCGTTCGCCAAACGTCAGTCTTTCTGGGCGCCGGTTGTTCTCGCCGGACGTACTGACGTAGGGTGCCTACATGTTTCCGCTCCGCTTTAGGGTGGCGCCAACTTCTTGTTACCCTTTCCCAGATCCTCTCCCACCGCCATTTCTTCCCACTTCTTATTTCGCTAAACGTACACAACGTTGTAGTCTCGACACACCGGCAACACTGTGATGCCACTTCCGTTTCCGTTCATAAGAGGAGTCGGAGGAGTCGGAGGCTCAGCGGGATGGCGGTATTCGTGGCTGCCGCTCTCTTTATTCGGGCGTTTCGCATTTTGAAGTTGCGAGCAGGAAGTGTGCGTTGCTTTTATCGAAACGCGAGTTCCCGCGACAAAAAGGAACGCCACAGACCGGCATTGAACGCCAAAACCTCGCCGTCGGAACGAGAGCGGTAAGCGCTTCCTAGCCCTAACGAGGATTAGCGGCGTAGTCCTAGCGCACGACCGGCGACTCGGCGAGTGTGACAAAATGGTCGACGAAAACAGCGGAGGTTGCCATGGTAACGAGGTAGGCAACACTGGTTTGTCGGCAACAGGTATCACAAACGGTGTCGCCACCCTAAACAGCGGAGCGGCGGAAACATGTAGGCACCCTATACTGACGTCGATCGTCGAGACGTCGGGGATACGCCTGTGTTGGTGCGTCCCGTGGTCGTGGCGCAGGAGGTTGACTGGCAGCAGGTGGCGGACGTCGGGCCATGGCGGCGTAGCTCACCGTCGGTTGCTCGAGCGGAGCAGGGTTGACAGGAGCCCGTGGTTCGATGGCTCTCTCAAGCTCTTCCCTCACAACTTCGGCGATGGACAGCGAAGCCGGGGGGTCGGCAGCAGGCAGCAGTTTCTTGAGTTCTTCGCGAACGACTTGACGGATCATCTCGCGAAGCTCGTCGGTGCTGGGGCTGAAATCGGAGCTTGCCGATGCCAGAGTCGAAACCTCGTTGAGCCGATGGTAGTGGCGCGCTCGGGCCATCAGCGCCCGCTCGATGTTTGTCGCTTCAGCAACAAATTCTTCAACTGTCGTCGGGGGGTCGCGAATAAGTCCGCCGAAGATTACGCTTTTCACGCCTCTCATAAGGAAGCGTAATTTCTTCTCGTCGGTGGCTTGCGGGTCGGCGCGGCTGCTCAGGCGGAGGATGTCTTCAACGAAACTGGTGACCGTTTCGTTGGCGCCTTGAGTCCTCGCCTGGAGAAGGTCTTCGGCCCGCTGCCTACGATGCAGATTCATGAATGCCCGCTTCAGCTCGGTGACGCAGGCGTCCCACGACGTGAGCGCAGCCTCGTGGTTCTCGAACCAGTGCCTCGCAGTACCCTCCAACGAAAAGTAGAGGTTCTGCAGGTACTGCTCGGCGGTCCATCCATTATGGCGTGCCACGCGCTCGTAGTGTTGGATCCAGTCCTCGACGTCTTCGTGGACCTCCCCGTGGAAAGGCGTCGGAGTCCGGGGTGCGACGGGCAGGACGACGACAGGCGGGGTGGTCATGGTTGGGATCTTCTTCCGGTTCTCGGGCAAGAGACCAAATTCGGGAGACTGACCTCTGGTACGACGGCTTCTTCGGGATTCGGCTTCTTCGGCGAAGGGTAGCCTTCCGGGGCTGAGCACGTCGCTTGGCCGGGATGTCTTCGGAGGGGTACGCTTAACGGGCATAAAATGCAATACCCCGCACCTCCACCAAAATGTCACGGATGACAAGTGATGAAGCGGCGAATGACTAAGTAAACTGAACGTTTAATGGGGCGAACTTGTGCCCAAAATAAAGAAGGAAACAAAAGATAACAGCAGAGCGTCGCGGGCGTCGATGTCGGCGAGACAGCAGGATCGAGCGCTGAAGCGAGACTGACTCGACAAGGTCGCGGGTAGCTGCTTATCTACCGTGCGTCACTATCTCGAAAGTTCGGCAAAGAAGGCTCGAGTGTCGCGCGCTTGGAGCGTGGATGAACTGGCACTTTCGAGAACAACAAAGCAGGTGGAAAGTTACATCTGGAGCGAGAATGAATGCGAATCTTCTAGATGCCGGTGACCGAGCGTTGCTTTCTCAGCCCTGCGGGCGGCAATATTACAAAATAATCGTAACCCAGGAACCTCACCAGGCATAAATGAAAGTGCATAGAAACTTTGGCATATTCACACAGGGCAGAATACTAATGAGACTGGTAGGCCTGATGATGACAACAAGCAATCGATATGACGCATCGTTAACAGCTTTATAACATAACAGCTACACAGACGTGAAACAGTAGAGTAGGAATAGCGATGCTGGGGATAAGAATATTCGATGAATAATATGGCAAAAAACAAAAAAAAAAACGTCTTTAAAAGCAATGCTTTCTCGTTCTTTCTGATATATTCCTTTACGCCTTTGGTGCGCGTCTGGGTGCCATTGTTTTGCGCGCTTATTGGCGACTCCAGTGAAAGCGACGCCGCGTAGCGGCAACGCCGAGAAGCTCAAGAAAGAAAGTCGTTTCGACTCCGTCGTCTGCTATCGCTGCTTGGTTCAGGTAGCATAGAAACAAACATCGTTTCCAGTGATTATTTTTATGCTTCCGCGTGTCCTTCCTACGCACCGACTAGAAGAAGGTCTCTACTGTGAAAAATACGCTTTGCTTTTATATGTAACACCAATTTTACGCTGCAGTGCAAGACATTTATAAAGGTCCGCGTGCTGGACGACGAAAACAACCTCCTTTCGTCCGCCATTTTGCTTGACCAGCGCGCCCCCTACAGTTCGCTGGAGTCGCGATTTTTTGCGTTGGCAGCAGTGGGCCGCGGGCCGGGCATTACTGAAAAAACGGCGGCTCTCCGCGAGCTAGCCGGAAGACGGACTGCGGATGTGGCCCGCGGGCAGAGGTTAAGAGACCCCTGGTCTACTCCGCGAGCGGGGAGTCGACTCTTAGTAGATCGTTTCCGCCCTCCAGCAACGCTCTATAGTAGATTCGGAACTCGGCACACGAGAGTATAGCGGCGCGCATGCGCAGTAGTGGTTTCCTCGTTGCGGAGAGAGTAGCGGAGGGGTGAACGAGGTCTGCGAAAATTCCCCAATACAGTTAGTGTAACCAGTGATGCCCCGCCGAACGATGACCGCGTCACCACGGACGGCGCTCTGATCGAAATGCTCCTGGGGCATTGCACAGAGGGATTAAGCGGCGACTGGCGCGGGTCTTCGACCGGTGAGCCCAGGCGATAGGAAGGCGTCCGACGTGCCGTGCCGCGTCAGACCGCAACCCTGGCGGCCGCGGCACGCGCATCGACCCAGGGCTGCGCTCTCGAACACGGCAATAGCGCCGGCGGTCAGGACCCGCCGTCGGCTGGGGCGCCCTCGCTCAACCCCGCGCGCGCCAACCTCGCGCGACGCGGACATGAAAACGGGGTTTCCAGAACCTGAGGTCGGAGCCTGCAGCGCTGAGGCAAAGGGGCTCTGCGACTCGCTCTCTTCATCGATCTCGCCGCGTCTGAACTTGACGCGCGGAAGCGTATTTTCATTAATGGAATGCTCCAGGCGTTTGGACGCTGTACTGGTAACCCGCAAGAAAAAGACTTTGAGATTAATTAATGCTTTTCAAACGTCCGTTTTTTTTTTTTTTTTTGTTTTTTGCAGCGCGGAAATTGAAATGGTTTGCCTTTAAGCTTATTGAACAGCATACATTAAAAGACGGGCATTTTGAAGACTTCCAGAAATTAGTCCGCTGAAATACATAGGTCCCTTTGCTACGAACCGCCGCAATAACTAATGCTTATAATCATTGTAATTTAGCAGATACACTAATAACATCCCTCTCAAGAAAAGTGCCACACTTAAAACAAAATAAAAGAAACGGAACCGGGATGCAAGTAAGCTGGTGTACGCAGCGTATGCATTTCCTGGGGAGTATTGGTAGGCATCGCTCTTCCAGCTTGAAAGTCTCTACAGCGCGATTGGAAGTCGCGGCGATCTCGACAAAAATTCAAAGATACAACTTCAGATGCGAGGGAAATATATAAAAAAAAAAAAATAACGTGTAGCATCGCGAGTTTACGATTATTTCCTAATGCAAAGAAAAAAGAAGAATAAATACTACAAATGACGTTTTATATTTGACGAAGTTGATGTTGAACTTAAATTTCAATAAAAAATCAAAACTTTTTGTTTTTATAAGCAGAGTATCTGTTATGAAATCATAGCGAAAGTTTCCGGGTTTATTTTTGTACGTATTATATGAAAAGCGTAAAAAAAACCTATATTATTTTGAATAGTCGGCAAACAAAGATATGCTCAAACGGAATTAGAAAATCATAATAACAATAAATGAACGCACAAAACACACACATGTGTATTTTTTGACAGCCCCCCCCCCTACTTCTTGTGAGAATCTTTTTCTAACACGGTTAAATTCACCAATGCGCTCGTGTCTACGGACAATGGCTGTTCACCGTATTCTTTTTTTTTTGTTTAATATGTTTCATCTACAGTTCTTTGTACAATGCTATAGTGTTAACAGTAATGCTGACGCTCGTGGCTACACACGTCATTATACAGCTGCCTCCCTGAGCACCCAAATAGACTTAGTGGATTCTATTTTTGTATGCAGGATATACCACTGCACGTCGGCTTGCTCTTCTGAAGCACCGCTTCATTCACAACGTAATGGTTCCCGGACATTTCTTCGAACGCCGTGTCATCGAAAAAAAAAAATTCATCGAAGGTCGTTTTATTCCACCTCTGACGGCCGTTTCGTCGAATCTTTTTATCGCTAGTTTTTTTAGGGGGGGTATGTTATGAAAACATATAGGGTGCCTTCCTACAAGGGTCCTTTTTGCCGGTTGATGACAGCTCTTACGTTTTATCGTCCATTCTTTTTCTGTGCTTTTGAACGCACATGGCGTTTGCCTAATTAAAGGACGACACTTTTTTTTCTAGCCCATATTTCATTTAGATTATCTTTAATTTGGTTAAGTAAAAAAAAAAAGTATAGTCATGCTTATTACTGAACTTGTGGACCAATGCATTCCTCTTTCGGATGGTTTACCCCCGCCTGCCTTCAACAAGCGAAATCATTCTATATTCCCTGCCATGTAGATCTGTATTTTTTTTTTTTTTTGCACTTGAAAGTGGGGGTTGGTGCCTTTTCCGGACAAGGTCGTTCCAGTTGAACTACATTCCCCGTACACTTCGCTTTTCCAGTGGAACCTACTGTCGAATCGTTTATCAACGACATAAGCGTAGCCCCTAAAACAGAGCTTTGGCTTTCCTCGTGCTGTCTCCCGAATCTCCATTGCGGACTACTGGCAACTGATGATGGTGTTCATCTTATATAAGAAGGCGCAACTTCCCTAACCATGAAAGGATGATATTTGAAAACCCTGACCCCGGAATATCCCCAGGTTTCTTGCATTAACGCGAGAGCGGTAAGGAGCTCGTGTCGCAGAAAGCCTGCATCGGTGGCGTAGTAGAGAAGCCGGCGTCGGTGGCGTGACGCGAAAATCCTGAATGGTCGATAGGGTGATGACGTCGCAGCCACGTGACCTTGCCCGGGAATTTTCAACAACCCACAACGCTCAAATAAACCGTGACGTAACGCGTGGATTGAAAGTGATTAAAAAAAGATGACATGGAATGCGAATTAAAGGTCGCCGCATGTCTAGAATGATTTCACTTTATAAAGTAATTGATTTACCTCAAAGGAAAATTTGAAGAACGTTAGGTGGGATTCGAACCCACGAACCCTTCGGCTGCGAGCCAGACACGCTACAGACTAGATCACGCTCAAGGCACGCTTGCCCGGCAATTGAGAAGGCGATGCGAACGGGGCCCGATAACGCTATAGCGTTCCTCTCTTAAAGGCGAAGCTTAAGTGCCCTCCAAGTTCCATATGGTGAAATTAACTTTCTCAAACGACAAACCAAGTGTACTGAACCCGTTTAGTTGTTGTTCATGTGTGCGAGGGGGCAGAGACCGATTCCGCTCCCGTATGTCGGTGGAGGGAAACGGACCCACGCCTGTCTTATCTTGAATTCAATGTCATCTTGTAAAAACAAACTGTTGAACAAAAGCCTCCGACTGGGATACGACTCCGCATAAGTCACGACCCAAAGAGGTTTTAAACAGAGTTTCGGTCTTCAACGTCAAGTACGATAGTTCGAGGTCAACTAGAAAGAGGGCAATCAATTCGACAAGCAATTAAATTCGTTTTTTTTTTTCGATCGCTTTTAGTATAACAAAGAAAAGCGACCGATACCTCGTTTCACCACAATAAAAAGCGCAGCCGACGCTACGACCGGTGGAACCCAAACAAGGCGCGCAATAAACGCAACTGTGAGCATCCTACGGGAAATATTTATTTCAAATATTTATATCGATAAGCGCTAAACTCTGTGGAGTTGATGTTTTCTTCCGCGTTTATTTCAGTTAGGCTCAAACGTTTTGTATATGTTTTCACTATTGTGTAAATTGCATCAATATGCTACTTATCTTGCATAACGATAGTTTTTGTATTTGTATTTGTTTTATTTTTGTATAATTTCTTTGGTGACTGCAACGCGACTGCTGGTTTAGGTGGCTCGGGGCTCGTCAAGCTGTGTTTCACAGCTTTTTTGCTCTTGTCGCCTATTCAACATTGCGTTAGTAAAACATATATATATATATAAAGGTACTAATATTATTATTATTATTGCTCATTCTTCTGTGCCTGCACTATCACCGACCAAACCAACCAAGCGCACGGTATGCACGCAGATCCTTTAAGCTTTGGTAACTTCACAGTTCTCAGCCTAGAAACCCGACAAAATTAAACCATCTTTGCACACACCGATTTAAAAAAAAACCGCCCCAAAATCTAAAAAAGGACGCAAGTGAAAAACCAGAAACCATAAAAGCATTACACTTCGCAACAATGAGGGTATGAAAAATGCCACGCGAGCTCATCGTTGCGTAGTTAAACTTGTGCAAACTATTTCACTTCGAAGAAAACATTTGATGAAACGACGTTCGATGCAATGTCCGGTCCCATAACGTAATATATTTTGGCGACCCTATTTAAAAATGGATAGCGCGGTAAAGGTCACATCCGTCATCGTAGAAGGAACATTTGAAGCTCTCAGAAACAAGGAGCCAGAAATTGGGTTCTCTGCGCCTAATTGGTGGTAGCTCCATCGATAAAGGAAAGGACCCTCCCCCCGCCCCTCCCCACCAAAAAAACACACACACCAAAAAAAAAAAACGTTTTTGTTGTTTTTGTTTGCGGTGCGGATTTGGGCGGACTATCCGAAAGGGCTTATATATAACTTCCACCGATCGACACAGAGCGCAACCCTAATGGAAAGGCCGAAGTCGACGCTATTGATGCCTTGAAACAATTTTTTTAAGAAAAAAAAAAAAAAAAAAAAAAAGATTAATGGAGCATCTATTAAGCCCATTTTCGGAAGAAGTGCCCTTCAGTTGATGGCTACCGCGATGTTCTCAAGGTCATCGTAAAATCGATCAGTTTCCTCCGTGCGCCAAACATTTCCCAGACAAGAAATGAAAAGGGGATTTGCGATGTTTTATTGTATTCGTGACGCGCCCAACACGGAAAGCAGTGTCCGCGCGTATAGAAGAGTTGTCGCTGGATCTGAGGCTCAAATCTGTACCGAAATTCTGTTTTGACCAAATTAAGGCGGAGTAGGCCTTTCACCAAAGGTCGAGTTAACGTGTGTCCTTGTTTGGATTTCCGTGTTGCTTTCTGCGCGCACTTGGTAAGTCACGTATACCGGGAGAAGAGCGGTTTTGGAAAACACGCATTTTTGATTTTGCTAAGTCGTGATTCCTTCTCTGCCATTTCTGAAGACGGAACTCGACTCTTTCGCGAGTTTCGGTGTAAAAAGTAAACCAGAGTTTTCGCCCTCGGAAGTTCGGAAAAATGGGAACCTGGGAACGAAGAATCTAATAACTGTAGCAAACACTACTTTTCTTCAAAGTTATAATGATATGGTGCTGGCTGAAATACAAACAGAAGGTACGCGGCCATACGCCTCTCAATTTTACCGTAGCACGCCTCTCGTGCCAGATTGTGGCACCAGATCAAACTTGCGCCCGAGCTCCATAACCCGGCTTTACTAAAACGCAATAGACCAATCTCACCGGCCAGCTCTAAAGCCCCTTTCCGTTTTAAAAGAAGCGCAAGGTGCGTCGATGCACGAGGCACGTGGGAAGATCATGGCGGCACAACGCAGCACTGAGCTAGATTTCAGACGCCATGTTCTTCCCAGAAGTGGCACGCGGCACGTGTCTCTAGCATTTCCACCACAATGAATGGTGCCACTTTTCCCAGGATAGAGGGGCATTAGCCAGCGTAACTACGCCCCCGCTTGCCACAATGCATCGAGGTAACTTTAGTCTGTTTGTGCGCGTGAGACAACCTCGCTGGAGCTCTGCGCGTGTAGAGCACGAGACGGCACGAACCGCCACGTGCACAGCAGCCTGCTTCCTGAGAAGTAAAGGTATGGCTAGGGTGCCTTCATGTGCGCTTTGCTTAGGGTGGAGACGTCTGGCCATTTTGCCCCACGCGTTCATTTTTGTTTTTTGTTCAGAAGCGCGTGAAAGAGCGTGTCCCTGCACGGGTTTTGGGCGCTTACTGTGCTATGGCGACATTTTGGTTTCGTCGATTTCTTTGTATTTTCCTCGTGAGCGCGCGCTGCCGGCATCGGGTACTACAAAGGGTGGCATCACCCTAAACAGAAGGACATTGAGGCACCCTATACACCTTTTCTACGAGCGCGCAGCCATCTTGAATATCGTCACTTCTGGTATGCCGTAAAACACCTTTTTGATCTCTCCCCGCAGCTGGAAGGTGTTTATGAAAAATGCGTGATTGTCACACATTCTTGATTTGGCTCACCTATATTTTCTCGCATATTCCAGGTTCAAACGTTTTATTATTTTTCCGCCCCGCATACCAGATACGGAACCCACGTGACTGAGAACGACAGGAAACAGAAAAGGTCCATAGTTCGTCTCACCCTAGCATGAACTATTGTTATATCCGTTTCACCTTATGTTGTACCGCAAACAAGGCTAGAAGCTCGAGCTCATAGCGTTGGGAGCTACTCTTAACGCACGAGAGCTTGTGCCGCCGAGATGTGCCCTAGAGCAAGGAGCTCGCGCTTGTAGCCTTTCCTGCGGTACATCATAAGGTGAAACAGAGTATAGCCGCGTATGCTAAAAGCGCGAGGTAGTTACTTTGGATGAAGCCTCGGCGGCTGCACGAGCGCTCGTGCAGCGAGTGCTCAAGTCAAGGCAGTCGAAGGTAGCCGCTCGCGCTTGCACAGCCTTCGCAGTTAGTCCATGCTAAGGTGAGACGAAGTATTGGGCAGGAGATCGAACTATAGGGGGCGCTTTATCGAGCTTGTTGTCCCCACAGCCCGGTGTTTACCAACACAGCATAACAAAGAAATTGAACCTGGCCGAGCACGGTCTGGGCACGAGCGCTTCGCTCTGACCAGTGCTTTGGTCGCACGAGGAGTGGCCTTCGAATCGTCATCTTCGATTTCTCGGATCAAAAACAAACAAGAAAATACGGTTTGTTGTCCCCACAGCTGAAGCGCACCGCTAGAGGCGTGACTGTTCGATCTCCTCCCCAATAGGTATGGCGATGTCAGGCATGCGCGAGCGCTTGGAAAAATCGGTCTATTAGCGGCGAGATGTTTTGGTGGCGCCCTCCTATGGTTCCCCCTTGTGACGTCATTACCTTGCAAACAACAAGCAACGTTATTAGATTAACTCAGTTACGGAACTGTTCATAGACGCTGCATGCACGAACAGTACCCCCCCTCACTCACCACGACTCGCCCAGATTCGCTCGACGCGCCGCCGGACGGCTGCTTTGGTAACTGAATCGGGATACGTTCGTTTCAACGTCACTCGAAACGTAAAAACCAACGAAAAAAACTCTTTTTGTAGTAACTTTTATTGGAGATTAGTACAAAATGGGGGCGGGTGATGTTTTCTAAAATTTTTAGTTTTCAAGGTTTTGCAGCACAATTAATATTGTTTTTATACAACCATGCCTCAGCGCGGATTTCAGGTAGCGCGTCCCGACCTAGGCGCATTTTAACTGTGGGGGTATTTTGTGGCGCGTCCGCAAGGGAGACGGGGGTGTAACCTCTGTAACCCGATTGAAGCCAAAAATAGATGTCACGTGCAGTTCCTCGAGCGACCGCTGCGGGAGAAATGGCGGCGTTGTGATCGCCGTTTGGCGCTTCAGCTGTGCTCTTTAGAATGCACAGTTATGAAACGAAAATATAGATGGCGCTTCGAACGACTCTAGGCGGATTGAGGTGAGTGAGGGGGGGTACCCCCCTCCGCGGGAGTTCCACAACTGAGGTAATCTAGTAACGTTGACAACAAGTTCGATGGTGTCTGTAAATGGCATGGTGGAAGCTTGAAATCATCGAGCTCTCAAAGGAACACTGCCAACACCGTCAAAATTAAAGTTCTTTCATTCCTCTTATTTTCGTCGATGATAAATCTTTTTCTGACGTCATAGTCAGCGTTCGGGCAATCGTGGAAGGTCGACCACAGCGACGCTTTTGGTCGCGCACGTCGCCAATAGACCCGTTGCTTTGGGGCAGGGGACGCGAGCGCGTCCGGAAGACTTAAGGGCTGTTTATACTCCGACGTTGAACGCAGTGAACGCAGCGTAGCGCAGAACGCGCGCCTTTCATTGGCCGGCAACCAGGAACTCGGTATCTGCGACCAATCAGTATCTGCGCGCGCTGCGCTACGCCGCGCCCGTCGACGTTACGTTGGAGTATAAACAACGTAACGTCGACGGGCGTGGCGTAGCGCAGCGCGCACAGATACTGATTGGTCGCAGATACCGAGTTCCTGGTTGCCGACCAATGAAAGGCGCGCTTTCTGCGCTAGGCTGCGTTCACTGGGCTCAACGACGGAGTATAAACAGCCCTTAAAGCCTGGTTCAGACAGTTGCGTTTGACTGCGTTTGACTGCGTCGCAGCTACGAGAAACCAGGACATCCCTGCTGCGTATATCGCGTGCCAAGATGATTGCTTGAATTGGATTTCATGCTTCATACGAAGCACAGATGTGCCGGTGACTCGCTTGCGGTTCTCGACGCAACGCAGTTGTAGGCGCCGAGCGCCTACAACTGCGTTGCCTACAACTGTGTGACGGAGAGTTTGATTGTCACGAATCCAACAGACCCAGCTCTGCTTATTCTGAAAACAACCGCAGAGACTCCGGTCAGTTTGGATCTAGACAATCAAACTCTCCGTCACACACGACGACCGTTATTCACCGCAACCAAGCAAGCACAGGAGATTCTCTCCGAGCTCCGCCTCGTCAAGTGACGTGGTGTGACGTCACTTGACGCGTCACGTCAAGTGACGTGACGCGAGAGAGAGAGGGGAGGGAGAGTATTGTAGGCGCCGAGCGAGAAGAAGAGAAGAAGAGGAGCGCAAGGTCGGGTAGCGCGCGACACTCGACAGAGCGTGCAGTACGGCCGACGATCTCGGTGGGTACCGAAAATATCCCTCATAGCGTCAGATATTGTGAAGTGTAAATAGTGTAAATAAAGGTGTAGGACCTACACTTGGTCCCTACACAGTCAAACGCAGTGAAACGCAAGTGTCTGAACCGGCCTTTACTCAAGACGCGACCACGGTATGCTGGCTGCAGCATCCATGGGGAGGCTGTGACGTCCGATTTTGCACGTGGCACGTTCGAATACAAGCAGCTGTCAGCATCTGTAGATGTGCGGTAACCAAACGTCTAAAAAAAGATAAAGAAAAGAACATAATTATGCAGCTCGCGGCCGCAGCGTCCCATTAAACATTCCTTTCATCTTTGCTGTCTTTCGTGGCTTCCGCGAGCACGTATGTTTTACTTTACGTGATAGCGAAGCCGAAGCTACTCGCAAAAGTACGTCCTCCTGAACGATGCTCGCACTGCACGAGCGCGCGTGCTTGGCAGGGACGCTGAAAGCTCGCAGCTCGCTCTTATAGCCTCTGCTACGGTGGCACTTAGAATGAACCGAAGTGGAAAACACTGTAGTGGGGAAGCGTATAGACCTTTCCAAACACGAGCTTGTGGCCGGTGCCATTTTGAGCGTTCGTGCGTATGGCGCGTGCTTTGCTCGCTTTCCGAAGCGACGAACACGCACGTGCTGGGCTGTGAAGATCGCACGCTGGACTGTGAGTTTGTAAACATTGGAAAGGTCTATAGGCCCGTAGCTCTCAAGTTTTGAGCAGCGCTCCAGGCGAGAAAAATAGAATATTTGGCTCGCGTTTCGAACATGCGTCAATATGCTTCCCCACTACAGTTTTTTCTACTCCGTTCTATTCTAAGTGCCAGCGTAGCAGAGGCTACAAGAGCGAGCTCCGAGCTTTCAGTGTCCCTGCCAAGCACGCGCGCTCGTGCGGTGCGAGCATCGTTCAGGGGAACATGCTTTAGCGAGTAGCTTCAGCTTCGCTATCACGTAAAGTGAAACATACCGGCTCACGGAAGCTATGAAAGAACGCAATAAAATAATAAAGCTGAATGGGACGCTGAGGCCACGAGCTGCATATTTTTTCTTTTTTCTATTAGTTCTTTTTTTAGACGTTCTATTATTGCGCGTCTGCAGATGCCAACGTTGGCAGATGCTGACAGATGCTTGCGTTCGAACGTGGCACGTGCAAAATCGAACGTTACAGCGCCGCCTGGATGGTGCTGCCAGCATAACATGATCGCGTCTTGCGGACGCGCTCGCGCCCCCTGCCCGAGAGCAACGGGTCTATTGACGCATGTTCGAAACGCGAGCCAAACATTCTATTTTGCTCGCCTGGGGCGCTGCTCAAAACTTGAGAGCTACAGGCCTATTGTGGCACTACTTCGGCCACACATGACAAAATCGACACGCGTAGTATGCTTCATTGGTTCGATAATCTCGGTGCAACGTCGTACAGAAACTTCGGGCGAGAACGGCACTGTGTTGTCGCTGTGAACGCATGATCGCACGCCAGCAAATGGGAGTGAGACGAAACTGACGAGCATACCCTGCTTCGGTGGAGACGCTACTTCCATGGCCACCAAAGATTGAGATGCACAAAACCAAAAAAAAAAGAAAAAATTACACCATCTTCCCGAGGGGAACCATGGGGTGATGCGGAGCATCGGGGTGGTGCTGACGCTTGCTTGCGCCAACCCACTAGCTGACGGGACTGTTGCTTCCATCACACTTCATCGGAAGAACGGAGTGAAGTGGAGTCAACAGCGGTGAACTGATGTAGCACGAGTAACTTTGAAAGTCTAATCAGACCGCACGGTAAGGCGGCGCAAAATGCCCTAACAGCGCTTGCAGGTTTCCTCGTCGAGACCGGGCTGGCCGGCGAGATCTAGGCTGCAACGGACGCGAGCGGCCAGGAAATGCTAGCAGACGACAGCCGCGGAGTTGCGGGGAAAGCTCACCCCACTATAGTCGGTTACAAGTTAAGAAGGTAGGAGATTCTCCTCCCACAAGCGTGATGCGCCGGTTTCAAATCCCTCCGCAGTCGAAAGAGTTCACTGGAAACGCTCCTCGTTTGCTTCAATAGATAGATAATGGCCACAGAGTGGTGCCAACTTGTCTTCGACCCCCACTTTTTAAGAAAGCAACCTTTGTATTCATCGGAGGGGGAAGCCAGCCCGTGAAAGCAGCCTTTGTATCCATCGGAGGGGGAAGCTAATCCCCGAAAGTTGTCTTTGTTTCCATCGGAGGGGGAAGACTCTAATCTCCCTCTCGTGACTTCCACAATGCTAAGTCAAAGTCGAGAGATAAAGCAAATATGTACAGAAAGGCAAGATCCTCCTCGCGCGTTGGCCGCAACGTCACGGAAACGATGGGACGCTATTGGATGCGGAGGTGGCGGAGGGATATATGATTCCCTTTGAGGGGCATTTGCCGCTACCTTCTTGACTTGTAACCTACTATAGACCTTTTCACCCTCCTCGGCATGGGCGCTGCCATCTTGAAATCACGTGACGCGGCAGCCATTAGGTTGCTTCAACTTGCTGCTCCGCTCTCCCCTCCGCGCCTTGGCGGATGCGTTGTATTCGTGTTTTTCGTCGCGTTTCACCGCTCTTTCTTGCCTTACCTCGGAAACTGTAGTCCGATACGTCTACTTGACGACTAAGACATCTCGGGGGCTCAGGTGTTCTTATGACAACTGAAGTTTGTTTACTAATAGTGGCGGAACATTCTCAGCAACAAGCGCGTATATTTATATCGCGCATTTAGGATCGGAAGGCGTCAAGAATAGTCATCGCAAGGAAACTATCTGCATTTCCTGAAAGTATCGTTCTTTGCAACGTTTCTTTTGATTTTGTGAGGAAACTCGCGGAGGAGATAGACAACGAACGTTCAACTTGTATTTTATCTGAGGCTAGAAGTAATGGTACGTCAACATCAGGCGACTTATTTGCTCATAATATCACACCTCCATCTGTAGTAGGTTCTCAATCTTTTTTTTTTTTTGCACTTATGTAGTTTAGGAAATTGTATACCGTGCTTGCTCCCATTTTGACAGTCATTTAAGTGATTTATTTATTATATTTAAATAACCAGTTCAATCCGCTTAATTTATTTTAACAGAAAGATTGGGACTTCCCGCGTAAGAAACTGACACAGACACTTAACAGTAGCGAGGTTTAGAAAAAAAGTGCACTAAGAAATAACGTCGTTTGTTTCTATTTGCAAATCCAAAACGCGGTTTGGGTTCGACGCATAAACAATAATGACGACGCTATTTTTTTGCGTACGTTGTTTTACTTTTTGCCAGTATCTAAAATCCGCAAGATTTGACGCCGAAAAAAAAAGAGCCGTCTGCATAACAATTACTTGAGTTTAGGATTGTCGATGGCGAATATAGGTTTACTTTTGGTGGCCGGCGACGCCGAAATTCACAAAGCGAATCTGTTCAAACAAATAAATTTTGTTCACACAGGTCTGTGAAGTTTTGCCCAGCGCTAGAATTCAGCAAAACTTTCCGAGGTATTTCTCCTCCTGCGCCCTTTAATTTTATTTGGCCAATTTTTCAGAAGACAAATGCCAGATTTAATTTAACGGCCCTGTCACTTATATCTTGAGTAAGCAAATGTTCATATAACAATTATTTATTTCATAGGGCCAATATCGCGAAATGCTGCTTATGAGTACTTTAAGAGGCTTGATATTTTAAGACATTTCCTACTCGGCCTTTAGAAACATGCTAGAGTACTGAATTTAAAAAAAAAGAGGCTGAGACGATACTGCTTGTTTATATTAATTATCTGCGTCATTACACGATACATTTTTAGTCAGCGAAGTTTGCTAAAGGTTGGGTGCCCTCGAAAACCAAACAGTGAGTGGTAAACTCGTGAGTTCACCTGTTCTGACCGAATCAGCACATTGCTCATCAAGCTGTCGATATGCTTCTTTGCATTCCCATGTTAGTCTCGTCATCAGTTTGTTTTTCTTGAAACTGGTGTCATCGGGTACGGCCGTAGACGATGGTAATCTTCCCTGTACATCAGTCAGGCGTTTCGCAACCGACCATAATCAGGTACATCAAAGGAATTGGTAAACAAAATCCCGCAATTTAGGTTAAAATACACCTCGTAGTCTTCAAAGTGGCTCAATACCACTGTTTCATTGGTTGTGTGGTACAAGAAAAATGATCGTATCGCAAAATTAAGCAAAAACCACGTACAACAGCAACATAGCCGCGTGCACGTTCAAACCGAAACCAACCAAATTGAAGCAACCTAATGGCGCCGAGTGTGTCAGCGCCCTCTATCCGCCGGTGAGGCAACTACTAAAATGAAAAGGTCTACCTTTTCACCCTCCTCGGCATGGGCGCTGCCATCTTGAAATCACGTGACGCGGCAGCCATTAGGTTGCTTCAACTTGCTGCTCCGCTCTCCCCTCCGCGCCTTGGCGGATGCGTTGTATTCGTGTTTTTCGTCGCGTTTCACCGCTCTTTCTTGCGTTACCTCGGAAACTGTAGTCCGATACGTCTACTTGACGACTAAGACATCTCGGGGGCTCAGGTGTTCTTATGACAACTGAAGTTTGTTTACTAATAGTGGCGGAACATTCTCAGCAACAAGCGCGTATATTTATATCGCGCATTTAGGATCGGAAGGCGTCAAGAATAGTCATCGCAAGGAAACTATCTGCATTTCCTGAAAGTATCGTTCTTTGCAACGTTTCTTTTGATTTTGTGAGGAAACTCGCGGAGGAGATAGACAACGAACGTTCAACTTGTATTTTATCTGAGGCTAGAAGTAATGGTACGTCAACATCAGGCGACTTATTTGCTCATAATATCACACCTCCATCTGTAGTAGGTTCTCAATCTTTTTTTTTTTTTGCACTTATGTAGTTTAGGAAATTGTATACCGTGCTTGCTCCCATTTTGACAGTCATTTAAGTGATTTATTTATTATATTTAAATAACCAGTTCAATCCGCTTAATTTATTTTAACAGAAAGATTGGGACTTCCCGCGTAAGAAACTGACACAGACACTTAACAGTAGCGAGGTTTAGAAAAAAAGTGCACTAAGAAATAACGTCGTTTGTTTCTATTTGCAAATCCAAAACGCGGTTTGGGTTCGACGCATAAACAATAATGACGACGCTATTTTTTTGCGTACGTTGTTTTACTTTTTGCCAGTATCTAAAATCCGCAAGATTTGACGCCGAAAAAAAAAGAGCCGTCTGCATAACAATTACTTGAGTTTAGGATTGTCGATGGCGAATATAGGTTTACTTTTGGTGGCCGGCGACGCCGAAATTCACAAAGCGAATCTGTTCAAACAAATAAATTTTGTTCACACAGGTCTGTGAAGTTTTGCCCAGCGCTAGAATTCAGCAAAACTTTCCGAGGTATTTCTCCTCCTGCGCCCTTTAATTTTATTTGGCCAATTTTTCAGAAGACAAATGCCAGATTTAATTTAACGGCCCTGTCACTTATATCTTGAGTAAGCAAATGTTCATATAACAATAATTTATTTCATAGGGCCAATATCGCGAAATGCTGCTTATGAGTACTTTAAGAGGCTTGATATTTTAAGACATTTCCTACTCGGCCTTTAGAAACATGCTAGAGTACTGAATTTAAAAAAAAAAAGAGGCTGAGACGATACTGCTTGTTTATATTAATTATCTGCGTCATTACACGATACATTTTTAGTCAGCGAAGTTTGCTAAAGGTTGGGTGCCCTCGAAAACCAAACAGTGAGTGGTAAACTCGTGAGTTCACCTGTTCTGACCGAATCAGCACATTGCTCATCAAGCTGTCGATATGCTTCTTTGCATTCCCATGTTAGTCTCGTCATCAGTTTGTTTTTCTTGAAACTGGTGTCATAGGGTACGGCCGTAGACGATGGTAATCTTCCCTGTACATCAGTCAGGCGTTTCGCAACCGACCATAATCAGGTACATCAAAGGAATTGGTAAACAAAATCCCGCAATTTAGGTTAAAATACACCTCGTAGTCTTCAAAGTGGCTCAATACCACTGTTTCATTGGTTGTGTGGTACAAGAAAAATGATCGTATCGCAAAATTAAGCAAAAACCACGTACAACAGCAACATAGCCGCGTGCACGTTCAAACCGAAACCAACCAAATTGAAGCAACCTAATGGCGCCGAGTGTGTCAGCGCCCTCTATCCGCCGGTGAGGCAACTACTAAAATGAAAAGGTCTATAGAAAGGCCTGGCCTGGCGCTGCGACCCGCGCGCCGAAAACTTTCCTCCTTTCCCTCCTCCGGGGAAACACGGTTTCGCCTCAGACCCCGCCCCGGTCACGTGATGGGGAACGCGCGCAGCGCGCTACCGCTCACACTTGAAGGAGAGGAGACTAGAGGAGGAGAGTTGCGCATGCGTAGTGTGAGTGCGGACTACGACGCCGACGCCGCGGGACATAGACCCAAGCAAGAGATGCTCCGCATCTAAAAAGAAAACTACTAAACATGGCGCGCGACTAGTTGCTCGCCGAATTCAGCCAACGGTGTTTAGGTCACAGGGGTCTCGCAACCAGGCCTTGCGACGTGGTCCCGCGACGATGATGGGGCTTGCGTTAAATTTAGCTCGAGCCTCATAAGCCGCTAAATTTAGCGATGATTAGTGTGACGCTGAAAGGGACTAATCATTCCTTATAGGTTATACCGCATTCTTCCCAAAAAGTAACAATCCCCGGCTAAAAAGAGAAAATAACCGCAAAACAGCAATCCTCGTGCGAGAAATAGGCACGAACTTTAAGTTTATACCGATTTCGAGGATTTGTTTTGAACCATTGTTTCAATCCAAGCATACTCACTTCTGGTTCTCTTAGATACAACACGGATTCACGTGGGACAGAAAACGCACGCTAACGTTATGGCCTGGTCGTCTCTAGAGATTGACGAGCAAATGAAAGCGACCACGTGCCAGTACACGTAAAATCGGGATTGGGTTCGGTGCACTTCTATGCGAAAATCAAATGAGACGAATGTGTAATACAGTAAAGTACATCCTATTCGCATTTCTTTACTGCGGGAGGAGAATATATGGAGCTTTGGACGTGAGCACACTGTTTCATCTCCTTCTTTCTATGACGTCGTTTTATTCCTGCAAACAAGAGTCGTCTTTAACCGTGCAGACGTTGAAGTCAGCTGTCAGACTCTTAATCATAACCGTTAGGAACAATGCTGCAAACGATAGGACTGGCATTCGCCGCGACAACCCGTCGACCGACTTATCTCTCTCGCATTTCACTCATGTCGTCAGGATAATGTGGATGTCTTCCAACAAGGTCTCAACGCGGGAACGTTTTCATCCAGCTTATGGTTGACTGCGCGCTATGAAGGCTGTACGCGGAGTCAACCCCGATACAATGGAGTCGGGTTATAGACTCACCGCCATCCTTGCGTGCCGACGATATCATGTTAAGCAAATTTTGGATACGATTTGTTTTCTTGTTTTTTTTTTCCTTCTACTTGTAGTCCCAGGGCAGTAAACAGAAGGCGCCTCGGTCGTCTGCTTGTCAGCGCGGCTCGTGACCTTAAAGGGCAACTTTGGACAGGCCGTGTCACCGGATCATTGAGCACGAGTACTGCGTAACGGTTTGGGCACTCGGAGACCTGATGCTGGTATAATTGTTGTCCTCTTAAATGACTAGTAGGTTCCGGATGTTGATTCAGGAAACAATGTATTGTGACTCTACGAATGGTGTCCGTTACTAAAACCCTAAGTTGGGAAACGCACCCTTGAAACCTGGACCGCTGGCGTCCACCGAGACCGAGCTAAATGCGATAACAGCGCCACCCTTTAGCGACGAGTTGAAACATGAAAGCTGCTTTACATAGCTACTGCGAGATGGCGCCACCGGCCCTTGCCCGACTCAACGTGCACCCCATGCAGTTACCGGAGTGGACGCTGCGGGAGAAATGGCGGCGTTGTGATCGCCATTAGCTCGGTTCCCGAGTACGGATCGGAGACACTTTTTAAAAGGGGTCATGAAACGAATTTTGGGCTGAAATAAATTATTTTAAATTGGGACTTTACTAATCGCATATCGTTTAGTTAGCCAAAAGAAAGAGGGCAGAAAGTCAAAAGCCAGCTTTTCGGTACAAACATTTGAAAATATAGCGGACTATTTTGTGCCTTCTTTCCTTCGGAAGCTCTCCGCCTTTTCACTATGATACATCCGCGGTTCCCAAAGCGCGTCAGCGGAGCCCACCTGACGTCAGCCGAGCCCAGCTCACGCATTGGACACGAGAACTGCGTCGCTCGGATGTATGCGCTCGTCAACAATCAATCCGTCAACGAATATTTGGATTCGCGTTCGTGGTCAATGAGCGCCTTGACGGGATTTATTGTCACTGGCGAATGACAAGTTCTATAGTGTGCATAAAAAGCACGGTGGAAGCTAGGAGTCATCGCACTGGTGCCGAAGAATGTCACGACGACGTGATTTCACAATTCGCATTTGAGTTGAGGATTAAAGCTAAGGAAGAAGTAGGAAAGATCGTTTCATGACCCCTAAAGGGCAACTCCGGTCCATATTTTCGATTTTGGGATTATGACTGTTTTTAGCGCAGTCAGCGTCCCTAAATTGCAAGGTGTAATTTTTTTCTCGTTATCGTGCGTAGTTTTAAAGATATCGACGCCTCAAAGTTTTGTTTGGGGCGCGGCCAACAAAACCGAAACTAGCCGCTCGAGGCCCCGGCAACACTGGAAATCATAGACGTGACGTCAGGATTGTTCTCGTTCAACGAGTACGCAGGCCGAGCTGCGCCTACCTCTGTTGCGCTAGCCGTTTAAAGATAGGAGGTAAGCTGATTTTGTTTTAATGCTGTATACCTGGTAGTTATCCAGCATATGTAGCAAGAGTTAGTGCGTATACGCAAAAGCTAGCGACTGGAAGACGACTGAACTCGTTCGTGCCGTACTCGGCGGCTGTCGCTGTGCGTGCGGTCTTCCGTACTGGTCGCTAGACCTAAATTGTCATCGGGGCTCCGTGGATGGAGCGTCGTTACTCTACGCCGCGCTGCCTGTGACGTACAGTACTGGGGGCCCTCTCGCTTTCGCGCTGCGGGTCAGTCCCAGACACGAAGCTTTGAGGTTCTCCGGCGTAGGTCGCGGCACCCGAACACACGTGTGCTGGGCTGTACACGTCTGTTTTTTCGTTCTTTTTTCCTCGGGCGCGTAAAAGCTGAAGTCCAAAGTCCACTCGTCGAACAGCGTTCACCCACACCTCCGATTTCCGGTCCGTTGGAAACTTGTGAAAAAGCACCTCCGGGTTGCGCAGCGGGTTGTTTGAGCAGCCCACAGCGCTACAAGTTGTACTCGGCATCTTTCGAGGAACAGCTGGGCACTCTTGAGCGCACCGAGTTGCTCGCTAAAACGAGTCTTGGAGTCCTCACAAGCAAATAAACAAAAGGCTATACCGAAGCTACACGGGCTACAGATAAAAGCAACTGCTAAATACGCCAATCACAAGCCGAAGTAGCGGTGGTAGCAGCTCAAAGAAGCTCACTCCGCGCAATGCCCGGACCGGAGGAAAAAAAGAGAACGATACTGACGTCCCGGCCCAATGTTGCTTTAGCGATCGGCAACCCGCTGGCCTCCCGCTAAGGAGCAGCGGCTCGCGGCGGGTCGCATTTTTATTATCGGCATGAGTTGAGAATGCGGCGTCCCCCGGACGTAATATTTTGACTGGGATCGTATTTTGTGTCACTACAGCGATACCAGTAATTTATTTCATTTTGAGTTTTGGCCGGAGTTGCCCTTTAAGGCAGGCTCTATGGCAGTTTCCCAACTGAGGGGTTTTAGTAACGTTGATTTGCACTCAATGCACCTCAGAACCACGACTGCTGGATGCCAAGCCGAAATCGTCCTCTGTGCGCGTCCATACTTCGATGGGCCGCTCGATTGCTCGCGTGACACTATACGTAATATAATGGACACATCGCAATGGCACAACTCGAGAGTTTGTTTACAGAAAGGAAACGCATGACAACCATCATTACCACCAATCGCTCCCTCGTGGAAGTTTGAAGTACCATGGGAAGAACATGAACTGAATAAAAATCGGCAATAGGAAAGTTAGCGAGTGAGCCTAGTACAATGTTTTAGTTATATTTCCTGCTGCTAGTTCGAGTGCTTTTATTTTTTTAAGACTATCGTGTAAAGGGATAAAAAAACAAATCGATGTCTCAGGCATATGTTCTTGAAAGGGACACAGGGAACACGTGAAATCCAGTTATTGTTAATACCGGGGGAAGGAAGCTAGGAACTGAGGCGGACTACGTAGTCTTTTACTCAGTTTGACCATTGCTTTAGAAAATGCGCACTGAAAATAGGTACTCCAGCTGACCCAACAAAGGCCCGAATTATGGGAAAAACGTCGCCTCGACCTCATAGAGGCTTGATCGCACGAATCGACTCTCTACATGCTTTCATTGAGTATAGTTTAGTGAGAGCAGAAAATGCGACTCATCGTTGCCGATTGGATCTTCTATATTGCCAGGGGAAGTGTTCAAGGCCGACATATTGAATCCTACACACTCCATTGAAGCGTGTCTGCTGGCTCTCATGATATTGACATGCGACTTCTTGCGGTACTGTGGCTCCCCTTGTCCAAAATAACTGACTATTGTTAAAGCAGTAACTGTGGTGGAAGCATCGCATAACAGTGACTGACGATACCAGACCTCACACCATAATATAGTGCGTTATTTTCCGTGCTTCGTTAGATAGTTCAGAACTAATTCCCGACACACAAAATCGATTAATATTTACCTAATCAGCACGTCCAATTGCATTTCATACAAGGGTGGATCGCGAGATATCTTAGTTGTATCGACGAAAGCACGAGGGCTATTTGTCTTTACTTCAGAAGTTAGTTTACCCAGTGAAGCGGACAACAACCGTTAACCTCACCTTAATCAGGCAGTGTGACTGCGAAGATTTTCTGCGGTACAGTGCGCGGCACAGTGAACACATGTAAAAGAGCTCCGACATTACCCGTTTTCACTTAGAAACTAATGGCTGTCATGAAAATGACTAGAGTGGTGGAAAGTGTCTTTGTCCGTGGCACCAACGGTACAGTGTGTTACTTACCAACGTTATGTATCTGTGACGTGTGAAAAATTTACAGTGCCGTGTTTTGGCTAACTGTGTCGCACAGCGAGCTTTCAGCTAAGTGGCTTTTGCCCTCGTGTGTCATACGTACTGTACTATACTCCTAATGTAAAGAGAACACCAGCGCCAAATAATCTTCCAACGTACTCAAAAGTAGGAACTTTGTTCCTAAAAAAAAAACAAATCTAGCAAAAGGCAACAAAATGTGTTTCTTTTTTTTTCTGTTTTCTACAGTGAACTGCGAGGCTGCGAGACTACCTTCCTTTAATTTTTCTGAATATTCAGCAGTAGACGTTTGTTTACTTAAACTGCAGTCTGTCAGTCATCGTCACGTCAGAGAGAGGAGCCAAAAAGGCAACCGAGCCCCCACTGAAACCCTGAGTTTTCAGAAGCCCGTTTGACGGTTCTATATTCAGAATGGGGCCTAGAAGCCTTCTCGGTGTCTCCGTTGGATGACATAAACGAGTTTTTAAAATGAAGAAATACTTATTAGTTTTTCAGTCAGCATAAAAATGACGCTAAGAGCACTATGCGGCTCTGGGTTTCTGCATCCGCCCCTATTAAGAAAGCTCCAAGCTTGAAATCGAAACCGAGAGAAGCGTCCTCTGGTTTTGCCGGTTTCGCGTTTCCCTAGCATTTGAAGAACGAAGCTCTTCTTGACTGCCTGAAGCAAACAGAGCTCATTTTCTTGGAAAAACAAACAAACACCGTTTTACAACGTCTTCCCGTTACGTTGGCGACGTGTTTGTGTTTGTGGCAGTATGGACCTAAATATTCTTTATGCCTCACCCAAGCAAAATTCAGGTCCATACCGTGCTCGAAATATGCTCGATTTTACGTAATATGTTTACCTATATTGAAGTGCATAATAGTTCAATGTAAATTAAATCATTAAAGAAATCATTATGGGTGCCGTCGAGATACTGTGATTTCTACGAGTGCGTGACCTTCATATATATATATATATATATACTTTTTTTTTGCATGAAGGTCGAGTATTGTGATTAAAGCCACTGTACAGTTTTCACAGAGCGAAGCGTAAAAAAAAAAAAAAAAATGGCTCGATCAAAAGCGAGAAATTGAAACTTTCTTCGATCTTATATTCAATCGCCGGCTGCTCTCCTTCAGATTACTTCGCTGCAGATCAAAGCATTGGGACAAGTTTTGACTAGGTCCTCCGGACACTTCTGAAACATTGATATATAATCGTACACGGCAGATAATAAATTGAGAATTTGTGTTACGTGAACCTTTTCTACGCGTCCGGAGTTTGAGACACCACAACTCTCAAAATTCCGAATCACTGCGGAAGTTTAGTAAAGTAAACTGCTAAAATCTAGTTCATTGGTCACCGTGACACATATTATTGCCCCAATATCATTTGTTACGGTTATTGTCAAAGTGAAGGGAGCTGTGTGCAAAGCGTACGAATGTAAAAAAAAAGAAAAGGCAAAAATTATTGCGACGTGCAATATTTGTTTTTTACCTAAATCCGTTTTCCGGAGAAAGAAAGAAATGCCAGAATTTAGGTAGGCTACACCTTCTTCATATCTCGAAAATAGTAAGTAATAGCCTTCATGAACAATGAATAGAAACACTCTAGCTCACACTTGATAACTTGATCAATACGCCACTCTCGACTCTTGCCTTTTCATTTGTGACCAATTTTAGTCTCGTAAAGATAGGCGGCAAAACTTGTCCAAAGAAGGAATAACTGCTGTCTCGTTCTATGACAACAGGGGTTCGCGACGTTTCCATCCTATGTTCGTGCCTCCAACAAACAACATTCGGGTTCGGTATTATAATTCTGAAGGTGTATCCACACGGCGGACCGGGCCGCGGACCGATTGATCACGTGATGCGCGGCCCGCGGGCCGCCCGGCTGCAATGAGCATCCACACGGCGGACCAAAAGAGCAGACGACAGAGCGAACGGGCCGGTCTAACCCTCGACCTCACAGCTCCGCCAAACGCATGCAGCGAGCTGCTTTGAGGCTACCGGTCACTCAGATCAAAAAGAACACGATCGAATGATGGCGCCTAAAAGAGATTGTGTGAGAGAGAGAGAGAGAGCTATGCGCGCGCTGTGCTGGATCGCTCTATACTTCCCTGACACTGCACTGTCTTTTAAATGCAACATCATCTCAAGAAGCAGCCCCCAATTTTCTCCTCCAACATCGGGCAAAGGGCGCTCACGATTTATGACGGGTGATGGGTGTTCGGGCGTTCCGGAATTCAGGAAGCGTAGTTTCAGTGTCCAGGCTAGAATGTTCATGATAGACTGATCTTTCCCCGCTAATGTCAGTGATTGACCTTGTAGAAAATTCGCCGTGCGGTTGTGTTTTCGGAGTGCATACGGCAACAAAACGACGATCGCGTTAGTTTGAGCGATGTTGGGAGACATTGCTTTTGTTTATGTTCCGGCGGAGCGTGCCGCCCGCTGCGCAACTCTCTATAACGCCATGCTTGCGGGCTCAACCATCCTCCCGAAGTTCTAGGGCAGGCGCGCGGCTTGAGACAACGCAAACTTTTTTGGCGTGTTATTCGAGGGCGTCCTTGCGCGCCGTCTGTTTCCGGTATCCCGTGAGAACCGCACAGATGTCTGGTTTCCCTCTTCGCTCTCGTTTGCTTCGTCTCCCGAAACCTCGCAGGCACGGGTACTCCGATGCCTGCCTACTGGAGTTGGGCGGCGGAAACGAAAGCGAGCTCAAGAGTTGCCCTGCGTGCGTACATCAAAAGCACGATATACGCGGGTTCCCGCGTGCACGGATAGGCACAGAAAAGAAACCATCGGAAAATCGGTTGTTAAACTCCATGTGCAATGCTCGCCGTTCTGTTCATTAATTTCGCTTTGGAAATACAATCTCGCGAAACTTCGCGATTTAGTCTTTGCTAAATTACCCGAGCTCAAGGAGCGTGCGCGAGTGTAGGTACACGCACTTCACATACAGCCTTCTGCAGGAGTAACTGGTCTAAAGTAAAAATCCCAAACGAATGGCACATCGCTGGCGCGTTCATGAACGTCCAAATTTTGTTATTTAATATGCATATTTAATATACATAAGGGGAACGGGTGTCCGCGCATGTACCTAATTTTCCAGTATTCTTGTTGATGTTTGAATAATTTAGCAAAGGGTATATTGCAAGCAGAAATGGGTCGTGTTTGATTTTTTTTTCTTTTAGTTTTACAACATATAATTGGTAGTAAAGCCAGCACTCTATGTGCGATGTAGCATTTATTGAAAAAGATTCTAATCACGTTGCGAGCTTGCATTGAAGAGGGAACGGTGATTATTTTTGGACGTAAACCGAAGTACAGAACCAACTAATTTTCAATTGCATTATGGTGTCTGAATAAATTATCTGGGCTTAAACATTCTTATGCTTTTTTTTAGGTTTATTCGGACCGATTGGTCTGCTGCACAAAGAAATCGGATGAGACGTTATTTGACTACCCGGAGGCTTTTTGTACTGCTCAAATAGCGAATTCAATCTAAGCAAAAAAAAAAAATAAATAAAGAGAGCAGGTATTGTTTAATTTTATTTTTGTTTGATTATTTTGTTTCGCAATGAGGAACGCCCATTGCGGCGTGTTGGAGGGGGGTCGCTTTCTCCGCTGTCCTGTCTCTTTCAAACACATTGTTATGTGGGTGTAAAGTTTACTAACGGGCTAAAAACTTTTATTTTCAATTAAATCCAACGGTGAAAGAAGACGGCTTCGTTTCAATTACAGCTGCCACCGAATACATATTTGTGCCATGCATTTGCGAGTTATCGTAGTCTTTAGAGAAATGCAAACGCAAAGGTGCCAAAATAATACGCGCAAGTAAAAGTTTTTTTTTTTTTTTTTTCTGCGTTCGGAGGATAACCTGCTCTTCGCCAGGTGAAGAGCGCTCGTTGGTTCAATAGCTGAAATTTAATCTTATTTGATTTCAGCTAGTAAACGGTAACATTTTGAGTCCGTCCATATTATGCTTTGTAAAATGTAAAACAATACCCGGCAGTCTTATGTTCGCATTAACTTTGCCGAGGAGTGTACACCCCTGCAATAGAGCAGTCTGGGTCATGCTTTGTTAATTTCGAGAATACATATTCGTGTTGCCCTGTCCATGAAGAAAAAAAAATGACAAGCCACATATTATCTGTATTGTGACGCATTTTTATCGTAATGTCCGCCTCGCATCAGGTTCGTCCAAGTATGTTTGCGTCATTTCGCTTCGAAAGGTCCGTAACACTCAAGTTTTAATAATACAAAAAAACTTTCAGCCTTTCCGCTCTGGTGAAGAGGGAAGACCAGCGAAGCTGTACTATGGAGGGAATGAAGTAATGGCCGGCCGCAAGTCTGCAAGCCAGAGTGGAAAGGCTGGAAAGGGTGCGCCATCTATGAGCGACAGCGGCAACCAGACAACCGAAAAGCCGGTTGTCTGGTTGCCGCCGTTGCTCGTAGATGGCGGTAGCTGTCCAGAGTTTTGTGTCATCACTTGTTTGCTGACGGAAACGATCCTGGGGAAACTAGCCCTTAACCGATCCGCTGTAATAATAATAAACATTTTATTTTCATTTCCCATTACAGGTAATGATGGGGCCGACAATAAAAACCGCGATAGACGCTTGACAAGCTCTCGGCCCCAGCGACATTCTGCAGCAGTCACAGGGAACATTTATATAAGACACAAAAATATGCGGAGCGAAAGTTCGTCTGCTTCTTGCCCAGGATTTGCGATGATGTTAGAACGCCAATATCTTACTGGCTGATTGGAAAAAAAAAATATTGGGTAGACCTCAAGGCATCTAGTCTTCAGGTGTGTACCCACTATTCTTCTAATCAAAGCCAATCAGAACTCGGTGTCATTCTGACGTCACCGCAACCACTGCGCAAGAAGCAGACGACTTGCTCTCCGCAGTCAATCCCAGAGCACGCACAGTCAACCGATATCAATCACCCTGTTGATTTTCAAAGCAATATAAATATACCAGATCTACGATTACATATAATATATATCCATGCACATGAGGAGGAATTACCAGATTAACACTTAACCGAGAACATATAAGTACAACATGCAAGTATATACAGAACCAAATATTTGTACACTATGTCAAAGCTATACATAACAGTACGTAATTCATTAAAACTCAATTTATCTACGATATCAATATAGTGAAAAATGAGTAAATTGAGAAGTCTTGGGACGAGGTAGGCTAACATTTGTTTTGCCGACATTCAATCGACACGTTGGTATTGGCTAATAATTGAGATTACGAGTTTGATACGTTACAACATGTTTTTGCAAATTTGACAATCTTACCAGGGAGGAGGTGTTATGTTGAAGTTCGTTTTTTATGCCTTGTGGATAGTCTATGGTTATTTAGATTTTTGATACTAAGTATATTATGAATTTTGAACAAGTTTTCTTTATGCGACAAATAAGGTGCATTTGCAATTGTTCTTAGCATTCTTTTTTTTAAATTAAGTGTACTTTCTTCAAATTCGTTATTATAGTTTTACTCCAAAATAAAGAACAGCAATTTAAATGAGAAGAAAATAACGATTTATATAACACGAGTTTAATTAATGTTGGAAGTATACAACGGTGCCGGCATATCAGCACTACGACCTTAGATAGCTTTTCATTCAATATGATAATCCCAGGTCATATTGTGAAAAAATACTACACCAAGTGTTTTAAAATTATCTACCAATTCGATATCAACTGAGTTTTAGGTCATCCTACATATTGATGGAAAAGTTTTATGTTTTGTCCGAAATATAACAGCTTTAGTTTTGCTAGTATTTATTTTTAAATAGTTCCTGTCGGTCCATGATGATATTTTATCTAATACTAAATTAATTTTTTGACACGGGCACTTTAGTATTATCAGCAGCATAAAGAAGTGTTGTAGCATCTGCCTACATTATATATTTTGCACACATTATATACTATCGGCAGTGAATGTGGCTTGCTAGAGCGAATATGTTAAGGTCGCATTTTTATTGTGCGCCATGCCACTCACCCACCCTGCTCGCGGACGTTATGCAGGACAGCAAGAACATAAAGACTGAAAGGACTGTACATTTCTGTTGTTGATTTTTTTAGCCCTTCCGGTCGCTTTATATCGCACATTCAGAGACGCTTTCAGACGCTTCCTTTGGACCGTGGCTCGTGCATGATGGAACGCCTAGGACGCCGCTTTTATGGTAGCGTCTTGCAAGCGTTGGAGAGGGTTTTAGGCGGGGGCGGAATACTGAGCGCAAGTTTGTTTGCTTCTTCCACAAAAATGTATAGTGTGGAAAACTGTCCAATTCCTCCTTACTCTCTCCTACAATACTATTGTCTGTGTGAGTGCTCGCTTTCTACCTATTGTACTCTCGCAAACACTTTGAGTTTTTCAATCTTCAAGATGTGCCCGTCCATGATCATGAGTTACCTAATGCTTTTCTTTCATTCTTCGACCCCTACACTTTTTTAAAGTTATATTTTTTTGTAAACAAAATGTTTCACCTTGTTTCTTCAGGTGCACGAAATGAGCCTAAAGAAAAACGTAATTACAGAATTTAGTTAAAATTACTGCCCCAGATGAAATCATTACTTTACTAATTTATCTACACGAGAAAATAGTGAATGGCATTACTCATTTCTGCCAAAAGTAATTAAATTACAGTAACTACAATACAGTAAATTCGTTACTGCCAGCTCTGGTGGCAGTAATGACTTCGCTGTAAGCAGTCGCAAGTGGTCCTATCGCGGTTGGTCACAGTCAAACGCAAATGTGCGAACCAGCCCTTAAGTGCTGCGGGTCCTCAATACCAGATCAAAAGATACTCATTTTTTCACCCTTGCAGTTCCAAGAGCACTCCATCTTGATTGCGTATGAGAAGCAAAATGCCATTTGCGAGCAAAAAGAAAAAAGCGAATTCGCCCTTCCCTTTCTTCTCATTATCGGATCAGGCGAAACTGGCGCTCGGCGGGTCTCGGCGGTTTTCGACGAGGAACGTTGGCGTTCGCGGCAGCCCATGGCGTTGCCAAATCGCCGCACTCAGAGCGCGAAGAGAGTCGAAAAATGGTTCACGTGTTTTGTCGGGCGCTCTGTCCCAGCGGCCGCACGGTCAACGTGTCATCCGGAGTTTTCGGGAAGCTGTGCACCTACGAGGCTCTTGTTGTTGATCAAATAAACCCCATTATCATACACTCGCGAGAAAAAAAGAAACGTTTTTGAAAGGTTTTTAGATGCCACAAGAACTCTTTCAGCTGATAAGAAGATTCGCCTTGAGCCTTAACGCCCGCTGCCGCACTAAAAGGCATCTGGGAGATGAGAAACTCTTTCCTATCACAAAAGGTGCTTAAACAATCACCTTATAGGTTTTTCACAATGAAGCCTTTTAGGGCGTGCCTAAAATAACTTTTAGGGTGCAAAATATGGACAAGCCGAAGAACCTTTAAGAGTTCTGTTACTACCAGATTTTTTTAGAGTGTAGTTTTTTTTTTCTTTTGTGATAGTGAAACGTGTTTTTTATATATTCTGTACAAACTCGACGTTTTACGTTTATTAATTTTGTTATAGATTTAATTATTTCAAGTATATATGCGAGGTCTTTGTTAAGTACGTAAACGAACCTACCGCATTCATTTTTTGGCGCTTCTGGGAAACGACTAATTTGGCTAGTAGTATTATTTCCTCAGACAACTTTAATGATTGGGAATCAGCCTGACACATCCAGAGCTCACCACGCGCGTTTAAAACCTGTTTCAGATGCTTGTAATTTATAGTTCTCTCATGTCTCTACCATCCGGTTAAAATACACGTGGAAAAAAAACAACCAAAACTGGCATAAAAGTTTCGACATAGGAACATGGTTTACATAAAAAATCACTCGTAAGTATTTATAATAAAAAAAATACACGTATATCTTTACCACATTCATAGTTATTATTGCGCGGAACACTTTTTGGCACGTTTCGAATTCCTTGACGTTTCGGTAAGCTTTTTGGCACATGTTGAATGAAGTCGCTTGAGAACGTGGAAGCAGATAACACGAAAGGTGAACATTCCATCCTGCAAAAGGTGCTCGTTAATATTAAACGCCAGGTGGAAATAATTTTGTTTAGGCCTATTCTACGAAGAGATGATACTGGAATAATTCTAGACAGAAACAGACGAACGTGGCACCAGCCAACCTAACGACACGTCTCGGTCTCAGAACCCTAATGGTCACGCGTTCTCCTCGAACTGAAGGGAACTTCTATACACCACTTTATCTAACGACGTTCCGCAACGGACGCGAGTCCGGTTAGAGTTAGACAATCCAGCGTTCCACGCGTGCCACGCGACTTTCACCCTCCGCGCGTCACTCCGACCAACCGGAAGGTCACGTGATACATCAAATTGAGAGGAATCCGACCCTTTCCTACACTCCGATAGCGAGGCCGTAATGCTGTATTTTCTGAGTGTCAAGGCGGGGAGCGATTGGACGCGAGATCCGCGTCAGCGTTCGGATCACACTCGTGTTCCATATCAGAACACGAGTCCAATGCCGAACAATGACGCAGCACTAGAGTCCCAGCTGCGACTCGCTCTAGCCTGCAGTACGTGACAGAAGATTCACTGGCTTCCTATCTGTGTGGTGTTGCATGGTCCGTTGCGGTATCTTCGAGGGTCGTTCAAGGTTGACGGGGACGTCTGTCGATAAAAAATCGTGAATCAGGTTTGAATAGTGAAACTTGAGGAGGATGTTCATGAATATCCCTTGGCCGGCATGACGGATTTGATGTAGGCGGAGCAGTTCAGTTATCCTGGCGGCTAGCAATGTGCCGCGAGAAAGTTGGATCAGCTAAAATTTCGAGAAGTTTGCAAACACAGTATGGGGAACTGAATATTTTACGGACAAGAGAGCCTTCACACGGTTTCAAGAGTTTGGTAAAGGACGACAACCGGCGACAACCGCACGAACACGTTCTCCCTGTTGCAGTCACGCGGCTCCTTCTACGCAAAATAAAGCTGCAATACAACGGCAGGGATGCCTCTTTGCGCACGTTGAATGATTTGAAAAACGGACTGAAATTTTGGGCTTGTCGCGTTTTCCATATCGCATGCGGGAATAAAAGTCCCGATCACCCTCGAACGGCCCTCGGACATCAGAGTGAGGGGAATGCGGCTCTTCCTTCCCGATCTCCGGAAGAGCGCGATCCGGTGCGGGGATGGGGGCGTTGAAAAACGGGCCCCACCGCGCTTCGTCGGCCGTTCCGTCGTGGATCGAAGCCAGCACCCCCCTTCGTTGCCGCACGGAGGGCAGCGGCTGGTAATCGGATGAGCGAGGCAACGGTTCGCCGACGCGACTCTGGGCCAAATGCCCCCGAAGCGCCTTCCGCGAGCAGCTCTAATGGAATCCTCCGGGACAGACTCCGCGGCTTGCGCACGGGCCGACGCTACGCAAGACGTCCGTCCGGTGCTTGCTGCCTTCGCCGATAAACTTCTTCCCGGTAAGGGACGGGGGAGGCGATCTCTGCCGTGACGACGCTTTGTAACGCCAAGAGCGAGAGCTACGATGAAGGGAGGAAATAATGAGTGCTTCGGAAATGGAAGTCGGTACCGCTGCTTCCTTCTTTGCTCGTTCAAAGCGCAATTTGGAAAGTTTCTCCTGCCTTTCGAAAATTCCTCAAACACGGCAAGAAGGGCGTATTTTCTCTTTTTTGTGCCTTTTTCTAAGGGAGAGAGAGGCTGCCTCCGGTGATTTGGAGAACGCATAAGTTGGGGAAAGCCTTGTGCGGTTTCATCACGTATGAAGAAAACAGACGAACCGACCATCGTGGTATACTGCACATCGGCCTCATGAATCGTGCATACATTACTGGGCAAGGATAAAACAAAGTAACCACCAACCAATCCCTAAATGTGAGGGGACCCAACTAACGTTAGTCCGCATCAGGTTTAGGGAGTGGTTGTTATTTACTTTATTATCGTAACTTTAACGTACTAAATAAGTTTTTATCGAATACGTTGGGGTTTAATTCTTTTTTTCCCGGGGAATTATGTGTTTTGGCCAATATGTTGGTGCTATCAAACACCACCACGCGCAAATAATTTTTTCGACACTAACTTAGTAACGAAGTGACCAACATAATGCTTACACGATCTCTAAATCCTCCGGGCAAAGGTAATCAAAGCTTGCTATTGCCACAGCCTCCTATATACTGACAAAGCCTGGCAGATCGCCACGAGAGGCGGCCGCCAAAATAGAAAAAATGAAGCGGTAGACAACTGATGAGAGGAGAGCCACGTGACTAGCGCCCCGCTGCCCACGAAACACACTTTTCCCGAGCGAACAAGTGTGTTTCGGGTCCTCGCCGCTGCACGAGCTGTGCGCTGACGTCCAGGTTCCGCGAGAAATGGCTCTTTGATGCTCTGTGCTACCAGATCCTCGCGCTCCAAATCTGCGACCGGGCACTCTATGGCTCCGTCGTCGAACTGCCAGGCTTTGTGAGTATAGAGAAGGCTATGCTAGAGCGCAAGTCTACGACGCAGCCGACGCTACGAGCTAATGAGACGAATCAAACATGGCCAGAAACACACTCTCATGGTATTCGTCATCTTCGTGTACGTTTTCTATCATCGCTGAACCAACCATATACAGAGAAACGCCTATACATGGGTTGCACGTGACGTCATTCAAAGAGCGGTCCGATGACCACCAAAGAAGGGGGGAAAGAAGGAGCTCCCCTCTTACCAGGATCCTCTTTTGTGCCTCCCGGATTTGCACAGACGTCGCTATTCTCCTGCCAGAAGATTATAGAAGATTAACCCGTCACACAAAATTCTTACAAAAGCAGCTTCCCTCTCCTCCTCTTACATGGTGGTCAAAAGTATGCGATGTGACGTAAGTGCAAGCCACGTATACTTTCTTTCATCTTAAGTCCCGACGCAGGGACGCTACGTGATGATGGGACCAACCAGACAACGTCAAAAGCACAACATCATGGTGTTCATCATGTTAATGGTTGTCTTCTATCATCGCTAGGTTAACCATGTACAGGGAAGGCCTAGTGACGTGCGCTTTGAACGCTGATTGATTGCTTCCATTATCTCGTAGCGTCGACCGCGTCTGGACTTAAGCTGCTACAAAGCATAGCGTGGCAAAGGCAGTGGTAACACACAATCTGACTGTATTATTGTGGAGAAACTCCGTATACAAAAAGACTGGATGGCGCGAAGCGGCCCTGCACGACACCTGGCCGCTTTGTGTACAGGTGTACACAGTTTCTTTGACGTCTTACTTGTGGGTGCCGTCTTCTGCTGTTGCAGTGCTAATACGTCTTTCTCAGAGCCTGTTGGCGTGTGAGACGCAGCAGAAGGAGCGTGCGGAAAACAGAACACTAGACCTTTTACCGAATTGTGCAAGCATCAAAAAGAATGCCGGGAACGTAGGTACACGCGCTGCGCGTGCTGGCGTCTTCAGCTCTAACTGTTGGAAAGCAAAATTCCAAAAAACAAATGGTACTCCGCACTCGAGTTCTATGGACGGTTTATTTTGGTTATTCACTTCGAATCTTTTCTACAGGGAAGGCGAGAAAGTGCAGCGCGTGTACCCACGTTCCCAACATTCTCTTTGATGCTTGGGTAATTTAGCGAAAGGTCTATTGAAACGCGGCTGCGCCGAGCAGAGCCTTGACACCAGCTCGCGGCAAAGGAGAACCGTCGCCGCAAAGGATCGTGCTCTTTTTCGTTTTGTTTTTCTCCCTGCTTCTTGGTCGCTTTTTTGTTTGTTCACTTTTTGTGCATAGTGAAACCCGGAGCGCTGTCTTTTCACGGAGCAGAGCGCCGATGTATGTCTCAAGACGTGATGCCCAGTAACCCAGCAACACGGAGGCACTCGAGAAAGAGGTCTGCTGGCAGTGCGCCAGTCAACTTCCGTTGCTCGCAGATAATCGGGTATGGTTAGGTGCCATTTGTTTAACACATTCTGCGCTAAAAGTTCTGCCTCAGAGGCCGGTATATCTTTAGGGCTGCGAAAAAGGACATCATTATTAAGCAGTGACGAATTTTCGTCTAAGGTGAAACTTGCTCCATCTAACACCGCCATATATCTACCGCTCACGTACACGTTTCGCAACTGGTAGTTAAACAGGAATAAGAACATGCCAAGGCTGTCCCGCGTTCCACTTAATTCGGATAGCGTCAAATACGAAACCTCGCTGAGTACGATGGTAAGATATTTAAAGGAGCGGTGCAACGATATTCAATTGGAACGTTTTTCACTTTACACCAGCTTACTGGCACTAGTGGCGCTCAAGGATACTCGCACGCAACGCCACTAGCCAAGAAACTCCTTTGTTGCGGTGTAATTTCAAGCCCAAAAGCGAGCATTTTCATTCAATCTCTCCCTTGAAAAATTTGATGACGTAACGTGGGGATCGCAGTGCACCCATATGACGATATTCGAATGCGGTTCATAGATCGTGATAATTACTGGCTCGAGAAGCATTTGGGTAGTGGCCCGTGTCCAATCGCTGCAACGACGACAATAGCCGAGCCATAACAATGTCTGGAACTCAGCGCGTGCCCTGTGCTTTGCCAACCCCAGCACGTGGCTATGATCAACATTGGCGGCATATGATCGGCTCAAGATCGCCTGGCCGCTTGTCCTGGCTGCGAGTTGAGGGGGTGAACGCTGCTCGTTTTTCTTTAATTTTTTTCTGGGACTTCTACTGCGTGGGGTGAATAACGAACGCGTGTTTCATAGGTCATTAACGTCAGGGATCCGTTCTAAGCAGTGTTTGCGCAAAGTACAAAAATTGTTGCATCGCTCCTTTAAGAGAGCTTTACCGCTAGTTCCGCGTAGAGTTTCTGTATAGGCTGCCCACGGGAGACAGAGTCGCGCGTCGGTTTTCTAGGAACCGCCGCGCCGCTATTCGCCAGGATCGATCACGTGAGGAGCAGACTGCTCCGCCGTCCTGGAAAGCCGCTTCGCCGACATCGCACGCTCCCCTGCGTACGTTCCCCTGCTTTTTCATCTTTTTCCTCCTTTCCGGATTTCCATGCACGGCGGCGCGCGCGGCGCCGTTATTCGCCGAATTCAGTCACGTGGCCGGCGAGGAGTAGATTTCCCGCATAACTTAGGATTTCAAGATGGCTGAACGCGCAACCCTGGCTCCCGTAGGGAAACTATACAGGAACTCCAGCTCCGCGTAACGCAAGGTGCGGCGATGCAAGAGGCACGTGCAACGTGAAGCCCTTAGGAAGATGATGGCGGCACAGCGCAGCCCTGATCTATAGATTTCAGACGCCATGTTCGTCCCAGACGTTGGGCGCGTCACGTGTCACGATGATTTCCACAATAATGAATGGCGCCCCCTTTGCCAGGATGAGGGGCTTTAGCTCCGCCGACGCGGCAACGCTCCTGGGGTCCGAGTTTGGTTACCGCGGGGGCCAGAGCGAGATCTAAGTTGCCTCTCGCCAATCGAGCGAAGAGAGTAGGGAGGTTTAGTAGATCGTGTAGACAATTGCATGCATGGTGCCTCACTGGTGCCCGATGCGTGCAAGCATCTGTAGCATGCGCGTGACAGTGATATAGGCAAGCTTGTAAATGCACGAGCTCGCCAGCAGGAGCAGGGACACGGCGGCTGCCAGATGCCCTGCTTGCAAATCGTCTATTCACTTTCCGCTCCACTCCGAGCCGGCTACGCTCAAGCTCAGAGCGGCCGCGCATGCGCAGTGGTGATTGGGTCGCACCGTAGAGCGGAGCTGACGTACGAAAGCGGTCTAGTAAAACTCGCTATTGTTCGCGAGCGAAAAACACGGTTCGTCTGCTACGAAGCGCCATTCGCAGATGTGAATAAACGGAAACCCCGTACGTTGTCCGCTAACAGACCGAAAATAAACTTAATCTTCTACTAGAAATTGAACACCGCTGTTAAGTGAGATCGGAGGCAGGCTGACATTCTGACTGTCTACTATTTCACGTTGAAAGGTATTGACAACCCGCGCTTCGTTTTGAGTCTCAAGTTGTTCTGCAGGCTGTCGTATACACAAGCCGACATCTAGCTGTGGATGAAGGAGGACTAAGGACAAGCACATGAAAGTTTGCGAGATCTCTGTCACAAATTTTATGCTGGTTTGGCGTTTTCACCAAAATATTGCACGAACTCGCAACGGGTCCAACATGTCTCATTGGTTGGTTAGGCGCAGCTGTGTCGCAACGACCAATCAGCAGCCGAGAACACTCACGCTCTCACCTTGACCGAAATCGAACCCCTGGAACCCGCTAAAGGGAGTGCTGGGCGCGCTTCGAAGTGACAGCGCGAGCTCTCGGCAGCAATGCCGGTCTTGGCGATGCGGAGCGGAAGTTCGTCTGCTCCATGGACGGGACTTGCGACGATGTCAGAACGCCGAGCTCTTATTGGCTAATTGAAAAAATAAATAAATAGTGCGTAGACCTAAAGGCATTTGACATGTCTTTATGTCTACGCAGTGGTAGGTATAATTTATAAGCATAGAAGAACCTTACCCCAGTCTGTACTCCGACTTCTTTATAACTCTTTATTCTACTCTTGTTTTAATTAGTTTTTTTGGTATGGGGAACTACAACTTCTGCAAATATTCATCGTATTCATATACTTCAGAAAAAAGTAATTCGTATTTTGTGTAATGAAGCACATGACAGCCACACGCCACCGTTACTCAATAAATTAGGAATTGTTCCAATCACAAATTATTATGAGTATAAACTTGCCCTAGCATATAAAGCAGCGATAAACCACCCGCGAAACAGTCTTCTTTCCCTTTCTTTCCTGCACTCGCTAAACACCTCGTATGCCACCCGCCATGCCGACGCCTGGACGGTCCCGCGCTCGAGAACAAATTACGGAAATCTGATGGTGAGATAGCAGCTACCCAAAATGTTAAAACTATTTTTTATCGCGGAATATAACAATTGAAAACTGTTCCAACAAACGCATACTATCTTTACTAGTTTCGACATAAATCTGATTGTGTACTCTTGAGAGTGGTTTTGTTTTGAGTGCCTCTTCTGCTGTAGGTGGTGGGGGAGGAGAGGGCACTGTCAAGCAGTTTTGTACTGCTTTTTTTCCCTCCTCCCTCTCTTCTTGTTTGAAGAGGAATAAAGAAACTTGAAACATTGAGCTCTACCCACTATTCTCTCAATCAAAGCCAATCAGAGCTCGGCATCGTTCTCACGTCACCGCAACCCCTACGCAAGAAGCAGACGACTTGCTCTCCGCATAGTTAGCGGTATGCCTGCGGTAACGCTACGTTAAAACAATCCGATGTCGCGGGGAATCGGGGGACGAGTGCGTTAGTGCAAACTCTACTAAACTCAAAATTAAAAAGTAAAAAAAAAAATTATAAATGTGATTTATATCATTTAAATAACATGTATTATTAAAACGTATTTTATTTGATCTAAGTCATATCAGTTTGGTTTACATCTCTCTAGCTAAAAAGTGGTTATTCTTTACCATTAAATGCATTTTTCAACGTGGCAGAATAATCGATCAAGTCTTCCGATCACTGACAACGATGCAGAATAAATACTTACTGTAAAAGCAAGCTATTGCAAATTAATTACCAGCATTGTATTGGTGCGATCCCCGCCGTACTACGAAAAAAACAACTCGTTTTCTTTTTGTTAGCTAAAAATACTTTATTTTATTTTTCTCGCGAGTTCTGATTTGATTTCAAGACCACCTTAGTTTTCTAGTTTTTATATCTTTATTTTTGCTGTTTTTTTGTTGTTGCAATAGACGTTACGTAGCTGACAAAGAAAGGGGAAGCTTTAAATCGAGCAACTCTCCCAATTTTAGTTTTAGATGAACATTTTCTTTTGCTCTTGTTTAGCCTTATATAAATATTGTTTGCTTGTATTTTTTTTTTTGCTGGGTGATTTAATTTATTTAATACAATAAAGAATTGATATACAAAGCATTAAATATTAGAAAGTGGTAAATTGTAAATATATTTTTAATATTGGTTTTGTGGGAATGAACTGATTTCAATCATCATAATAAAACAGGTCTGAATTACATAACGATTTAAATCCCGATTTAAATCATATTGAATTTTTTTTCTCCGCCCTGGTCGCGTTTCTGCCGAGGATGGAGTTCGATCAGGTTCGACGTTTCCGAACTTCTAACAGGATGTTGGACAAAAGGGCGACGGAAGTTCGACTTCAGAGCGCACGGGCGAAAAATTGAAAACTGGTTGACGTCTAATGGCGAAGGAAAGTCGTAATATTCGTTGGGTACATTGATGATTATTTCATAAAACATAAATTATTATAATAAACATATTTGCAAAAATTCTAAATTTTTGCGTAGATCTCGGGCAACACTGTCTATGTCGAACTTGAACGAACTTAGCCCAAGGTTCAAAGGTACGTCGAAGCAGTCGAACCTCGGCTTCGCCAAAAGTTGGCGACATCTGTAACTCGAAGCAGGCGGAGCGAAAACTCGCGCTGCGGAACCCTGGGATTCCATATATGGCCTCGATTCTAGCTCCTGCCGCTTCGATCTCGATGAGCATCATTTCGGCGTGCAGTCGCCCATTTCGTCCTGTGAGGTGCCAATAAATCGAACAAAAGAGAGTGTCCGAGGAGCGTTTCTTTCTTGCCTGTCACATTGATCGTACAAAGGCTGTCTTCTAGACACTATTCGAACAGATGTGTGAAGCAAACATGCTACGAAAATGTTTCAGACGCAGATACTCCTGTCATCAAGTGGGCGGCGAACTCCGTACATTGTGTCCGGCGTACGATCAGTGTGACTGCACGGCTTCACACCACCTGTCGAGATCGGTTATAACGAAGTCAACGGGAATCGGACATCACTTCGCTATATCCGCTATTTCCTTATAACCGACTTCGGTTATAACGAAATACGCGATGTATAAGCAGTTTGATTGCGGCTTTAATGCGGTTGCCACTGCCAAGAAACTCGGGATGTCACTCTATCTTTCTTCTTTTTTTTTTTTCGTTCTGCATTTGAAGACATGGGCGCTCGAGCAACTTGAGCGCCGATCGAAAATGTCAAAGAGAACTTTTCGCGTATAAAATGTCACAAAAATGCGGAGCTACGAGGAGAAGCGAAAACATCATTTATGAAGCACCGAGGAGCAGGTAGCTTTGTCGACTGTTTCAAATAATTGCGGCGTTAATTATTTCTTTTTTACTAAGAGATTCATCCCTTAGGACATTCAATATCAATTTTTGAAAACGACATCAGTGAAAAAAAGACATAATTCTCGTAAAATTATTTATCGCTGAGGTGATCATTAAGGAAAGGCGTGCTTTCAAAAAGGCGAATATAAAAGGCGGAAGAGAAATCGACGGAGCCATTCATTGGTGCAGCGAACTTCCATGTTTGTGTTTTCGTGTGCTCCGTTTATTTATGTGATCCTTGCGTGCGATCGGTTCAGCCGATTGAGGACGAATGCAAAGTGTGTGTAATGTAAAGCGTCGGAGATGCAATGCGAAGCGCGCGAGGAATTTTGATATTTTTTGGCCTTTGAGTTGAGAAATAGCTAGCGCCACCTAGCTTCTTGAAAAGGGTGCCGACTAGATTTTTCGTAGCAGTCATCCATCTCTACATCAATGTAGTAGTTTCTAGAAGGTCTGGTGGATAAGGTTAGTTCCCGTCACTAACTTCCTTTGTTAGTAACTGTAACGAACAAGCACGTCAGTAATTGCACTTACGAAGAGGTTAGTAATATATGTGACAAGCAATTACAAACTTAAAATTAGTAAATACTACAACCTTCTTTCTAACAATGTACTGCAGTGGCCAAAAAAAAAGCCTATCTTCACTAGAGCTATAGACCATACGCCGTTTTAGGGCGGACCTGCTTCTCGTTGTGCAAGTTTCCGCACGACAAATTTCACTTTTATTTGAAGTGAATTAGTGCCAACGCTTCCACCAAATGGATGTAAATTTCAACCACGCCCGTTGACTTTTATAGGGCGTTTTCACGTAAAGTAGATTATGCTTGAAATCGCGCAGGAATAATTTTTGGAAATGCTTGGAAAATGTGTTTCTATGCGCGGACGCAATGTTTTCCCTCTCGCTTGAGTTTCTTCGCTTTATAACCACGTGCGTCTGTTAAATAGTCGGCGACCTTTATTCGGAGTTAAGTCGAACCGACGGGACGCCGAAAAGGTTCTTGATAAAAAAGCGAGTTAGAGGTGATTTCTAGCGTATTTTTGTCCTGTGAATATAAATATAATCTTGAAGCATTTGACCCGAACGTCCTAATAGACGCGAGAAAAGGTTTCAACTGCCTCGCGCGTGCCGCTTGTTAGTGAACGCGTAGAGCGTTTTGGACTGCTTGGGTAAGACTCTCAAAAGGCGCGGAAATGCTGAGATCTATGCTTAATACATAACGATTTCCCGCTTTCTCTTAACACGCTGTCGTGGCTACTTGGCTCATCAATCTGAAAGAAAGTTTTGATATTCGTGATCCTGGATGTCAAATAAAGACGAATTAAGTGCTGTTTTAGAGCGCAGCCCTTAGGCGCCCGTTTCCGACTTGAGCGGCGTCGCCGTCGCCGTCGGTGTAACCGCGCGTTGCATTATGGGACGTTTCCCATAATGACATCACACGTGACATCACGTGTGACGTCAAAAAGGTCACGAGTGACGCCACGTTTGACGTCACTCGGCGCCTAAATTTGGCGAATAATTTTCGCACTAAATTTGGAGGGAAAAGTTTCCCGCTAAACTTAGCGGGGAAATTTCGGAAAATTGTCTTAGAATTCCCCGGAAAACTCTCCTCCGTACCCTTCCCTCCCCTTCGTGCCCTTCCCTCCTCGTCCTCAAGAGGTACGCTGTAATTCGTCATTGCAGAGAATTGTCTTTATTCTTTTTTCTCTCAAATACAGACGCGCTTCAGTTTCCCTTTAAGCAGTTGGAACAAAGGGAACCAAAATGATCCCTGCGAATTCCACAATAAAGACTAAACCACCGATTAAGCATCGCTTATTGCACCCAAATATGTCTCCGTCATATTCTTGACTCCTGACGTCGACGTAGCAACTCGCCATGCTTCTGCAGTTCACCAACATCCAAGAAGGCGCTAATAATATCTTAGCGCGTACGTGCAAACTCATGGAGCAAATTGCGCAAGCGGTTTACCAGCATGGTCGCGTACGGCTAACTGGAAGCGAAAAGACGTCGTAAAACCAAGACATGGGAAAATTGAGAGAGAAACTATCGATCGAACTTGCACATCCACGGCCGCTGCCACATCTCGCAAGCTTGCTATCAAGGACACGGGAGCCTCAGCGTTGATCTCCGCAACGCCAGTTTGCACGAGCTTTCGCTATAACGGTTGTTTGAATTGGAAGCAGTGGACTCGCATCCCAAGCAGGCTGCGTTCAACTCTTCGGACGAATAGTATTAAGCGCTGCTTAGTCGCATATCCTGTATACTGAGCGTTCTGGAGTGGTTGATACGGAGCACGAGCGCTCTGGGCCACGAACGCTTCGAAGGTCAGACGTGCCAGTATCACCGACAAGACGAGGCTTGACTCCCTTTCTTCCCCAGTCGTCGTCAATCACGGATTCGCGCAGCGCTGTCTAAACTTCGCGTCAGAATCGCCGCCAGGGCGTTTGCAACTCTCGTCCAACTTCGGTGTGTTTGTCCCTCGAGGCTGGTCGGGGATTCGATAGCGATGACGTCACGCGCAGCCCTCGTCTTCTGGATAGTATTGGATATGCTTGGGGAGATCCGCGACGCCATTTCAAGGTAACTCGCCGGATTACCTGCCAGTCCTTGTCTTCGCAGTACAAATCGATCACCCCGCAGGGAATCGATTTTGCACGGTGGCATTATTTGTTATCGACTCTTAGAAAAACAAAGATAAGGTGGAACCGTTATTGAACCACTCGAAATCGATGACACTGCGAAAACGACCGCCGCGGCGTGTAGGTGCTGCACCGCCGCCGCGCTCGCGCCTTATTCGCGTCCGAGTGTTCGAGACACACCGAGAATAAACCCAATTATGCGACGGGGTACGGAAGACTCGACGCTCTGTACGCGCAGCTCGATATGGCGCAGCACCCGGCGCATAAGGAACGCATTAGTCGCCCCGAGATACGCTCGCATTCAATCCTGCGGTGCTCCAGTATTGAACGAAAAACCCCGAGGGTCCAGATCTTCAAACGCTGCGCGGATTATTTCCTCGGTTGCATCTCGCCATGAGCCGCACAGCGAACGCGTCATCTCAACCAATCCAACGTCGCGCTCTAACTCCCGACAGGACGCGAAGGGAGGAGCCTCGGTTTGTCCCGCCTCCGGTGCGAGCTTCCTACCTTCGATAGCGCTTCGGCGTCTCGTTGTCTCGTGCGCCTCGAGCCTAACACGCAGCCAAAGCGCGACAGACGTCACCGAGCGCGGGCTGGAGGCCGGGCGTTCGAAAGAAGCTCCCCGCCGCTCTCCGTTTGGCGCCGGCTATTAGCGGCGAGATGTTTTAGTGGCGCCCTCCTATGGTTACCTTTCGTGACGTCATTACCTTGAGAACAACAAGTTCGATGGTGTTTGCAAGGAGCATGGTGGAAGCTTGAAATCATTGCGCTCTTAAAGCAACACTGCCAACACCGTTGAAATTGAAGTTCTTCCATTCCTCTTATTGCCGTCGATGAGAAATCCTTTGCTGACGTCGTAGCCGGCATTCGGCCAATCGCGGAAGGCCGACCACAGCGACGCTTTCGATCGCGCACGTCGCCAATAGACCTTTCCAAAAACGAGCTTGTGGCCGGTGCCATTTTGAGCGTTCGTGCGTATGGCGCGTGCTTTGCTCGCTTTCCGAAGCGACGAACACGCACGTGCTGGGCTGTGAAGATCGCACGCTGGACTGTGATTTTGTAAACATTGGAAAGGTCTATACGGTGAGCAAGTGTTCCAAAAGGCGTCTTTCGCGCATCGCGACGCGAGGAGGGTTACGCCATGCAGGAACGCGCGATGACAAGGCAGCGAAACGCCCAGCGTCATTGGCTGAGGTCGGGGGGGGGGGGGGGGGGGGGGGAGCAAAAGCACATGGGCGCATTTGGCGGGAAATAAAACGAACGAAGAGCGCGAGGCCTAGCAGGTAGACTGCGACCTCCGGAAGGGACGCAGCGACGCGCGGCGCATGTAGTCACGTCACACGCTTACGGATGCTGTCTTGGCCGACCCCTAGCGTCGGCTCGCGCTCCACGGTAAGATGAAAATGAGTTATAGCGGAGCCATGCCGGGATCGTCCACGTGGAAATGAGTCCCGCAAGCGGCGATTATACGGCTGGCTCGATCGGCATCTGGCTCGAGGGCCGAGCGCACCTCGACGATTCGGGGACGCGGTCGCAGCGGGACAAGGGCTGCAAGGATCGACCGCAGACGGCCCGCGCCGCTGCATCGATCCGAGGAACGAAACAATCGACGAACAGTGCCCGATCGGCGCGCAGATCGGGACGAATAATTAATGGCGGTGGCCTCGTATACCGCCGAGATAGCCGGCCGCTGCCTCTGGTGCACCGTCTTCCGTTCTGCACCTGACCTGGCTCGGCCGCAGCATTAGGTTGGAAACGTCGTTCTACGTACGGACGCTTGATCACGACGGTTCACTTAATATCCTATTCCGGATTTCCACGATAGGAAGCCATTCCCTCGACGCCAGTGCAAGTTTTATAGGGTATTGTGAACTGGTAACTCTGATGGGACCTCTCCTGTGCCGTGGCAAGATCTTGCCGTTGTTTTCTTGTTTTGTTTTTTTAAAGGCGAAAGTGTTGTATGTTCCTTTACGGGAAAAGGCGGCGTCGGCGTTGTCCCCGAAAGATGGGCATAAAAATACGTCACCAAGCACGCGCCGCTCAGGGTCAAAGCGGACGGGCCTCAAAAATAAAGCACGAAGAAAAGCGCAGCAACGCAGATGCTTCGTCAGTGGGGGAGAGTGATGTCATCACCGGAGCGCCGTATGCAAAAGAAAGACGCGGGGCGCTGCCTCCGGCGCTTCAGTTGCGCTTCTGACCTCATCTGTGCTCGTTGTGTGCTTCGTGCGTTGGACTCTGAGGCGACCGCGTCTATATCTCCGGCCTCGTTTCATTCGCGTCGAAACATTACTCGAGAACATTTCACCCGCGGCACTAGATGCTTTCGCCTTCCTACACGGAAGCAGTTTGAAGTGTCTTCGGCGTGTTTTATTTATTTTTTACTGCACGTTTTGCTCGACCTCAGTTCGCACTTGGTGGTGTGCAATCCTGTAAGTTTGAAGTTGGCTTTTTTGGGGTGTATCTCGTTCTGCACTCTCTGATATGTCTACTTTCCAACAAAGCACTTGGGAGAGCCAGTCGCTGCAATCTCCTAAAGGGGCTCGGAAAATCACAGTGCCGAACGCATAGACCTAAAAAAAATCGACAGAAAAACTTAAGACTGCTTTTGCATTCCTACACGCAGCGCATTCCTACAAGCAGAGCACCACGTCTTCCTATCGCACAAGGCACTCCGGCAGTGACATCACGCTCCCCCACTGCGCAGGCGCGGTGAACCCTGCCGGCATAAGGACTGCTTCCGTGACGAAGCATTGCGTTGCTGTGCTTTTCTTTGGGTTTTATTTCTGAAGCGAGTCCGCTTTGATGTTGAGCGCACCCGCCGGCTTTCGTGACGAGGCACCTGCGTTGCTGTGCTCTTTTTGTGTTTTATTGGGAATGGGCCAATGGGAATTTAGGTGCCGTTTTCCGCCGGCTTCACTCCATAAAACATCTAATGCTGTCGCATCAAAAAAAAAAAAAAAAGCTTGTGGTGTGGCATTGACCACACCGTTCCACCATGGTTGGTGCCACAACGAAGGGGGGTTTCTTTTAAATCTCGACATATTTTCAATATCGCCGTTCGCCGAGCTCCTTCCAAAAAATGCGGGGATGGGCTTTTCCAGCTGCTCTGCGGGAAAAATAGACACGAGTTTCACAGAGGGATGTACTTGCCCGTGTGAATGAAAATATGCGCTCGTTGTGAGAGTCGCTCACAGCTTATGATTGGGCTTTTTGATTGGCGATTGGGGTCTTCGGTCTTTTTATCGGTTCATCTCTTGGCTGCGGATAATGAGACGCTCGGAAATGGCGCACTGTTTCTGAAACCCTATTGAAACGGGCACGGTACAGGCCTTGAGAGGAGGAAACGCAAACGGGACTAAGCTAGGGACAGCACGACTTTCCGCACCCTACGATAGTGCAGCGCCGCTGTACAGCCTTTGGCGGTTCTAGAAAATTTCCCTTTAGAGCCGAAGTCGTGCGACAAAGCCCCAATAACGAAGATAAGCTGCCTCGATTGGAGTAAAGGTTTCTTGTTGTTTCTTTCTCTTTTGAGGGTCATATGTCATTCAATGTTTTGCCTTTACAAGTTAGTTCGAGACACTGCAGATGATTAAGAAGATATTTTAAAATATTAACGTGTAATTTTGCCACAGTTAGAGGAAAAAAGCTGCGTATTTTTGCGTTAGTACTACATTTACTGTAAAGGCTAAGTGCATATTTTTATATATTCTTAAAATGCATGTAAAAATTATATTTTTTTTAATTACGCCACTATATTGAAAGTAGTTTGTTGATAACTATTTTGTGAATCTGTCTCTAAAACGTGTTTATTTAACCTGTTTCGTAGCTTTTTCTCTTTTTTTACCATAGAAGTGTTATTTTGTATCGTTTAATTTTCTTTGTACATGTCGTACCCCCTTCATAAAATAACTAGCAAAAATTATCAATACGTTCCTGTTTCGGTACAAAACGTACGGCAGTGGAAAATCCCAAAGTAGACCGTCAATCTCCACGTCTCGGGCTTTGAAATTTCATAACTCCGTAACAAAATAAGATACAATTTTCAAATATAGCTGAGTGCTCCTCGCAATAATAGTGTTTTCACATATATGTTTTTACAAAAATATATACTTATCTATAAAAAAATATGACTCGGACCAGTATCGTCCCATCTGTCGTGGAAGCACCCTATAGCATATGTCTTCAAGACTACGTTCAAAACCGAGTTCATAAAGCCCTCGAATAGATTTACGTGGAGCTGATGGTCGTTCGTTGTTTCGAAGTGTAGAATGGATCGCTCGCAGAGGCGACGATGTTGCAGACGTTCGATCAAGACAGTACTCGCCGGTACAAAACACGCGCGATCCCTTTACTCAGTTCACATTTAAGCTGAAACTGTAGCCGATACTACAAGCACGAGAGCTCGAGGTCGCTGCTTTGAAGCGTTTTTCCGCAGCCTGAGCACTCGCGCTAGGAATGCAGGTCTCAAAGACAGGAGCGCGGGCTTGTAGATTTGGCTGCAGTCTGAGCCTAAAGAAACACTGCGAGGGAAAAAAAAAAGATTTTTTTTTAAAGGCATATTTGGCACACGCATCTTCTTAAATAATTTTTCTACAAAAAAAGACAAACAATTTGCGTAATATCTACGCTGTTAGTGGCAATTTAGGTGCAGAAGGTGGAGGTCGCAGCCCGCTAAGCCCCGCCCCGTGCTTACAAGAGGCTTACATCTCTCATAGCTGGAGAGATGATTGACGTGTCAAAGGTTGGTTGTAAATTTGTATCTCCGTGCCGTAATAGTATCTTAATCAACCATTTCTTTTTTATGTTTGAGAAGTAAAGGATCGAGATAAGTCAGTATTGTTTTTAAAAGTATTTTGAGATTGCTTCTCCCACTTTGATTTAAAACGTTAACAAACATGGCTGCCGGCGTCTGCGGATTGCTGAACGAGCGAACCTCGTTGATCTCATCACTTTTTATGAGTCCGACTGGTTTCGAGTTCACATATGTATTTAAAGGAAGATCTTCTGAACCGACGTAGTTTGCAGCAAACAATCTGGCTTGATTTTTTTCTTTGCGCGTTTTGATACTGAATAAAGATGTTGGTCCCCGTAAAAGTGACTCAGCAGCTCTGCGAATTGTGCAACCGTCGTGATTGCGACCACGGTTTTAATACCGAGAAGATACGTATGCACAGGTAAGAATCTACGAGCCATCCGGTTGGAGGCAATCCGGCGTTCGGCTCGCATCAAGTTTGTCTAGGTATGTTCCCGTCATTGCACCTTGAAAGGCAAGCCTTCAAGTTTTGCAGTGCACCCGGCTTACCAAAGCGATTATTTTTACGTCGCGTTTTAATTAGGCATCATGACGCTCACCCACTTTGCTCGCGGATGCCACGTGAAACAAAACAAAACAAAAGAAACAACAACAACAGTAAAGCTAGAAAGACTGCACGATTATTTTGTTGATTTTTTTTAGTTCTCTCGGTCGCTTATTACGCATATGGATAGACGCTGACAGAGGCTTAGATTGGACCCCGGCTCCTGCATGATGGGACACTAGAACGCCGTTTTCATGGTTGCGTCTTCTGAGCACTGCAGAAGTTTTTCGACGGGGGTTGAATTGGAGGCGAAAACGGACGCCGACGCGCACCTTTCGTATCCGTGTTGTTGTGTTTCTGGGAGCGCCGGAGGGGAGATTGGGGATACCGCCCGAGAGCGCACTACTGTACCCGTGGCCCAGAGCCCTTTAGACGTCGGGCCGGCGGTGGCCTTCGCTGGCGCTTCTAAACACAAAAAGAACGTCTTCCGGAAGCCACAAGACGACCTGGAACCGCCAGCCCTCGTAAGGAGAAACACCGGCTTAGGCGCGTGTGTGTGTCGGCCTGTCGGTGTTGCGTTTCAGTTCGAGCGGCGAGAGCATCGATACCTTGCATCAGACACCGGAGAATGGCAAGAGCGGCTACGAGTTACATCATGTGCCCTTCGCTGAAAGAACGCAGGACGATTGCATCAGCCTCCCCCGCACCTCGAACACCACGTGAACACTCGAACTCCGGGGAAGGTTCCTCTCTCTCTCTCAGAGGATTTTCTCGCCCTCGGAGGGCTATATAACATGGGCTCAGGGAGCCCGAAGGCGTCGATCGAACTGTCGACCAGCTACCTGTATATTCACTGTACATAAAAGTTCTACTTGAGTACCGTAATCCCACTCCAGGCCAATTTCTTCGGGGCTGTGTGATCAGCGAGCCACGGCCCCGACTCCTGGTTCCGCACCTGAGACCGTCCACTCCCAGTCTCAACAGCGTCTCACTGGCATTACAGACGACAATAGACGGCGGTGAAATAGCAGACGATGACGGGGGCTGCCGCTCGTCTGCTCGCACGACTAGCAGGCGGTGTTATACTTCAAGACTAGACGCACCGGATGACGCGAAAGGGAGACACTACGCTTGTTAGCCTGTCCGGCCGAGCAGCCAAGCCAGTCCAGTAGTAATGGACGGGCCCACTAATCTGTGGGTTGGGCTTAGAGCGGGCTGTGACCTCCACCTAAATTGCGTCTAAAGGCGTAAGTACTGCGCGAACAAATTATTTCTTTCGTGGAAAAGTTTTAAAAAAAAAAAACTGGTGTTCCATCTATGCCCCTAAAACTTTTTTTTTCTTCTTTGGAGTATTTTTAAGGGTTAACAAAGTAAAGAAGCGGTACGCACGTTTTAGCATGTGTTTATCAACGCCAGCGCGCGCAGTGTGTTTCGCGCAGTCATACCAATCACAGACGCGTTTCCAGAACTGCCCACCATTCCAATACTTACGATTTCTCAGCCCAGCGTGCGATCTCCTCAGCCCAGGACGCGCATGTTCGTCGCTTCGGAAAGCAAGAGAACCACGCGCCATACGCACGAACACTGGAAATAAAATCGGCCAGGAGCCCCTTTATTTTTTTTTTTAAATGTCTATATTTGCCATAGTGTTGTGTATGCAGCAGATCATCGGGCAACTGTGAGCGATAGCAGCGTGATCCTCCAGTAGGCGGACGTGAAAGGACTCACTGTTCGCCATACCGTTTCTACCTCTCGACTCTTGTACGCGGCCGAGGTCGGCCTTGTAAATAAAATAAACCCTTATTATGTATACCTAACATTTGGCGACGAGCTCACGGACCAACGGTAAGCGACGGCGGCCGCATGAAGAAGCAAAAGCAAGGGGCGAGACTCCACACAAGGCAACGAGGGCGAGCGGCTGTGTAGCGGCGGTGGCAGCAGGCAGAACGAGATGGCTTCGGAAGCTAAGCCTAGCGTTCCGAATGTCTTCATGGGTTGACTGGGCCAGTTTTCGCCGGACCACCCGGAAGCCTGGCCTATGTACAGGGAACGCCTGGAGTTCTACTTCGCGGCGAACGGCGTGGTCGAGGAGCAGCATCAGATAGCAGTGCTGTGCAGTGTCTGCGGTCCGGCTACGTACGCTATCCTTCGCTCGCTGTGTTCGCCGGCGACGCCGGCAGAGACGCCGTACGCGGACATCGTTTCAAAGCTTACAAGCTACTTCACGCCAAGGCCTTCGGTAATCGTACAACGTTTCTCATTCCACAAACGAAGTCAGCAGCCTGGTGAAGGCATCGCGGAATTCGTCGCGTACTTGCGCCGACTCTCCGAGCACTGCTAGTTCGACGTCTTCCTGGAAGACATGCTCCGCGATCGTCTCGTCTGCGGCGTTAGGGACGAAGGGCTGCAACGGCGTCTCCTGGCTGAGACTACGTTGGACTTCAAGAAAGCGTACGATAAGGCTGTTTCTGCCGAGTACGCCACGCGGCAAACGGAAAACATCAGAGGAGCGTTGCCTGCGGCGTCCGATTTACATGGGAAGGATCACGTGCCCAAGGGTGCCAAGTCGGGTGGAAAACAAGAACCCTCAGGAGAGCCAAAGGCGACAAGAACAGGGCGGTGTTTCCGCTGCAACGGCGATCACGACGCTACAAGCTGTGGGTTCCGCAACGCAGAGTGTCATTTCTGCAAGCGGAAGGGGCACATCGTTCGCGCCTGCCGTCAAAAGGAACAGGCAAGGAGCAGGGCCAAGAGCGACAACAAACGCCCAGGCAAGTTGGGACGCTCAGGAGTGTACGGACTTTACCACATCACCAGTGGATGCCAGCTTTCATGGAAACGGTCACCGTGAACGGACAGCAGGTATCGATGGAAGTGCACGGACTCTGGATCCGTCTGTTCCATTGTCAACCTGAGGACACTGAGCAAGCTGGGAATCTCGAGGAAGGCACTTCAACCGTGTTTCAGAGGAGTGCGGACCTACACACAGCAGCCTGTCCGGATCGCGGGCGAAATGGAAGTTCTTGTCAAGTACAACGGTAGAGAGTGCAAGCTATCTCTACTCGTCACAAAAGCGTCTGGAACCAGCATCCTGGGGAGACACTGGTTTCAACCGTTATGCATATCAATGGAAGGACTGCACCAGCTCAGCGGAGCTCCAGTTTCCAAGAGTTCCAGCGGAGAAAGCCAGCCAGCTGTACGCAACCAACGCAAGGTGGTGACGAGTGTAAAACCTCTGCTGGAGGACTACCCAAAGGTGTTCAAGCCTGGGTTAGGCAAGAGCATAGGTCCTCCGGTGCGGATTGAAATGGAGGAGCAAGCCACACCCAAGTTCCACAAGTCACGGCAAGTACCTTTCGCTCTTCTGCCGAAAGTGGACGAAGCCATCGAGAAGTTGGTGGGGCAAAGGATTTATGTCCCGGTCAAGCATTCTCGTTGGGCGACGCCTATTGTTCCGATTCTAAAGAAGAACGGAAAGATGAGAATTTGCGGAGACTACAAGGGAACGCTCAACCCAGTCGTCAAGTGGGAGACTTACCCACTGCCCACTCCAGAGCAACTGCTCGCAAGACTGGAAGGTTGCTCGGTGTTTTCCCGGCTTTACTTGGATCAAGCTTACCAACGACTCTGTGTCGACGAGGAGACCGCCATGCTGCAGACCTTGACAACACACAAGGGCCTGTTCAAGATGACGCGATTGCAGTTTGGTGTGGCAGTGGCAGTAGCCATCGGCCAACGTTACATGGAAGGAGTACTGAATGGACTTGAAGGAGTTCAGTGTTTTCTGGATGATAGCCTCATTGGTGGAAAAACAGTCGCCGAGCACGACGAACGGTTGCGTAAGGTGCTGCAGCGTATCCAAGACGATGGGCTTCGTCTGAATGCCGACAAGTTTACATTCAGGGACAAGGAAGTGACGTACCTGGGGTACCGTATCAACAAGAACGGAGAAAGTCCTTTGGGTGAAAAAGTTGAAGCCATCAAGCAAGCTAACGAACCAACGAACAAGAAGGAGCTACACTCGTTCTTGGGAGCCTTAACTTTCTATGGCCGTTTCCTGAAAGGAGCTTCACATGTGTTGGAGCCATTTTACCGCCTCCTGGAAGGGAACAAGGCATGGATTTGGACAAAGACTGAAGCAAAGGCGTACCAGAGTGCCAAAAGCCTGCTGGAATCATCAGCCGTCCTAGCACACTACGATGTGTCACGTCTTATAGGGCTGGCCTGCGACGCGCCTCCGTGCGGGCTGGGTGCTGTACTGAGCCAAGTGGGAGAAGACGGCGTTGAAAGACCAGTGGCCTTTGCCTCGAGAACTTTGTCAAAAGCAGAACGTAACTACGCGCAGATAGACAGGGAGGCTCTGGCTTTGCTATTTGGTGTTGGGAAATTCCACCAGTACGTTTTTGGTCGGAAGTTTCAACTCTTAACAGACCATAAGTTGTTGCTGGGCCTCTTGCACCAGGCCAGGCCTGTTCCTGCCGTGTTGTCATCTCGGATGTTGCGCTGGAGTCTGCAACGTTCTGCATACAACTACGAACTGTTGTACGTACCTGGTTCCAAGCTGCCACATGCCGACGTTTTCAGTCGTCTTCCGCTTCCTGTCAAGAATGAGCACGAGCCACCGTTGGGAGACATCTTGCTGATTGAGGCAGCGCCGGAGGTTCCTCTAGATTTTACCAAGATCGCAGCATTAACACGGACTGACCCGGTTCTGTCGCGTGTTCACCGCTGGATTTTGCAAGGCTGGCCTTCAGGGAAGCTGCCAGAGGAATTCCACCCCTTTGAGGCCAGGAAGAACGAACTGTCCAGCTAGAGAAACTGTGCGCTCTGGGAATCTCGTGTTGTGATTCCGGGTCCCGCACAGGCTGAAGTCCTTGACACCCTTCACACCACGCACCCTGGAGTAGTGCGGATGAAACGTCTTGCACGCAGCACAGTGTGGTGGCCGGGCATCGACAGTCACATCGAACGCAAGGTAGCTGGCTGCCAAATCTGCCAAGAAACTCGACAAGCCCCCAGAAAGGCACCAGTGCACCCATGGGAGTTCACGAAGAACCCTTGTTATCGTTTGCACATTGAATTTGCCGGTCCCTTCAAAGGGAAAGTTTTTCTGCTGGTCGTCGATTCGCATTCCAAGCGGTTGGAAGTTTCCTTGATGGAATCAATGTCGACCAGAGCGGTACTCAAGGAACTCCAGGCGATGTTTGCTCGCTTTGGCATTCCCGAAGTTTTAGTGTCGGAGAATGGAACTGCGTTCACGTCAGAAGAGTTTGCTGAGTTTGCAACCAAGAACCAGATCCGGCACATTACAGTCGCACCCTATCACCCGTCCTCCAATGGGCAGATTGAGAGGATGGTACAGAAACAAAACAAGTGCTACGCAGTTGTCTGAGGGAGACTGGGCAACAAAGCTGTCTAGTTTCTTGTTCGGCCAGCACATCTACCCATTACAACTGCGGGATAGAGTCCGGCTGAACTTCTGATGGGGAGACGACTGCGATCTGCCATCGACCGTCTGCATTCAGATTTTCATATGGATGGATCATCTCTGGAGCGTTACTTCCGTGACGGCTCTCAACGAGTTCGGGAGTTCTGCCCCAACGATGCGGTGTATGCATGGAACTATCAAGGTAGCACCAAGTGAGTTCACGGGTTCATCGCTTCAGTCACAGGACCCCTGTCGTACCAAGTTCGTCTGTCCGACGGTCGCGTTTGGCGAAGGCACGTTGATCAACTCCGCAACCGTGCAAGTCCACTAGATCTTGGTGGAGCTGCCAGTGACACTTGTGGTGACACGACCGATGGTGATCACCCCTCTGTGGTTGGCCAGGACCCACCACTGCCGGGTGTGAATGAAGATTCTCAAAGTCCAAGTCTACCGGCCAGCCCCACCACCTCCCCGCCTAGACCCGACGGTCCTAACCTGCCTGGAAGCCTTTCGCAGGAGCCGAGCTCTCCCAGCCAACCTGCAACAACAGGAGCTTCTAGGTACCCTCAACGTGAGAGAAGACCCCACGGCGTTACCAGGACTGTGTCCCGTAGGGGGGAAGGGATGTTTTGTATGAAGCAGATCATCGGGCAACTGTGAGCGATAGCAGCGCCATCTTCCAGTAGGCGGACGTGGAAGGACTCACAGTTCGCCATTCTGTTTCTACCTCTCGACTCTTGTACGCGGCCGAGGTCGGCCTTGTAAATAAACCCTTATTATGTATACCTAACATTTGGCGACGAGCTCACGGACCAACGGTAAGCGACGGCGGCCGCATGAAGAAGCAAAAGCAAGGGGCGAGACTCCACACGAGGCAACGAGGGCGAGCGGCTGTGTAGCGGCGGCGGCAGCGGGCAGAACGAGATGGCTTCGGAAGCTAAGCCTAGCGTTCCGAACGTCTTCATGGGTCGACTGGGCACCATGGAAGAGTTTTCGCCGGACCACCCGGAAGCCTGGCCTACGTACAGGGAACGCCTGGAGTTCTACTTCGCGGCGAACGGCGTGGTCGAGGAGCAGCATCAGATAGCAGTGCTGTGCAGTGTCTGCGGTTCGGCTACGTACGCTATCCTTCGCTCGCTGTGTTCGCCGGCGACGCCGGCAGAGACGCCGTACGCAGACATCGTTTCAAAGCTCACAAGCTACTTCACGCCAAGGCCTTCGGTAATCGTACAACGTTTCTCATTCCACAAACGAAGTCAGCAGCCTGGTGAAGGCATCGCGGAATTCGTCGCGTATTTGCGCCGACTCTCCGAGCACTGCTAGTTCGGCGTCTTCCTGGAAGACATGCTCCGCGATCGTCTCGTCTGCGGCGTTAGGGACGAAGGGCTGCAACGGCGTCTCCTGGCTGAGACTACGTTGGACTTCAAGAAAACGTACGATAAGGCTGTTTCTGCCGAGTATGCCACGCGGAAAACGGAAAACATCAGAGGAGCGTTGCCTGCGGCGTCCGATTTACATGGAATGGATCAAGTGCCCAAGGGTGCCAAGCCGGGTGGAAAACAAGAACCCTCAGGAGAGCCAAAGGCGACAAGAACAGGGCGGTGTTTCCGCTGCAACGGCGACCACGACGCTACAAGCTGTGGGTTCCGCAACGCAGAGTGTCATTTCTGCAAGCGGAAGGGGCACATCGTTCGCGCCTGCCGTCAAAAGGAACAGGCAAGGAGCAGGGCCAAGAGCGACAACAAACGCCCAGGCAAGTTGGGACGCTCAGGAGTGTACGGACTTTACCACATCACCAGTGGATGCCAGCTTTCATGGCAACGGTCACCGTGAACGGACAGCAGGTATCGATGGAAGTGGACTCTGGATCCGTCTGTTTCATTGTCAACCTGAGGACACTGAGCAAGCTGGGAATCTCGAGGAAGGCACTTCAACCGTGTTCCAGAGGAGTGCGGACCTACACACAGCAGCCTGTCCGGATCGTGGGCGAAATGGAAGTTCTTGTCAAGTATAACGGTAGAGAGTGCAAGCTATCTCTACTCGTCACAAAAGCGTCTGGAACCAGCATCCTGGGGAGACACTGGTTTCAACCGTTATGCATATCCCTGGAAGGACTGCACCAGCTCAACGGAGCTCCAGTTTCCAAGAGTTCCAGCGGAGAAGGCCAGCCAGCTGTACGCAACCAACGCAAGGTGGTGACGAGTGTCAAAACTCTGCTGGAGGACTACCCAAAGGTGTTCAAGCCTGGGTTAGGCAAGAGCATAGGTCCTCCGGTGCGGATTGAAATGGAGGAGCAAGCCACACCCAAGTTCCACAAGTCACGGCAAGTACCTTTCGCTCTTCTGCCGAAAGTGGACGAAGCCATCGAGAAGTTGGTGGGCAAAGGATTTATGTCCCGGTCAAGCATTCTCGTTGGGCGACGCCTATTGTTCCGATTCTAAAGAAGAACGGAAAGATGAGAATTTGCGGAGACTACAAGGGAACGCTCAACCCAGTCGTCAAGTGGGAGACTTACCCACTGCCCACTCCAGAGCAACTGCTCGCAAGACTGGAAGGTTGCTCGGTGTTTTCCCGGCTTGACTTGGATCAAGCTTACCAACGACTCTGTGTCGACGAGGAGACCGCCATGCTGCAGACCTTGACAACACACAAGGGCCTGTTCAAGATGACGCGATTGCAGTTTGGTGTGGCAGTGGCAGTAGCCATCGGCCAACGTTACATGGAAGGAGTACTGAATGGACTTGAAGGAGTTCAGTGTTTTCTGGATGATAGCCTCATTGGTGGAAGAACAGTCGCCGAGCACGACGAACGGTTGCGTAAGGTGCTGCAGCGTATCCAAGACGATGGGCTTCGTCTGAATGCCGACAAGTTTACATTCCGGGACAAGGAAGTGACGTACCTGGGGTACCGTATCAACAAGGACGGAGTAAGTCCTTTGGGTGAAAAAGTTGAAGCCATCAAGCAAGCTAACGAACCAACGAACAAGAAGGAGCTACACTCGTTCTTGGGAGCCTTAACTTTCTATGGCCGTTTCCTGAAAGGAGCTTCACATGTGTTGGAGCCATTTTACCGCCTCCTGGAAGGGAACAAGGCATGGATTTGGACAAAGACTGAAGCAAAGGCGTACCAGAGTGCCAAAAGCCTGCTGGAATCATCAGCCGTCCTAGCACACTACGATGTGTCACGTCTTATAGGGCTGGCCTGCGACGCGCCTCCGTGCGGGCTGGGTGCTGTACTGAGCCAAGTGGGAGAAGAAGGCGTTGAAAGACCAGTGGCCTTTGCCTCGAGAACTTTGTCAAAAGCACAACGTAACTACGCGCAGATAGACAGGGAGGCTCTGGCTTTGCTATTTGGTGTTGGGAAATTCCACCAGTACGTTTTTGGTCGGAAGTTTCAACTCTTAACAGACCATAAGTTGTTGCTGGGCCTCTTGCACCTGGCCAGGCCTGTTCCTGCCGTGTTGTCACCTCGGATGTTGCGCTGGAGTCTGCAACTTTCTGCATACAACTACGAACTGTTGTACGTAGCTGGTTCCAAGCTGCCACATGCCGACGTTTTCAGTCGTCTTCCGCTTCCTGTCAAGAATGAGCACGAGCCACCGTTGGGAGACATCTTGCTGATTGAGGCAGCGCCGGAGGTTCCTCTAGATTTTACCAAGATCGCAGCATTAACACGGACTGACCCGGTTCTGTCGCGTGTTCACCGCTGGATTTTGCAAGGCTGGCCTTCAGGGAAGCTGACAGAGGAATTCCGCCCCTTTGAGGCCAGGAAGAACGACTGTCCAGCTACAGAAACTGTGCGCTCTGGGAATATCGTGTTGTGATTCCGGGTCCCGCACAGGCTCAAGTCCTTGACACCCTACACACCACGCACCCTGGAGTAGTGCGGATGAAAGGTCTTGCACGCAGCACAGTGTGGTGGCCGGGCATCGACAGTCACGTCGAACGCAAGGTAGTTGGCTGCCAAATCTGCCAAGAAACTCGACAAGCCCCCAGAAAGGCACCAGTGCACCCATGGGAGTTCACGAAGAACCCTTGTTATCGTTTGCACATTGAATTTGCCGGTCCCTTCAAAGGGAAAGTTTTTCTGCTGGTCGTAGATTCGCATTCCAAGCGGTTGGAAGTTTCCTTGATGGAATCAATGTCGACCAGAGCGGTACTCAAGGAACTCCAGGCGATGTTTGCTCGCTTTGGCATTCCCGAAGTTTTAGTGTCGGACAATGGAACTGCGTTCACGTCAGAAGAGTTTGCTGAGTTTGCAACCAAGAACCAGATCCGGCACATTACAGTCGCACCCTATCACCCGTCCTCCAATGGGCAGACTGAGAGGATGGTACAGAAACAAAACAAGTGCTACGCAGTTGTCTGAGGGAGACTGGGCAACAAAGCTGTCTAGTTTCTTGTTCGGCCAGCACATCTACCCATTACAACTGCGGGATAGAGTCCGGCTGAACTTCTGATGGGGAGACGACTGCGATCTGCCATTGACCGTCTGCATCTAGATTTTCATATGGATGGATCATCTCTGGAGCGTTACTTCCGTGACGGCTCTCAACGAGTTCGGGAGTTCTGCCCCAACGATGCGGTGTATGCATGGAACTATCAAGGTAGCACCAAGTGAGTTCACGGGTTCATCGCTTCAGTCACAGGACTCCTGTCGTACCAAGTTCGTCTGTCCGACGGTCGCGTTTGGCGAAAGCACGTTGATCAACTCCGCAACCGTGCAAGTCCACTAGATCTTGGTGGAGCTGCCAGTGACACTTGTGGTGACACGACCGATGGCGATCACCCCTCTGTGGTTGGCCAGGACCCACCACTGCCGGGTGTGAATGAAGATTCTCTAAGTTCAAGTCTACCGGCCAGCCCCACCACCTCCCCGCCTAGACTCGACGGTCCTAACCTGCCTGGAAGCCTTTCGCAGGAGCCGAGCTCTCCCAGCCAACCTGCAACAACAGGAGCTTCTAGGTACCCTCAACGTGAGAGAAGACCCCACGGCGTTACCAGGACTGTGTCCCGTAGGGGGGAAGGGATGTTTTGTATGAAGCAGATCATCGGGCAACTGTGAGCGATAGCAGCGCCATCTTCCAGTAGGCGGACGTGGAAGGACTCATAGTTCACCATTCCGTTTCTACCTCTCGACTCTTGTACGCGGCCCAGGTCGGCCTTGTAAATAAACCCTTATTATGTATACCTAACACGTAGAGTTATTATAATAGTCGATTAAAATAGAATGACGGAATGGAGATACAAATTTACAACTAACCTTTCACATATCAATCATCTCTCCAGCCAATGAAAGATGTAAGCACCTTGTTAGCACGGAGCGGGGCTTTGCGGGCTGCGACCTCTACATTCTGAACCTAAATTGTGTCCAGCGGCGTTAATATTGCAAAAAAAGTTATTTCTCGTAGTACATTTAAAAAAATATATATACGTGTCCTTTAGAAAAAAAAACAAATTGCAGTGTCCCTTTAAAGGGGCCCGTCCTGGAGACCTTTAACGTGCCCGTGTCACAACGGTATGCAATTCTCAGTTACTCTGTGTCTATGCAAGTTCTGTTCCTCCTTTCTTATATCCACCTCGCTTTCAAACGTACTGTCCCGGACGTGATCACTGTGATGTAGGTCTACCGACAATGCAACCACAAAGTCCAATTCGGCGGCATAGTCTTGAAAGAACCCACTGAAATATCTCGATTGTTTCTTCGAGAGTGTTCTAACAGAGTGCGTTACGAAAACGCTCAATTCAGTGCGCCAACGGGTTTTACGCGTCTAAACCAGGGATGGACACTATTTCAAATACTTACTAGTATTTAAAATATGTACCTGAAATAATTTGAGTATTTTGTATATCGTACTTAATTACATAATGGATAATGTATATGGTGGACCGCCACAGTGAGAAGCGCAGACAGGGCTTTCCCGGTGCAAGCATACCGCTACAAGTTTCGGGCTTCTCGTGAACTTCGAGCGTGCTCGCGAGGTCAAAGCACATTGGAAGAGAGGGCTTGCTGGGAGCCCGGCATCGGAAAGACACGCCGTTTTCGTGCCGGCGAGCGTTCTTCGGTAGGGCTCTTGCACCTGGCGTTGGTTCAGCGAAAACTACAAATATGCCGTCTGCGGCTATGTCGGCGAAACGCAATTTTCTCCGTTTGTTCGTACGTAAGCGATGATTTATTGATGTTCTCCTCGGTATTGGTAAAACGCAGAAGCAAGCGGGTGACTGCATCGACGACAGAGCACAGAAAGTGCGATCGAGGAACGTATTTGGGACGCGTAAACCCAAGCTTACTCCCTCTTTTCCCTCTTCGGAGTCGCCCGGCGCCGCCTGCTGGGGCCATTTTGCCCGCCGACGAACGGACTTCTCGAGTGCAGGCTCGTCGTAACCAGACTTGTACGTAACGAGTTACAAGTAACTGATTATTTGTAATCAGTTACATTTTATTGTAACTTTTTAACGCTTCAGTTACTTTTTTTCTGCGTTAACGCTCGCGGTAATTCAATTACAATTTTTGTACAAGTAATCAATTACATGTTTCCTGAAAAGCTAAATCATTTAGTTTATTTTTTATTTTTACGTAAAACATCAGACTTTCTTCCCGTGCGTCACTCGACCATGTTGCACCAGCGTTGGACACTTTTTTTGACCCCTAAACAACTAAAAAAAGATGCCAAGATATCAGAAGGATTGAAATGTCAACGGGCTCAGCGACGTTTTGACTGTCGAGCTGCCTATATTGTAAAGTTAAGAAGGTAACGTGAAAACTAATCAATTACGTGCTGGTAATTTTCTAATTACTTTTTGATGCAGTGACTGATTACTGTAATCAGTTACATTTTTCAATAAAGTAATTGTAATTGTAACCGGTTACCTTTTTCAATAACGCGTACAAGACTGGACTCTTAACCCAGACTAAAGAGCGGTATATATCAAAATCGAGTATCAGCCCATGAGCCTTTATCTTCCCGACTTCTCTGGCTGGCACAGTAAGTGGATCATGACGAGAAAGAACTGAAGCGATCTGGAAAACCCTGGCTTCGCGGCGTCCGCGCACAGAAAGACATAACACGAAAGCAGACGAAAGTCACCGACATAGATTCTGGCGGAGATTCCGATCCGGAAGTAGCATTGCACCGTGGTCTTGTGCAAGTATCTATAAGTTTTTTTTTTTTATTTAAACGAGTTAAGGCCGGTTCATACACTTGCGTTTGAGTGCGTTTGACTGCGTTGCGTCGAGAACCGAAAGCGCGTCACCGGCACATCTGTGCTTCGTATGAAGCGTGGAATCCAATTCAAGGAATCATCCTAGCACGCGATATAAGAAGCAGAGATGTCCTGGTTTCTCGAAGCCGCAACGCAACGCAGTCAAACGCAGTCAACCGCAACTGTCTGAACCAGGCTTTAGAATTTATTGCCAAACGAAAGATGGCATGCAGTCGTCTTTCGTTTAGACGGTCGTGGTTAGAACGGGACTGGTTATGAGGCCGATGCGCGGTTCCCGCCGTGCTCTCTCCCTTCCCGCTGGTTTTCCCAAACCACAAGAGACGTAAAAACCGCAGAAAAGGTACGCACTTAAATAGGATTGCAGGGCCTCTTTAAGCCGGGGTCACACTGCTTATACATCACACAAAAATTGTCTGCATACAGTGCACGCAGGTTCGTACGTGAGTCACCGCAAGATCCGTGCTTCGAATGCCGCATGACAATGAGTTGAAGGAGGAAACTGGGACACGTGACATTCGAACCACGGATATTGCGGTGACTCGTGTTTGCATACTGTCTTTTGTGTGATGCATGAGCAGTGGGACCCCGGCTTTTGGAGATGTAAATAGTCTTCTGGCACCGATGGTCAACTTTCCGAAACATTTCGAGGAATAAAAAAAAAAGATGTTGAGGAAATATAAAAATTATAATAGATTTGCGTTTTATGATACCCAGACAATTACAGACCTCGGTAGCATTACGATCTTAGGTCAAGAAAAACTGAATTTTACAATTTTGTGAAAATGAATTCAATGCAAAAACATTTTTAGAGCCATGAAATAAAAACTATACGCGTTCAAACGTTTGATTACTACGTAATAATATTTTTGACTCTCATATAAAAATATTCCCGGTGAACACTGCGATGTTTGTAGTTGTTCAGTTGAAATTGTAATTGCAGTGCATGCTCCGAGGCTGTCATGTCCAAGAAAGTTGGGGATGACTGCCTCGGGAGCGGGAGAGGAGGGGATCGAGCGGCCGTGGCGGCGGCACACCGTGCGCGACAACGTAAGACCGAGGTAAAGCGACGACGCCGTTTGCGCTACGCCGTCGACACCGGGGAGGAAAAATTGACTATTGGAAGAAGACAGCATTCGAACCGTAAACGGATTTCAAGGAAAACTGTGGTGGCTGCATCCGAAACCGTCGACGCCTGGGACAGCAGACTGGCTCTCCGAAGAAAACACCATGCGGACCGTTGCGAGGTTGGAATTTCCACGCATCTTTCGCCGAGTCGGAATCCCCGCGCTAAATGCTAACGCATTGCGTCGAGAATCAGTGTGGCGAATGCGGCGATTTCGCCATCATTTTCAATTCAATTCGAGCTTTATGGGTGGAGCTGATTCCAACGTGTAGAATGAGAGCCTCTCTGAGTAGGACGGCGTCGTCTCTCGCCGAAGAGGACCCGCTTTGTCCCAGAGCGGCCTAGCGGCATCTACGCGTCCCGAAAGCGTCTCTCTCTCTCTCTGAGCCAGCCCCGAATGAGTCGCGCTTGTCACGCGAGAGCGTTTACTCAACAACACTCCGGCGCGGCTCCACTTCCGCCCCACGCTCCCCAAGCACACAGCCATTCCGAACAGACAGCCCGGTCACCGGACCAGCGCCGACGGAAGTCGGCCGTGTCCCAAGCAGCGACGGCAGTAGCTCACGAAAACCCGCCCCACCCACACTCGTCTACGTTTACGTGAACGCGGAGAGCGCACTTTTCTGTCAGGAAAGCGATGCGAGGCGCGGTCCAGCAAATAATAATACGGTGCAATCGACTTATAATGATAACGAGAAAACCTGAAATTTCAATTGTTATAACCGATTATCGTTTTATCTGAATAGAATCTGATCATTTCTATACTAGAAACTCTAGAAACTGATCGTTATAAGCAATACATCGTTATATGTGGTATCGTTATAAGTGGATCACGCTGTAATATTATTAATACTTTATACAAATAACAAATTACAAAGACAATAGTGCTGGCCTACAGAAACAGCGTCCTGCTTGTGCGTAATGCCAGGCAACTAGCACAAGTACCTGTAGAGGTGAGCTCGATGTAAACTAGGAGATACAACGAATGCAGGCTCGATGCAATCGAACAAATAGAACGAATGTATGCTCGATTTTATGAAAAGATAATACAACGAATAATAACGCACTAAAAACAAACATTTTCTGTCGAAGGGAAAAAATAGTTCTACAGCCAGAGAAAAGAAAAAGAAAATGGGGAAAATATGGATCAAGCAGACACTCAGGAACATGGCCCATTAGGCGAAAACTCCAGTCAGAAACAATGATAGAAAAACCATAAAATTCGCAAGAAATTCCTCTCACAATTTTACGAAACATAAAACTGGCACCATTTCTTTATTTATTTTTAAGTATTCTTAAGGAGCTTAGGCGCATTAAAGGCTCCTGCAGTTTATTGAATAAGGAAGGTATCTCATAATTTCTACAACTTTGTTCCGTATTGTGTATACACTTTAGGGACCTTAAACCTCTCTGTGCGCCGTAAGTCTTTTTCCTTGTGAACTTCAAGTTTAAAAGTAGAATCATAAGAATAATTTATAAGCGTAACAAGAACAAAGTTTGTAGTCTCTTCGCTTTCTCTTTTAGTTCTAACGTTTCGTAAGGTGTTCCATATGCAGCGTTATTTATCATATGCTTCACAATTATGTCTATGGCTTATGTTCTGTATCGCGAAAAGTGCCAATATAAAGTAATCCCATATCGTAGAATGGATTCCGCTAAAGATCTGGAAACTAGTAATCTTATCATCATATTATACATACTTCTTACCTTCAATAAATAAGCTGAAACGGCGAACAGTTTTTTAGTTACATATTCAATATATGGATTCCACGACAGGTGTTCTTCAACATATGCATTTAAATATTTTACAGATTTATCATAAGGCAAAAGCTTACAATGACGATTCTGACACTGAGACGAATGAAGTAAAACTGTAGGTGTCAATAAAATTTGTTTGCGAGCACTTCGGAAGCATATAAGCTTAGTTTACACTATACACATTAAAATAACATTTGATTTAAACCATCCCATTAATGCATTTATATCTCTTTGAAGAATAGAAATTGCACCCTCATAGTTATCGTACGGTAAAACTAACACTGCGTCATCAACATACTGATATATCTTAGACTGGAACGGCAAAATTCCTGAATCATTTACGTAAATATTAAATGACGTGGGCTCCAAAGTGCCCCCCCCGTGACATACCGCATTTCACTTTAGCTGTAGTGATTACATTATTAATGATTTTAAATCATTGCAAACTATCCTTCATATAGTGCTTAAAAATTATAGAACGCGCCTCTGAAACCTAATTTGACAAGCTTATCTAGCATTAGAAAATGAGGAATAGTATCGAAAGCCTTCGATAAATCTATAAACAGTGCTCGCGCAATCTTATTTTTGTCCAGCGCTTCGTTCACGCAATCTGCAAAATATTCTAATAGTGTAATAGACCTTTTTGTGGTCGAAAACTATATTGAGTTTTACTTAATAAAGAAAATGTATTGCAGAAGCTGTTCCTCAAATATTTAGCCATTTGTTTCATATATGAATTAAGTCAGGTAGAATAGCAATTGGTCGGTAGCTCTCAAACTCCTTATGTTTTCCATTTTTATTTATAGGACGTATAATGGAGACTTTTATGCTTTTGGGAATACTTTCGGTACAGAATTTGTCATTACTAATTCTTTTTGTAAGATCTGCTTCAGCCTATAAAAATTATACCTAATATCTCGGATTCTAGAGTTGTAAAACCCTGGTGGCTAAGTTATTGACATTGCATTATTGATTCGCAAAATGTAATCTCTTGTTACATAAAGCAAATACGCTAAATAATTGCACTTGATTTGTGAGGTGACAGGATTGAGAAATCACCGGTGGAATTTTATTTTATTATTTTTTACCAAGTCAACCAAATATTTGTTAAAAAGGCTCTGCTAACGCCCATAAGAAATTCACCCATGGAAATGTTTCTGATTTGTGTCATCCAAGCTAATTTTAGTTTTTCTGCCAATTAACTGCTTTACTAAGTTTCAGGTTTCCTTCGAATGTTTTCTTGATTGAATGAACCGATTTAAAGAGGGTTTCCTTGTGCCAAGCGTATTTTTGCAGTCACTCTGTTACGAATTTCACAGAATTTACTTCTTAGCTGGGTGTTTCCTGGACTCTGCTTACATCTATTCCAAAACGTTTCCTTATAATAACATAATTTTAAAATTTCCTTGTTGATCATAATATTCTCTGGCCTCCGTTTCGTCAAATTTACTCTTCTGGTACTATTGGAATAAGTTACTTAAAGGTTTCCACAAGTTTATCATAAGCTGTAGTATGATCTTACTGTAACAGAATATTCCATTTAAACATTTGAATTTAGTTTTAAATTTTTTGTCGTCCAGTATCCCTTTGCATTTCATTTTTGTATCTGGTTTTTCAGCAAGCTCTCCTCGTAACTTGCTGTCATCGTATCGGCCCATTTCGATACTGTCGTGGATATCGCAAATTTTAGGAAAACACATATTAGTTTCCATGAATGCTTTTGTTGATAAGCATTGTATATTTTCTTCTGCGCAGCACGGCTTTGTCACGGGGCGTGGCACGTCATGCTTACTAGACGTGGTTCTCCGACTTCCTTCATTCGTCTTTCGATAAGAACTCTTGTGTATGAGCTCGTTTCCTCGATGTTAAAAGATCATTTGATTCTGTTAATCATACAATTTTACTTAAGAAATTATACCGTGTAGGATTCAGAGGTTCTTTCTTCGCTCTGCTGCAAGGTTACTTACGATCTCGTTCACAATTCGTGTCCTTGGGTAATGTTCGAAATAGAAAAGTTCCTCTCCTCTCTGGAGTGCCGCATGGTTCCATACTATCTCCTTTATTATTTAATATCTATGAAAACGATCTTCCGGCTTTTGTCACTAGTAACATGCTACAGTATGCAGATGACGCTCTGTTATTTACCAGTCACACCGACATTGAACCCGCCATGCGCATGCTACAAACGGATGCTGTCGCAGTTATGGATTGGTTCGAAGAAAACAAAATAACCGTGAATTCTTCAAAACTAAGCTCGTCTGTTTCCGTAGCCCTTTGAAAAAGCTCGCTGTCTTCCCGAACTTATTTTTGCATGGTTCTAACTGTGTTCCTAGTTGCTGCACTTCTGTCCAGTATGTTAATTCTGTTGAGTATCTCGGCATCTTCTTTTTATTTTGATTTGTCATGGAATACGCATATGGCTTTTGTTGCGAAGCGTCTCCGAAGTGTTTCATGCCAGCTTTACCATATAAAAATGTTTTGTTTTTTTTCTGTTTGCAGTGAGAAAGTTGATAATGCATTGTCTGGCCTATAGTGTGCTCAGATACGGCATTACTCTCTTTTTAAATTGTTCCCTGCAATGGCACGATAGAATCGATGGTATTTCGAAGTGGATGTTGAAAAGTGTGTCCTACAATTTGTCGCTATGTTCAGGTGACAATATCTTCGCCTCGCTTCAGTTATTTTGTTTTTATTCACTTCTTTTACAAACTGTCATTCAGCACTACTTTTGGAACAGAGATTTTATTATTCAAAGAATTGCACCACGTATAACAAGGTGTTATACTCGCTTTCAAGCCCCACGTATATATAGTCGCTATGGTGAAAGCATTAGGGCATTTCATATTCCAAAAATATTCAACGCGTTACCTGACTCAATATTTCTTTCCAAATCGAATCAGCACCTAAAATAGAATCTCAAGAGACTGTTTAATCATAGAAGTAAGCATTATAAATTTTGAGTACCAGTCGCTGATTTCTTTGTTGTGTTTATTGTTGTGAAGAATGTGCTTCCACTGCCAAGTCGCGCCACACAAGCCCTAACCGGCTTCGGCAGACCTGACATTTTGTACTGTTGATTTTGATTAATAAAGACTATTATTATTATTATTATTATTATTATTATTATTATTATTATTAATATATAGTAATGTAATGATCAGCTATCTTTTTATTAACTCCGGATAATATTTTTTTTTAAATTACCCATTCTCGTGGCTATATGATCTATACATGATTTCGTAATTTTATTACCTTAGTATTCATCCCGCTTATAGCAATTAATTACGTTTGCTAGGCCAAAATACGAGAGAGTGTCGAGATAGTGCGATACTCCTTGCTTTGTCTCATTTGAAATATGTATATTAAAATCTCCAGCAAGAACTATGCATATGCTAAGTATTTATTGTTATTGAACTTGAGGAGTAATTGGCACAATTCATCACACAATATGTTTATATTTGAGCTAGGTGATCTCTAAACCGCGCACATCCGCCTACGAAATCATAATTTTATTAACGGTCACAATGCACACTTCTGTGTGTTGGAATGAAACACTTTTTTTTTTCAGACAATCAATGGTCCTTTATACACATCATAATACCACCACCTTTCCTGCCTTTCTGGCATAAGCTATAAAAATGAAAGCGTCGTAAGGAAAACATATCGCAAGCTGCCTCGTCAACATTTATCTCACCCAAAATAGGCCGACCTGAAAATGGGAGCCGCTCGCCTAATAATAGCGGCAAGTCATCCCAATGCTTATGAATGCTTCTAACGGTTATGTGAATTAAATTTAACTTAGTGCCAAGGTTACCTTTCACCTTCGAACCTTCGATGTATGCGTCCCACTCAAGAAATGAATCAAAATTCGATTCCATATTCACCTGATTTTATTTATGTCTCGTTCACTCCCAATATGAATTGCTGCCGCTCCTTTTTTTTTTTTTGTCTCAAGAAATTACTTTTTATTTTGATCCAAGTAAACTGTATTCCTTCTTTAATTTACGATAAAAAAGAGGAACATGAAAGACAAACAGACAGCACATGCTTTGTCTTTCATGTTCCTCTTTCGTTATCGTAAATTAGAAACCAGCACGCTCAACCATCTACTGTATCACTTCTCTTTAGTACAAGTTTTGCTCGACCACAGCAAGCTCTTCCGTGCCTCAGTCAAATTTTCATTTATGTAAATGTTCTCGTTTCTAAGGGTAGTTCTTTTTCTTGCGCACAGGTCCCTCGTGCGCCTCTCGGTGAACCTTACTAAGATAGGTGCTGCTCTATCTTCTTTGGTTTTAAGCCTATGGGCAGCTTCAATGTCTGTCTCAATCAGTTTTGTAGCCGCTTTGTTAATAACTGCCTTTATGTTTTCCTTTGGCTGTTGATTAATACCGTGGATTTCAATTTTTTGTGGCCTAGGGTAAAGCTCTGCATCGCCAGCTGCCTTTCTTAGTTCTCAGATTTCTTCGTATCTTTCGAGTATTTTTTCTCTCGAATTTGCTGATTTTTTCATTGAACTCATTTACTGTTTAGTCTTGAATATCCAATCGAGCAATGAGTTCATCGTACCTTTCTAACTATTAATTCACGGATGCTTTATGGAATTAAAAAAACAATTAATTTTAAGCAGACTTTTGTTTTCAGATATCTAAATTTCGCTCACATCTGATTGTTATTTTCTTTGTTTGTAGTTCGAACATATATCTGAGGAATAACAGGTCCTCTAATAGGGATACTGAAGTTTCATAACACATTTAATATGTCAGCTATGTCATGATAGGAGATACTAGAGCAACGAAATAAGCTACGCTTTAGGCCCGCTTCGGACGGAGCAACTTTCTGAGCTATTTTGGTGTTGCTGGCGGGTTGTTCCCTAGCTTTCCCTAGATCAACACGCATCGCTGAGATCGGGTCCCTGCTCGAAACAAGCGAGCAACTCGGAGCAATTCGGAGACGTTTGAAGCGGCAGCAGCCAATCAGGGACGCGATACTTTCACGCGACACCCCTGTGGTGGTGATGATGACAGCTAGAGACTTGGTTCTGGTTTGAAATTGCTCGTTTTTGAAAACAAACCGTTTCAGAAAGATTCATTGGCATTCTCAACGAAATTTATATGCATAAAAACACGCTTATAGCGCGTAATTGTGTGTCTAAATAGTGCAAGAAAAATAAAATATCATGATGATGATGGCGAATTGCAGCAATTGGTTGCTGTATCTGAACGCGGGCGGCCCGTGTTGCTGGTGTTGCGACGTCAAGTCGCTGGGCGAAATTGCCCCGTCTGAAGCGGGCCTTAAAGTAACGACCTTTAATTCCGTCATCTTGGGCTTAAAATCGCAGGAAACGCTTTTCCGTCCTCCAGAAGTGTTGAATAGTTCGCGACAGAACAAAAGGGTATCGCCTGAGCAGGGACGGACGTAACAATTGGCTGTCTAGGATGGCAGAATTTTGGGAGTGGCCAATTTGTGTTCGCCCCCAAATTAATTGGCTTTTTGTTTTAAATCAAGCTCCAAATGCAGCTACTTTGGGAATTCTGGCTCCAAATCTAGCTATTTAAAAAAAATTTAGCTCCAAACTTAGCTACTCCCACGCGGGAGTTAGGGCGGCAAAATGCAAAGTCCGCCTCTGCAACTGAGCTTCCTAACACCGCCATACACTCAGAGACTAAGCGTAGCTCATCTAGTGGCTCTGGACACCTGTGCCACAAAATATCCCCCCCCCCCCAAAAAAAAAATAAAATAAAAAATAATAAATAGCAGACAATATTGCGATATTTACGCCACGAGACTCATCTTAACATGTCTATATTTTGAGACACCGACCCTAAAATAGAAACATATATGTTTCGGAATCGCTCAAAGAAGTCTTGCGACAGAAATGTGGCGCTAAAGCATTTTTTAGGGAAGAATTCATTTTTTTGAAATACGGGTTGAGTCTTATTCAGGCATTTTAAATTTATATATACACATATATATTTTACTCTGTGAGCTGGGTATTTTTTAAAAGCTTCCCGGAGGATTAGGTTACTCAATCGCACCATTAGGAAGAAAACAGATAGACGAAAAGAAGGCGCATTTGTAGCGGGTGCGAGCCTTTCTACGTTTGAGGAAAAGTACTTAGGAGAGACTATTTGTTGGTGCGGAATAACCGCCTTCTTTTCGAAAGGAGCGTTCTTCAGGCGTGCGATAACTTTTTCTCCGTGACGGATAGCTGGGCGTCGCCACGCCGCCCCCAACGAACGGTGCCATAGAGAAGGGCGGCGAGGGTTTGCGTCATGCGAGTCACCCGGGGGAGCTTCCCCGTTGCATTCCGCATCTGACTTTTTTCTTTCTCGCCGAGTACCTTGTCATTTCTTTCTCATGGTTACGCAAGAGGTTCTGTAACTTTTGCTTCCGTATGTTTACGGCGGAAGGAACGGAAACCAAAAAGGAATGCGTAACAAAAGCATTTTTTTTTTTGTTTAGACGCACGCAATTTTCTGTTAGCCACAACGATTCGCAGCGGTGTTCTTCGAAACAGGCCAGTGGTCTTCCGATTAACGTTCTGTCGCAGTTACCGAGAATAAGAATGAAGGATGCCGCGTAACGTTGCCAGAAGGCCATTTTTGTTCGTGGCACTACTCTGGGAATCGCTGCGAGCGACTCTACACATTCAAAAAGTTCCGTGAGTTCGCTCTCCCGCAGATCACGAGACGACTAGTCACGGCGAACAATATAAAGATCACAACAAATGGCGATGCCCATAATACGATTAATAATAAAAAATGCGGCGTGCCCACGGAAAATTAGCGTGTAAATCGACACACGCATTGTCTCTGCGGAGATCGCTTTTTTTCTTCTTTTTCTCGTTAAAAAAATATTTTTTGAACAGTCTGGGTGGGACGCGCGTGTAAAAAGATTTATTTACGCAAAAAAAAAGAAGTTTTTAGAGCTTTATTGACGGCGCGAGACGCGATTTAGTTGGTAGTCACCTCCTTTTTACTTGTTTTGTACTTTCGGCATTTCGGGTGCGTGGAGGACAGGTGGATCGGCTTCGCGTTCACATTGAGGTAAAAAGAGCGAATTACCATCTCGTTGAGCGGATGACCATTTCGTGACGTCATGAGTTTGCGCGCAGAATTTCAAATAAATCTCTTGCCGTCAATGTTGCTCTAAAAAGTATTTTTTTTTCGCTTAATAATTATTTTTTTTTGACACGCGTGTTCCAACTAGGTTGTTTAAAAATAAGTTTTTTTTTTCTTTTCAGCGGCCCTTTAATCGAAATTGGAGTTTTGTCATACGCTAAGATTTTTCTACGGTTCTGCGGGTAAACCAAGTCACATACCTATTTCTAAGAGCGTAGGAGCGATGAGCCGTGGGACCCGTACAGCGGTGGTGGAGAGACTTAATCGCTTTTTGCCTCATTTAATATTTACTCGCATAACCGAAGCACTAACGAGATCACCCGATGCACTTTTTCACGACCATTCTGGCCGGAGGACCTGGAGGGCTCGGAAGCCCCGGTATCCGGAGAACTCTTTTAGCACAGAGTCCGAGAGCGAGATGGGGATACGGTGTCGCGGTGGGTCGGACTCCTCCGGACCTGGCCCGCATCCTTCGTCTGGCACTCATTCCAAGGAAGGCCGTGCTAATCCCGTACAAAGGAGAAGGGCCGGATACGAAGTTAGGCTCCCCAATAAGCACCTCTCGCCGAGGAGGCCCTCCGGTTGATTTGTTCGTCTCGCTCGGGGTACCCTAAACGTAGGTGTGTTGAGGTCCTGGTATGATTTAATTGATTGTGGCAAATCCTAGAGCCAGGCTCACGCTGCTAATACAAAGGACAGTCTCTCGACAGTGTCTCGGGCCTTTCTTGTATGTCATACAGTGTGTAGACATGTTATGAGGCAAACCTTCTTGGAACTTGCTCGAGATAATTCGCTCATCATGTCCGCGGCCAACTCTTTCGTGCGATACATGCGCAGTGCGATTGCGGGGTTAAAGTAAAGCAAAGTTGCTTTACAGGCCACTTGATCGTATACGGTAAAGAGAAAGTAACAGAATATTTCGGTCCATTCGAGCATTTATCGGAAATGCGCTCGCATGCGTGGACAGCCACCTACATCCAACTAAAAAAGGAGGTTTGTAATATTGCGAGTTTCTGAAGAAAAGTTGCATCACGTATGATTCTGCCGACGTTTTCGCAATTTGCGAACGTTTAATGGCGGTCCCGTATACGTGCCGAGGTCGCCGATCCTGCCTGGTATATTATTTCAGACATAGAAACTTTCCTTTCATCGTGCCCCCCCCCCCCCCCTCAAAAAAAAAAAAAAAAAGGAAATGTATTTTATGTTATTAAGCTGTAATCGGGCACTACAGGATCGCTCGCACGATTGACGGAGCGGAGCGCATCTATGCTTTGAGATGTGTCTTTCATAGGACGCCCATCGCCAAATTAACCTAGACATTTAACCTGTCAACGGGCTAAAAACGAAATAACTAAAAACTGTAGCCAATCGCAAAGAGGCAAATCAACGTTTCACGTTTCCGAACTTTTAACGTACTCGCAGTTTGTAGCATATTGGAGGCCGACTAATTTATCGAAAAAAGGATCTCGGGTTCCCGGTTACTTAAGGTAATCACAGAAACAAAAGGAATGGTATTCCAGAGTGTTACAAAATATAGTACAACTTGTAAAGTTTTATTGTTGTTAGAGGCTTGCGCAGATAAGAGCGCAAAAATTTAATTAAGAACAAACAAAGAGCATATGGCCGACTATTAAATGTATGAGATGCATAAAGCAACAAAAACTGAAGATTTGTTTTTCCCCGTAATTGAAAAGGTGTATTGCTATGTTCCGTTTTAGTTCGTCGTCTCAAAGTTTTCGCCGCTTATTTTTGCGATAAGTGGCAAATAGCCCAGCCTAATGCAACGTTATTACCACGTCGTAGCTCGCTCTAACTTCCCAAAATCACTGTATGGGGTGTCTCAAAAATGCATCGCAAAAAAAAAAAAAAAAATCGTTCCTACGTACATTTATGAGCTAGGGATCACATTAAAAACTTTGTTTATCTAAAATAATAAATATCCATCGCAACGTCTTCGTTGACCGAAAAAGAAAGTTACATCTTTCGAGTAAATATACATAAAGCAATGATACAAGCGACCCGAGAAGAATAAAAAAGTTCTACAAATATATATCACAACCCACCCCCCTCCCCGAACACACGCACAAACACACCTTTTAAAAAAAAAAAAAAACAAGAAAACGCCACTTTGAGGAAGTAATTTAGGTGCTTAGGTTTTTTGCCGAAGTGCCACAGGCAAAAGATATGAGCGCATCGTTTCACCGATTCTTTTCCGACGTTGCAACTTGCTCCACAAACGAAAAAAAAAAAAAACTATAAAAACGTTGGCAGCCTGCCACCACAACCAGAAGAAAAAAGAAAATACTGCAAGAAATACGTGCTGAAGAGCCTCTCCATCAGCGACGCAGTCGGAGGAACGGTAGTCGGTCGAAAAGACGAGCAGCATGCAAACCGCCACCGGAAAAACGATCGAGGCGCGCAGTGCCGCGTTGTTTGTTTCATCGTCACCTCTCGAGTTGTGCGTCCCGAAAGGACCGTAGCGATGTCTGTCGGTTGTCTCCGGATTGCCACTCATTCCCTCTGCACGATGATGGAAGACGTCTCGCGGTTCGAGCTTGGCAACCCGCGTTGCCAAGATCATATCGACTAGATCTCAGATGATGCTTTCGGTGAGACTCCATTGCTTATCCTTTGGGGCTTCGCCGAGATGCCCGGGTACTCGAAATGGCCGCGATAACCAAATAGAAAAAGCCTGCGTTGCATCCAAGAACGTCAGAGTGTCTAAAAGGCAATAGACCTCCCGTCTGTTGACTGGGAAGAGACAGTGTGAATAAGAATGTTCCCAACTGCTCGATATCGGAGTCCCGTGGTTTCTGGACAGCGTTTGCGATACGAGAGGCGAAGAGGAGGAGTCAGCAAATATTCTGTTAGGCAATGCAGCTTACTCCGCCGGAATCCAATGACATTGGCGCCGACAGCGTTTTCGTTGTTGAAACGTCTAGACGCACGCGCGCAGCCTCGGGGGTTTTCTCCTTTGAATTGGGAGGCGTGGCTTACGCCATCTATCCCACACGTTAATTTACGCAACAATCGATGATGGTTTGGCCTGCTTGGTTTTGTTTGTTTGGTTTCTTTATTCTTTTTTTTTTAGAGATAGGATTTTCAAAGCAAAATGTTTTACTGGTTCTTGCCGGGTCCACTTATTTTCAATCGGACTAAGTCGGCAAAGCTAACGCGGGATTTGACATTTTATTTTTCATTCCTTACACGCATTCCTCAATTACACGTGCCGTCGTCTATGGATGTGGAAAGCCCTCGAGACAACAGAGACGGTCGGCTCTGCTCTCTTGGCGATCGCTCGGTGTCAGGTGCATGCGTTCTCTCGGAAGTGGTGTTTGAACCCCCCCCGCGGAGCATTTGACGCAGTAGGTGCCCTGTCTAATGCAAATCGGCGGAGTAAAAGGTTTTCTCCAAACGAAGCATTTGGCGTAAACGTCGATTGTCTGCGAGCACTACCGGGCTTTGCTCAGCCTCTCCGACAATAAGACACCTTGTGCACATGAGCAACCATTCTGCGCAGAGGGGTCCGCCATTAAATTGCAAACTCTTTCCAAGATTCCAGTTGCTCTTTCTTACGTACTACGCTCTCTACGGAGGAGATCCAACAGTCGCACCCCTAGCGACTAAGTTGAGAGCTGGAGCGCTGAGGGCGACAACAACGTGGATTATTCGTTTGTGTTTGTGACGCAGCGATCGGCTGACGTAGCTGAACGCTTCGTCAGCATTCGAAAGGGGCTCGTGTCCAATCAGTGAGCCAGCGACTGAGTCGCAGTTGAAAGTGTCACTCACTCGTGCCAAATTGCTGGTTGTTTAAAGAAGATGATGTCAAATAATCCAGTCAGGCCTTGTGTTGGGTAAAAATCGAGCTCTGTGGAAAACAATCTAGACAAAGCACTCCCCATAGTTTGACAACAACCCCAATTGAAATGAAGTGAAGCAAACTACATTAGACGTGATTCTAAACCGGAGCTGAACGAACGACAAAAAGACAAACACACGCGCATATGTTTGCACCCTTGTTGTCAGTTCGCCTCCGGTTTAGAATTATGTGCAACGTCAATCAGCTTGCCAGTTTCATAACTGTGTATTCTATAAACGACATTAGACGAAATAAGAATTCCGAGACAATAATGGCCGCCTCCATGCCGCGTCTTTAACCGTAGTTTACTTCGGGAGTACTAGGCAGCGCTGTGGGAAGCACGGACACAAATGACGTGGTTAGAAAAACGTAATTCCTCGTGTGATTCTTTCGCGCGAGGTTACCGAAGCAAAATCATCTCGCCCCGTGTCTTTGAGTGCATTTCGCGTGACTGTGCACTAACGTCACTTGTAAATTGTGTCACGTAAACGTGAACAATGTATGTCCAACGCACTTTCCACAAGCAACGTGAAAGTCACAGGATGACCAATGCTCGTTATTTTTTTTTTTTTATTGAAAAAATATCACGAAGATTTTGATACTCCAAGTATGCTAGACGAAAAGATTTAGGCCCATTTGACTCGTACCGCGTAAGCGAAAAAAAAAGGAAAGAGAAGTGAATCGTTCATTAAGTTTATGAACGAAGCGAATGTATTCAGGCGATCTGGTTAGAAAACATCATAACCTAAACCCTCACACACGGAGAAGTATAATACCGGACAAGACGACAGAAAATAAAAGTGAGGAACAATACTGACTGCGTGTCTCAATAATGCGAAAGCATTAACTGTCCCATGCAGCGAGCCGACGTCATCAGCTTTAAAGCCGCGCTAGACGGCAGCTTAATTTTCCTATCCCAAAGGAGCGAAGTGAAGCCGCGATCTGAAGCCTCCCAGCTTTGAAGCGACGCAAAAAGCCACGCAAAACGGCAGCTAAATTCACCTCTCCCCAAGGAGCTAAGTGAAGCCGAAATCTGATAGATTTCGGCTTCATTTCCCATTGGCTGGCGCACGTCATAGTTTCAAGGAACGAGGCTCCCATTGGCCGGCGCGCGTGAGTTTCAAGGAGAGCTATCCCATGGTGCTACATTCCCGCGCCGGAAAAAGGAAGCGGTTGCCGATGCCAGCGCGGCGCGGCCACTTCACGAGAGCGGGCGCATGAACGACATTCATGATTTCGCATTCACAACTCATAAGAAGTGCTTGGGTGTACATTGAGTCTTTTTATTGTATTATTAAAAAAAAGTAATGATTTGTGTTATGCTACTTTTTTCCGGTAGCTCATAGGTTAGAGCGCGCGCTCCGAGATCGGAGGGTACGACGGAATTTGAGTACATCCTGTATGACGCCGACGTTCCACAAACATGTCATTTCCCAAAAATCAAAAGCATAGTTAAACACCCACAAATAAACTATCAAAATCTCACACTAAATCGATGAATAAAACGGCGTTCGCCAATACACTCAGGCATTCACATGTGGTCACGGTCGTGCCGGTAACTTTTTTGTTATCGTTTAAGCCTAGAGCTTTTCTGAAGCTTTGGATGCTGTGACCGTAAACCAAGATGAATTTCGTTATCTTGGAGGTCTCTCCATCGGAGAGACCTCCAAGGTAACGCAGATTTATTTAGTAATAGCTCGTGATATGCTCATCGTTACATCAATTGAGAACAAGCAATTCCATGAATGGTTGCAGCATTTTAACAACTCGTTGGCCATCCGCGCAAGATCATATTCTCGAAGTTAATTCTGTTCACTACCAGACGCGTGGTACGGGAATAGGCGACAGAAATAAAATTCAATAATCTGGAAGATTGAATGATCATAAGATATATATTTAAAAAGAACGTACGGCGGCGGCGTGTTCAATCCCTTTCAATCGACCAAATGAAGCAAATAATTGTTTCTGCTCACCCCTTCATATGCAAACATGCCAACATAAATAACGACGCTCACGCGAGAACAGCATACTGCCATATTGTTTATGACCTTTGTTGCAGTCCAACTACATAGGTTTATCCTTTGAGAGCTAGCATTCTTTTCTAGATGTTCAAATTTCGAACGTCTTTGTGTCCTTCAGACCTCGAGGCTAAGCGGTGTGCAGGACAGTTGTCTGGAGAGAAAATACACTAATAAACGCCGCTTTCAAAAAACAAAGGTAAACAATGCTGGCCTTTTTTTAACAATAAAATGTTCCCCTGCACCAGAAATCTTTTTTTTTTTTTGTACACAGAAAAAAAAAATGTTATGGGCACCGCCATTCACGCCGTCCCACCTCTACTCCGCATTGCCGGGCTGATTTGTTTTTTTCTTAACAAACTTCCCAGTGTAATAGTTCCTTACAGGCCCCCAAGTAGGCAAGTAGTAGTTGTAAAATGCAATTTTAAATGTTCTAGAAAATGTTTAGTCATCAGAGTGCAGCCCTTTTGAGTCGGCGTCTTCAACCCTTTCGCAGGCCATTTTGCGCGGTGAAAGATGCTCCGGTCTGTTCAAGTTCAAGGGACACAAATTTATTAATAAGTTATGTTTACACCAGCGATGGCTTGTGCTGGGATTGAAGAGTGGGGAAGTTAATAATCGGTGCTTGTAGGACAAACGACGAAACGGCTGAGCACGCAGCACCATCCTGAGTGACCCAAGAGCCGAACACTGATGTCTGAATCCCATGTGGCCCTTTTTAGAACTCTGTACAGTCCAGTTTCGTAGTCTCAATGACTTTTTAATCCAGTTACTTCACCGTAAAGTAAAGTAAAAGCATGAACACCCCGAGAACCCAGAGCACCAGCAGCACTAGACTTCAAAGAGCTTACTGATTTTTTTGTCTTTCTCCGTGGAACGTGAGCACAACGACGGTGTCTTGCAGTGTGCACATATAAAACTCGAGACGTGACACTGAACAAGAAAATTATGGGAACTCATTCGGATTTGAATGCGCATGCAGCACTTGTATTCAGTACGTGATGTGTCGAAACTAAAGTCGTAGAGAGCACACAACGAAGGTGTTTAAGATAATATACTAAATACCTCCCTCTAGTGTATTTAAGATTGTACTTCGTTTACAATCACATTCTGAGATGATTTTATGATGCGTACTTTCACATCTTCACACATGCTGACCTAGAATCCCCGTCGTAGGTTTTTAGGGAGCTCATTTCAAAAGAATTTGTAGCCGGTCTTGATTTGATACACGTTGGGGTCACGTTTTTAGCTCGTGGCGTACCTGTGATGCACTATGAATGACGTCATCATATGCCACGGTTTTTGGAGACTTCACTAATCATTAGGTGCAACGAGGGAGTGCCTTTTTCGGTTAACTACTAGCAAACTAAAACGATCACTAGTATCGAATTGGCTAAAACGTACAAGATACGTTTTTGTGCTTTTTCTGTTTTTGGGGAGCAATCAAACAAATATGTTAGTCTGTTTTGCTCAAAAAGTACAGTTTTTTCTCCTTTTTCTTCCCAATGTCTGAATGCATACATCAAGGTGTTTTTTGCACCCATATTGTTTTGCGTTATTATGTAGATTCTATGCACAAATAAAGCATTCGCCTATTTATATTTGTACGACATAAGTGAAAACAAAAAATTCTAGTTCAGTCCTGTCCCACAATACGTGTGCCATAATTTTAAAAACAGTTGCAAAACACACTTTATAAGTGATCCCTTTGTGGTCTTCCATAGAGAACGCAAATGAAGAGGGGCTAGTGCGGTTTTGCAACCACAAACTTTGTTATTACAGTTACTGACTCTGGCCCACGCACTATAGATGTCAAGCGGTCGTTACGAAATTAACACAGCTATTTTTTTTTCGGATTGCTCCGAAGAGTGTTCTATTACAATGAAGCATGGGTTTGCAAAACCAAACCCAAGGTCAGAGGCTAAAAGGGAAGCCTCTGAAGGGCATGACATTTGAGACAGCGCAATTTAATAACGTGTTATTTGAAGAATTTGCAAGCGTTGGCCATTTTTTCGGGCTGTCAACCGATGAACTAGGAATATCTGTCAGGCAGCATTACGATGAAAGAGAGGGTTGGGGCATATGGCATTTAAACTAATATCACGAAACGGTAAAAAAAAAGAAGACGGATGTGCTGTCTACGAAATTCACGTTTGAAACTTATCGCTCCCTCTTTGTATTCGTTTTTTTTTTATTTAATATTTCGTCTTTGGATGCATTTCATAAATGTCTATAAAACTATTTTGTTTTGTTTCATATCGTAAAGCTTATGATCGCCACACTCGTTTCCAAAAAAAAATAATAACAACATTGTGGCATCAAGAATTTATTGGCATTCGAAACAAACTAATATTTCCGGTAAACATTTGTTGGGGATAAGCTTTGTTAGCTGAAAAACAGGAACCCAGACAGGCGTATTTGTTTGATCTCTCCGGAGAAAATGAACTGCTCATCCGCACATGTTTGTCTCATTAAAAGAAAACAAAAACTATCAAGAATAACAAATTTTTAGAGTAGAGAACACAAAATTTCAAGTCAAGATACAATTGTTTGAACTATTCCAACGAGGCTGACTCAAACAACCTCCCTTCCCAGTAGCTTACTCTTCTAACTAAGCAAGGAAGCGCAGGTAGAACTTTTTCGCCAATCGCATTCTAGGCATGACCGTTTTGTCAGGTATGATGATAGTACCACCTTTATCAAAACAATCGGCATTCGCAAAAAGGATTGCAATTTTATAAGCTGTAGTATTACCTCCTGAAAAGATATCCGGACTGCGTTATTATCTTTCAAATGAGATGACAGCGTCAGGAAGTTACGCCATGGAAGCGGTGCAACTGAACAGTGTTTACACGGAGAACGCATGACATCCCGTCAACCGCATCTTAAAAAGGCGTGTCGAAGCCGGAACTGAGGATAGCTGGGACTAAATAGCCTCAATAAGCACAATATAGCTTCGTTACGCTCGGCGCTATTATTGCTAGTCACTGCTTCACTGCCGAGAGCCCGCCGAAACGCGACCATTACTCTCCCGCGCAACATCTAAGTGAGGCGGGAGAGCCGACTTTCCGGTGCGCCTCATCTCGTCGTTTTGAACGTCGAGCCGCGCGATGCTCTCTTTTCTCAAGAGCATCACACTCCAAACAATTCTCCCTCCCCCAATAAACACACACGCACAGACATTTCTCTCGCCATTAACTAACAGAATTCTCCCCGGAAACAACGACCCTAACATCAGCGACAGCCGGCCAGTCGAATACTCTGGGAATACAGAAAGGCAGATCGCGGTCAAACGTCTAATCTCGTTTAATCCAGCTCAGTTCCCGTTCCGGTTAGGCCCAGTTACGATGCCCGACTTAAGCGAACAGAACGAAACCGAGAACGAATGTCAGGCGACATCGCGGAACCCTGAACCCCTCTCGCGTCTCAACAAAAAGCACGTGAAAAGGAGCCCGGAAGTCCGGATCGCGTGTCTCTCCTCTCAGTGTTCGGGGTTCAGAACGAAGAGTGCTACCACCGCGTGTGCAAAGGCAAAGGGGCAGAGGCCCGAGGAAAGGCGTATTCACCGCATTGGGGTCCGGCGGCGCCGCGGTGGAGGGCTTCTTTTTGGGTTGCTGCTGCTCGGCGGACGAAGTCATGCTCACCCTCCAACATGTCCGCGCCGTCTCCCCTGGCCGCGCTCCGCGGGCGGAGACGGCAGCCGCTCGGGGAAACGCATGCGCACTCGGGGTTCGCGCCACAGGTCCCACGGAGACCGCGCTCTGGCGGCCGAGGCGCGAATTATCGCAAGGCCGTCGTTGGCACCACGCGTCGTCCCAGCCTACCTGCCTGCCGGATCTGTTTTTCTGTGTTTTATTTTTTTTTTTCCCAAGGGGCGCGGACATCAAGTTGGCGGAGGGGAAACCCTCTCGTGCCTGTAAGCGGCTTACCGTGGATTTCGAGCTCGATGCACACACTTGACTCGTGAGCGGAGCAGGCGGCTAGCGTACGCTGCAACGTCGTCACCGGAGCGGAAGCTCCGGCGTTCCATGTTAGTCGGTTTATTTTGATAAACAAACGCACGAAAAAGAGACCTCGACGTTGAAGCAATTTTCGCGCGAAGAGTTCATTTATCTGGTGAGCTACTTGGGTCGAAACTCGCGAGCAAGCGTATAGCTCACGAACGACCTTATAGACAGAGAACGCGGAAATGTACATACGAAAGAACACGCGACTCGCATTAGATGCAAGAAGGTGATTCCAGCTGGAGGCTCTTTGAGCGTGTTATTCGTAGATAGGCATCTAGGTGAGCGTAAGACGAATATTCACTTTCATAAAAGTATCTCCTTTGCCTCGACTACTTATTATGTCTGGGAATTTTTTTCGATGACTCTAAACCTCTAAGCACCCCTTTGAAACACGCATATTAAATTTAAGTAAAAAACATCTGAAAAAAAATAAGAAAAAGATCCGAACCTACAGGTTTTTCCGACGTTTCTGAAAGGTCAGCACTCGAGCTTACAAAAAAAGACGTGACATTCGTTACCTACATACCACGTCTAAAACAAATAAAGCACCCATGGCTGCGGTCGATTGCGCCTTTCAAGTAACGGGTCAGGCAGAGGGCCCGATAAGTAAGTTGGCCCTATTGCGAAAGCCATAGTACACCGTTACTTATAAGCTTGGCCTTTATACGGACGAACAGATGTACATCCTCGAAAATACTGCTCCCAACAACCATCATCTCACTCGTTGGACCATAGAGCAGCACGCAGCACAGCAATTGACGACTCAATGTCAATTCCGATTATTTAAATTTGTTTTACTCTCAGAGTATATTGGCATAACTACTTGATAGGTACCAATAGCAAATAAACGTACAATACCTGACCATTAGTTTAACTATTTTAAATAAAAGAACTATTATTAACGGTATATAATATTCTTTGTATTCAATTTTGAAAACGTGTATACTATTATTATTGTCGTCTTAATTTTCCTTTGCGTTCGCTCCTGCCTACCCGCCTTCCGCGCAGAAGGGATGCGCGAACTGATAGGAGACGACAAAAGGAAACAAACATTCTTTCGCTCCAGAATATATTTTGTTTATCGAACAGAAAACTTCGCGTGTTTTTAAATGTAAACTGAAACTGCATCATCACTCATGTATTTCGTTGATATCATCATTCATCGCGGTTATCCTCGTTATCGTTCTCAGTGTTTTGCGTTCACCGCGCCACGTGGGAGCAAGCTTGGAAACCAATATGCGGATGAAGAGCAAGCCGGGTATAAGACGTATAAAATACACGGCCGCCATTTTTTACTGTACTTTTTCTTTTCATTAGCTCTCGGTGAGCCCTAAACAAATAGTCATAAAAGTTTTTGCGAGACAAAATTTGCGTGCGCAGTCAGGTATGTACGTTTAGAAATTTGAATCGTGGAAGGCAGCGTCAAATGTGCCGGTTCTTAGGGTCGCACTCTACGTACACCAGAAATCTATAGACGCCTTTAATATACAGAAATGGAAGGCGGGCGGTTATAAAGAATTTTCAGCGACGAAGTAAGACTTAATTCGCGGATGTGTGTCTTCGTAAGGATTACGGATTTGCCCGCGGAAAATATGAGGAACAAAAAATGTTCATATTTTTCATGTCAGCCACGCCCGGTGGGTGCATATTATTCGAGTTTCATCGAGCTTCTCTACTAGTTAGAGACGTATACAATGACAAAAACAGAACTAAGCACTGTGCGAAGCACCTCGGCACAGCAATGAAGCTGGAAGTAAATCTGCCAATCAGGTTATGACAAACAGTAGAGAGTATTTAAAGAAACCAACTTTCCACAAACAAAGTATCAGACGTTGGCACCTCGTAGATGCCAGCCACATGCCACCTTCTCTCTCTCCCCCCCCCCCCCCCCCCTCTATTTCCGAGATGCTTATTATAGTATGGGACGTTCATCTTGACGACTGTAAAATGAGCCGTGAATATCCGCGCCGGTGTATAACGCGGTGCAATTTTCCGCGAGGTGTAACTTATTTGGTGTCTTATCGCTCAAAAAAAGTTGGCAGTGTAGCTCTAGTCTTATGTAAACTAAACACAAAACTACAAAAATCTGGAATAGCGCCTAAAACGCACGAGAGTAGGTTACATCGCAGTTCTTATCCACAGGTGGCATTAAATGCATCCGCCCTTCGTCTGATTAGAGAACCAACGTTCTTACGTTAGCAATCAAAAGCTTTCAGTGTGGTGAAATGCCGAGAACTGCACCAACAAAACTGTTTAACTGAGCCACCAGCAAATACAACTAAGCAGTCGAGGTCACAAAATATTCGTACAATCCTTATAAAAAAAAGACCTATTTCAAATACCACGTTTTTTATGGTTGTGTTATTTACACCCTTACACACTCCATCCGTTTAGTTGAAAGAAAGCTCGATTTTACAAAATTTATATCCTACAGCATATACACCAGGGGTCTCGAAGCCCCGGCCTGCGGGCCAGACCCGGCCCGGGGAAGTCTTTCAACCGTCCCGCTGCTGGACGCGGTCCTTCCAATGAAGCCCGGCCCGCCACAAGCACACCCGCTGCTTCCGTAGTGTACATGTAGTGCATGTAAAGTAACGACGCTGCAAACGCGCTCTAAATGCGCCAACCGAAATACCAGAAAGAACGAGAGTGACTCCATTGGAACGCGGGGCCTCTCGGCATAATATTAATTAAAGATTGTCATCACCGGCGTCACCATTCTTAGTCCCCTGTCTCATGTCTCTGTAACTGTGCTAAAATAGATTTGCCTTCTCATGTACATTCAGCTTAGTGTCCTTTGTCACACCTATTGCATATTGTCAGCATTAAGCACCGTTCACATATATGCAACCAAGTAAGACCGAGAGAGACCAGACCGGTTTTTAAGCCTCTTGCGACGTCTTAGGACCTGCTCCGCTGCAGCGCATCCGGTCCTAAGACGTCGCAAGAGGCTTAAAAACCGATCTGGTCTCTCTCGGTCTTACTCGGTTGCATATGTGTGAACGGCGCTTTAGTTGTATCATTCTCACTAGTCTTTGCACTGAGCCAATGGGAAGAATTTCCCATGCGCTTTGATTTATGTCAGGCGATTTTTCTTGGTCACAATTCTTCCGTAAAATCATAATTAGCTAAATATTCAATTTCAAATTGAAGCATCGAAGTATACGCATTCATCCACCTGTTTTTAATACTTGCTCTAACAATAATATATTTCTGTTGAAATGGTTCTCTAGGATTGTTTATTGAGTTTTCCTCTGTTATCATTACTCTTTTTTTTTCTTCCCTCGAGACTAGAACAGATCCCTAATCCGGCCCCTTAGTCAAGACTGTCTGGAGACCCTTATGTAAATGAAGGGTTATAAGTAGGGTTTTGTGTTTCCTGTAAATACTGATAAACCCCTAAAATTAACCCCTGAGTCGGTTTGATAAAAATTGGGGAATAACCGATAAACCCCGAATTTGAACTGTTCTTGACGTAGAAAAACTCAAGCTTCACGGGAAGAACTTTTTTATGAACCGCTTTATTTCCAGTTCACCCGGAACACAACCACCAATGAACCGCCCTCGAAGCTGCTATTTTCTTCGGAACTACACACATTATTTTGTTTTCTTTTATATTCAGTACGAGGACGTTTTTCAAGTATTCAGGTTACGTGTATGTTTCTTGATGTTTGGGGAATTCTATGTCCGTGCACTATTTTACTCAACATAAACCCCACTGATCCCCAATTTGTTTTTGGTGGAACATTAAAAATGAGAACTGAAAAGCACGGAATTTATAAGAAATTATACTAAAATAAAGTAAAAAAATTAACACTGAAAAATAATCGTCTTTTCAACGTTTGGCGCTGCAATTTACTACAGAAGAGCAAGCATGTAGTGGAAGTTTGCATTAAAAAAATCAAGGCAGTAACTCGTTCCGAAGAAAAAAAGCAAAACCTGTTCTGGCCGGGCAATCTACGCCGCCACTTCGCAGACGCGTAGAGAAGTGCTGCCGACAGATGGCGTAAGCCGCGTCGAGGGAGCGCCTGCCGATTCGGGTTTTTTTTTTTTTTCTTTGCGATATCGGCTGCTATTATCCCGAATCGGCCGGCGCTCCTTCGACGCGGCGTACGCCATCTGTCGGCAGCACTTCTCTTTACGTTTGCATCGTCGCCGAAGTGACGGCGTATGTTGTTCAGAATAGATCTTTTTTTTTTTTTTTTTGAAACGAGGTAGGGTCATTTATTTGTTTTTTTCACTGTAAACATTCATCAACGGCTTGGACCTCTGTAGTAAATTGCAGCGCGATAAGTTGAGAAACCGCTTCTTGTGGACCGTGTAAACTGGCTTAAAAGCGTTTGCTTACATACATGCATATATCATCCTCCCGGCCGTCACAGCATTTTGCGCCCGTGTCTTTTTCTTTCTCTCTGACGAAGGGAGAGAGAGAGAGAGAGAGTTAAAACTGCACGTGGCGTGATCTTCCGAAGGCAGCACCCGGCATGCATTTAACCGTCTGTGTATCTAGCTGTTAGTAAATTTTCCAGGAATGCAACTCTTATATTTTAAATGCAAAGAGCTGGGGAGCTTGAACTTCAAAAAGGTAAACCCTACCAATGAACTACTCTTGGGCAGGGCTATGGAGTGTAGCAATGTAACCAATCGAAAGCAAACGTGTGGAACATTCAAGTGTGTCTTCTAGGATTACGTTAATACGTACTATTTATTATAACTGAGCAAACAACCATCCAACCAACACAGTATATGAAATCAGGCCTTGCTACATAAAGTTCTTTTCAAAATCAAAAAAGTGCCGTTGAAAGTTTTCTGCTATAATTTGATCGCCGCAAGGTAGCGTGTTCCGCTCTTGCAAATATATATATAACGTGCTTCAAACTCGTGCCGCCAATGACCCCACTAAAAGAAACGCCCGACCTCGCATAAATCACTCTGCCGGGAAGACTGCATACATACGCATAAACATCTTTATGTAACAGTTCAGACCTGGTAATCACAGCGACCGCTGCAAGGCCGCTTTTCCCAACAATATCTTTAAAAGATTAAGAATCTGACGCGGGGTACCTACTTCGAAAGAGATTAGCGCCCGTTTTACGAAGCTGTATTATAATTGGTAAGTTCGCTTGGTGCGAGAGCACTCCGCGAAATGAGTCAGGCCACTGATGATCGATCGAACGTAATTTCGTAAGTTGTATGATCATCAGACAGTAACCTAACAAAGTACGAACATATTCAGAACCGCGTTTCTTTGCGGGGCAGCCAAGTTTTAGTCCTTCTGTGGGTGGTGAGGAACGAGCAATGCACCTTCGTTGCCTTGGATTCGAGGGGCGCTACATTAGTTAGTTTTCTTTTTAAGAATGCCAACTAGTCTTATTTGAACGTCAGAGCTTTACGCATTGTACCTCTTGTAGTAAAACTAGACCACGCAAAAAAAAAGTGTCTCATTTCACGCTCTCATATTGTTTTCTATGCTGTCGCAAGGGGCTTAAGACAAATCTTGCGTATGGCCGCGTTTTCTTGCGACACTCAAAAGAAAACAGTTCATTTAAGTGACGGGAAGAAAAATGATAAAAGTAATATCCGTGCCACATCGGAACGACTTTTGCCAGTATTGAGCCTGGAGGTGTAAAAATGTTACGGCCTGTTAAACGAGCCGGAAAACTCGAGGTTTACACACAGAGTAAGCTTAAGATTTTAGAGGATGTGCATTTAGGTAGTGCATTTTGCCTGGGTAAAATTCAAGCCGCAGGTCCTCTTCTGTAAAAAATGAAACCAGAAAACTTTTTAGGGTCAATGGCGGGCCTGATCGCAGACGATAGAGTTCGCGATGGTTCTAAATTGTGGCGCCATTTGCCGATAGGCGCAGCGAGTCGACGAAAGAGCGCATCGCCTAGTCATCTGCGACTGTCGGGAGTTTGAGTCACGATTTATAACCATTGCTTACTCGGTTGTCTGTCAACACGTCTGCCGTTGATCGTGGCAAGTTTGTTTGTATCATCTGTTATACAGAAAAAAATGCAGTGCCTCTAAATCTCACCAGGTAAAGTGCATCGCCTAAAGGCGCATTTGGCGAAAGTTAGAGCTTCCTATATGAAGGCGTCGAGTTTTCCGGCTCGTTTTACAGCGCCAAGGTCTATTGTAGACACCCTATATTGATGATCATTCGTCGGGAGCACCCTGCGCCCATGTGACAAATTGAATAAATATTTTGCCTTACAGAACAAGAAAACATAAATAACTAAAAAAAATATACAAATCTGGGCTTGCAATTCACGACCGTGGAGGCATCTATTTGGCGGAGAATCTTAAAGCTTTCAACTGAAAATATTCCTTCTTTTGCCTACCACATAAAATTGAACTTTGTGATGCATGGAGGTAGGAATAAGCGGAGGCCACATACCGGCTCAAACCAGCCAAATGGGTAAATCCCAAGTGAAGAGGGTAAATAGAGGTCGCGGTCGGTGGGAAAGCCCCGAAGGGTGCCCAAGTCCATCCAATAGCGTCTTTTGGTTCTGGTCATCGTTCAGGGTGTGTCCCTCCGAACCGGACGCCTGCCCCGGCTTTACCTCTGGTGGCGTCATGTCGCCTCCACAAGCTCCCTACCTCCATGATGTGATGTGACCATGCACATAACACTTTACGACTGATGTACGACACAACACGCTCGAAACAGCTCGAAACAAAATAAGAACAGAAAAGGTCTTTCTCTTATTTTTGTTTCGTTCACTGTACAAAGTTTAGTTTTTGCAAACCGGACTCGGGTCTCGCCATCGTGTTGATTTATGTAGCTGATTTACGAAAATGTATTCCTAGCCCTAAATGTAACCGTTAATTATTCTAAAGTGGATTTTGTGTCTTCTTATGGCACATGCTCAGCGTACGCGTCCTATGTTTCTAGGAAATAAAATCATGCACGGCATTTTATTTGTTACAATCGCAACAAAAATGCAGTGCGACACGCTCCTTTCCCCTAGCATCCTAGAAAACTAAAAAAGTAAAAATATTACGTGACTGTTTTGTATTAAAAACGACACCAAACATCTCCTCACGCCTTTTTTTTTAGATATATTGCAGGAAAAGGGGCGTGTCGCGATGTTAGCTTGCGATTTTATTCAGGAAAAAAGAAACACGTATGATTGTAATCGGCAGTTATTTTCAATTGCCTAGTGCCCGTACATTGAGTTCTTCTTTGTCGTAAAAAACAATCTCAATCTCCCTTTTAGTTAACCTTTATGGGGCCAAGAAATGTCTATAAACTTTCATGACCATAAATAATATTGTACGCTTGAGTACTGTGACCTCCTATGAACTAATAAAAATCAACAACAAAAAGACTAGATTGTTTTTTGTAGCTAAAAATACAGATTCACGTCTTTTTTTTTTCTTTTTTACCGGGAGGCAATCATGAGTTTCGAGGAACTCATTGATCAGAGGGCAGACGCATCGTTATAAATGTCTTGTTCTTTGATTTTCGAATTTATGGGCATATTTTCAATCGTCTCATTACGTTTCAATCCATAATGTTCACATCGTATTTATATGATACTTTACATATCATCCATCAAACAACCAACACAACCCAAAGTGTTTTGGGTTTTTTTTTAATGCCGAATTAAATAAAGATTTCACGACACACTAGTAATATTTTGAGTCCTACAATATTTGTGGAACTCTACCAAAGCGATATAAATTCTCCCAAAATAAAACAAAACGGGTTGTGGCAAATTCTAAGAGTTCAGGAACGCAGAAATGTACTCGCGCGAACTGCTAAGGGCCTTCCAAAGCAGCGTGGGCAACAGGCACCGCTGGACAGAGAAACTCACCTGCAAAGAAAAAGAGGCAATCATTAAGCACCGCAGACAACCTCCACACTTCAACAACTATATTGGACCAAAACATAAATAAACCATTCCGGAAATACGCAGCGTTCATCGTCTTTTCAACCCACCATGGCAATCCAATGTACGGCACATGAACGAAAAAACAATGCGCATAAAGCGAAGAAGCGGTGCATGTTTGTTTAGCAAATTGCAATTTCAAAATGCAAAAAAAAAAAGAGAAGGTACGCATCATGATGTGTTTTTGCTGTTTTCATTTGATGTCAACTCGCCAGAAAGAAGCAGCCATTTCCAGGATGTAGCTGTGTGCTAGCCCACCCGGCCACCGATGCCCCGGCAGGTGTTTAAGACGTGCCACTGCTGCATATATGCGATTCTAACAGTGCAATTTTAAATTTGTCATAACACAAATGATAAAATTATGAATGCAGTTCCTTCACGTTTATGAAGGATTATGACAGCTTTAGATTTGCCCACTCTACATACAGAAAGTAAAGATGACCGCAGCACAAAGGCTGGTGTAGAAAAAGTGTTTTCTGCTGCTTTTCTTGTTTGTATGTGATGTGTAAAGCGACATGCTTGATGGTCTGCAAGTCCGGCTTAAAGACATCCGAAATATTATGTTGCTTCCTTTTGATCAGCGACCAACTCCCGGAGTGAACGAATGCACATGTAAAATAAACACCACAGCACTAATACATGCCTGCGCGTGTATTAGACACATTATATGTTATTTTACTTATATGCCTAAAAGATTGTTTGAAGCTCATTTATAGTTAGAGCTTCGAGATGAGACTGCCGAGGTTCCGGTACCAAACCTGGCATTTAAGTCAGGATGCCTTTTGCTGTGTCGCTACTCGGTGGTTTTGCGGTATCAGAAATGCATCAAACATGTCTTCATTGGTCGCGGCTCGGTACCGCTGCAGTATAAGTATGTTAAAAACACATTTCTTTCAAACAAGTTTCTACAAACTAGTCCGATCAAGAGGGGAATAAAAAATGTCGGATCTATAAATCAAATCGTTCGTATCTGAATTTGGGCGCGAATGAATGTTAGATTTAACCTGAGGAGGCGAATTCTATCTCATTGATTAACTTTTTTTTTTTTCCAATTTTGAATTTAGTGCGTGCGTCCAGGGCCCCATACCAAACCTGTCCCTTCGGCTCCAGTGGTAGATTATGATAGATTGACCATCGCAATCGAATCAAAGTGACGATGCAGGCGAGTTAGCACATTTTTACAACTTAGTGATCTAGTGCGCAATAAACAAAGACAGAGAGAGATGTAGACAAATCGGGCGCTGTACCCGTCCTGTCTTCTGATCTATATGTCCTCGTCTTTTGCAAACTGTATCACCAAGTCGCAATCGGAATACAAAATTCTTGGAAATCTTTAATACGCAATGCCGATACACACTGGATGCTCCGACATTATAAACAAAAGTCAAAAGACAAGTCGGCACTGCATTTAGGCTCATCACACACAGGCGCGACACGTTTCTTGTGACAAGTCAATTAATAATACCGACAATGTTTTTCTTTTTTTTTTAATTCGCACGCTTTCAAAGTTGATAAAATGACCCTATCGATATTGAAATTACAACAAAATATATAAAAACACAAGTGATTTGTTTCCAATTATCCGCAATTTTATTATACGGTTATATACAAGACACTGATTCTTTCCAAAAGTGCGCCAAAATAAAACTGCTCCGTTGACCGCCAATAAAACGGCGAAACACGCTTGAACTCTTCACGTCTCGAAGAAATCAGAAGGCGAATAACCATGCAAGCACCACGGCGATTGCAGTCAAAAACCGACAGGAACAGAGCGAACGTCCGTAGCCAAAAGGTTCGTGCTGGTAAAGCGGGTACGATTGAACAGGGAACTCCGAACGTGTAATCAGCGACCGCCGAGATAAAACAGCCCAATCGCAAGTGAAGCTGTTAGAAATACTTAACGTCGAACAGCACAAACGCGTCATGCACCGCAGTCGCCCGGCACAAATGCGAAGTCGGCGGATCCGCTTGACATGGTAACCATCGTATCTACAAAACGGAACGACCGAAACCGCCCCAACTTTCGGCGCGCGGGCGCGCAGAGACGCTGCATGCTGCAGCTGGTTCCTCAGCCTGTCACAATGCGCGACGACCGCTTTCGAAACTCTCGACCCGCTCGAACCATACCACGGGAATTCCTAATCAAAGCAAGGAATTCACTAGAATTATTTTCTTAGTCTTGGGAAGGACGAAGTCATCAAGTTCACTTTTGTATCTGTTTTGCTGCTCTTGCCGGAGTCTCGCTGAACGTTGGCTGCCTCCCTTTGTCTGTATGTTTCTCGGTTTATTTCTCTCGATTCTACTAAGCCTGCGCGGATTTTCCGTTTACGGATTCTAACCGGAACGCGACAAAAGTAAAAAGAACAAGAAAATACACTTTCCAGAGGCTTTAACTGGAACAGACGGCGCGAAAGTGCAGCAGGGTAAGTGGAACAACAGTCTGATCCGCATAACACCTACGGATTCATTATAAAAAAAGCAAAAAAGTGAAAAGAACTGGCGTTCCACATATATTACCCGATTCACAAAATATTTTTTTCTGCTTTATTTGTTTTGTGGATTTCATTCATCTGCAGAGGGGCAGAGAAAAAGGCATGATACCTGACAGCGCCTGTGCACCCTGCAGTTCATACAGCGGAAAAAATAACATTTCAAACAAGTCACAGGTGAGAATAAATAACAAGACAGCCATCGTCATAAAACAAACAGAAACAATTATTTTAGAAATATCTGAATACACATGAGATACAATAACGCAACTCAAACAACTACACAAGCGGCACAGCTTGAACAATGTGGGGCGATATGCTTTTCATAACCCAGAAGTAGAATAAAATTAGAAATAAAGATAAAAATAGACACTGTTTTTTACATATCTTCTAAACTGTATTAACAAGAATTGATAAAAGACCTGTTTCAGAAAAAAAAAAAAAAAGATGTGGTACTTTAATCTAGCTGGAAATTATGTGGAACCAGATTAAGAGTGTATACCCTGGCGGTGGTCGCGAGAAACAAAATGAATAAGTTCGTTGGAGTAACCTTCAGCGACTGAAAATATGGTGCACGTGGTGTTTCGATCACGGCACGTAGCCTGTGCCAGGTGCCGGAGGGCCGGGCATCTGCCGTCTGAGCGGTCTCACGCTGTCCCGAGCAAAACAGAATTTGAGCGTCACATTCGTTTCTTCCATCATTTTGCATGATCATAATCGAAAGATCACGTGCATCATAGTTTCAACCATGAAGAGTTAATACATTTAACTGTTATGCGCTTATTAAAGCTTATTTTCGGCTTCTGGTTGACCAAAAGAGCATGTCCAGGATATGTGTCTCTTGCGCGCCCTTGCTTTGCTCGCTACTCCCAGTGACCAAAATCTCTCTGGGCTTTCTTAAGACCCCTCGTTGTTTTTGCGTTTGTCCTGCAAGCAGCGTCAAATGCGCAAATGTACGACGCCCACGTTTCTCGAGCGGATCTCAGAAGCACATGGCGGCGCCGCACTAAAACAACCTTACTAGAGGGGGTCAGTCTGCAAAGTCGCTTCGCGGTATGACACCGTTTCGTAGAGCATCCAATAGATGGTTCCTCTCCAGAACGCGCACGTTACCCTCCGCCGGGTTCTGGTTGAACGCGTGACGAGCTGTTGCGAAAGGCGCTCGCTGTCCAGGTGAAGCATCTACTTGCTTCTTTTGCTTAAAGTTACTGAATCCTGGGAAAGTGGAGCCAAGCTCCCTGTATGGTCGCCGTTTTGGTTCGTGGAATGTGCAGTTTCCCCTTGACCCCTTCATTCTTGGTGAGCCGACCTTAATTCGCTGGTGGTGGGTGTATAGCTTTACAGAGACGTTTCTTGTCTACCGAGGTATTAACTATCCACACACCGGCAAAACGAGCCCACATCTTGGTAACGTTATCACATGTGGTGCGTGTGCTTGGAGGCATTGAGAAAAAAATTATCCTGTCTTAAAATACGCGAGAGAACTATCATTATAAGAGATTTGTGGAGAAGAGCACGATTAGTAAGTCGGTTGCATACACAGTGCGAAAGACGCTTATATTGGCGAGGAACGCGTTCCCTAAACGATGAAGCTCCATGGAGATCTTGGCGCGACTGATTTAGAACGACCCTTTCCAAGCCTCGAAGATCTGAGTGAATTGAAATGGAGATTGCCATGACAACCAAGACAGATCAGCCAATCACTTTGGGAGGTTTGGTCGTTCGTATGTCGGTATTTTTTTTGTGTACGGTTAGCAGGCCAATGGCGCCACTTTCCCTGGATCCACCGGCTATAGCTTGACACAGGACGTCAGCTGGGCTGCGTTACACTTGACATAGTGTAACGCAGCCCAGCACAGTCCAGAAATACCTACAAACCTACGTAGCGTAACAGCGTAAAATAACGGAACGCAGCGTGGCACAGCGTTACAGGGAAACAAAATGCTACGGATCAGATCGCAGGTTAATAAGCCGCTATACGAGATTTATTAGAGCGCAAAACAGTGCATCACGGTGATGCGACAAGCCGGGGGCGAGCAACGCACACCATTACTTAACCGTACCGTTGACGCGGGCCTCTATCCTGCGCTCTGATCACATTAAGGGGACCTCCCCGAATGAGTCCCCCGGGAAAAGTTCTCTCACGGTCCAACAAATCCCTCCGCACGAAAAGAAAAGAGAAGAAAAAAGAAATGCTTAGAGACAAGTAGAAGCGGTCTCACTACGATCATTTGCCCACCCGCTCGCGAGATTAGACCTCGTGAGAAACAATAACAGCATCGTAAACACTTTTTTGTTGTTTTTACGCCGTTTTTTGCCGTATTGAATTGCGAAAGCTTACGCATGGGCAAAAACATTATTTTGCTCTAGGTGTTCGCGTTTTAAGCGTAAATATCAATCGTTCTTGTTTTACCATACCCGTTGATTTTTTTTGTTTTTAAGAAAATGAGATTTTTGGATGTTTTGCATACCTCATACACTGTGCTGAACCAATTCGCTAGGGATAAAAGTAGAAATAATCTGTAATCTCCAAATACGTAATTCACGCATCCGGTAAGAGGGATGTCGAAATAACAACGGGATATCACAATTTGCAAGAAACAAACAAATATAGAAGAGTCCAAATAAGAATGATTGACAGTCCTGATTAAAACGTGAACACCCTCCAGTGGCTTGGCAAGAGGAAAACGATGTTTTCCTGCATACCGGATGTTCCACGATTAAGAATATGACATCCGCGTGACAAAGGTTAATAGTTTAATACACCATCAACCTTTTGTCAAAAATTTCCGGTTCGCAAAGTTTGGGCAGAAAACTCGTATAGACACAACGAGCGCTGGCACGGGGCCCTCGATCGAAACCCTCACATGGTCACTCCTGAGCTCATACAACGCAAACATGTTTAACGTTCCGGAAGTTCTAAAATCTCGATAAAAGGCGGATGGCAAGGCCAGCCTCCGGGCTAGTGCCGCAAACATGCAAGCACGGGCAGCATGTGCGTGAAAATTACGTTGCCATGATTCCAAATGCACGTGCTTGCTCAGACAACTAGGGACATGGCGATGGCCCGACGCTTACCTTCGAATAAAGAACGATATGTTTGAAGATCGAGAACCGACAGATGCTCCTTTATGTTATCGATTAATCTGTCAGGCAGAGTGGACCACGATGCAGGTCAACTCGGGAGAGCTCAGAAACACTGTCTTCGCGCAGAAAAGATAGGGGTGCCGCGAACTTCGAACGGTTCTCCGAACCTTTGAAAAAATTTGCCGAAGTTCGACACTTGATTAATGTTGCCCGACTTCACCACAAAAAGTCCAAGAATGAAAACGAAAAAAAAGAAATCATTTATGTATAATTTAATACTAATTTGAGAAAGTAACGATCAATGTTAACGGAATATGAAAGAAAACCTATAATCTTTGAACAATCTAGTTATTTTGTTTACCTCCCTCCTTTCGGTATCGATAGCGCGCTCTCAATTTCTGCGCAGGCGCATAATAGTGAGCTTGAGCGGAGCCTAAGTGCAACCCGGTGGAACTCAAACTTCCGGCAGGCTCCCGGCATCACTAATTTGGGGAAGCGTCCCAGCACAGACTGCGGCGACAGCTTGAAACGGAAGATATGTCGCGCGAAATGCGCTCCATACACGCGTGGTGGCAACAGCATGGCCCTTCCGGACTGGAATGCGTCGATTAGCCATTGCCCGCTCGTTAACGACATCGGCGGGCTGCTCGTAAACACGAGTCCTCACGTTGCTCTCTGGCGCGTCGTGTGACGAGCTCGTTTCGCCGCTATCCCCGTCGATCTGAACGTGCGAGGTGCGGTCATCCCGCTCACTCGCTCGGCTTGATTTACAGCCTCCCCGTGCTTACACGCCTGCGGCAGGCCGTTAGCGTAGCCCACGCGGTCGGGCGCCCTGCCTCGGGGAACGCTAATTACCGGCGCGGTTGGCCTCCAAAGCGGGCAACTCGATGCCGGCCCAGATCGCAGTTAGGACTCGAGATGCTCGAGAGAGCGCCACAACCTCAACTTTAATCTTTGCGAGTCTTTCACACAAGCTGGGGGTGTTTCGCGTTGCGGCGTGCGTTTTTTAACACAGCCTTCCCCATCTTAGAACAAAATATGAAGTTCTACCAGGTGTCTCAAATAGCGGCTAGGCTCTTTAAATTGACCGCAAAATTCGGTTTCTTAACTAATCGCGCAACGATTTTGTGCAGCGTTGCCCACACGTGGTGCATTTTTTGGTGCAAAATTTGGAAAGAGCGATTTTACCTGTGAAAAATGAAATGGTGGCCAGCGTTTGTGGCACCGCCTTACAAGTAACGGCGTTCCAGGTAACGCGTTAACATAGTAAAGTACTCGATACGATTTCATAATGGTAACACAGGGAGGAAACAGGGACAGGTAGAATAGGTGCGTACACTTACGCTACTTATTTGGAATGACGAATAACCTACTGACGTTACTCGTTAAATTTCCTCCCAAAACTTCAAAAACGAAGGTACTGAAGTTTTGTTTTCTTGGCGCCAATTTATATGGATTCTTGCGCTCATTTTACATACCTTCAAAATGTTGCTTAAGGTAAAGTAACGTGCGTTACTTTTTATCGGCAACGATAACGGTAATGCGTTCCTTTTATTTGCAAGTAATGAGTAGCGCATTTCATTGCTCTTTTTTTTTTTGGTAACACCTAAAACACTGATGGTGTTGCAGCACTGAAATGAGCGGTATTTGAAAGCGATGGCGGCGAAGCACTCGCTCGAGACACGTGTCTTGCACGTTCGCACAACCATGGTTGTCGGTACTTGTAAGAAGCGTGAAATTTATTAAGGGACTTTACGTCTTGCGTCGCATTGATTGATTGATTGATTGATTGATCGCGTGTATTTATTTATAAAGAGGTTCGCTTCCCTACTGCTTGGTTGTCCTGAGGCCGAAGAGATTAGGGTTGAGGTTCGATTGCCAAACGCCGGTGTCTCGCGTACCGCGTTCGAACACTGAGTAGAGACAGAGGCAGCTAGCCTTATGCCTACCCACTAATCATTCCAGTCAAAGCTAGGCATTCTGACGTCGCATCTCGTCTCCTGTTGCCCCTCAGTGCCGCGGCGCCTAGCCTCCACAACGTGGTACAAAAGAGTTGACGCTAAGTACGTGCGCGACCAAAAGGGTTGCTATGGTCGGCTTTCCACAATTGGCCAAATGCTCACTGTGACGCTCCGAGTAAAATTCAATTTTGCTTTCATCGACGGAAATAAGAGTCAAGGCTGGTTCACACAGCCCCGATTCCTTACGTTACGTTACGCAAGCTTACGTACAAACCACCGGCATATCTGTGCTTCATATCAAGCGTGGCTACCAATTCGAGGAGGCATACCTGGAACGCGACATTCGAGACACGAATGTTTCGGTGACTTAGACGTAACGTAACAAAACGCTGCTGTGTGAAACGTTGAACCGAGCTCAACTCCTTCCGTTACGACGAGCCTTGTGTCCTTGGTTGCCACGGAAAGTCACCGTCCTAGCTCGTCGTCACCGAAACATTCGTGTTTTTGGAATGTCGCGTGCCAGGCTATATCCTTAAATTGGTAGCCACGCTTAATACGAAGCACAGATTTCCCGGTGACTTGGACATAAGCCTTCGCAACGTAACGTAACGTAACGTAACGTAACGTAACGTAACGTAACAAAACGGGTCTGTGTGAACCAGCCTTAATATCACTGTCGACGTTGGCGGGATCAACTATTAGCCCCGTGCGCGACCGAAAGCGTCGCTGTGGTCGGCCTTCCACGATTGGCCGAACGCTGACTATGACGTCGGAAAGGGGATTTTCATCGACGGAAATAAGAGGAATGAAAGAACTTTAATTTTGACGGTGTTGGCAGTGTTCCTTTAAGAGCGCAATGATTTCAAGCTTCCACCATGCTAATAACAAACACCATCTAACTTGTTGTTTGCAAGGTAATGAAGTCACAAAGGGGAACCACAGGAGGGCGCCACCAAAACTTCTCGCCGCTAATACTTCGTCTCACCCTAGCATGGACTAACCGTGAAGGCTGTGCTAGCGCGAGCGGCCAGCCTTGACTGCCTTGACTAGAGCACTTGCTGCACGAGCGCTCGTGCAGACGCCGCGGCTTCATTGAAAGCGTCTAGCTCGCGCTTTTAGCACGAGCGGCTAACAATAGTCCATACTAAGGTGAGACGAAGTATAAGACGGAACGCCCGAGACACGTGCCACGAGAGAGTACATGCGTCGACATTTGGCCCAAGGAACATCACGAGGAACGTGCCTCGTGGTTCTGGATTGGCGCTTTTCAAGTTAATTGTTTTACGCCCGAGTCCCACTGGAACGACAAACAGAACTAATCCACACCGACAAGCCTCAAACACGCGCGGCATGCGCGCGAAGGTGCTACCTTTGACCGGCTCGCAGTCTCTCGGAGCTCGTGAAGTGCGCACGAGTGATTGCAATTCCGCCAAAGATACTTTCGCGTGCTAAAGCTTGGCAGTTCGACGACGGAGCCACAGAGTGCCCGGTTGTAGATTTGGAGCGCGAAGATCTGGTAGCACAAAGCATCAAAGAGCCATTTCTCGGGGAACATGGACGTCAGCGCGCAGCTTTTGCAGCGGCGAGGACCCGAAACACACTTCTTCGCTCGGAGGAGTGTGTTTCGGCGTCTTGCCGCAGCGGGGCGCCAGTCACGTGGCTTTCTTCTCATCCGTTGTCTGCCGCTCCACCGTTTCCATTCCGGCGGCCGCTTCTCGTGGCGATCTTCCAGGCTTTGTCAGTATATAGGAGGCTATGGCTTGATACATGTATTCGCGGCATGTCGGTTTCGGTTGTTTCTCTTTTCGCTCGCTGTAGTAGGACTCGGGCATGAGACAATCAACAAACAGATCGAGGGGATTCACTTAATGAGAGGCACAGTCACCGCCCCTCGAGCGAGTGTAAACGAAGCATTTCGCGGAGCTACTCGGTCGTGCCGATGCATTCGACAGGTAGTGCACGCCACGCCTCGAGCCGAGCGCGGATGCAAAACGCGGAGCTGCCGAAACACTGGAACAGCAAAGGCTTCCTCCGCGGCACCCAAATCACATCCGGCGAACGTGCCTCGCATCGCCCGTCGTCGTTCGGGGAGACTCCGCGCGCACTCAACGAAAACAATACGGCCCAGACGACACGCCGTCGGTAATCGATGGCCCACTCGCTCACCAGCGCGCGTCTCCGAACATCCGATGGAGCGCAACGGACGGTGCACGAACCATCCACACCAATCCAGCGCTCTGAACGTGTCGCCTGACAACACGCGCCCCGAGCCCCGCGGCGCCCCTCCCTAGGTCACGTGACACTCGCGCGGAGCGCCTTTGTCGGCTCGTGGCATCCTCGGCGCTCCGTCGTCACGTGAAACGGAGTCGAAGCGGTCGCCGGTCCGACTGTCGACAGCACCGCATTCGAGGGAGTGTCCGCGCCCAGGCGGAAACGGGGAGGAACGACTCCAAACGAGCACAAATGCCGAGCGAGCCAGCTGTAATTAACCAGGCCTGCGGCATTGTCACGAGGAAGGCCTAGGAGTCGGCCCGGTCAGCCAGCTAGTACGACCTAATGGCTGCTCGTGTTTTTTTAATGGAGAACTGGCTCTCGAGCGGAGGACCGTCCGCCTCTTGTCCGGGTGGGGTGCCGAGGAGAAGCTTCTCACGGTGATCAAAGCATCGGATGCTCGAGAAAAAAAAAAAAAAAATAAATTTCCCGAGACGCGTTGTGTGTTGAGCGGACAAGCGTCTGCATATGTGGAATTTTCTAAAAGGGCGTTCTTCTGTAGAATAAAGCGCATACACCTGCGGGTATGAACCGAGCAATGCTTACCGTATTCTTTCGACCTCTACCATTAAGAAGAAAAAAAAAAAAAACAATGCGTAAAAGATATGCCTAATATTAGGGAGTTTCGATATATCGTTCCTCTAATACTGCCAGCTAAACGCGTACTTCGCCGGAGCCTTGGCGTGTGTGTCGTACCTTTATTGGTAGGTTTCCGTGTTTTCTAGGTGTATTTTTCGTGACATTCGGTGGGTGTTTTTCGGAAGCTTTTTCCTTTTTTTTTTTTTTTTTTTGCCAGAAATTCGGGATTTGACCGCGTTCATTCTTTTTGGGTTCCCACTTTTCTGAATTTCGATGCTTAATCTTACTGTGTCCCCAACCTTTAAATATGCGCAATAAAAATAAAGGATGTCCGGACAAAAGCCTCAATAAAAACTCACCGGTGTAGAAAAATATTTATGCAGCTGCATTTGGCAGCGGCAGTACTAACTGTCCCACGGCAAATCTTCAAATAAGTGTTACTTAGGAAAAAACCTGAGTATTTTAAAATAACCTAACTCATTGACGTAGCTTTTGGGAAGCATGAAGGCTTTAGCTGCTCTCCTTTCTCACAGAACATCTAAGGGCTCATTCACACTGGAAGCGGATCCGCGTTCGCAAAGCGGTTGCGAACGCGGTTGTATAAAGATCCAGTGCAATTGCACGCGCACTCGATGACATCAAGTGCGCGTGCAATTGCACTGGATCTTTATACAACCGCGTTCGCAACCGCTTTGCGAACGCGGATCCGCTTCCAGTGTGAATGAGCCCTAAAAGTTCATATTTTTCATTGCTATAAAAATACAGCCCATTATCTAAGAAGCCCCAGTAGTATGGTCCAAACTGGAAACAGGAGCAGTGGCCTTTTTTCGTGGCCCAGAAATGCATTGACCCGCATGGGCCTACCAACCAGGGGGGGGGGGGGGCAAGGGGGGCGCTTGCCCCCCTCAGTTCTCAGAAGGGGGGCAATGCATGTTTTTTGCCCCCCCCCCCCCCCCCCCACTGAAACAGCCGCCACTGGGCGGGGCAAACACTGCAGCCGGCGGCGCCCAACGGATACCAAGGGCACCGCCCCCCGGCCCTGGGGGGGGGGGGGGGGGGGTTCTGGTTTGCCCCCCGCCCCCCCTCAAAAACAAGTTGGTACGCCACTGTTGACCCGTTATCCTGAAGAGAGCTTAACGAGGAAAACGGGAAGCTCCCTTTTTTCAAGACCATTGAGCCCTTGATCTGACAAAATGTATTCCTAAACAAACGTCTTTCTTGCTTTTAATTTTGCCGTCGTGGCGTCAAAATACTGAGCTTTTTTTATTTATTTTTCTGACAAATCTCAATGTTTGAGTGTTTTCGGGAGTTTTCAGATTTATCCCAAAACACGGAATCCTTCATATCGGCTATGGCACTGTCGGAGAACAAAAATAACATACTAAAGCTTTCTTATATTTTGGGGTATAAATATAATAAAATATGCACCGAGAATTTAATCGTCTATACATGATTCATATTATTGTATTCATGGGCATAACCGATCGTCAACAAAGTTCATCGGTGCTTTTTTGGTGCTTTTTTTTTGGATGATAATCAGACTTAGGTTGTTGACCCGAATGAGTACTTGCCAAAACAAAAGCAGTAAAAAAAAAATCATTGCATTCTGAGAAAAACAAATCCTGAGAAAGCGGCGTTTTCTTTTCGTCCTAACAGTGCCGCGCTCCGAACACTGCCGCACATTCGCTTGATTGACGCGCGCAGTGATTCGTTTATTGGTGATATTCTGGCGTTTAGATTTTATATAGCTAGTGTCGCCCTTGTACAACACAGAAACCGATCAAATATAGATTTCTTTTTTATACGATGGGTCCCAATATATCATGCCGCATCACCTTATCAATCGAGGCCATGAAGCAGGAACATTAATAACATAATCCAGGCAAAGGTATCAAAAAAGAAGAAAACGGACGCTACCTCTTCCATCCCGCTCAGCTTATTTTGGTTTTATTGTTATTTATACGAGCAACCATTTTGCTGTGTGTGGCATGCGACCCCACCACGACGGTGTATTTCAGTGGTGCGTTTGCTCCACATCGTCCGGCTTATCTGTGACTTATCTACGAATCACCGTGATTTAGCGAAGGACACTGGCGAAAGCGGAAATACAATTTGGACGCAAAAACAACAAGCTGAGGTCGGGGTTGTTTAAAAGGACGTTCACGTGATCGGAATCTCAATGATTCTTCTCACGTGTTTTCGTGAATAAAATAAGTAAGTTCGCGTTTGTATCCTGTGATATTACTGGTATTCAAACAGCGTGCTGTTCGTTTAAACGTACTTTATTATGATCCGCACTCCTAGCCTGTTGGCCCCGTTCGGCATGGAGTTTGGGCGAAGATGGAGAGTGACATGGCGTGACGATAATTAAAAACGCCTCCCAGCGCCCGGAGCACCGTAAGAATATGATGAGGGATGAGTACAGTAGCCTTCAATAACTGAGTACTTTCATTGTTAATCTAGCCCCTTGCCCCTCGTGGACGACCCAGGCTCGTTTAGAGCGTATAGTGCGAGGCGCTGCTAAAAAATGGCAATTAAATCGTGAAAGAAAAAACAAAACGGTTGAGGGGCATGTCTGTTTGAAATATGTGTGACCTGAGTTCAATCTCAACCAGTGTATGTGTGTTCTTTTGTCAATTTATACGCCGCTTGTGGTAAGAATCCACTAGAGAGCAGTTCCTAATGGCTAAAATAACCACCACGTGTCTGAAAAAGCAATAATGTAATCACCAGTTTCTCAAAAGAGAGAATTCCCATTACCTGTAACCGAACTATTTATGAATCGATGTCTAGAGCTCCACATAATGAACGGTGCAGGTGGTGGAAAGGAGAAATAAACAGGAAGCAAGCGCGTCAACCAGTTTGCCCCTCTAAAATTAGTTTAACAATGATGTTCCGTAACGTGAAGAAACGTACTGCATTAGGCCTGATTTCATTTTGAAATTCACGTAGATATTTCGTGACACAAATCACAAATTAATTTGTCCCTTCAACGCACGACACTGTTTAAAATCAGCTTTCTCATCTGTCCCATTAAATTTCAGCGAGACTTAATTACCTTAAACGTTTTTTTTTCTCTCTTTCTCTCTCATTTAAAACTTTTACTCGCGACAAGTTCGAATGCCAAGTCGGTGCTTTGAGGAAAAAAAGTGTCACTGAAATTCCGCACTCCGCAATATCCGCGCTAGTGAGGATAATTTTTCAACAATTCAGCAACATTTGTGACGTCACGTGGCAACAAACTTTCGTTAAATCTAGCTCTGACAATTTGCCACTAAATTTAGGAGAAAAGCGTTTCACGTTACGTTAGAGTGTCACGTCACGTGACGTCACTGGACGTCACTGCCCTGCACAAAACACACACATGGGATCTGTAGAGCGGTACCTAGCCACTAAGTCTCCTGCTTTGCCCAGGGGGCGCTGCGAAAAGCAACTTGTATTGGGTAGTAAAAACGTGCGCGTCTAGCCCACGAGAAGGGTAAGGCCATAGCCTCCTATATACTGACAAAGCCTGACAGATCGCCACGGGATGATGATGATGTAAATCTTTATTTGAATATGGAAATAACCAAAGATGGGTGGGGCCCCTAGTCCAGGGCTCCAGTGCTGGCCACTGCTGCCTTGGCCCGCTCAACCAGACTACGCTGGTCGTCCGGGTGCGAGCTGAGCAACGCAGCTTCTTAAGTCTCCGGGGAAGGGGAGGAGATTGGGGGAAGGGATGGATGGGATTTGCAGGCCCACGTGACGTGGTATAAGGAGGGGTACTCTGAGCAATGTGGGCAGCTAGCAGGGTACATGGTGGAACTGCAGACAACGGATGAGAGGAGAGCTACGTGACTGGCGCCCTGCTGCGGCGAGAGGCCGAAACACACTTCTCCCAAGCGAACAAGTGTGTTTCGGATCCTCGCCGCTGCAAAAGCTGTGCGCTGACGTCCAGGTTCCCCGAGAAATGGCTCTTTGATGCTCTGTGCGACCAGATCCTCGCGCTCCAAATCTGCGGCTGGGCACTCTATGGCTCCGTCGTCGAACTGTCAGGCTTTGTGAGTATAGAGGAGGCTATGGCAAGGCGATCCTAAGAAAAAAATAGAAAGAAACAGAAAAGAAGTCGAACGCCACCGAGGTCAAAGGCGAGACGCAAAGAGCGTGAGCCAACGTATAGAACAACTAATTAGTTGGGAAACTGCCATAAGAGCCTGCTTTGAAAAAATGGTTCCGGTCCGTACTCGAGAACCGAACTAAACGCGATCGCATCGCCTCCATTTCCCCGCAGCGGTCGCTCCGGGTAGTGCACGGCTGCACGTATCGGTTCAAGTCGAGCCGTGCAAGCGTCGGTGGCGCGATCTCGCCGTGCCATCTCGCAGTAGCAAAAGCAACTTTCACGTTTTAACTAGCCGCTAATGAGCGGCGCTGCAATAGTATCCAGTTTGGTCTTGGTGAACGCGAGCGGCCCGGGTTTTAAGGGTGAGTTTTCCAAGAGAGTGCTTTAGTAACTTTGGCGTGATCCAAGAAACACCGTCTCACGTGTTTGAAAGTAATAAAAAAAAAGGAAAAATAGAAAGAAATGTCGCGACGCAAGATATTCTGACGTTAAAACAGGGTTAGGAGACGCGTACCCTGGTGGTCGTAGCGTGCATCCCCCAGTTTCGATTGCTTTATGGCGTGGAATCTAGCCGACTTCAGACGCCAAGAGGGGTTTTATCGTTCTTGAACATTACAGATAAAACAAAAACAAAGTAGTGCGAGGCCCAACCAGGTGAGCTTGTACTAGCCAAAGAAAAGGCGCCAAAGTTTGTTCAAAGATTCAGCGCAGGAGCCCTTTATAGGCATTTTGCTCAATTACCCAAAACACCAAGGAGAATGCTGGGAACGTATAGTCTGTTTCATACTTAGTGTACAACGCTGTCAGAGCTGCTAGCGCGAGCATGGGGTCGCAGATCATTTGCACGCGTTCTCGCGCAAACCTAACCATAGTCCTCCATGCGTTGCCCATGGGCGCTGCGAAAGTGGCTTGTTGGGACTTGTTTGGGTAGTGCAAACTTTGCGTCGTAAACTGTCGCGCATGCGGCATGTAGAAGCTTCCCTGCTCTGGTGCGGAACGCGAGATCACGAGGAAAATACAAAGAAACAACGAAAATTCCGACGCTGTCGAAGCACAGGTCAAAGCTAAGAAAGCGTGAGCCAAGAGTGGCCGCGGTTTCACGCGTTCCAAAGTGGACATGAAAAAAAAAAAATAATAGAAGCATCCCGACGCCACAGATTCTAACGTCACAACCCAGAGCTAAGAGGCGTGTACCCTAGTGGTGGTGGCGTGAACCTGGTACTTTCGATTGTCTTGGGGCGTTGAATCTAGCCGATTTCGGACGTCCGAATGTGTTCTTTCGTTCTTCAGCAGCACACAGAGACACAAAAACTCAGCTAACGTGCCATAAGTAGTGCGAGGCCCGATCATGCAGGCTAGCAGTCGTACTGCACTGACTAATTTGCTCATCTACAGTGGGTAATAATGTCACCATGTTCTGGCAGACTGAACTCCTGCTGTATAAACCATAGAGTTATTAACAATATTCGATAGAGGTTCAGGTGGCGCTAGTCTGCTGTTGCATTTTGAAGCAGACAACAACCAGTCTAAATTTGACTTCCGGTAATGCATTCCTGTGGGAAAACGCAAATGCGTTTTCTCTTTGCGCTCGATTATAGGAGCAAATATTGCTAAGTGTTGTGACAGAATAAAAAGTTTGGAACGTTTTACAATCGGATGTACAAAAAAGTGTGTCAGAGCTTTTTTCTTTAGAATTCATGGCGTCGAACACTGTGGTAAAATAGTCCAATACACATGCATATTACGTGTTGACGTTGCAGACTGCTATTTTAGGCACGTATTTACGGATTTAGTCAATGCTATGAAGCACACAGAGTGAATCAGCTTGACAAAACACCAAAAAGGATGCTAATATATGGCGAATCAAACAATCAAAACCGACGATAAGAACGAAGCATGAAGTTATGGAACAAAAAACACGTACTGGATTTGTAACAAACTGTGCATAAATAATCAAAATAAAGCAATAACTGAGATTTTTTTAATTGTTTTTGTTGTTTCAATTGATATATCATGCTGTTCAACATAGACTTGGGCTTCAATTTTTGCTAACTTAAACATCGCCCAGTAATACAAAAAAAAACAAACACTAGCTAAATAAATTACACTTTCATAATGTGAACAAAGCTACATAGTACCCATTACGAGTAAAGAAACTACGCTGATTTCTATCATTCCCTGGTGAAGAAAAAATATTACGTACGTTTTCCCATAGGAATATACAGGAAGACTGGAAAAGTATACTGGTTGCTGTCTGCTTCAATTTGCAACCGGAAGTCTCGTAGACACTAGCGCCAGCTCAGCCTTTAATGTTTATTGTAATAACTGTATGGTCTAAACCAGTGGTTCTCAACCATCGATGTTTCGCGGACCCCTTGTGGATCGGCGGAGATGATGGAGGACCCCGTTTGTGGTGAGGGGAGGGGAAAGGTATAGGTTAAATATAATAATGATTTACAAATGGATATATCTAAGGGCTAGTGTGAAATGGGCCTCTCGTTTTGACATACACACGAGAAAACTCGCCCGAAAACTCAAACATTTCTTCTCGAAGTGAGAAATGACAAGTTTTATTGCTGGCTTGACTGATGAGGCAGGGCTTCGCAGACCCCTAGAATGCCTTCGCGGACCCCAAAAGGTCCGCCGACCCCCATTTGATAACCACTGGTATAAACAACTAACGACTAATTTGTTTAGCTTGAACTACAGTGTACTAGAATACGGGGTAATGTTGGTACCGGAGCGGCTCGCGTGAGGCGTGTGGTGCAGATCGCGACAGGTGTCGACACCGGCGCATCGGCAGTAGGGTCAGTATAGTGTTGCTCTGTCGAGTGCAGCGCCGCGATTGTTGTCTACACGCGCAGCCTCACAAATTCCCATTGTCGAGTCGCGCCGGTGAAAACACTACCCCGTATTCAAGTACACGGCACTTGTACTACACAAATTGAGGGCGCCACAGTTTGTTCAGAGAATCAGCGCATGAGGCCTATGCATGAAGTGACGCGCTCGCGCCAGTAGCCTTGACAGCTTTGTATACCAAGTATGAAAGGCAGTAGAGGTACTAGCAAAGTTCACATGAAGGCTCTCTAAGAGGTACTCGCGCTGAACCGGCTGTCGTCTGCGGAGGGTTTACAAACATGAACTTCCGCTTGCGTCCCAAGCGACTTCCGCTAGCTCCGTCTTTGCAAGCCTCTCGAGCTTGCTTGTGTCACCAGGGCTAGAAAGCATAAATTCTGCACGGACAACAAAGCTGGAGATTGAACGAGGGCCTTCGGCCGTACAGTTTAACGTCTTGGAGGAGGCAAAGCGGTTTAGAAGAATATTTGAATATTTTTAACAGATCTCGCGCTTCTTCGCCCTCTTGGCGTTCACCTGGAGAATTGGTGGTTAAACGTTTCATCGACATTTCAAAGAGCGGTGCTAAGGTGGCTTTTGTTGATTGTTTTTATGAGCCGAAAGTTCCCTGGGACGTCAAAGACTGGAGCACCGCCTGGTGGCGCCTGTCATGAAAAGGTTCTATACTCGGCTTCGTCAACTATATTGTGCTACGTTGTCGAAGCTAGCCTCGTTTCCACAGTGCTACAAATGTGTCCAAAAAAGCTATTTGCGCGAGCGCATGCTAATGAGGCGCAAAAGAAAAAGCCAGGTGCTCTCGCAACAGAGCACTAAACTGCTGCAGAGTGTAAGCTTCGCTAGCTTTGACAATGTAGCCCACTCCGACTGGTGTGCTTAGCCCCCTATCCCGCCCATACATCCAAAGTGTTCCCGAAGTAACATCAAATTACGATGCAGAAGTCGGACTGTCATGCCGTCGAATGTCGCGATCCTGGCGGTGGGTCGTGGAAATGCTGGCGAGAAGCACGAGCCAAGGCGAGCGTCGCTGTCGTCGAGCGTCTTACCACCATGCTGCCGAAGCTTCCGTGGACTGTCACGCTGGAGAGCAAGGTTTACCAGAACGGGCGTCTGCCACATACACCACCGCATGCTGGGACACCACAAAGATCGCGGCCGGCGACAGCGTGACACTTTTCTGACGTCACCAGACGGAAATCGAGGGACCACCTTTTCGCCGTAAACACACCAGAGGTGTTGTAAGTTCGGCGAGTTGGTATGATGACTTGGCGAACAGAACAGCGCAAAACAGACAAAGACAGAGAGCTTGTGTGTGGTGCACGTTCTTTCTCTCTGTCCTTGTCTTTTTGTGCCCTGTTCTTTTCACGATGTAAACACACCAGTCGGAGACGCCTTCCATGCACCACCATAGTATGCGGAGCGCAACTTCGTCTGCTTCTTGCACGGGGGTTGCGATGATGTCAGAACACCGAGCTCTTATTGGTTCATAAAAAAATAGTGGGTAGACCTGAAGGCATCTAGCATTGAGGTCTACCCACTATACATTCAATCAAAGCCAGTCAGAACTCGGCGTCGTTCTGACGTTACCGCAACTCCTCCGCAAGAAGCAGGCGAGTTGCTCTCCGCATATAGGGTAAACGTTCTGTACCTTGGCGTTCGAAAACCTACACGCGTCCAGCGTTGCTCTGTCTTTTCTCCGCCGGAGTAACTCGGATCCAGTCGAGATAAGATTTGGAACACAGGCTTAAGTTTTGTTATTTACTTCGAATCTTCTGTTCGGAGAAGGCGAGCGCGAGCAGCGTATGTACCCGGCAATCCCCTTGGCGCTTGAGCACTTTAGCGGAAGGTCTATTAGCGGCGAGATGTTTTGGTGGCGCCCTCATATGGTTACCTCTCGTGACGTCATTACCTTGCGAACAACAAGTGGAATGGTGTTTGTAATGAGCATGGTGAAAGCTTGAAGTCATTGTGCTCTCAAAGCAACACTGCCAACACCGTCAAAATTGAAGTTCTTACATTCCTCTTATTTCTGTCGATGAGAAATCCTTTGCTGACGTCATATTCAGCATTCGGCCAATCGTGGAAGGCCGACCAAAGCGATGCTTCCGATCGCGCACGTGGCCGTTTTTGTTTCATGCGCAGTACCATTTTGAATACTACTGCACCTCCTGGAGTGCGTCGGATTCTGCAGAGCCATATGGGAGTCTGCGGCCGTGCTGAGTTGTGGCGGGAGTTGACCGTTTTCATCTGCCATTAACTTGCAAAAGTGAGGGTGTCCGATGAAACACAGTTTCACAAACATCATTAGTGAAACAGTTTTTTTTCTTTTAGCCACCACATGACACTAAATTTTGAAAGTGCCCTGAAGTGCCCCAATGATGCCCCGATGATAAGGCATTTGGTGAGTTCAAATCTATAAAAATGAAATAAAAGAAACGTCAAAAAAAGATAACAGAAAGAACGAGCGACCGCAAACAATTTGTGCGACGCGCATTCAGTTGGCTCATCCAGGTCTTTCTCTCGTTTGCCCCAACCCAGTAAGGAGGAAGGCGCACAACAGCCTTTTCCCATTTTTCTCTCGCCCTCGTAATTTAACTTCTAACAAAGACACCGAAAAAAAAACGAAAAAAAAACGACGCTGTTCGTCAACGTCGCGATTCGGATGACATCGACTGGGTTCACATGAATGCGATCATAGCGAATCGAATCGAATCGAATCGAACCAATCATACGCATCTCGTCTTTTTACTTCTTTCTCTTCTACTAATTTTGTACCAATCAAAATATTCAAATCTCGATTTGATGAGCTACGGTGGCATCCATGTAAACACGGCCATTGTACACATAAAGACGGCGTCCCGTGGGCAATGAAATTTTCGGCGATGGTCTCGCGAAAGCTTCGATTTTGTGTTCTCGCGGTGGCGACATTATGTCCGGAACCGCCGCTGCGATCGCCCTTCACGACTGGCCAAGAGCTCACTATGGACTCTTCGGTAGGATTCATTTTGCTTGTATGAATGTAAATAAAGGAAATGTTAGAAAGTCGAGCTCGACGACGTTGAAGTGGACCGTGCGAGGATCACGAGCTTTCATGGGATCCCCTTCCCAACTATTTTTTCTGAAATTCACGGGCTCGCTTTAAACATAGTTGTAGGTATTCCGGGCACTATAGAGATGCCTTTGGCAATATGTTTGATTAAATACTACATTTTAGTCGTTCGGATGTTTTACTAAAAGTAAAACACCGAAGTGTTTTTTTTTTTAATTGTGTACTGGAACTTGCCAGTTCGTTACAAACCATGAGTTTTGGAAATCAATGATTGTCTCATATCGCCCAGTGGCTTTTTATCTTGTATTTTTATATTTACTGCGTACTTGCGGCCTTAAAGATGGGTTTAATATTTGGAGCTTTTTATCATTTTCTCTAAAAACACGAATATGACAAGCCGACATCATTTTCCCTACAAAGAGGACCCATCTTGGAAATATTACAAATTATTCAGATTCCTATAAAAAAGTGAGAGGTGGTCGATCTGAGACGTCTACTTCGTGTGTGTGTATTTTGAGCACCCTCTATAAATGTGAAAAGCGTAAAAAATGGATGCGCATCAATTTGGGCACGTTCGGCCAACCACCGAGAGAGCGCGTGCGGCGGATGACGATACCTACTAAACGATTTAGATGAGAAACGCAAATATCGAGCAGACGACAGATATTCCAAAAAGGGGTACTAATCTAATAAAATAATATTATAAGAAACAAAAACAACATGCATCACTATTGTTGTACATCCGGTCGCATATTCACAAATACCAAAGACAGACACACAAAAAAAAGATGGGGACCGGATCGTCTACAATGCTTCTACGACTGTCAAATAAATAAAAAGAAAGGTTGTGCAGAAGCAGAAGGCGTTGTCCAGCATGAAGCTTCACCGTATTCACTGTCCGCCATATTTGTGTTTGTTACCGTTCGGCGGGTGTGGCAGCGTGCTTTCATTCATCTGTTCATTTCACACCATCAGATGTACAATATTTGACATAAAAAAAAAGTTATTTCGCCAGACACAGATGTGGCGCCAACCGCCACATGTGGATACCCCTGTGATCATTCCAGTGTTTAAAAAAATGTTCAGCGAGCAATAAAAACAATCTAGCGACACCTCGGCAAGCCAGAGAAGTCCATATGAAACGGATTCGGAATATCTAGAGCGGAAGCTAAAACAAGATTGCGTCTTGTCGTGAGCCGAAGGCAAGAGATGAGGACCGGAGACCAGAGCTATCAGCAAGAATCGGAACAATCTTTAGATCTCTCGCGCGCACCGACCTCGGTTCAGGCGCTTTTCCCCCGGCCTGGTTGTCATTCTTAACCTCTGCCGGCTGTCTGGCTCAGCGTCTCGCCAGACGTGTTGTTACTTATATGACAGTACATTCTACTGAATTCTTCACTTCGTTACTGAAGGTCGACTGTATGGCCGAGGCAATTTAACTTCTGTAAGTTCCCGCTCTTAGAGACCGTCACCACAGTTACTATGGTTACCGAACCTCTCACTTGTTTCCGACGTCAGCAAGTTCTGTAGATCTATCAGAAACCAGGGAGAATGCCGACAACACGTATTTATCGTCCACCGCAAACCTAAACTTAATTTCGGCGTCCTTGTAGAGCATGTCCATCTGTACGGGACAGCGGGTTTCTTCTTTTTCCCATGGCATCCACCTGAGGCAACAAAAACACGTCAAGAAAAATATGGATATAAAATAAAGAATACCAGCTACTTTCGATTACATTTGCTGTGTTTTTGTTTCGAAGAGCCTTTCGTTGAGAACCCTTGCCGCAGCTTTTAAGGGGCGCCCAAGGCCCGCGCTCGAGGGGTCTGATGGCCGTCGAAGAATGGAGACTCCAGGGCCCCGATGGGAGCCTGGGACACTGGCGTGATCAGCAATTGCCCGCGCCGTCTCGGCGATGGGGATCCCCGCTGCTCAATCTCTTCCGACTGCAAACGGCCTAGTTTCGTCCCGCGGCGAGACGAGGGCTCCGTGCACGCTCGTCGGGTCCCGACAAATGGGCCCCTGGCGTGACGGCCGGGGCTCGTCGTCGTGGGGGAGGCGGGAACTGCGACCTCCGTGCGGCCTCTCAGCGACAACATCGATCCGGAGGCTGCTACGGCTCCGTCTCACCTTGCGATGGTTCGGAGCGGACGCCACGATGCCTTCCCAGCCAATCCAAGGCTCTGTATGCATCACGTGACTACACTTCCCGCGCGTTGCTATGCACCCCGCCCGAGTGGCGCGTGACACAGACGCAGCATGGATGAGCTTGGATGGCTCCTCCGCGCTCCATCGCGACGTGAAACGGGCAGCAGGGCGCTCGCGACTCGGCAAGGAGAAGGGCCGAGAGCTGTCTTTTCGAGGGGGAATCATCTTTTGGACGCGGTGGAGCTCTCAAACGTGTTTAGTACCGAACCGAGACTGGCAGTCGTCGATACAAAAGACGGTCTGGTAAGCGTGCACGCTCACCCAATATTCCGAGACGAGCGGTCTGTCGAGGCAAAGCGAAACCAAGCTGTTCAGCAGCATTTCTTCTTTTTAAAGAGTGCTGGTTCTCCCAGAAGCTTCATTTTTTCCCCGTCGGTGACAATTGGAGACAAGAGGCGTTGTGAGTTCCGACCTCTGAGACTCTCTTCGGATCTTCGGAACTCTGAAATTGTGGGCGAAGACCGAAGTTCAAAGCAAGATCTGCGAGCGCCCTGCGTTTCTTAACAGTGACTTGTCATGAAACGTGTGCCACTGGCTGACATTTTCTTTCAGCAGCAAGTTCTTGAGACTTCCTTGTGGAATCTAATGAAACAAAACCTTCACTACTGCCTGATGTCATTAATTGAGTTTTATGAATACGAGCTAGGCAATGATTATAAATGAACGTTTTACCATGTATCGATCGGTGACATTTTTTCAATCCAAGTGACAGTCAATTCACGCTCTCTGCCACCAAATGCTCCTTAAAAATCTAAATAAAACGTGCAACGTTTCTACGCGTCTCTCAAATTACTAAAACAGAGTTTTTTTTTTTTTAGCTTTGTTAGCAGGCGCAAGCGGCGCTTTACTCTTTGCACCAGACGGCGCTTACGGCGCAGTGGGCTGCGGGCATTCCGGTGGTACGCCGCAGTACGTGCAACCTATACGATTTCTTTGGGTGTGCCGTTTGTTGTTTTGTCGTGTGCGGTTTTAACACCGGATGGGTATCTGCTAAGCCGCAGTCCCCGCCGGCGAAAATGTCTCCTAAACTGCAGACGCCGCGAAATTCCCGCAGGACGGCGCCCCAGTCGAACGTCGAAAATTATGGTCTATCATTCACTGAATTTTTCTCATAATTTTCGTTCAGTCTATATTTATTATTTTCAAACGAGAATATGAGGGCTCGCAGTCATTCGCAGCTCAAAAACCATAGGGAGGTCAAAATTATTCTGGCATTTGCTAATGTGTCACTACGGTTCCTTTCTCTTTATGTACGAGCGGAAGTATTGCTACAAGCACGAGCGTGTTGCAATGAACGATGCTTGCACTGTACATGCGCATCGGCATGAGAGGAGTGCTGAAATCCCGGTGTTCGCTATTGTAGCTTCTTTTGCGCTGGCGCCTCAAGTAAAACTGACTACAACCCTTCATCGTGGACTGTGTGACCTTCTCTCAGAAATGCTCAGGGAAAATGAGATGATTCGGGGAGATGCTCCCGGCTCAATTCCTTGTATGCTGGAAACTAGAAGAGAAAGAGAGCAGAAAGTGTAGACAAAAGAATTCATCGGTTCATTCTCCCACGCGGCAGCGTACCTTGGCACTCTTGCCACACCGCGCCAACGGTGTCTCGGTATGCAACGTAATCACCGCAATCGCCAGCCAGCACAGCCTGCGAAGCGGATCTAAGTTCCAAGAAAGCTCAGCCAACCGGAGCGCAACCAGCCCGCTGGCCAGACTGCTAGTCCTGGCCGGCACCGGCATAACAGCGCGCCCGATGTACTGGTCCGGCATCAACGAGTTTACCGAAGGCACGGTGTCCTGTAGTCCAACTAAACGCGTTACAACCGCGAACACTGAGCGGCATCGATCTATACTTTTTCACACTAGGTGCAGCGGGCTCTACAAGCCCTCCCGTAGGTCACGTGATACCCGCACGGCATTGGATTGGATTGGGCGGCTCGTAGCGTCCTCTATGGTCCATCGCAAGGTGAAAGCAGGTCTAGACGAGTGGATAAGTTGCCACCGGGCCGGTCACAGGGGAGACTGCCCCCAAGGAATCTCATACCGAACACCAGCGGGTAGAGCCAGACAATGTATACATTTTTACGGATTCAATAACCAAGAAACACCCCTTCGTGACACGCAAGAGTGCATCCTGTAAGCGGGGTTCCTCCCAATTGGACTGGCGATAAGACAGCATGTTTTTGAAGAAGCGAGACTCTCGATGGTCGTGTTACTACAGCAGCTATACTTTTGGCACTACATCGACGAACAGATCGGTTGCTTCTTCGCTCGGTATACGTGCAACAAGGTCGTTACGAAGTAAACGAGAGAGTATACTTTCAAACATACACATTCGATACACAATCCTCCCAATAGTACCGAGAATGCATTCATGTAATGTAACTTAAGGGGAGCTACTCTACTCCGTTTCAGCGTAAGTGCGAGCGAAGAAGCTTAGAGAGCGAACGCAGCCATATAAGTGTGTTTGCTCTGGCTTTTATCGTACATTCCGGGAAACAGGGTGAAGCACATCGATATTGTCCCCCCCCCCCCCCCCCCCCCGCCCCGGATATGAGTGCCTCATATCTCTCTGTGAACCCTCGTGTACTGACAGGTGTGTCCAAAGCGGCACAGGGGCTGCAATAACCCGTCTCCTCGGCGTTCATTGAACGTCCAACACCAAAAAGACGCGGGCCTACGAAACCGTCTGCTGAAAATGGACGTATAAACTCCGAAAATAAATCTCATCAGGTTCCAGCATAGGTTGCGTGCGGTTTTACGCGAGGCATATGGCGAACCAATGAAAAATGTTACGTTCCTAGTCACATGAAACAAAAAAAAGACTGGTAAGCTGACTTGTTACATATGGGTACCTTTAGCTATACTCCCGCGTAATATTATAAATAATAATTTGTATATTATTAATTAGTAATTATCGCAGCAATAAAATATCGCAGTGAAGTTAACTCCGCTCTTGACATGTAGAGGCGACGACAGGGGGAGACGGTCTTGATTCGCGGACAACCTGAACCAAAAATATCTTAGTTCAACTTCGCGTACACGAAAGAGCAGCCCGCCACGAACAAAGCAGGCGGCACCAAGTTTGACTATGGAAGCAAAGAAAAACAAAATGCTTCAGGGACGATGAAAAATATTTCGAGAAGACATCGATGCGGAACGAAAACACTGCTGAAACAAATAACTACTCCGTATGTTGTTCTGTACGAAATAAAAAAAAAATGTCTAGGTGAGCGCGTGACTCCAGGAGCCTCCCCTCCTATGTAACGGCAGAAAGCTGAGTTATCACCAAAGTTACTATGTGAACGAGCCATTTCAGCTGCAGTTTGATTTTTGTACCTTCTTATCACTTGGTTGGCGAACGATTGCTGGGTCAACACCGGTGGCAGGGGTGCTCAGTTAAATAAAAACCCTATTATCAAACGGCCATAAAATTGATTGCTCAACTTGACGATCCTGGATTCAGCCAAGCTGGATTTTGCCTCATTGGCGCGGAACACCTCTACATTCGGCGAAATCAGCATTAACTCAGCGATAACTATAGTCGAGCGGAGAGTTACAACATAAATTTAAAGGGGTCATGAAACGATTTTCCTACTTCTTCCTTCTTAGCTTTAATCCTCAACTCAAATGCGAATTGTGAAATCACGTCGTCGTGACATTCTGCGGCACCGGTGCGATGACTCCTGCTTCCACCATGCTTTTTAAGCACACCATAGAACTTGTCATTCGCCACTGACGATACGTTCCGTCAGGGCACTCATTGGTCACGAACGCGAATCTAAATATTCGTCCACGGATTGATTGTTGACGAGCGCATTCGTCCGAGTGACGCAGTTCTCGTGTCCAATGCGTGAGCAGGGCTCGGCTGACGTCAGGTTGGCACCGCTGACGCGTTTTGGGAACCGCGGATGTATCATAGTGAAAAGGCGGAGAGCTTTCGAATGAAAGAAGGTACAAAATAGTCCGCTATATTTTCAAATTTTCGTACCGAAAAGCTGGCTTTTGACTTTCTACCCTCTTTCGTTTGGCCAACTACACGATATGCGATTAGTGAAGTCCCAATTTAAAATCATTTATCGCTGCCCAAAATTCGTTTCATGGCCTTGTAATAGCGTGGCAGGCCTTGTAAGCAACGCGCTCTCCTGGGCTTTTCCGTATCGTCCGCGACTGTGCTGCTCTTGGAAGGTGCCCCGGAACGATTACACCGTATGAATATGTTACACAAATATAGTCCGTACATTTCTCGTGGTAAAGCATATTACAGAATCGCAAATTTGTTCTAGGGCAAAAAACCAGCGCTGTATAGGCGTTACCTAAAGCGGTAATGAAATGCGTTACTCGTTATTTACAAATAAATGGAACGCGTTACCGACCTACATTATCTCAAAATAAAAGGAACGCGTTACTGTTATTGTTGCAGATCAAATGTAACGCACGTTACTTTTAAGTTACTCTTCTCATTACAAATTAACACGTTTTACTGTTTTGACCTTAAAGGTATGCATAAGCGCCATGTTTCAAGAAACACTACGTCTGTGCAGAAACTGAACATAAGGACCTTATCGTTTTTACGGATTCACCTAAATACAAAAAAAAAACGCAAAGAAGAACGCAAAGAACTAAAACTATCACATGACTTGGCAAAAACACGAAAAGTGGAAAACTCTTTTTTTTTTAAGTATTGGGTAGGTAACGAATAAGGTAACTACGTTTCATGCGACTCGAAATACGTTACCCGTTACGGTTTATAAAAACGCAAAGAGTACGTTACGAGTCACAGAAACGCGTTACCGACAACGTCGTTACTTGTCAAGCGTTACCGCCAAAAGTGGTTACAGCGTACAGAACTCCGTTTGATGCTCGATAAAAGATTAAAAAAACACAAAATTTTGTTCAGGGTGAAGCCATAATCTGCAATAAAGGGTGAGAATCGTTAACGGCTGATGCAACGTGTGGAAGTGACGACATTTTGGAGACCTATTAGAAATTCGCCCAAAAACGTTCTTATATTAGGGAAATGGGTGTCAGTCTTTCGTGGACCCTAAGGCCCCCTTTAGACGGGGGCAATTTCGCCCAGCAACTTGACGTCGCAACAACAGCAACAAGGGCCGCCCGCGTTCACACGCAGCAACCGAATTGCCACGACTTGCCATCATCATCATGAAATTTTATTTTTCTAGCATTACTTAGACACACAGTTAAATGGTAAAACATGTTTCTATATATTTAAATTACGTTGAGAATACTAACTCATCTTTCTGAAAAGGTTTATTTCCAGAAACGATCCTTTTCAAACCAGAACCAAGTCTTTAGCTGTCATCATCACCACCACAGGAGTGTCACGTGAAAATATAGCGTCCCTGATTGGCTGCTGCCACTTCAAACGTCTTCGAGTTGTTCGAGTTGCTCGTCCGTTTCGAGCCGGACCTGATCTCAGCAATTCGTGTTTAGCTAGGGAAAGCTAGGGAACAACCCGCCAGCAACCTCAAAATTGCTGGAAGAGCTGCCCCGTCTGAAGCGGGCCTTAGAGAACGCGCGTGGTCGTCTAAACATATCTTTGCACGTTCACTGCCAGGAGCGGATTGCACCCGTTAGTGAAACATAGCCTTGTGTGAATCGGGAATTGACTTGAATCGTGTTGTATAGGAAGGCCTGAAGTTTGGCGTAGAAAGCAGGGGCTGCTAAATCGTGTGCACTTATGTTTGAAAGACTCCATGAAGGCCAGAGGTCGCTTTCTGATCACGGCCAATTACGCTTCCGATATTACTGGTAATCTGAGATAACCAGAACAACGAATACCAATGACTTAATTTACATTTATATCACACAAACGACTATTTTAGCTACAGAAAACTCGTGCGAAAGTACAATGTAATCGTTTTGTAAAAAGAAACTCTAAATATACGTTATTTTTATTCCCTTTTATAGCGGAGCTGTTAAGGGCTAGTTTCCCCAGGATCATGTCCGGTACCAAACAAATGTCGACACCCGTGGCCAACACAGCTCTCTGGTTGCCGCTGTCGCTCATAGATGGCGGTATCTGTTCAGAGTGTTGTGTTTGCCGGTTGTCTGCATGCCGCCGTCGCTCATAGATGGCGGCAACATTTCTTCGGAGGAAGAAGAGCGCGAACAGAACGAACGGCGATGTGCGCAGCAGCGCGAGTGTTTTCGCAACCGCCGCTTGGCCGCTATCACCTACACTGCGTCGAGGGCTTCCGATTCCCTTGCGAAAGAAGAGCAGATCGCTCGCCTGGAAAGCCACCGCCGATAACAGAAGCTACAGCTCCGCTGCTCTTCCTTCTTCACCAGAGTGGAAAGGCTGAAAGTTTTTTTTTGTTTTCATTTCGGCCGACGTCGACGTACAGAGACGTACAAATATCAGTGAAATACTGCGTGGAAACTTTAACATACTAGATAATTCGGCGATTTGGTAGGTATTTATCTGGAGACAGCGCAACTAGAGACGGATGAAGAGAAAGACTGGACGAAGCGAACTAGCGTTCATAAAGTCCAGTTTCTTTCTCTCTCTTCGTCCATGTCTAGTTGCGCTGTTTCAAGATGAGTACGTGGAAAGTGTAAGGAAAAAATATTGCGACAAACTGGCTCGCATTCGTTTCACAACACGGGTGGTGCTTTGACGAAATCTTCGGGAGCAAGTGTTTTCCCGGCGGCACTTCCGAAGAACGCGAGACTTTGGACACTAGCCAAGCATCATGAAGGAGATGGACAGGCAGTCCCGGGAGTGCGTGAACCATCGCTAATCAAGCTCCTCTCAGTATCGCGACAAAGAAATCGCTTTCCACTCCATAAACGCCATAAAAAAGAACGCCAAGGAAGGAAGGAAGGTCTCTGAGGATTACAACTGTTCGGTTCTCCGGACGCTCTGCAGGGAAGTAGATACTACGTTTATCTTTCCATACTTTCCATCTTTCAATACTTTCTCTACCTATCAAAGTCAATAAAATGCGTGTGGGTGTCATGTGACCTTCGGAAAGGGCGCAGCAAGGCGGGGAGAGGGGGGGGGGGGTAGTCAGGCGACACTTCCATGGCGCTGAATGGGCTAAGATAGCTTGTAGTGTCCTCTGTCGCTTATCCTGATGTGAAACAGGGTATGGCGCGTTCAGCCCAGCAGTCGTGGCCCCTCAGGAGCCATGGGCAGCGACGTGGCATTGACTGTAGCCTGGTGCTCGTCACGGGGCTAATGGGGCGAGGCTCCGACGGGAAGGCCACCTCGGTTCGAAGAAGGTCGCGCGAGCCGCCCAGCGCGAGGTTCTGGTTTTTCTTCGACCATTGTTTGCAATTATTTTGAGGAAAAAATAACCGAACTATAGTATCGATCTTCGTCAGCGCCTAGCTGGCGCGTCGGGACACGACAGCCACGGGACCCATGATTGCGGAACGTCGTTAATCAGGGCAGTACCGGGACCAAACTTCCGCGCGAAAATTAGCGTCGACAACGTGGGGCAGCCGCTTTTCAATATGTCGGAGCACTTTGCGTCGTCGCAATCAGCGCACGTCATCAGCATATATATAGAAAGCGGCATGTGACGGGACATTGTTTATCCAACGGCGATGTTCGGAGGTACGAAAAGGCGAACGTGCCTGCTTGCGGTAGAATGCGTTCACTACGCCCGCTACGATCACTGACGACGCAATGAGGTTTGAAGAGTACGTGAAGAGAACTTTTCTGGTGCAACTCATGTACAGCGGATTATAGGCAGATGATTTTACGGGAATGATTTTACTATGCTATACTGGGATTTTTTTTCAACACGATCAGTAACATGCCGGTGAGGGCTATGGTGATTGAATCTAAAGCATCTGGGCTTATACAAACAACGCAAACCAAAAATAAACGTCTGCAAAAAAAAAGAAAAAAAAAGCCAATAACAAGTGACACAATAAACCTATTTAGCCATAAAAGAGAGCTACAACAAAAACCCTAACCGATTTGTAAAAATACATGAATTAACAAAAGCAGACGCAGTCTACCGAAACCTAACCAGCTAGGTCTGCTCTACCAGCTCCGAAACAAAACTAGGATGCCACCGCACCAAAATTTCGTTATCTTTTTTTTTTTTTTTCTTCAGACTACGGATGTTTTTCTAATACCAAGAAGTCTGTGGCAACCATTGTACATCTGCGATCGGTCGAGCCGCGTCCGGATACGATCGCTAAATGACGTGCCGGAAACGCTTCCTCGCTTCGATCACAAAAATGTGACTCCGCTCGCAGAAACCGGACGGAGAGGCCGGAAATTGACGAAATGAAACGCCTTTGCGTTTCATTTCGGCGTTCTTGTTGCCGAGAAAGACCGTAATAAACAGAAATGAAGTAAAACCCAGAACGTCCGAGGCCCAGATTTGCTAAACAGGTTTTTATTATACCCCTGATCTCAAAGAAGCGTGTAACATACTTAAATCATGACTACGTGCTCTGTCATTCACACGATCCGTCACATTTCTTCAGATCTAACAATATAGAAAAGCGAATTCTCGGATAGCCCGCACAGTGTAAACTTTGTACTTTGAAACATGCATAGTCTGCGGACTCTAATCCGAAGAATAGGGCGATTTCGCAAAAGGTCCATTGTTTGAGGTCCGTACACCTCGAACAGCTGAATCGTGGCGATGGAGTCTCCGCCAACAACCCCGTTATCGTGCAGATTTCTCACGCGGTCGGACGCCAAGCTGAGTAGAGGCCTCTTCCGACCGAATCAAGCTCGCCACTCCTCAGACGAAATGCGCGAATCCGCGGCACCGCCTTCCGTGAACACGGGCCTCTCAAAAAGGGGCGCCGCTGAGATAACCGGGTTTTCGAGCTACACCTGCGTCCCTCGTTGATCGAGGTTTATACAGCGAGTTAGCGGGGTCCGTCGAAGGCAGACGCCCGGAGTACACAAACAAGAGCGTCCGCTGACACGGGCTTGGAAGCGGCGATCCAGCTGTTGAAAACCGTTCGCGGATTCAAATCTGCTTGGCGAATTTATTATGTTGACTGTGTTTTTCGAGTTATTTCTTCTATGTTATTTTCTATATGTTTTAGTAGATAATCGACGTTCAATAACCAGCTAGATATGTTTGGTAACCATTTTTCTTTTTTACGAGTTTGGTAAAAAGAGCTGGTGTCTGCGCTGTTAGTCTTGTGCTACAATGTTCAGCTTCTTTTGGATTGATGAGTTTCTAAGCAAACGTTTTCTCTAGATAATCCCGAGAATTCCACAATTATACCGTGGCTATAGAGCAAGACCGGTGAACACAAGGTTAGTAAATATTCTAGAATCGAAAGTAAATCCAGGGTAACCGATATATCTCAAATTGTGTTGTGTGCATGTTTAAACAGCAGTAAGGCAGTCAGCCTTAATGGATCTCTGATGTCTCAGCTGTTGATAAAAACTTTAGCAGTGTAATACGACTGCTAAAACCCTGTTTTTTGGGTTTTTTTTCTGTGTGTATTGTTTATTTGCGATGCATGACCTCACGCTCATCCAATGATTCAGATCGAAACGGGCAGGGTGGGGGATGAGCAAGGGACCCCACCCCTTGTTCTGCAACCTGGGATTCGCTCCACGTGCTTTGAACTGTGGCGCGCTAACGTAATCTCCCCCAATACCCCCCCCCCCCCCCCGTTAAATATGAAGCCTTTAATTGTTTTCAAACCATTTCCTAGTACACGTATAGTGCAACTAGAATCAGATCTTCCAACTAAATAAGTTCTTGTTGGACAAACATTATTTCGTTAAAAAAAAGAAACTAAATAGACAAAACATTTTTTTAACAAATCACAAAAACAGTTTTGCATGGCAAATATATGATTCGTGCCACAATCTCTAAGTAACTGCCACATCCAGTATGAAAAGGAATCTTAAGACGGCTTACACTTTACATCAAAATTCGGCCTATCGAAACTTTTTAGAATATTCGTATTATTAAGCACTGCAGAATGGCGTCACATTCAGGATATATGCACAACAAAACGTGAAATCCTTCGTTTAGGTAATTAAGCAGACGTACGAGACGCCTAGAAGTCCCGGAGCAGAAAGGCGGCAAAAACGCCGTCTGGACATCATAATCAGAATAATTCCTTAATAAATATTTGTGCACGAAGCCAACTCTCAGTCATGAGATCCTGTACGAAGTTGGTTCCGTTCGTTTTTGTGAGGGGCATTAAAAACACATCCTCAACCACTAAAATCAGTGACTCAACACCTAGAGTAGAGACATTAAGGTCAACCCTTTGTAAACTGCGCCTAGTTCTGGGGAAGACGCGATCGACTGTATGGAGAGAAACGGCCGCAGTGATTGCATTTCTGCGACAACGTATTTTCAACCACAAAGGAAATATCAGTGCTCGCGTAGTGATTGCATCACCTCAAGTTACCTCTTTGTGTCGCTGCCCGGCTTCCTGAATCCGGTCATCGCGGGGCCATGACATGCCCACCCACAGTGCAAGTCTTCAGACTAACACCAAACCCAACGAGGAGGGAAAACAATGCCAGCTACAGAAACGTCTTCTTGCTTCTTCGTTTTCTGTTTCAGAGAATTCATGCTATGGCTCGTTTCATGGATTCACGTGATGTGCGAGCGAAGCCGAGGCTAGAACCACCAAGATGATCTGTTGGGCGCGTTTGTTATACATAATAAACACAGAGTTTACAATTTATACAAGTTATACGGGTTAACCACAATAAACACTCAAGCTACGAGCAGGAACAGGGGGATCAGTGGCCGTGTGTGTTAGCGCACCGCAGCTCGGAGCACTTATGCCCGAGCGACAAGCCTCAAACACAAGCAGCATGCTCGCGATGGTACCTTTGGCAGGCGTTTAGACGTTCGGTGCTCGTGAAGTAAGCACGAGTGATTGCAAGGCTGCCAAAGATACCCTCGCATGCATGGCGCTCGTGTTTGAGCATAGCCTCCTTTATTTTACAAAGCCTGTAAAATCGGCAAAAGACTCTGGTTTAAAGCTTGTCGCTGTCGTTTGTTTCTGTTTGTCGCTCTAGCGTATATGCTCCAGCGGGACTCGGGCATTAGAGCGAAAGCTCGCGCTGCAGAACCCAGGGATCCTGGATTCAAACTCCACCCTCCCCGTTTCGATCTGAATGAGCATCGTACCGGCGTGATTTCGTGTATGACTACTGCGTGATGCACGTACCACCCCAGGCTGGCATTAGTACAGCGTTGGCTAAAATTTCATTTTCTTGCTCTATAAAAATACCGGTCGTGAAAAATACAGACAACACAATTACAATGCGCACTTGAAACAAGAACGGTCGGTTGGTCGGAAAGAAAACGTATTGAAACCTGAGCTCACCGAAAATATTGGAAGGCACAATATTTTCAACAACTATTAACGCCTCTATAAAATCGTGTCAAGAATAAGCGCCGGAATTTGGAAACTCTTGGCTAAACTAAAGGTTACCTTAGGCTGACCTTCGCCAAAAAGAAGCTATTGGCGACGTGCGCGATCGAAAGCGTCGCTGTGGTTGGCCTTTCAGGATTGGCCGAATGCTGACTATGACGTCAGCAAAGGTTTTCTCATCGACAGAAATAAGGCGAATGTAAGAAATTTAATTTTGACGGTTCAGGCAGTGTTGCTTTGAGAGCGCAATGATTTCAAGCCTCCACCATGCTCATTGGAAACACCATCGAACTTGCTGTCCGCATGGTAATGACGTCACGAGAGGGAACCATAGGATGGCGCCACCAAAACATCTCGGCGCCGATAGACCGATCTCACCAGCCACAGAGCCGGCTCTGACCAGCCAGTTTGACTACTACACCGCTGCCGCAATGCATCGATGGAGCTTTCGTCTTTCTGCACGTGAGACAACCTCGCTGGAGCTCTGCGCGTGTGGATCATGAGGCGGCACGAGCCGTCTTGTGCACTGCTGCCTGCCTCCTGCACTACTGCGAACTAAAGTTATGGCGGCGTCACGCATGCGCCGAACGCTTGGCCATAGCTGTGTGTGCGACTGCCGAGCGCGTGCTGATGGCGAGCTTCCAGTTTTTTTGCAGCGTGCATTCTGCACCATCAAGATTGCCTGTCTCAGCAGCTTGGTAATACGAGCTCGTTCTGAGCATGCGCTCTAAACAGCACCCACAAATATGGCGTCCAATGAATACTCCCCATTGACGCGTCTCACTGGAAGCCCAGCAACTCTGTTGGGCGATGGCGTAGCCTTTTAACAAAGAAAACGTGGGGCGGAAGTACAAAGGAGGTGACGGAAGGCACGCGTGGATGTCTGGCGCGTCCGAGGAGGACGCCAACGCTGCGGCAAACGCAATTCGCCGACACAGTTTGCTCGCCGCCATGCGCGCAGCACCAACGCACCAGAGAAAACTGCCCCCTCCCCACGCACACAGTATTATTACATAGGTTTTGGGACTTCCTTCGCCATTGTTGCCGGACGACGAAGCCACGGCGAGGCGATAAGGAAACAACGTGGCCTCGCTTTAGAAAAAAGGGACGAGAGGGGAGCATTCCGCCCCTGGCAATACCGGTCCCGGGAAGCCAGCTCCGGCCGGAATGTTCGCCTCAGCCATAACCTCCATATTGCGCTTCTTATATCTGAGCGCCTCGCGTACGACGCCATCCTCCGACCCGCTGCATTTCGCTACAAAAAGCAATTTCAACATGAGGGTAAAAAAATCGACATTTGGGCTTAGACAGCGCATGGTCGATCAGCCTTTGTGGTATGGCGATACTGCCTTACGCTGTAGATAAGAAATTTAGCCAAGGCAATACGACTGCGTGCCTGGCGTCTTTAAATATGGACCATGAAATTAATTTTCGGCTGGGATAAATTGGGATTTTATTAATCGCAAATCGTTGGGTGCTTCAAAATAAAACTAGTGCAAGAGCGTAGAAAGCCTAAAGCCTTCTTTTCGCACGAAAATGTGAAAATATAGCGGACTATTTCGTACCTCCTTTCCTTCGCAAGCTCCAAGACTTTTCACTGTGATGCATCCGCGGTGCCAAAGTACGCCAGCCGAACCCAAGTGACGCAGTGGACACGAGGACTGCGTAACTCGGACGTATTCGCTCGTCAGAAATCAGTCCGTCGACAAATATTTGAATAGACCTTTCCGGAAATATGTGGCGCCCCCAGCGTCTGCTTGGAGCATTGTGACGTTCCGATGTATGGCATGTAAGATTATCCAGGTACAGAAGAAGAAGTTGACGTTGGTTTAGCGTTTTATACCCTCAGAACTCAGAGAAGGCAGAAGGAAAACCAAACAGAGTATGTGATGACCTCCTCTTGTATGCGCTTCATTTTTCGTGCGTTTTGAGCTCCCATTGACATGAAAGAGTAAATCGTGCCGTTTTCTCGATATAGACGCTTTACACACGCGCCAGATTGAGCCGCCATAGCCGCCCTTCTCTTGTCTTACCGAGATGCCGAGCCACTGAAGCGGGCGTTGACGAGTCTCCACAACGGCCTATGCTGGGGGGGGGGAAGGACACAGTGACACTTAAAATGGCAATAACCTGTCCTGCTGTGGAAATGATGAAGTGAAGCGAACGGAATAAGAGGGAACAAAAACTGAAGGTCAGTTATGGTGGCGCCCGGTTCAGACACTTGCGTTTGAGTGCGTTTGACTGCGTTGCGTCGAGAAACGAAAGCGAGTCACCGGCACACCTGTGCCTCGTATGAAGCGTGGAATCTAATTCATGGAATCATCTTGGCACGCGATATAAGTAGCAGGGATGTCCTGGTTTCTCACTGCCGCAACGCAGTCAAACGCAGTCAAACGCAACTGTCTGAACCAGGCTTTAGAGCCATCACCTCCGGTTTTCAAACACGTCACGACCACGTGATTTCTCATTTCACTTTTCAGTTGAGGATTTCAGGTAAGGAAGAAGGGACTGACAAATTGTTTCATAAACCCTCTAACGTGCATCGGGCAGTAGTGATACACGACCTGACGCCGGTACAAGGCTCATCCTGATTGAAACGAGCAGCGGTGGGGATTGAGTCCAGGATTCCTGGGTTTTGTAGAGCGAGCTTTCACTGCCACAGACCTCTCCCGTTTTAGGCTGAGGGACGGTTTTGGACGAAGGGGAAATATATATATATACGCTATCTTAGAAGATGCGGGCAGTGCTATCAAGAACATGGTAATGAAAGCGGGGTCTCGTGCAACGCTTGGTTACCACGATCTCTAGCGCAAGAAAAACTCTTTCTGCAAAGCCATGGGCGCGAGTGCTTGACTCCCAGAGGGTTTTACAAAAATTTAAGGTAAAAGACTGAAGGGGAGATTAGAGAAGTTTTAGTGGTGCTCCCGTATAGTTCCTATATTCCTCGAACTCGGAATGATGTAACTATTTGAAAGCTGAATGGCTCTAACAAGTTTATTTTTGTTGAGCGCTGTTTTCAGCTCGTATAGCGGGGCCCGAGCTTGATCTAACACCAATCTCTGAATCAGCGTTCAAAATAAACAATTGTAAAGATTACATGTCAAACCAACTAAGGGTATTTGGCACGCCACAGTGGAAGATAAAAGAATGACCCTACATCCGGTGATATGCGACCAAATGCTCTGTTAGACGGGGCCCTCAGCGCAATAAGCCTACGTCATAATGCGGGCGCTTAGGCCATCGTTCAAACCCGTCAACCGATGACCTATATGCCGGCACTTTGCCCGGACCCACTAAGGTGGTTAAATCATTGTTGACTAAGCAACAGTTAATTGGCAAAACAAAAAGCGACAGAACAAAAAAAAAAAAAAAAAAAAAAACAGCCGCTGAAGTTTTGCACATGCGCATTATACATGGCCAGATTTCACCTGTTAGACAGCGCTGGAGGTTCTCAAAGCAACGAGCTCGTCTGACGTGTATTATATCGTCAGCTACTGTCTTACTTTTCGGCTTCGCTTCTTATGCATTTCGTCATTTTTCGCTCATGCTATTCTCAGACATTGGTCAGCTTGAGCTAACGAAACACTAACGGTATGCAGTTGTCGTGGCACCATCATTAAGTTTATACGCTGTCTACTCTTCAGAAAGCCAGCAGATTCGAAAACCATTGACAGATCGTCCTGCACAAGATATACTTCTGCCAGATGCCTCCCCGGTATGGCAGGCCTGGAATATAAGTAACAGCTCGAGTTTTCTCTTAAGATATAATATTTTGCATTACGCGACACAGCTAGCGCACACCAGCTCGGAGCACGTGGAGCGAGAGCTTGCGCTGCAGAACCCAGGGATCCTGAGTTCAATCCCCACCCCTGCCCGTTTCGATCTGGATGAGCATCGTACCGGCGTGCGGTCGTGTACCCCTACTGCGTGGTGCACGTTAAAGGCCCCAGGCTAGTGGTTGTACCGCACTGGCTAAACGGCTCATCTAGAGCTGAGACACGAGACGCCCACTGAGGTAGACGAACTTTGAGCTGTAAAACATACACCCACCAATTATTTGTGTGTGTGTGTGACTGTGATTTGCGTTAAGGAAAAAGAACTAACGCGTATTTGATGGGTTGTGAAAGTAAATAATTGGCTGAAAGTGGTATTTACTGAAACTACCGGAAATGGTTGCATCGCCCTTTTAAGTGCCATCTAATAACTGCCTTGGGGTCTCTTTGAGACAAAACATGCAGTAACCCAGTAAGTCTGTGAAAGACGCATTTATTGACCCGTACTGCCAACACACCTCTGCCCTCGAACAAAGTCCGCACCACTCAGACTTCGGCGCTGCCGTATTGGCGGAAAAGGGAAGATCTACAACAAAAAGAACAGAGCTCCATGAAGCAAGGCCCACCCACGATATTTCGTTTCGCTCTGATTCACACAGACCCGTTTTTTTACGTTACGTTACGTTATGTTACGAGAAGTCACCGAGAAATCGGTGCTTCGTACTAAGCGTGGCTACCAATTCAAGGAGATAACCTGGCATGCGACGTTCTGAACACGAATGTTTCGGTGACGACGAGCTAGGACGGTGAGTTACCGTGGCAACCAAGGACCCAAGGCTCGTCATAACGTAACGTAAGGAGTTTAGCTCGGATCAACGTTTCACAAAGCACCGTTTTCTTACGTTACGTCTAAGTCACCGAAACATTCGTGTCTCGAATGTCGCGTGCCAGGCTATCTCCTTCAATTGGTAGCCAGGATTAATAGGAAGCACAGATTTCCCGGTGATTTTTCGTAACGTAACGTAAGAAAACGGGTCTGTGTGAACGAGCCTTCAAGTTGAGACGCAACCGCGCTATACGAGCTGGCGCGATCAATCAGACACCTTCAAAAGCGCACGATCATGATTATCGCCATGTTTTCGTTCGTGTTCTATCATCGCTGAGCCAATCATAAACAGCAAAGGCGTAGTGACTTGCGCTTTTGACACCGCTTAATTTGTCCTATTAGCTCGTAGCGTCCGTTGCGTCTAGGCGCAAGCTGAAACGATGTATAGAGTCCCTGATCACTGTATGGGCCGGCTTTTGTAGCCTGCGGGAAAATGCGCGCATCCGGGGTGTCGCTAGTAGGTTCGTTTTTCTTGACGTGTCCAAGTAAGGATGTTCCCAAAGGGTGTGCCGCTGGCAGGTCGTCCGAGGCGAGAAAATCGTTCACAGGGGCATGCGGTCTCGCTTTCGGTTCGCCTGCCCCATCATGGCGAAATCGCACGACCTACATGAGCTAGGCCTAGATAGGGGTGCGTGGAACACAAGCGACAGCTTTCAGTTAAAAAGGTACGCGCGGATGTGAGTTTTAGTAAAGCCAAATAATAAATAGTTAACTTCCGTGATACTTTTAATCAAACATTCCAGCGCTTCGCTTTTTATGCAGGCTTCTTTTTTTATGCAGGCACTCCGCTGCTCCAGTGCCGTGCCTCAAAGATGTCATGCCTCGAAGCGCCTATAGACCCATCCCGAAATTACGCCCTCTTCTGGCGGAGTTTGAAAAACTGCACAGTTGCGTGTGCAAAAGATACCATAAAAATTGAAAGCCGATCGCTTATATATAGCTCATTTAAGAACAGTATTATACAAGTAATAGCCTCGCCACATTAATGGTGTCTTTTGCGCACGTCACTGTGGAGGATTTTCGGATCTGCCTGAGGAGGGAGTATTTTTGGGATGGGTCTATAGCATTTTTACAATGAGAGGTCACTGCACATATACCCTCGCACAAAAATTAAATTTGATAAGACTCCCAATCGTTATCAGACATCTCGCAGTCTAACATGTAACAGTAGCTTGAACAAAAACACTTTGTAAGTGTGAAAAAACAGAAAAAAAAGAGAAGAGCTTATGTCTGGTAAGTCTTTGTACGGTTGTGCCATATATTTTCACAAAGCTGACAATCGATTCATGTGGACTGTGAACAACCTTTCTTAAGCGCAACTTCGCCAGCATTTCTTCGAGTCATTAAATGCAAAGTTCTCGTACCAAGTGAGAGCGCTAAAGTATTCTCGAGGACCCAACGATCAACATATTCCAGATGCGATATAAATTCCGCGCAGCAGGTAACAAACAGTTTCGCATAACGAAGTTTTCGGAGTTTCGGCAAACGTCGCGGTTCAGGAAATTGCTACGTCGATTTTCCCGGCGCGCGCGTGCACGGTCACCGCGCGTTTTTCTTTTCACACTACAACCCGATCAATTCCTGACAAAATGTACAAAAAAAAAATAAAAGACGGGAAAATGAGTTTGAAACAAATTTTGATGCCGTATCGTCGTCTCGTTAGAATTCGTTTAAATCGCCTCATAAAAAAAAAAAATAAAAACAAATAACGCGCGCCGACGACCGGCCAAGATCCCTCGTGAATGTTTCAGCGAGCAGCGAGCGCTCTCCATTGAGAGCCTAGTTTTGAGAGAGGGTGCAACTTTATCCACGGGGAGCGTGTAACTTAAAGGGGCCCACCAACAATTTTTTGACTGGTTTGAAGTTCGCGCTGAAACGGAGCTTCATGAAAGCAGGAACACCGAGGAAAAAAAATATTACAGAAATTCGCAATATTTTGTGAGTTATTAGCAAATTAAATATTGCAGAAAACAACTTTAAATAAGCAAAACATTGCGCTTCATGACGTAAAATGAAACAGTTTAGCGATTGGAGCAAAGCGGTTGGCCAATAGACTTCTTCCAAAACCGACGCGCCCCATCGCGGCGAAATACCACGCAGTGCACTCTGGGAACTAGTTGGCCACTCAGTTTCGGTTTTGATTGAGCAGCTTCATTTCATGCTATCACGCCGTGACCGAATGCGCCGCTTGCGTTTTCGATTATCTGAGTTTTCACAAATGTACAATACACTCATTCTCGAGCGATACAAAACGAAGAATGGAGCACTTTCCTTGGTTCCCGAAACACCAGATATTGTGCGTGCGTATGCAAACGTAGTAAGACGTGGCTTAGTCACCTTACCCACGGGTGCATCTTTGAGCTGAATTTCAATAATCCCGTCTAGTACCAGTGAACTACAACTGAAATTCGGTCGCCTTGAGCCTTACACGTATTTTGTTTCCAAACGTCTGCTTCTTGTTACTTCATTGGGCGAGAAGCAAGCGGCATCCTCACAGGAGTATCGAACTTGAGCCCAGCGTTGACGCATGAGCGTTTAAGGAAACTCAATAAATACGACCTCGCTACTGCACAAAAGTTACTATGATGTCTTCCTCGTATCATCATATATCACCCACTCAAATTTTAAGCTGATACGAGATTAGGTTTTCGCAAACGCTGAGATCAGCTAGCTACGGCTCTAACAAGCGTCCCCTACTCCTCGTTAAGCCTTTTTGGACGAGCTTTTACTTACGCCCAAGATCTGTGTCTGAACGGTGTGTCTGAAATTATCTCGGCATACTCAGTCAGGAAGAAATCAAACGCAGAACAAATATTAAGGCCATTAGCAACCGTCAAATGCGCTTTGAATAATTTCGTTCGTTTAGCACACCGCATAGGGGCTCACGCCCGTCCAGCACACTTCCGGCGAACGGTGCGGCATTCTTCACACAAGTGCTCGACTTTTGCTTTCTTAAAACGGTTTGTATGTGCGAATGTGCCTATATGATTGCAGGATAACTTTATGGGCATATGCGATGTTGAATATTAGTGGAATGCAAGCAGGTGGGGACTTAGCTTCGTGCAGTGCTGCGGGTCAGTACAGATAAGAGATAAGAAGTGTGTTCAAATTGAGCTTTTCAATGGCGCCTCCGAGTTTCACCTCACGTACTCAGGCGTATTAAGAAAAACAGTAATTGCAAAAAAATTATATTTCGTCTATGGACGCGCAAAACAAACAAACTTCCTTACCAGGTGCGAGCTTGATGTCTACAAACTTATTGGTCATTAGACCTTGTTGACTCCTACGCAAGCAAGATATCCGAGCTATGCAGCGTCGAGATTCCCAGCACTGGCTCGTCCACATATATCTCGAAACGCTAACAAAAAGGCTCAATCGTGTACAAAAAATACACCAAGCATGTGTTAAGACAAGCTATACGTCTCGGGCTTGTGCTATAGCTTCGAGGTCTGGCCATTTAGGTTAGTTTAGAGACCAAAAAAGATGAAAATGTGAGATAACGGCCGTTAGTAGTCCACGCTCTCTGTATAATCTCTTGTCGACATGTCGATCGAAACCGAAACCATGCCACTCTTCTCCCTGGTCAACTAGTTCCAAGAGTGCAACGCGCGCCGTGTTGCATGCAGGGGTTTATGGAAGTAGTCCATTGGACGCGAGTTTGGTTGCTAGCCCGTCGGCCCGGTCGGCCATTAGGCCTCGCTGTAACCATCGTAGCTTTGGAATCGGGTTGCCATCATCGATGAATTTACCGGGCTTATCGGATTTCGAGCGCCGAATTCTTAAAAAGGAGTGCGGAGCTGGGCGTCGCGCCGTACGAGGACACACCACGCAAGCGCCGCGACGAGTCCGCTTCGACAGCCGCGGAAGCCTCGTCTCCCGCAACTCCGCCACCGGAGCCACCTCGGCGAGTAGGAGGTACTCCGCCGCTGGGAGGCGCGCATGAGCGACGAGGCGTTGTTTTCGCCCTTTTTGAACTTTAATTTGCAACTTTATTAGCTCTATAAAAACGACTTTTTAGAGAAATAATGACGGTTAACGTGTGATATACTTTATTCCGCTTCAAAATTTCTGGGACGGCTCTCGCCAATCACGAAACCCAGTGAATGTGACGTATAGTGAAAGGGAGCGCCGTTATGCGCGCGCATTCGGCACCTTGCGACGCCACCGTCGGAGGAGGTATTTCCGAGTTGTCAAATTAAAATATGATGCGCTAATATTTTTAAACTGTTTCGTTGTCCACTGGGTTTGCGGGACCACTAGCGTGGAGAAACCGCAAAAAAAAGTAGACGCTCAAATACTGTTGCCCCTTTAAAAAGGGCCTCTGACACGCCAAAAAAAAAAAATTTTTTTTTGATGCAAGGCGCTGAATTGGCATATCAGGACATTACAAAAAAATTGTTTCACTATAGAGTTGCGTAGTTTTTTTATAAAAAATAGAAATACGAGGCCCAATTCAAAGTTCCCGCCGTGCACTGTGACGTAACAGTGTACCGCAAGGTGTCGGTTCGGTCAAAAGGGAGGCATCGCCGGAAGTCACGTGAGTTGTATCCCTCCTCGTGCTTACCGCGAGCGCGTGTAATATTCTTTTTTAAATATTTTTGTTCTCCGCACCTCCACGAGCGATCCAAACAGACAAGGTTTCTTTTATTTGCTTTTCATCGCTTACTGTTGCTGTAAAGGTAGAAGAAGCGGAGTCAGTGAATTGACGTGATCAACTACAATGCCTAGAAGGCGCTGTGTGAGGGACTGTCCCTGTATTTCAGCAACTGAAGAAGAGACCACACTGCATGCATTTCTGAGAGACATACATCGGCCGCATGAGCACCTAGTAAACAAGTTCTACTCATGTTCTAGACAAAATACGTACTACGTGCTCGACGTTTACTTGTACTTGGCACACTCACCAGTTCGTGTTCTTTAGACGGCAGGCATCTTCAGCCTGGAGAGTATCCGATGATTCAACGACCTCGGTGTCTCAACCTTCAGCAATGCGATCGGCCTGTGCTAGCAATCCTAATTTCTGCGAGCGTTCTAAATTTTTTATTTTTTTTTTCAAAACTTGATAGCTTGTTTTGCGCCCAGTATAGCCCTGTATCATCGGACTGACGGCATGCACTCGTACACTGACTTGTATTCGCAACGCTTTCATCATTGACCTCCATCACGTCGATCCACTGACTCTTCGTCCTCAAATTTTACAGCACGCAAACTAACCAACGGTGCAGGGATAAAGAGCTAGTGGAACTGAAACTTTGTTTTCTACGATCGCTCGTACGAAGAGCAGAATAAAAAAGAAAAAAAGTCTTAAGCACGGTCGCGGAGAGCACGAGGAGTGAAACTCACGTGACTTCCGGTGAACCCACTTTTAGTGACGTAGGTCGATACGTCCCTTCTGACCGCCCCGACACCTTGCGGTACACTGTTACGTCACAGTGCACGGCGGGAGCTTTGAATTGGGCTTCGAATTTCTATTTTTTATAAAAAAAACTACGCAACTCTATAGTGAAACAATTCTTTTGTAATGTCCTGATATGCCATTGCAACGTTTAGCATGAAAAAAAAATTTTTTTTTTTTTTTGCGTGTCAGAGGCTCTTTAATGCCCTCCTGCTCGTGCACATGCCTGCGTTGCCGCGGGGCGGAGAGGAGGGCAGGCGAAGAGGCTTAGCAAAACTTGGGGACTCGGATCATCGACACCCTCTCGTATGAGCCCAACCAGATGAGACGTTTTTGTAGCGTTTCGCCCGCGTCAGCGTCACCTGGGGTCGCCACGCGTCGCTGCGTGACGATGTCTGTCACGGCCAGACCTCGGTGTCGGCCCCTTCGTCGCATTGTTGTGGGGGACCTCGAGCGACACGCGTCGACGCTGACGCGGGCGTGAAAGAAAAACGCCCCAAGCCGCGCTTTTCGTGGAAATACAGCTTTTCTCCGCTAAAATCCAATGGCCTTGGCGCCTACAGCGTTTGCGTGCGTGGGAACGGCTGGACGCGCGCAGCCTCGGCGTCTCATCCTTTGGATAAGGAGTGGCGGCTGCCGCATATCGCCGTGCAAACCTGCCGAGACGGCGGCGGTCGACAGCCGTTTAGGGTGTCTCGGCGAATCCGGCATCGTGGTGCGTCGGCTGCAGCCCCCTCCCTCGGCGCGGAAGCGCGACAGCGCTGGACAGTGCGACAGGTGGGCACGCATGCTTTCTCTCGTGAGCGTTCTCTCCACCGCTAGGGGAGAATTTGGCGCTGATGGCGCCCCAATCGAAAAGTTGTAACCACTCATACATCTAGGGACACCAGTGCTCGAATGGTGTCAGCCGAGATGCCTGGCGCCGCCTGCGAGAGGCAACTCCGCCGCAAAGCTTCGACGTCGGGGCTCTCGGACCGGAATCCCCAATTAGGAAGGGAAACCGACTCGGTCCCGAAGCACTCCCACCCGACCTTAATTGGAAGCACGCACTGCATTCCGTTTCGCCTTACGATGATGGACTGCAGCGGATCTTCCGAGTCATCCCTGCCAGTACAGCTGTGCAACCGCACCACGGGACTATACGCGTCCCTGAGCGTCTCTCCTCGTGGTCACGTGACGCTAAAACGGCATATGATTGGTCTCGATGACTCGTAGCATCCTTTGCGATCCATTGAGAAGGAGCAAAGGAGTATACCGCTCCAGCCCACACTTCCCCACTCCTTAGTGTTTTCGCCGCTACGCCGGTTCCGTACGCTGCGTCACATTCCGGTGTCGAGGAGTGTTCTTTCCAAGCCTGACTTAAACGGGTGCTCTGACCGATTTCTTTAGTTACCCGAACTAGCTGTAGTTTCGGAATGCCATGGTTTTCTTTATTCCGGGTTACGCAATTTAGTATCCTAAATTCAGAACGGCTGACCTCATTGCTTCACAAGCGCCTGCTTCTCTCTCTAAATTTAGAATATGAGTTAAAGTGATGGCAAAAAAAAAAAAAAAAAGATACCAAAAGCAACATTTAATATCTTCCGCGCTTTCCAGTGACTTAACGTCACTTGGCGGACACTAGCAGGCTGTGTTGAAAACGGAATATCTCGCGCATTTGGTTTCCTGCTGAAGAACGAGTGTTGAAATGAGACTTTACGGCGGTTTTCTTTTTATTTTATTTCAGATCATCAAACGTCTTCTAATCAATCCAAGACATCCACGGAAATGTGTGCCATTTTATGATCGCGCCATTTCCTAGCGGGTTACAGCAGTGCTCCCATAGAAGCCCGCGTTTTTAATATATACATTTTGGCAATAACACCGAACCGTTGCGTAGTGAACAATTTCTCACGCAACTACTTCATTCTATTACTATATACCGCCATTCTTGTGCAAACATTTAAAGATGATGACGTGTAAACTGCAGGTCCCTGAGTCGAATACTATGTTTGATGTATTGTCACTACGGATAGTATCCTAGTTAATAGAAGTGAACCGTTTTTCTGGGTATAAGAAACTCGTTGTAATTGAATATATTAAATATATTCCCTCTTTGTTATTATGACAAATGTTGTGTTTTTAATATGTGTATTACGTCCGCAGAAAAACATATCTCGTAGGCACCTCGAGCGAATTTCGACAAACAGCGAAGTTTGAACGAGCACAATTTAAAGATAGATCAAAAGGCAAGATTTACCCCTTGACTGAAATAAAACCAGACGGATCAATCATGAGTTGGGAACATTTTGATTTTTCTCAAAACTTTTTTTTTCTGGGGTCCCTAGACCGGTTTTCTGAGTAAGGTGGATTCGTACTTGTTCGATTAAACGTTTATAATTATTCCAACTATTGTGTACTGACATAAAATAATAATAATAAACGGCTGTTTTATTTTACGATTCTTTAAAACAAAAAAAAGTTTTAAAAATGTCTTCAAAGTTTTTTTTTTTTTTTTTGCGGGAAAGGAGCACTGCTGTGAATGAACTTGCTATAATGAGGATGATTGTGTTTATGAACTTAATATGTACATGTCAAAGGTAATATTTAGAAAACACTTATTGTTTAAATTTAATTAAATATCCCTATTGTCCGGGCATGATCAGCCAAAAAAAGAAAAGGAAAAAGGGAGAGGAGAGTATTGAAATATCGGATTCGTCGAAGAGGGCTGAAGACAAAGGTTTTGCACTAGTTTCGGCTTGAAGTCGGCGAGCTTAACTTTTATATTTCGTCGCCAGTTGAGAGCGGGGTTTGAAAAGGTAAAAAGATGAACGAATGCCTAGGAACGGTCGAACCATTCTTACTTGGAGACCGGTTGTTTCCAAAAAGGACCCACTTTGATGCATTTGACACCGTACCAGGATGTACTCGAGTGCTTTAAATTTTATATTCCGACCTTAGATAGGAACTATGTTTTTCAAAACATATCCTGGTGATGCGTGGGTGTTCACATTTCAAACTACAAAATAATCCGTGAAAACCGGCCGAAGCACCTCCCTGTTGAGGCGATGTTTCTCGGAAGTCACTGGGTTCCGAGAATTGTTCAGAATCCCTGCTGGAAGTGGGAGCCCTTTCACCTCATATCCGTCCTTAGTTAGAGACTCGGTTGTTCTTGGAAAGTGCCGTGGCAATCGCGTATAGTCAAATTAGAAATGACAGTCAAATATGTTAAAATGGCTCAAGCGTATTCACACTAAAATTGTAAAAGAAAGTAATCGAGAGCCTAGAGCTTATTATACCCCATTCACACCACCGTAAAGGTACCTTTAGCTAAGGGATCTTTATTCTCTGCGGCCAATCAAGTAACGATCTCCCGCGCGTGGCGTGTGCTCGCGACCCAAGAGCACGGGCAGATTCGCCGATAGCAAAGGGATCTATGTTAAAGGTACCTTTATGTTGACCGTGTGAATGGGGTATTAGTTTGGTATTCGTTTGCTAGAAACGGTGGAAGCCTTTAAAATAAGGCAAGTCAGATTTAGATGAATGTGTCTGGCCTATTGCGCGACGCTAGCGTCTTCAATGTTTTCTCGTTCTTTCGGGATTATGCGCATACATTAGGCACAGCTGCTGCTTTATTAATACTAGCTAATAATTTCCCTGATACTTTACACCGATTCGGTGCAAGTTCCGCTTTGTTGGTATAGTTTGTAATAGATACAAGACCCGTTTGTCCATACAGGTTTGTAAATACACTTGTTCACGCAGCTAAAGTGCTTTGCCGTCTCATATTTGTTTTCTTTGTGTTAGCCCATAATATACTGAAAGACGTTCATGCATGAAACCATCGACAGCTTTATTAATGCGATTTTTATTGGAATACACGAGGAGTAGGTTTTTATTATCAGGAATATACAAACTGCTGTTTCAGTGTAATTCAGATGTGCATATAGGTAACCGTTCCACTCGAATTAATTTTGAAAATTGTTGCAATATTTACAGCCATCCAGCTGGCTTATGTTTTAGTAATTGTATTAGTAGACATTATCCTTCGTGATTCGTTTAGTTGGGCGATGTAGTGGAGGAAATAAAACATTCCCGGAATTAGGTATTTAATGAACATAGTGCTTTATTTTTTAATTGTATTTAAATTATAGCCTATAATGTGAATCAACACCCAATGCGCTTGTATGCGCATTAGAATTTTTTTTTATGTTACTACTAAACAAAATGTTTCAATCTTTCCACTCTGGTGAAGGAAGACCAGCGAAGCTGTACTGTGGTGGGAATGAAGTAATGGCCGCCCGCAAGCCGGCAAGCCAGAGTGGAAAGCCTGGAAAGGTTACCGAGATCGATGATCGACGGCGGAACCAGACAACCGGCAAACACAACACTGGAGAGTTACCGCCATCTATGAGTGACGGCGGGAACCAGAGTGTTGTGTCGACATTTCTTTGAGGACGGACACGGTCCTGGGGAAACTAGCCCTTAACAGCTCCACTGTAAAACGGTGCGTAGAAATGGTCGTCCTTTTTGTGTGTGCATAAAAATTGCGCGTTCATACTAATTTAAGTAGTGACGCCATTTCTCTCTTCGGGTTGGGGGACGGAGCGTGCCCTGAAGTTTTTACGCTTCAATAAACGCTCGCAGGGCCGTTGAATGGGTGTTTCGCTGGTTATTCGTCCGCAGTACCCTTGCTGGTGCGATTATGTTATTATTGTTCGTAGACGGTTTAACGCCATGCTCGGGTCTATGCTTCTAGTAACACCAGTCACATCAAGGGACTCAAATAGAGTTTATATTTGTTCCGCATAGGGATGGAGTCTACTGACATACCCAAATCCACGACCTTTATGAGACAACTCCTGAAAATCCCCTTTACGTTAAATAGAAACTAAAGCAGTTTTGTATTGAAAAAAAAACACATAAGTCGTCTTTATTTGGCCCCCAGGATCACGAATATAACATTTCATTTCGTATTGATGCGTCAAGTAGCCACGAGAGTGCTATAAATATTGCGCTAAAGCCCCTCCTTCTTGGCGTGTTCGTTTGCAGAAGAGAATTGTGAACTATTATCAGTGTTGTATGCGTTACCAAAAAAAAAAGTAACGAAATAGGATACTCGTTGCTAGAAAAAAAAAAAAAACGCGTTACCGACCTTTGTTATCTCAAAATAAAAGGTACGAGTTACCGTTACCGATAAAAGGTAACGCACCTTACGTTTGCGTTACGCCCCTAAATACAAATGAGCACGTTTTGCTGTTTTGACGTTAGAGGTATGCATAACTGTCATACTTCAACAAACATTATGTCCACGCAGAAACTGAACATAATTACTTTATATTTTCTTACGGTTTCACCCAAATACTCACGAAATAAAAAAACGCAAAGAAGAAAGCAAAACAAAAACAAAAAACAAAATTCAGTGGCTTGGCAATGAAAAACACAAAACAAATTGAAGTGTAATTTTTTCTTTTTCCTAAGTCTTGGGATGAATATGAACCGAGTAACAAAACAACGTTATCCCCTCCTCCGAATATTAAACGTAAGTCTGTTACCCGTTACTGTATAGAAAATGTCACGAGTATGTTACACGTTACAGAAAAAAAGTTACTTGTTACCGTGATATCTACTTTTGCTTTTTTATTGTGCGTTTCCATTCGCAAAGCAGCATGAGGGTTACTTGAATTTGGAGACACTACAGCGAAAATAGCCCTAATCTAAAAAATAAACATAATGGAAAACAAAAAGGATGTAAGTAATTTTTTCAACCGCAAAGCAAGATCACGTAAACTTTTTGACACTAACTGTCCCTGATGCCCTATATTCGCTGGGTGCCGTGGACGTATGGCGGCAAGAGTCGGCCAAGATGCCAGCTGTTTGTATTTATTAATCCTGCGAGGTGAGTCGGGCTACGCTTACCAGCGAGCCGCACTGGGGCCCCCGAAGAGTAGCATTTTGCCACCCCTGACCTAGGCTATTCTGCACCAGGCGGAGAGAGGACATAAATCAACACGTAGAAAGTACTGCGTTTTAAATACATATTTCAACAATTACTATTAGATGCGCCGTTTAGGGAATCAGCCGCTGATAATAGCGTACGTTTTAAACCCTACACTCAAGCTCGGGCGAATATCACATCAGATAACGCTATTTATTATTTTATTTTATTTATTCCATACTGGCGGCCTTGATTAGGAGCTTGCTGGGGGGGGGGGGGGGGAGGGGGGGGGGGGGACCGATCCAAAGCATGCAAATGATAGAAACAAATAAAACACATTTAATAATTTCAACCATCGTTTTACATAGATAACTAACAGTAATTAAGGTAGCAATGATTGTCGGAATAAACAATCAACGTTCCGATCCAAAATATGCAAAGATAGATAAAGAAAACATATTTGAACATTCCAACCATCGTTTTACATAACAAACAGTACGAAGAAGAGCAATGATTGCCAGAAAAAACAATCTACGCACGGTCTCGTGCGTTGATTGTTAAGCTGTATCGAAAATCCGCAATAATCAAAACGGTTTTATTTTATCTTTATTTTTTTATGTCGGGAAATAAGGTGTGTAATGGAAGGTGCCAAATAAAAATACAAGACCAAAAGAAAAATTACAAAAAAACAAGCGGCGCATGGTATTATTATTATTATTATTATTATTATTTGTTTCGTTTGAGCATTTGTTCTGAGAACTTTCCGCGCTCCCCCCGCGCTCTGAGATGGGCCCGCCGTCACGTGACCAATTGGTACCACCGGCTGCCGCCAAGCTAGCGTCCCGCAGAAGAAGACGCGCGGGACGCTAGTTTCATTTCGACTGTACCTAATCACATCACTCGCCAACACAGCTAAAGGAAGTGTCGAAATTCTAGCTTTTCTAGTAAATTATCGAGCATAATAGACCCTTTCCGAAAGTCAGTCTACCCACCTTGTGCAGAGCCAGACCCGACGCTCTAATGGCGGAACTACACTGTTTCTCCACACCAGAAAAATCGAACGTCTTCGAAAGCATAGAGCAGAAAAAGGAGAAGATGTTGGCCGTTTCACGTCACCTTCGATGCACGAAATCGAGGGTGCTTGATTTAGCCGCGCATGATCTCCTATCACCGCTATTAGAGCGGCAATATTGGAGCTTTTTGGACTGCCACAAGAGGACTCTGACTTTTGAAAAGGGTCTATTGCAGCGTTCTTCCTTGGATCGCGGCATTGCATGCGATAGAAGAGCAGAATGATAACGTTTTCGGTATATTGCAACCAGAAGGCACTCAATATGTCACTCTTTTTTGTTTTGTTTCTGAATTTACCGTTTTATCCAGGCGGTACACTCTCCGCTTTGGGGAAATCTGCGCACGCCGTAAAAATTAAACGTGAACACGATACGTGGCGACAAATGAGCGCAGTATAGAAGCGCCCATTACAAATTCCCGGCCATGCAATTTCCACTGTCCAAAGAGTAAACCTGTGCCGTGTTGTCTCTGTTGCCAGGAAAAACTTTCAGTTGGAAAAAAAAAAAAAAAAAAAAAAAACGGCGAGGACCGAGAATGAAAGTTCAATAAATTGAATAATTACTTCGGCGTACTATTTGAAATGCGCTACTACGTGATGTAGTCAGTCAACGCGTAGCAGCTGGATACTGTCAAAGTGGGATTTCGCATAACGCGAGTAATGTTTGAAAACGAGTCTTTCGAGCGCACGACACGATAATTCTGCCTTTGCGCAATTCTTGGCGGGACGCCAGTGCTGCCCGCTTCGCTCTCTTTGTGCGGCACGGCGAAGGGGAAGCGGGAAGTCCCGACTTCCTTTTTCCTCGCAGCAAAAAAAAAAAAAAAATAAATAAAAAGTTTTCCCTTTTTTTTTTTGCGCGCGCGGCGACGACGAGTTAGAGAACGAAATTTTTGCAAAGTGTCGCCCATAAAGTAAAAAAAAAAGGAAATCATTGCAGTTTTTTTTTAAAGTTCCCTGGAAGCTCTCCGGCAGCGATGGCGAAGTCAAACCGGCTTGTTCGATCGGTCTCTTGCACGGTCATCCGCCGCGAAAACTCCCGGCGACGCCATCTACGTCATGAATCATGTGATCGCTCTAAGCCACCATACCTGCAACCCCCCGACGCCGTTGCCGTTGACGGCTCTCCGTTGTGCCGGCGCATGCGCACGACCATGCAAGATCGGCCACTCTTCTCCTCCTCCGGCGTTTGCTCTTGAAGTCGGGGCGGGAACAAAAGCAGGTGGGCGCACTTGGCGGGTAAGCAAGCGCATGACGTGCGCAAAGAACAGGCCAACTTGCACGCCGTATGGCTATACCTCGGAAACTTCCATAGAGGGCCCGAAGGACGCCAGTTTTAGTTACGGCGCACTGAAGAGGCTCGTCGCAGACGGAGTAGAAATCAGGCGCGGGACCGTAGTCGAGAACGGAAGTGAAAATGGCGCCGAAACCCTTAGAATCGTGCTCAGGAGGGGACATAGAAACGACCACGACGCCGCAACAATAGCGAATTAGGCGAGCGCCGAGCTGCAGCGCAACGCCAGAGACACCTGGACAAGCGAGCAGCACAAGGCGCAGCGAAATTTACTGCCGTGCATAAATATCTCTCGCCGTGACACACCTTACGCGGTGGCCTAAATGGACCCTGATTTTCTATGAGTCCTTCAAAAGCTGAGCGAATCAATACTCGATTGAATCATGGAGCCTAACTTTCTGCATGTAAACTGCATTCGATTTAGACCCCCTAAAGTGCGAAAATGTCATGAAGTGCTGTAATTCTACCCCCCCCCCCCCCCCGCCCCTCCTCTTTTCTCTGTGAATTGATACAGTCAACGCAAACTATGTAAGCCTTCAAACCACTTCCGGGCAGCCCAGTCGGAGGTAGCAACGTCTTCGTATCTGCGTAGAACCCTCACTCGCACAAGACCACTTTATTCCGGACGACCTGAAGGTCAGCAAATTTCTTTAATAGCTGGAGACGCAGAGAACAACGTTGTCATTCGAGAAACGGCTTGCGCTTGCTCCCGATTTGGGAGATTAGCGCCTTCAATTGTTTCGTTTCGGGGCGTACGCCGCGCGCATTCGGGCGAGATTTCCTCTTAAGGTTCATCGTGGCTCGTTGATTTGAAGCTTGAGCCGATCCGCAAGCAGGCGCACATCAACCGCAGCCCCTAGAAATGCAAAGGCAGGCAAGGTCCCTCGTGCGCTACAACATCTTACGTTGTTGCGCAACGAGTTTTTCCCCAATTTCCATTCGTAAGTTAAACATTTTTGTATTGTCTAATACCCCGAGAGCTAGAAGCCCTCATTTTCAAAAGAATAACAGCTATATTGTTTTTACTATTGACCGAGCGCAGTTTGGTCTCTTCACCCGCAGTTAAAAAAATAAAGGCACAATCCTAACTCTCTGGCATATTAATGCATGTAAGTCATTGGGTCTGATCTTTATTTAAGGGGCGTACTTTTTCGAGGCAGTTGTAAACATATTTTACCAGAACCAGAATTTAAAACGTCTTATCCTAACCCTAATGGCTATAAAAAGAAATAATAATAAAAAAATCTCTGTTCGCGTCTTCGGTGGAAACGCCCGCAAGTCGCTATACCACACGACACACAAACGCGCCACAAGTTACCTCTCCCTGATCCAATATACCGCAGCAAGATAGTTTGCGCCCGCAAGAGAGTTAGTTTTCCTAGAGAACAAGCTCCGGAGTGGCAGAAAAATTAAAGAAGACGAGACTGGGAAAGGATAAACGATGACGGTGCAGCTGCAGTGGACAAATTATTTGCCCAGACACGCAAAACACGGCTAGGAATGAATTCAAATGGGCAAATTTTCGAGAAACAATCGGACACTGTCACCAACATATGGCCCTCGCAGTAAACGCTCCTTTTCTTTTATTGCGCAACGATGAGCGCGCAAGAGCCTGGAGTCGAGGCAGTCTAGGACAGCTGCTTGGCGCAGTCTACGCATGCCTGCGGCTTTCGTATAAGCAAAAGCTTCGTTTAGGGTCAGGTTCCCCAACGTGCACGCTTGACAGCTGTGCCTTCCTTATAGACTGCATTTATTTTTGTCTCCCCCTCTCTCGGGCGAACAAAATGAAGCCTCGGGTTTGCGCTCAAACAAACAGGGCTAATTATTGAAAAATAAAATTCAACACGAGAACGCTTGACGGCCCTTCAGGTATATTACCGCGCGCGGAGCTAGTTTAGCAGGCTCTCACGCAAAGGGCCCAGATTCAATACCTGGGAACGGCCTTACCTTTTTTTTATTTCTGTAAATGTCGCTTTCTTGTGTATTAGAGAATTATGTTACTTATTCGAGGTCCGAATGTTCTACGCCGATTGTTCTAGAAGCCCACGCGTGTACAAAAGAGGATCCGCGTGACGCGCCAGAGTCAGTCTCGCCCAAGCGCTGGGTCGTGCTGTTTCGACGACATCGACGCCTGCAACGCTAACCTTTTTCTATTTTGTTTTGGGCACACGTTCGCTCCATTAAATTTTTTTTTTTTCCAGTTATTAGCCGCCTCATCATTTGTCATTCGTGACAATATTTCATATGCCGACCTGCGCGACTCACGTGTTTATGTCGTTTAATTTCACACACACACACACACACACGCACACGCACACACACACGCACGCACGCACGCACGCACGCACGCACGCACGCACGCGCGCGCACACAAACACACACACACACACACACACACACACACACACACACACACACACACACACACACACACACACACACACACACACACACACACGCACGCACACACGCACACACGCACACACACACACACACACACAAAGCTGAACACTAATTTTGTTTTGTGATATGTGCGCTATTTTAAAAACAAACCAGTAATCACACTTATTAAAAAAAACGTGGAAAAAGCTTTTGCCGATATTTTTAGTTTTTAGATTGCAATACAAACAAGCTACAAATTAAAGAAAAAAATCTTGGTTTTGAAACATTTTTTTTTATTGAATCCTGATGGCACAGATGGTGTTCTTGGGACACACGCATTCAAAATCTCTTGGGGGCGTCGTGGGCGATGAGAAGATTCAGTTGCTTAGATTTGCAGCCCTTTCGGCTTCTATAGCAAAGAGGAGTGCTGCGGCGACAAACGAAAATATGACTTTGCTTTTTTGATACAATTGGTTCTTTATTTTAGCAATTACACCACTTCCGTTCAGTTGATAGTTACCAGCTTGCGGGATGATGCCTCAACACTTCGAGGGAACAGATTTATTTAGAGCATCGCCCTGAATACGGCGCTGGACATAAAGATTTGTTGGAACATTAGGGAGTTTTCGTAGATCGTTTTCGGCGTCCCTCAACGCTTTCCGCAACCCGCTACGATAGCCGGAACTCTACAGTCAAGGCCATCGGCGCGCCGGCGCAGTAGGGGCTTCTTCGTTGCGGAGTGCTTAGCGGAGGGGGAAAGGTGGTCCTGGAAAACTCCCTATTTCCGTTTGAGTGTGATCGGCTGCAAGACGCCTTTTTGCGCTCCACAACAACGCTTTGCGCGGACCTCGGTTGCCATGGAAACTCTCCCCTCATAGGCAGTTATGTGCTGTTGTAACGTTGTCGGTCGCAATATACCCTTTTCAAAAGTCCTCGCCAACGACTGTCCGCCATTGCTTGCTCACATACTCTGAGCATGTGGTGGATGCGAGGGTGACGTCAACGTTCGGAGTCAACTCAGCTCAGCTCGTGTTGATAACGAGCGCTGACGTCACCGTTCGACGAGGGCTTGGAGCCAATCACGCGCCTCGTGAGCAAGCAATGGTGACCGAACAATGTTGCTCGATGGACTTTTAAACAGGGTCTATTAAAAGCAGACAACCAGCCGCACACCTTGATTCCCCAATGCCCTCTGTGCACATAGCATTTAACACGCTCGCACAGACACACGTACACGTACATGCGCTAAATAATGTCATTATGATTGTTATTTCACGTTCCTTAAAACTTCACGTGAGCTTTCCCAGCGTTGGTCACATGTCTTAATTCAAAGGTTTCGTCTGCCTCAGCATTCCGCACTGTTTCAACTTTGGGACAATTGTTTTTTTCCAATTTAAGGACTCTAAAGCCGTAGAAAACCGAGGTATAACCAAACTCTATATTCTTTGACCAGGTTCTTAGTATTTCGGTCCTAAATTGCCAACCGAGTCCCAAAGTTAGGCTTCAATGCTAGTTTTTCGGTTTATACGTGGTATCCTAGGCTCGTGCATGACACTTTGGCAATTATGGGGCGAACCAGAGAAAAGCCACAAAAAGGGCAAAGCAAAGTTCTTTGGCTCTCACTAACGTCTCGAAGAAAACCCTTATTAGGTCCAAGTAAAGTCCCTAGTATTGCCGAACTCGAACCAAGTCAGGGGTTTCTCTGGCGTGCTGGCTGGGCTTCTTTTAAAGATTTCAGTGACCATCCCTCACACGTATACAGAGGAGACGTACGGGCTCTGGCCACGCACACACACAAAGAAGGTTCGAACAACGTTACGGTGAATAAGAAATAGCGGTCCGCGACGGCAAAGATCGGACAGAAGGCAAACACGTGAACTTCCATCCCTTAAGTTGACACATGGCGTTCTGTGAAAAAAAAAAAAAAAAGTAACTTGCTGGCTCTCATACAAAGAAGCTAGTAGAAGGGCCAGCACCTGCGCTGGAAGTTCCATTTTGACTACGTGTTGACCAGCGGAGCTCGGTCGACCAGCACCCGCCTACAGGAGACACTATAGCGGCCTTTGGAAGGACGGGCTCCTCTCGCGAGCGAATGTCGTCCACAAAGGAGGAACGCGTCTCTGGGTAAATAGTCGGCTGCTGCGGCGAGCTTCCGCTGCGAGTGATGTGTGCCGAGGACGACGCAGCTCTGAGCCAACTGAAAGAAAGAGTCGCATCCGGAGCTCCCGTCGAACGGACATGAATAAATCTTAGAAAGGCAGCACGTGGCAGATAAGAACCATGTACAGATAAATAAAGTCTCCCGACTAAGTCCTCATATTTATTTGTCATAGCGATTGGGATCGACTTGTTCTCTTCTTCAAAAACAATGGTAAAAAAAAAAGAAGTGTCCAATTTGTGGTGAGGTGTTTTAGACAGCGTGGGGTTAACCTGAAAGAGGCTTTGGGCGACATTGTTATACGCTTTTGCTGAAAACGTTTGCTACGCAATATGACTGGTATCCTGAGGTCATAGCAGTGCGTCACACAACAATAATATACGACCTTGGGGGCGAGTTGCATTTTACGTTTTTAGCTTCTTGGTCCTTGTGCGATGTTTTCCTCTATACGATTCACAACTGCACGTCGGTACAAACATAGAGTTATTATAATGTACGTTAGAGGTTCAGCTGGCGCTAGTGTCTATGCGACTTCCGGGAGGCAAATTGAAGCAGACAGCAACCAGTCTACTTTTGCTGTGCTCCTGTGCTCTCCTATGGGAAAACGCGCGTGAATTTTGTCTCTTCGCCGGAAAATAACATGAATAACTTTTGTTATATCGGTTGTACCGTATAGTATGTACCTTTAATTATATTGTGAAAGTGTAATAGCTTTAGTTACAGCATTTTTTTTACCACTGAACGATGTTAAACTTCGGTATATTTCAGGCCCGAACCTCGCTAATATGCTCGTCCTGTCATTATATGAAAATGACTCCGTCGCAGGGTTGGGCAGTATCGCGATACAAATGTATCGCGATAGTATTTCAGAAATACATTTTGTATCTGTATTTCTGTATCGCGATACATTTTTTTCACCAGTATCTGTATTCCTGTATCGAAATACATTTTGAACGTTTCTTTGTATCGCGATACAATCAGGATGAAATGTATTTCGTTACATTTTTCGAGAAATACTCCTCCCCCCCCCCCCCCCCCCGAAAAAAAACAAAACAATTCCGAACGCATTTTGTTTTAAAACGTTTGACGGCACTAGGGTTAAGGAGATGCTGGGGCATTGTTACTATGCTCAACAAATTTCCTTCCGATTCTTCAAAATATTTTTCTATGCGTCCTCTTCTCTCTTTTGAGAAGTGTTGCGTAGTCGGGAACTCGAATCAGGTGGCGTGCCAGGAGTGGAGTCAGAGCATCTTCTGCCGCAGGTCCTTAGGCAGGGATTTCTTGAGTCATAGTTTGCTGGCATCCAATGCCCGCTGCTAATCGTCTATCTTGCCTTAGCGGACACAGCCGGCAAAGCTGAGTAACAGTCCGTTGCAGCACGAACCTGGCGGTGGTTGACTTAAAATAGTAGGATGACTCACGCTGTGAAGTTCAACACTTATTCGAATGCGTCAGTGGCTGCGCCCGTAATACTGCACGGCTTAAGGGTACGTCATCAGCCGACGTAAACATGACCCGCTGCTCTGGTGATCCGACACCCAGGAAGGAGGTCAGACGTGGCCTCGCTGTGCCGACTCAGACTTCGTACACCTGCGACTCGTCTCGAACTCACTGTTTCTCGGAGAGCTCGCACCTGTGCCGGCAATATCAGGTCGCAATTCACGAGGTCTCTGTTTGGATGATGCGAAACTTGAGGACCGCAATCCATGCGCCGGTGGCGGAGGGTCGGCAGGAGGAACCTTCACAGCAGAGATGCCACCATATCGTTTTTTTCAACCGTAATAGAAGATAAGACATGTGTTCCAGGATGCTTCAGGTGGTCCACTATTCTCAAAAATTCCAAATGACACTGCCTGCACGATCTTCAACCAGGTAACTCACAACGAAAGTATGTATTGTCCTTTCATACAGCAGCGTGGTAAAGTTTAATGTTCAAGGCCACAACTACAGATGAAAAATACCAGTTCATTCCACCGTGACCTCATGTGATCAATGTTGACAAGGGCGTTCTTATTGAACAGGGGCGTGGTGACGTATTCATGGGATTTAGGGTGACGTATAATTTATTTAGAGGTCGAAGTATTTTTGAATCCCTCGTAAGAAAGACAAGATGTCAGGGAAGGGACCGCGGTCAGTCCTTGATGAAACGTTTTCTTGAGTCCATTGAAGACTTCTCGTCGTCCGAAACAACTATTTTCAAGGCAAACCACGGGAAAGTAATTTCGGGATCAAAAACTTCCACTTCAAACTTCATCTCAGTTTTCGTCTCAAACAAATTTGAAAATGTATTGCAGTATCAGTATTTCTGTATTTGTATTTCTGCCCTCCCTGGAATGTATTCCTGTATCTGTATTTCCAAATACTTTTTGCCTCTATTTAAAATGTATTTCCGATACGTATCGCGATACATTTTTACAGATGTATTTTAGTATCAGTATTTTAGCTTCTATTTTAATGTATTCCAGTATTTGTATTTCCAAATACTTTTTTGAGTATTTCTGCCCAACCCTGCTCCGTCGTGCGCATGTTTACGATCGTTTAAAAAAAAACATTCGAACACAAAAAAATGAAGTACGTGGGCTACAAAGGTTTGCCTTTTTATTATTTCCTATGTCGGGCAGTTTTTATCGGGCTCCTGTTCTCTCGCTTCTCCCTATTCGCAAAGATTTGGAGCGTGCGGGTGATGATTTGAACCTAGAACAAACATCTTCACACATATTCATGAGCAGAAAGAATAAAGCAGTACTTATTTATTGGAAATCGGACTGTATTACGTGGCTTTCAATTTCTTTTGGCAGTTTGATACTTTAGACCCATGTTGCGGATAAAAAAAACAGGACGCGGGATGGCCAAAAAAACGTGCTTTTCATGTAAGGCTCGTCAAATTATGAGGCGCTGGAGAAATTCAGCCTTCTGCGTTAAGTCCTTATTTCGAACTCTTTTTGTTCGCCTTCCGCCCATTGAAAAGCATGCGGGAAGGGCCTTCGAACGCACCTGGTATCGCTGCGCCGCAGCGTTCTTCCGCACGTCTGCTTTCCTCGCCGTCACCATGGCAACGAACGCCGAATGAATGGAAGCACGCACGGTACCGCCGCGTGAAGCCAGCAACAGCTGACGCCATTTTACGAACGCCGTCTGCTATAGCCAAAGCCGAACGCGGTATGTCAGATCAACCGCCTCCGCCGGTGCTCGATCGCCGACGGCGATCGAGCACCGAAGGAGGCGGTTGATCTGACATATGACGCATATGTCAGATGAATGACGCATATTCCTTCGGTCATTGGTGTTTAGACAATGACCTCCGTTTGAATCATTCTAAGACAAAAGTAACGACATATTCTCGCAAGAACCACGATATACTTTTCCATATAGTTATCATGGCGAACGGCTCTCACGTGTAATTCAACTGAAGGACCTTGGAGTTGTTTTTGATTCAACCCTGAGATTTGACCCTCACGCTACCAGAGTGGTTCAATCGGCCTTGCGCACGTTAGGTGTCCCGTCTCGCATAACGAAAGAATTCAAAAACGTGTAGGCTTTTTTCACGCTGTACTGTTCCTTAGTTAGATCCCAGTTAGAGTACGCCTCGGTTGTTTGGAACGGGATTTCCAAAAGTAAGTTTATCTGTCGAGCGAGTTCTAAAGAAATTTAGTTCCATCTTGAAATATCGTTACCATGAGAAAGGGGATACTTGTTGAAACGTTGGGTGTAACTCGCAACTCGTCAACTCGTCGATCCTGCAGCAGCGTCGGGTGAAGGAAGATCTGTTGTTTTTGTTTAAGACCGATGCACGGCTCGATTAACTCTCCCAGACTTCTGTCCGAAGTGAGCATTAGAGTTCCACGTGTGCCTACATGGCTTCAATCATATTTTTATATAGCTCGACATTTTAGCCACTTAAACCTGATCCAAAGGTGGGCTGAGTGTTATAACGAATACTCTGATATTATTGATATTTTTAACTCATGCGGGAGCAAGTTCGGAAACGCTGTTCGAAGCTTCCTTTCGCAAGAAAAGGGCTGATCAGTTGAAGGGTTGACGTTTGTGAGTACCATATCCAAGTACTTTTTGCTCTACCACCTGGTGATGTCTCTGTTTTGTGCTTTTGATTTCCCTTGTTGATTTCAGTGTCTTTCGTACTTGATAATATGTTTATTTTCAGACTGGTGAAGTACTTTCCCCTTCTGCACTCGTGTGTATGTGTGCTTATCGGTGTGTGTTTTTGCTTTTTTTTTTAAGTGTGCCACCACTAAGACCGATTGGTTGTTCCTTGACACTATAATAAACACTAATTGATTGACTGATTGATTATTATACTCGATTATCAGGAGCCCGAGTTGAGTGCTCGGGTTCGTGACAATCAGCATCGCAAAACATTTGGGTAATGGCTCGTGTTCAATCAAAGGTGAGAATAGACGGACTCTTACAATGTCTGAAGCTCAGCCCACGCTCTCTGCTTTGCCAAACTCAGCGAGTGTACACTGATGAACACTAACGGTATTAATTAGCTTCGGATCACGTTGCCACTTGTCCTAATTGAGAGTTGAGGGAAAAACTGTTTCTTTCTTTTGTTTTTTATGCGTCTACCATAGCGCGGAAAAAAATGGGTGTTTTGACAAGTTATAAATGTCGGGGATTAGTTCTTAGCGGTATTTAGTGAAAGTACAAAAGTTGCGACAGGACCCATTTTACATATGCACATCAGTGCCTCAGAAACCTGTCCCCAAGAATAGAAGCATTGAAAGAACAAAGTGTGACTTATCATTCCGACGTTGCATAGCGCTACAAGTGCTGTTCGGGAAAAATACCTGAAAAGGAAATCCTTATAGTGGCCTCAGAGGCACAGCCGAACTTTGGCAGTCGCTCTAAGTCCTCACAGAATTGTCGTTCGGAAGTTCCTCCCCTAGCGTCGTTTAAACTTTTTAGTTTTTTGGTGAAAAATAAATGTAATAGAGGATTACTGTTTGGCGCACAAATATAATTGTCGAATTAAAGCCCCCAAATGGAGGAGGCTGTCTCTCAGGAATAAAATGTATTGGGCTATAGAGGTGCATTCTGTGGCCGGGCTTGACGCCATTGAAGAATCAGTTCGTCCAATCTGTTCAACTGTGCCTGAAGTGTCGGGATTCCTGTTAAATGATCCGTTTGGCTTCCGGATTAAGGGTTTCCAACTGAGTCTGTTCAGCCTTGGTGAAGTGCTGAAACCGCCTGGTAGACAAGGCAAAGCTAGAATATTGATCGAATCAACATCCAGGCAATGCAACAGCGGCACCCCCCCCCCCTCCCCTTCCTCCCCCCCCCCCCCCCCCCCACACACACACACATTGTTGAGAGATACGGAAAAACAGTTGCAGCATGATGGAAGCCAGGGTGTTGAACCGAAATGTGTTCAGAGAAAACGGTTCAGCTCCGGTTCAACTCTGCAGTGAAAATATAAAGGTTCAAACCGCATATTTTATAAAAGTGTTACATATAGAAAGCAAAGGCTCAGATTACTGTGTGGAACGAACCAGCTAGTGCTGGGGTACCTCGGGACGTGGGTGAAAGTGCAGTTCAATGAAAAGCAGCTGACCGAAGAAGCAGGACGTTGTCAAGCATATCCGGAGAAAGATAGCACCTCTGAGACGATAAAGTGAACTTCAGTGCAGAAAAGGCACACTGACCTGCGTCGCGGGCACTCCCAGGGCTACTTGCGCCAAAGCGTAGAGTTCTGGATGGCGCTCTCTTTTCTCCTTCAAAAACGCAACACGTTAGCGTCCCTTGAAAGCCGCGGCTCCTTGTCTAGCAATGCTCTGAAGAGCTGTGCGCCTTGATTGTGTTTCCGAGGAGAAAACGTGTTTTTCCTCGGTGTTTCTGCTACCAGAGATCGAAGCTGTTTTGCTGTTTTCTGTAGCTGTAACTGTTGGTTGAATCCCCCCTCCCTTTCCCGGGGCTAGACTTTAATTTCGGACATATTAGTATATCCGCAGAGTTATTTTGAAAGCAGATCAGTTGCTCCACAGTATGGCAACTAGTGGAGGTTCTAAAATATTCATCGGCCTCTGTATCGCTTTCTTATCCGATCAGTTGTACAATGAAATCAAGGCGTTTAAAGTAAATTGCACACATATCTACAAAATTAGAGCCAATAAACACCAAACAAAGCTTGGACTGAACGCCAAAAGAATAAATAAACAAGGCCAAAGAGCGGTATATACAAAACTAGGGGTGTTGTCTCTCTTTGTCCTTTTTTTTGCGTTTATTCCGAGATGAAAAACGCCCTAGCCCGACTCACGGTTTTGCCACCAAACAGGCCCATTAAATGGTCACCTTTGCTGACGTACGAATCGGGTATGTTCTAGTGTTAAATTTTCTTTAATTAGCCATTTCCGGTCCCCAAGAAAAGGTACGGAACGAATGTCGGCATTTGTTAAAGAAATACATAAGACCAGAAATCCCGAAGAATTTATAGTCACTGTGCTCATTTCGTTTAAGTTCTCGAGACTAACTTTATAAATCATGAAGACGACCGTTATGTGAAAACCTGATAATGGAACATTACAGAGCTTTCCGCTACCTAATCTTTTCGCTTACTGACTTCCCACATTAACGAAGCACCGCAAATATAATTGATCAGTTTTTCCCAGGAAAGAAAAAAATAATTATTTCGGTTCGGCTCAAGTCCTGTTTGCGCAAAAAATAATATTTCTTCTTCTTTTATTTTTTGGTTTACTTTTTATGTTACTGTGTTTTTCGCCACGCACTTTTCACGCAAACTGACTTTGCGTATGAACCGAAAACCGCATGGAAAACATATCGGTTCCACTCCGGAGCGAGAAAATTAATTTCGCTCCGGGTGAACTCCGGTTCGCTCGAAAATTACGGTTTTTTCCGGTTTTCGGTTCGCGGTTCGGGTTCGGTTCAATACCCTGATGGAAGCTGGCTTTCGGGCGGTGCGAGGCCCGGGCGACGCAAAGCCACAAAGAAATAAAATCATTTTCAATTTTTGTTTCATTTTGTGCAAACTTCAGTTATTAAGAAAACGAATAGTTCAATGGCCGTATTATTGATCATCACCCGCAATTCCACAGTCTCTGAGGGTGTGGAATGTTTCCGGGAGTCACTCTTTCCGGGGGAAAATAAAAGCGACAGCGACATTAATCCTCATCCGAACCAGTTTCTTTGTTCAAGATTCTTTTCGCCTCGTTAAAATGCATGCACGCATTCGTGTATTTATTTACTATTTTAAAGGCGTCATAAACACACGAGTTCGGAGGCCCTGCGGTCCTCTCTGGTGCACCCGCTCCGGGCGAATTTGTCACTGACTCGCACGTCTCGGTAAAAGGGGCGCGTGTTCTGCGTCCCACGCAACACGCTTAATGTTACCAAAGCAACCTGCGCGAACCTCCAACACAACTCGGCGACGCAATGCAGGAGTTCCCGAGCGTTTAGGCCGTGCTAGGCCCGAGCCCGTGTGCTCTCCACGAACCCACCATCCATCCCCCGGGGTCCGTCCGGGAGAATCCCCCGGACGCATCTATGTTTATCTCGCCCTGCACCGCGCCTAGTCGAAACGTTTTTGTGTGCCTCGTGTTCGGTTGCGCGTCAACCAGGCGATCGACCGACGGACGGAGAAACGCGCGACGGGTCGAGCGTGCCGCCCGGTGCGCCGACACACGGGAAAGCGGGAAAACAAGACTACGCGTCTCATTCTTCAACGAGGAGCATAATTTACTCACTCATGAGGGCCAACGCGTTGACCCAAGCAGCGTGTGCGATACAAACAGCGGTAATATATGGAGAGAAATCAGAAAGATGAAGACCGAAGCAACTTTTCGAAGATAAAAAGCAGATAATAAGAAAGGGCGGTTTAGCTTAGGCTTAATTACGCGAATAAGTTTTGTGGCAGAGTTGCCTTGCTGCATGCCCATCCGGGAGGAACAACACGAAGCCGGGGTTTCCATAACAAGAAGCTACATTTATTAGAGTAGCAGAAATGGGTTGTAAGTACTGTTCAGTATAACATTGCCGTAGCGTTCGATCTACACGCCTCCGTGACCTCGGTCCGTTTCCCCCCTTCCGGAGTCAGTCAGTTCTGAGAGTAAGGAAGTCAAAGGAAGTGTTGCTGAGCCGGGGGCTCGGTATGTCACCTTTCCCCCTTCTGCGGGCGTGTCCCCTCCTTTATACACCAACTCATGTTTATAAACAAACCGGAGCGCCCTTAGCGGACGCCACCGACGCCGCGCATACGCGATGGGGGTGTGGGCGAGAAGCTCGCCGTCGTCCATAAACAAACCATTGGAATGGGATGTTTTCGGCGCCAGTGTGAGTCCGCGCGCTCTTTTTCGCGTTGGAATTCTTGATTCTACGTCTTCCTGGCAATGTCTCACTACTTGAGCGGCCTCAGCGAAATTAACGAGGCTCGTACACCGCAAAACTCGGCGATTCATTCCGCGTGGACACCACAAAATGGACGCTAAAGCCTGATTCACATGGTGAGGTTCTGCTCGCTGTTTTCAGTCATGACGTCGCTCGGGCTGCAAAAGCCTGAACCGTAGCTGAGATGTCGACGTCGATAGTGAAAATCGCAAGCAGAATCGAACCGAGTGAGTCAGGCATAACAAGTCGGTGATGGCCACTGGCAACAATTATCAACATCTCCTTATATCTATTGTTTACACCGAGCCTACTTACCGGAAGCAACCTTCAAACTTAAACGATCTTTTGAGGTCTGCACTTGTTATCGCAATTACCGGGTCAACGTTTGGTCTACGGGCAGCTGTCGTTTGAACGAGCAGACGACAAGCAGAAACGTTTGAGAGAGCAGACGACAGCTCGGAAGATGAGGCGGCCGTTTGAACGTGATGACGCACTGAACGTAGTCCGCAGGTTATCCGTGCAACTTGACGGTTTTCCCGCGTTCATGTTGGAACAGAACAAATAAATCTGACGACCACAAGTATCCGTGAATTCAATCCAAATTGCTTTCCGCCCAAGCAATCGTGGTCTGACGGAGTCTGTTTTACCTTTTTCACGGCCTCTGTTCACGGTCTCGGACGAACCGAGCAGACAGAAAACGCACGAAAACTGACCTTCAAACCTTTCCCGACTCTTTTGGTAAAGCTCCAGTCGCGGCGTTTTGACAAAAAGGCACGTTTTTTTCCGGTTTCTTCAAAAGTAACACAGGAATGCACGTGTCCCATGGCGGCTTCCGCCCACAGCCCCAGACCGGAAGTGTGCCCGACTCGCCACCAGCGCGATGTGACGTAACAGAGATGAGTTCGTGTATGGACTCTCGAGCCTATCCTTCATGCGCTGTTGCGCGCCTCGGACGTTGTACACTTTGGGCGGTCGGCAGCGGCCTCTGGGCGTGGTGGCAGACCCTTGCTCCAACAGTTTAAAGGGGTGGCAGCTTGGAAGGCAAACAATCGCTTGCGTTAGTCATTCCGTCAAATGTAACGAAGATGCGGCAGCACTAATACGCAGTTCCTACCATACTCCTGGTTCCTATGCACCAGAAGGATTGTTGGAAAAAAGGGGGGGGGGGGTATATTGTTTTTCCCGCATAAGCTCAGAATCTTATTCGGTGCAGAAAAGGCTACGCTAACGAAAACCAACTTTACGGTTCCAGCACACCGTAAAGTTGCTTGTATAAAGAAGCACCAGAAGAGCTTTGTTACTTGCATTGATAGAGTAGCTTATTCTATTCCTCTCTAATGTGGCAGAGAATGTGTAGGAAAAACCGGCATGTGTTTAAATGATGGCTTAACAGAGTACTTCTCTAACAACCACAGAGTCGTTTCAGGACACCTGGGCGTACACTGTAGGGATTGTGGATGCGTTGTGAATTTTGAAAATTGTTCTGTAATACAAAGATGTCTGGACCAGCTGACCAGAGAGATAATGGAAGCTAAAAAAATAGCGCTTCTCGGTACGGATTATGTCGATCGTTCCGCTAGTCGCACTCTTCCACCATCATTTTGGATGAGCGTGATTGAACATGACGTGTACCATATTTTCAGTCATCGAGAGTTACTCCAATGCAGTTATCAGGTTTGTTTCTCGCGACCACCGCCAGGGTATTATTTCCGGCTTCTGGTTGGTCACATTCGAATTTCTGAAGACGCCCTGGAACACGCCCAGCCCGCTTTCGGCCAATGGCGCCTCCTCATTTGTCTCCTATACTTCCCAACGAATGGCCAAACTCTCTACATATACGGCTCTGGCCTATCCCAGAGCCGTATATTAGGAGAGTTTGGACAATTAGCGGCGAGAAGTTTTGGTGGCGCCCTCCTGTGGTTCCCCTTTGTGACGTCATTACCTTGCAAACAACAAGTTCGATGGTGTTTTTTATTAGCATGGTGGAAGCTTGAAATCATTGCGCTCTCAAAGGAACACTGCCAACACCGTCAAAGTTAAAGTTCTTTCATTCCTCTTATTTCCGTCGATGATAAATCCCCTATCCGACGTCATAGTCAGCGTTCGGCCAATCGTGGAAGGCCGACCACAGCGACGCTTTTGGTCGCGCACGGGGCTAATAGGCGGAGCAAAGGCCGCCGCCAGCGCCGAATATTCCCCCCACGCTTAGAGCGTAAAATAAATTTGTGACACAGCGTCGACCAATCAGGAGACCTCTACTCCATCTCACAAATGTCGACAGTGAAGACAAAGGCACAGGCGCGTGAGCCTAGCTCAGCGAAACGCTATTGTTTGTACGAGACCTCGTGCATAGGAGGCACTTTCCAAAGCCACGCGCTCGTGCCCATGCCTTTGTCTGCACTGCTAGAACAGCGTCCTGAGACTGGCTGAAAGAAAGCAGTGCAAAGGGTGGGGTGCGCGAGCGTCTTGAGACTCGGAGTTCCGCTCGGCACGGCTCAAATTATAAACCAACACACTGTTTACAAACAAGCCCGCTTTGCCCACAACAGGTGTGGGCACTGCGCATGCGCAGAAGCCAAATTTGGGAGGAAAGAAGCATTAGCGCATGCGCAGTACCGACAGCAGCGCCACCGCGGTCGTATGACGTCAGCAAGTTGAGTTGGTCAATACTTCGTTTCACTTTACCTGCGAGCGAAGCCAAAGCTAGAAGCGCGAGACCAGCGCTTTTTGCATTTCTCCCCAGCTCGCGCGCTCGAGCAAAGCCTGAACGCACGGAGCTTCCGTGCTCGCGCTTCCAGTTTTGCCTTCGCTCGCACATAAGGTGAAACGAAGTATTGTCGTGGCACAAATTTAGAGCACGCGACCACCGCTAGGGGCTGTTTCGCGGCCTGTGGTTGGCCCGAGATGCTCGCCTATTCAAACCAATGTATGGCCAAACTCTCTCAATAAACGGCTCTGGCCTATCCTTCATGCGCTGTTGCGCGCCTCAGACGTTGTACACTTTGGGCGGTCGGCAGCGGCCTCTGGGCGTGGTGGCAGACCCTTGCTCCCACAGTTTAAAGGGGTGGCAGCTTGGAAGGCAAACAATCGCTTGCGTTAGTCATTCCGTCAAATGTAACGAAGGTGCGGCAGCACTAATACGCAGTTCCTACCATACTCCTGGTTCCTATGCACCAGAAGGATTGGAAAAAGGGGGGGGCGGGTATATTGTCCTTCCCGCATAAGCTCAGAATCTTATTCGGTGCAGAAAAGGCTACGCTAACGAAAACCAACTTTACGGTTCCAGCACACCGTAAAGTTGCTTGTATAAAGAAGCACCAGAAGAGCTTTGTTACTTGCATTGATAGAGTAGCTTATTCTATTCCTCTCTAATGTGGCAGAGAATGTGTAGGAAAAACCGGCATGTGTTTAAATGATGGCTTAACAGAGTACTTCTCTAACAACCACATAGTCGTTTCAGGACACCTGGGCGTACACTGTAGGGATTGTGGATGCGTTGTGAATTTTGAAAATTGTTCTGTAATACGAAGATGTCTGGACCAGCTGACCAGAGAGATAATGGAAGCTAAAAAAATAGCGCTTCTCGATGACAGCTGTGTTAGTGTCCGTCCTTAACACTGTCTCAAAGAGAGCTCGAATGTTTATCCTGATAATTGCGGTGAGGAGTGAGAAGCATATTTAGAAGCGTTTCCCGTGTTCGGGCGATTGTGCTGGTCATGGAGATTTAAAGAGTCAAACCAATGAAGAGAAGAAAGAAGTAGCAGAATACAAAAATATTTGTAAGTCAGCGCGTGTGTTTGTCCTTCAGTCCGTCGGTTTGTGTGATTGATCTTGTGCTGTTAGCTTAAGATATAAATCACCAAGTCGCCCAAGTTTCCATTTTATCAACATTCATCCTGACATCATGACCAATGGAAAACTACATCCATCATTACTCTGGGGCAATCTCGTTCAACTATAGATAGTTGTGACTCGGATGGATGTTTTGACTCAGATGAATGTTCTGACTCTATGGATGTTTTGACTATATGAATGTTTTGACGCGGCCGGATGTTTTGACTTGTTGGACCTTTCGACTCGATGGGGGTTTTAACTCGGATGGATGTTTTGACACGATGGATGTTCTGAGTCTGCTGTCATCTGACCTAATGGATATTTTGACTCGACTGATGTTCTGACCCGATGGATGTTTTGACCAGAAACGGACGCCTTTGGGGGTGAACAAACGTACGAGGTGCGGAAGAGGCAGAACAACCTGTGCGCCGTATAAAGTATCAGTTACCGCACGCACGCCCCCCCCCCCCCCCCACACACACACACACACACACACACACATCTCCCCACACCGCGAGGTACAACGCCATTCGTCACAAGCAGTGTTGTAGGCGTTACCGAAAAGAAAGTAAGGAAATGCGTTACTCGTTACTTACAAATAAAAGGAACGCAATACCGCCGTACGTTACCTTAACATAAAAAAGAACTCGTTACCGTTACTGCTACGAATAAAAAGTAAGGTACGTTATTTTGCGTTATGTTTTTAATTATGAATTAACACGTTTTACTGTTTTCACTGTACAGGTATGCAGGGGCGGATGCAGGAATTTCCTGAGGGGGGGGTCAGGTGTTGGTCAACGTACCATATGTTTAGGCACCCCCTCCCTCTCTCCCTCGAGAGGGAGAGAGGGAGGGGGTGTGCCTAAAGAGGGGGGTCAGGACATCCGGACCCCCCCTCTAAATCCGCCCCTGCAGGTATGCAGAAGCGGCTTATATCAAGAAACATTATGTTCATGCGGAAACTGAACATTATTACTTATTATTTTTTACGGTTTCACGTGATTACTCACAAAAAAGCAAATAAAAACGAAAAAACTCAATAATTCACATGGTTTGACGCTTAAAAACACGAAAAAGATTGAAATGTAATTTTTTAAAGTATTGCGAAGAATAAGTAACGATTGACGTAACTACGTTACTCGTAAGTACGTTTCCCGTTACTGTTTTGAAAAGAAAGTAGCGAGTACGGTACAACATTATCGGAATATGTAACGCGTTAACGGTAACTTGTAACTTGTAACGCGTTACCGGTGACGCAGTAACTTGTAACGCGTTACCGGTAACGCAGTAGCTTATGCCGCGTTACCGGTAACGCAGTAACTTCTAACTTGTAACCGGTAATGCAGTTACTTGTCACGCGTTACCGCCAACACTGGTCACAGGCTCTATGACGTAAAGCTATAATGCCTGGATCGCGTCTTCGACTGGTGTATTTACCCTCGTCCAAAGAAGTTGTCCCTTGATTTTTTTATTTATTTATTTATTTATTTAAAATACTGCCAGCCCTGAGGCCTAAGCCGGAGGGTAAACCGTAGAGTACAACAGCACCCTCAAGCACTTAAGATCAAGCCATATCATCACACATACAACAACAAAGGATCTATAAAATCAGAGACATTCACACTATTTACAACGTTCGTTGGTAGGCAGTTCCAGTGATCGATGGATTTAACGAAGAAAGCGTTCTTAGAATAGTCTGTGTTAAAGCGATACGGGGGTAATGCACTTGGTGTGCTTGGTTCTAGTCGTACAATCAGTGTTTTTACAGTGTACATATTTGTGAATATTCATAAAGTATTGAACATGTAGCAAGTTGAAGAATAATTTCATCCGGCTGAACATCACTTTACTGCTAAAAGGAAGAAAGTTTGCAGCGGATTTCAGTTGGGAGACAGACTCTGTAGATATGTAGCGATTAAAAATAAAACGGACCACTTTACTTCAGATGTTTTTGAATTTATGTTTTTATTTGTGTGAATGGCTCCCAGACTGGACTTACATATTCGAGCGTTTCTAAGATTAGTGCTTTATATGCAGGTAATTTTAAGTCTGATGTAGCGAATGAACACCCTATACTGTAGTTAAATAGTTGTTTTATTGTTTTCCGCGGCGTTGGATATACGTAAACAATTTTGTTTTTCTCGATTTTCATTTGCCAGCCGTTGGACCAGTTGGTCAATTTATGTAAAGGCTCATTTAATTTCTTCTGATCCTTGTATGCGCGTATTTTTGAATATATAATTGTATCGTCGGCAAAATGTTCAATTTTGACTTTAGTTTCAAATCCCCGGCTCATGTCACTAATGTACAACAGGAACAGTAGCGGCCCTCGAACAGATCCTTGGGGTACTCCCGATATTTATGACAGGTCGTCTGGCGTTACATTATTTAATTGGACAAACTGTTATCTACCTAAAGGATAAGGCTCAAGCCATGTTAAAATTTGATAATTGTTCAGTATGTACTCGAATTTATGAAGCAGCTTTGGAAGTAACACGCGGTCGAAGGCCTTTGGAAAATTCAATGACACAACATTTACTTGTCCGCCACTGTCAATAGATAAAGTGATGTTATGAGTCACCTTTATCAATTGCGTAACAGTACAGCACCCTCGTCTATATCCGTACTGGTGGTTTCCTATGAGGTTATGTTTCTCGAGGGAGGTTATAGCGTGTTTGGCAAGGACGTGTTCAAGAATTTTAACAACTGGTACCCGTCAGTGGAATTGAACGATGATGTTGTATATTTGTTATTTCACCTGACTTTGGTATGGGAATCATTTTTTCAGATTTCCAGTATCATGGAAGGCTGCCGGAACACAGTGATCTTTCATATATGGCTGCCAACTAAAAAGAGCAGTGTTAAAAAAATAACTGAAGCGGTTCTGTATTAAAACGAAACACTTAAATCGTCTTCATTTTCCTCCAGGATCACAAATATGGAAATTATTTTTTTTAATTAAAACACGGAAGTTGAATTTTTTTTTTTAAAGTACCGTCGAAGCCCCATTTTTCTAAACAGTGACGTCATATACAGTTTTCGGAACCTCCGCTCACGCGCATCTTCAGCGCCAATCAAAGCCATGTACGCGCACCCTTGCCATTTTCAAAAAAGTCAGAAAAAGACGTCACGACTGGTGTCAGTGCGAGGAAATATAGCTGGCACGCTTGAAATATCACGCGCTGTCCACACGAGCGACACGCGCTTGGAGACCGAAAAAATCTGCGTATGGCGTAACGACTGGTCGGAGGATTTTCGTGTTTTCTCCGGTTTAGTTAAATCTTCGAGAAAAACAAACGAGATATTCAGATGTACGGGACACAAATACTCCAGAATTCACCTCTAAAGGCCCGTTCACACACGTGCGTCCGTAGCGACCGGAACGACTGGAACAACCGAAACGACCGTTGCAAGGGTCTCCAACCGTCAGTTGCCCTAGCGACGGAGGGACGCTCGCACGTGTTGTTCACGACGCAAGGAGTTGGAGCGAGCCAAACTTTCCCGCTGCGTTGGAAACAACCGCAACGACAGACCAATCACAGGTCGAGGAGAACTGCTCGCACGCGTTGCATGCCGGTCGCGGGCCGGCCGGCCGGCCGGCTCCTGCAAACATGGCGAAGGTGGTGAACGTCGACGTGGACGGCGTGGTGAAAGCTCGTCGTTCCGCGTAAAAGCGCTACCCTTGACTGTGAATTTTCGTCGTGTGTCGCTATGATAACCCAGCACGTACTAGAAGGGAAGATCCACTTACTCGTGCGGCGATGTCGTGGCGGCACTCTCAAGACAGCAGAAACGCCCGTGCCGTCGCTTTTGTTTACTTCGACTACAGTGGTGCTTTCTATGCATTTGTGTCCTCGAACATCGCCCGGATTTTTTATTTGGCGCATTTCATGCGTGTGCTCAAGTTCAAGGTATTACTGGCACGTACCGTATAAAGGATCCGAATTTTCACGCGTTTTCATCACCGGAGAAAAGTGATTAGTGTTAGCAATCCTGAACGCTCGCAACGTCTATCTGGTCACAAAATCATATTTTTACGTTGCTATAGCGCTGCTAAGATTACATGGTCAATTATAATCGTAGAAAAGGCTTGTGGCGAGATTTGTACTATTGGCAGAGTCGTGTATTAGAGTCTTGATCGTCCAAGACGGTGTACTACATCTTTTTCTTTTTTTTTTTTCATCCACTACCCTGCAAGCCTATCATGAAAAAAAAATAAAAAAATAAAGCTTTAGGCTATAGAAAACTGTCTGTCTATATTCTGTACGTATAGAGTGGCAGTGCACCCCATTTTTAGAGGCACCGCTGAAACAGCTGACGGTGGCGTAGAAGCGGTCGCCGTGCTGACGACCCGCTGTGCTTGTTGCACTGGTTGCAGGTGTGTGTACGCGCGGCGCAGAGCGGTCGTTCCGGTCGCTCCGGTTGTAACGGACGCAGTCGGATGCAACCGACATGTGTGAACGAGCCTTAACTCGTTTTCTTGAAGAACCTTTTATCTTCTCTTCAGCGCATTTGTTTAAAATTATGTTTGGCACCCCATCAGGGCCGGGTGATTTTTTTTATATTGTTCAAAGTTTAAAAGCAGATCAAATATACCAGGGGTGGCCAGACTGACCCGGCCTAAGAGCCGCAAACAAAATCACGAGACTTCCAAGAGCTACGGGGGGGGGGGGGGGGCGGCAATAAACGAAACTTTAACTACTTTCAATCTATCCGAGTCAAAAGCAGTCCAAATGGATGTGAGGTAGCAGTAGCACAACACTTGCAAACCGCAACCTGTGTTTTGATTTAAAACGCGTTCCATTTCTCTGTTTAAGGAAGTGCTTGTGTGACCGGGAGGGAGGCGGGGAAGGGGAGGGAGCCGCACTTTAACACGCGAAGAGCCGCATGCGGCTCGCGAGCCGCGGCTTGGCCACCCCTGAAATATACCTATTTGGTCAATGCGTACGTCGTCAATACCAGGAAAAGATGATTTATGAAGTTCATAGTTGAGAATAATTATGTTATCACGCGTAAGAACCAACTGGAAATAATTGTTAAGCAAAGTACACATGTTTCTTACATTAGTGACAATTTCTTCTTCGACAATCAGGCTGGAGGTACCCTTTTTTTCTTGATGACAAATATGTATAACTCTTTTTAGGGGTAGATTTATTAAAATTGTGAAGTGTTACATTATTTCAGTCTTTTTTGTTTTTCGTGTTTAGTATGTCGTTTTTGAGCTGCTGGAAAGCGCCCTAGTTTCAGCGTGCAGCTCGGGAGACCTTATGTAATTGAGTAACTTTCTTCTTCGTTTTATGCGGTGTTTCAGTTGTGTAATATTTCTGGTGATCCACGGGTTTTTAGAATTTAATTTTTTTTTTCTAAGCGGAACAAAGCGCTTTATTGTACTTTGTGTTAGCATTTGAAAAGTAGCCCATGCATGTTCTATGGTTGTGGTCTCTGGTAAAACAAATTCTTCGAAGTCTGTGTAATGTAAATCCAAAGTGTCAAGAACGCTCCCATCATCAGCCCTTGTGACATCTCTGAATGAAATAATTGGGGTTGTGTGGATATATATACAGCGAGTCGTTGGTCAGCCATTTAAAGTTGCGACGAGTCACTTGCTGTAGATGATCAATTTAGCCAGTGCAGTACAACCGCTAGCCTGGGGTCTTTAACGTGCACCACGCAGTAGTGATACACGACCGCACGCCGGTACGATGCTCATCCAGATCGAAACGGGCAGGGGTGGCGATTGAACCTAGGATCCCTGGGTTCTGCAGCGCGAGCTTTCGCTCCACGTGCTCCGAGCTGGTGTGCGCTAGCCCACTCGGCCACCGATCCCCCTCATCTCTGAATGTTCTCTTGGCTGGTTGTCGCGAGGTACCGCATCATGGTCCGAGATGTCACCTTCTACTTTGCATAAATACCTCCATTAGGCTAAATATCTACTGACAAAAGCTAAGTCAATCATTGATCCTGAATCATTCTGTCTCCTAGTATCCCCTCTGGCAACTTGTGTAAGGCGGTCGTTGACTACATCAAGGAGGGCATCTGGACGCGGCAATGTCACATGATTTCCGCCTGATAACATCACAGAAGTCTCATGCTGTCGCCGTTTTCGATCATGGCGGCGCTTCAACAGCGGTGGTCTGTGTGGCAGACGCCTGTTCCGCTGCAGGTCGATCTCCTGTGTGGCAGCCCACGAAAGTTTCGGCGGCAGAAGTTGGGGCGCCGCGACGACGGCGATACTCGCGTTCGCTCGTGCTTTTGCCAGCATTTCTACGCCCAACCGCAAGGATCGCGACATCTGACAACATAACAGAACGTCTTCTGTGACGTCATTTGTTGCCATTTCGGGACTAATTTTGATGTATGGGCGAGATAGGAGGCTAAACAGATCAGTCGGACACGCGCTCCAGGCACCATAGTCAAGCAACAACTGCACCTATTGCTGATACTTTCTGCCATGACCTTGCTACGGCGACCGACACCAACACGAGCAGGCAAGGTTCGTGCGGAAAACCCATATAAAGCTGGATCAAAAAACAAAAAAGCGAGGGGATTTGAGAGAAAATTAACCAAAGGTGGAATACAGGCCACAGTTGCTACACCAAATATTGTTATCGATACACGAAGGCACGTTAAACAGGACGCATAATACCACACTTTTTCAGCTCCAGTGTGTGTTGAGGGCACGAGTGCTCTTGGAATAAAAAACATGCATCTATCAAAGCTTTATGCTCGCAACTATAGAAATTGTTGAAGCTGCTGATCTTTTTATTTTACGTTCTCAAAGGGCACGGATTTTACGATCGCACAATAAATGGCCGACTAGAACATTCCTCGGTTGCTACCGGTCCCAACCCCTACAAAAATATTTTGGAATGTCTTAGAGATCTTTGTGACATCTTAGCGATTCTTGCAACCTTCTATCCGACCCACTTTCGATTGCCCTATTTGTATTCATTATTTATAGTTATTTCAGACATACGTCTATAGACCGAAGTCGTTAAAAACTTGAATGGAATTCAATTAAATATTATCGAAAATATTTAATCTACTCTTTAGCGACATGAGTGGACAGACTTTATAACCTTTGTTGAGACAAAGCTAGAGCTTGAAGTCGCTTTGGTGTCTATCGAGATTGAATAAGATTTCCATCACCCAGCTTTAATATACTTTTCATCTATAGGAGTGGACAGACTTTGTACATTCTCATTGATATAGAAGCCAATAGACTCCACAGGTAATGAAATACACCTAAATTAAATTCGAGTTTTATGGCCCCCCTTTAATATACTTTTTATTCACTTGAGTGGACATAATTTGCATTGACCAATTGTTGAAACAAAAAATTATAAAGGTAGTCGCTAAAAAGTGTATTCCTATCGGATGCTTTAAAGCCAGTCAGACGAGAAATGTACGAAATAGCGATGAACACACACTAATCCTTAACTCGATCTTGCCCGCGTATCATCCATACTTGAGATACACTTTGATGCGCATTTTATTTCTTTTCAAGTATTCGAGAAACACCGACCGAACAAACGATTACCGAAATACGACAATATTTATTTATTTGAATTACCTCAGCCGACAAAGGTGCGGGCAGAATGTGTTATCACAAAATTCAGAATTAAATGTAGCAGTAGTGCTGCAACTAAACAAAATGCGTAATAAAACTTTGTTCGGTTTTGCTCTCATAACAAAATTAGACATTTCAAAGAGGTGGCTTAAAACTGAGCTGGTGTCGATTAGGATAGAACAGAAGGAAGAAAAAAAAACATATTAATGCGTTTTAATGCGTCGGCATTATAGAACCCACATGACAAGGAAAAGCCGAAGGCGTCCGTCTGTGAACACAAACAGTGGAAAGGGAAGCGCGCCGCGTAGAGAAGGAGGAGGGTAGTGAAGGACAAAGGCGAGAGGGAGGCGACGTCACGGGGCGGGAGCCAATGAAGCGCGCGGATGCTGGCTCGAGTCTGAACTTGCAGGTGTGCGGAGCGAGTATGCCTCGGATTGTGCTACAAAATGGTGAACCAAGTACTAGCGCTGGTCCAAGTAGGCGACAAAAACAATTGATGGGAGATCCATTGGTGGAAATGTATCTTCCATTTCCAAAACTGAAACACGGACCCCGTAATGAAACCAAAAAGAGGCAGCAAAAAATAGAGGAAGCAAAAGAGAAAGTCAAACGAACATGGGCGTACCAACCGGGGAGGCAAGGGGGGCGCTTGCCCCCCCCCCCCCCTCCCCCTGAAACAGTCGCCACTGGGCAGGGCAAACCTGGCCAGCGGCGCCCAAGGGATACCAAGGGCACCGCCCCCCGGCCCTACGGGGGGGAGGGTCTGGTTTGCCCCCCCCCCCCCCCCCCCCCTCAAAAACAAGTTGATACGCCACTGCAAACGAAAAAGCCAAAACAAAAAAGTGAAGGAGTCAGCGTTAGCTTTCCCCAAAGGGGACTTGTGTTGCGTTTCCCAAGGGTCGGGCTAACGAATTTGCTAAGGATCCATCAATGGATCTTCCATTCGTTTGTACTGCGATAAGAACTGCCAACTTAATACTAGTTATTATTGCGCATGAAAGACATGAGGGTGTGAATGGAGTTCCCGTGGCAGCCGTGAGTTTATGTTAGCGAACGCAACGGACTGCTGTTACTATACTCTGTTTCACCTTATGATGTACCGCAGGAAAGGCTACAAGCGCGAGCTCCTTGCTTTAGGGCACATCTCGGCGGCACAAGCTCTCGTGCGTTAAGAGCAGCTCTCAACGCTATGAGCTCGCGCTTCTAGCCTTCTCTGCGGTACAACATAAGGTGAAACGGAGTATATAGTTCGTTTCACCTTATGTGCGAGCGAAGCCGACGCTACAAGCGCTAGCATGCTGCTTGTAACAGCGCCTGTAGTGCACGAGCGCACGTGCGAAGCCGGAACGCTCAGAGCGTTGGGCTCGCGCTTCTAGCTTTGACTTTTCTCGCACATAACATGAAACGAAGTATAGACCTTTCCAATGTTTACAAAATCACAGTCCAGCGTGCGACCTTCACAATCCAGCACGTGCGTGTTCGTCGCTTCGGAAAGCGAGCAAAGCACGCGCCATACGCACGAACATTCAAAATGGCACCGGCCATACGCTCTTTTTTGGAAAGGTCTATAGTGGGAGCTCGAACCTGCACTTTAAAGCAGGTTTGTGCATGTGACCACAGGGTTCGTAATCAGCAGCGAACGCTAAGCTAAAACCCTGTAGTAACCTCAAACGCAGGTGCCGTTGCAATCTTAATTTACACCTCGAGCGGCGTAGAAACGCAGCAGCGTCACTCCATGTCAAAGGAGACGAGGCAATTTTTTATGTATTTGATATGCAAGAAATTGTTAATTTGGATAAAGTAGCATCACCACTAGAGGAAATTTTTTTTGTGTGTGCAAAACTAGAGTGAAATTATTACACCAGTATCATTACGTAACGCAGAGAGGAGACGGATGCGTGGAAGACAGGATAACGTCCATATCACGTGAATAAAACGTGTTTCCTGGAGAGCGTTGAAGACCTTGCGACGGCGTCTCACCAGACCTGTACACGTTACCCCAAAAAAGTAACTAAAACCGTCCCTTGTTACTCGCTTAAAAATAAACTAAATATGTTACTCCTATTTAGTTCGAGATAGTAGAAAGACAGGCAGCACATGAGATCGTAGATGAGTTTCTGCTGTTAGAGAAATGCTGATAGTTTGCTGGTTTTAGTCACTGGTGGTAAAAGAAAAAAATGGTAACCTAAAGTATATTTCTCTGATTTATTGTAATCGACACAAAATAGGTCCAACGACAATCTTAAATTGGTGTCAACAGATCGGCTAGGCTGAGTTATTTTAAAACATTGATATCATATCAAGTCAGAATTTAAGCATTTGAACACTGATTTTTGTCAATACGACACATGAATGTAGCAAGCTTGCAGAACACATTGTTAGCAGTACCAGTGCTTTCTAAGCAGGGTATCTGGCCGTTGCCATTTCTCTGAAAGTGCGGGCAAGCACATTAAATTGCAAGCCTGTCAAGGCCACGTTTATGCAGTCGGGGCGCTAAGCCTTGCAATTGTCTATAGACCTTTTCATCTCAGTAACACATGCTCGAAAAAACAAGGAGTAGGCGGACAGAAGAGGGGGCAAGCGTACGAAAACGAGGACAAACGTATCAATATGACGCGTTTAGTGTTTGTTCCATTTTTCGTCCGTCTCCGGTTTTTCAAAAATGTGTAGCATGAACCAGCTCGCCTGTCTACTCACCCTACCTTCAATCATCTCAGTAGTTGCCTGACCGGAGGCTAGATGGCGCTGGCGCACTCGGCGCCAATAGGTTGCTTAAGTTTGTTTGGTTTAAGCTTCACCGTGCACTTGGATGCGTTGCTGTTTTATGCCGTTTTGGCTTAATTTTATCGTACAAACGTGCTCCTTGAAGCACACAACCATTGAAACAAAACAAAACCTGCACTGCTGCACAAGGAGGATTACCATTGTATATGGTAGTAACCGCTGAAACTAGATTCCAGCAAAATAAACAAGTAAAAAGCCTAATTTATAAATGCATAGTGAAGAAGCAGGTTCACAACTTGACTAACAATATGTTGAATTGCGAAGAACGGACGAACTCGCAAGTTTACTGCTCAGTGTTCGGCTTTCGTGGGCTTAACGTTTTGTGAACTGCGGAGTCCAGCGACTTTGTTCATGATGCAAAGGATGTACGAATAAGTGATATTATATCAACTTGTTTTCTTCAAATACATTAATTGTTTTAGAAATATTTTGATACTCCTACCTAGGCTGGGTAGGATCTTTAACAATCGGCTGCGCTACAGTACTCATTAACATAATTTCACATAATTAGCCTCGGGAATAAACTATTTGTGCAATGGACGCTTGCTTACGACTCTATGAAGATATTTGATAAGTAACACATAAAGGACAAACGAAGTCTGATATTTTTCTTCCGTAAAATTTGTTAAATGAAATTAATGGGTGCCAAAGAAGCGACCTCCGGCAAGTTTGTCTGAAGTCGAACGCCAAGCAAGGTATATGTACCTTGCGCCAGGCGCCACTCCCTGAACCTGTGTGGAGGAGTCAGGTTGACTAGACGAGGGACTTTCTGAGAGGAACATTTGCACGATAAATACGTTTGTTTTTCGTGTTGTGACTTTTCATTATTACACTATACCTTCCAGAAGCGTCTCAGATAATGACAATATAGTTTTGGGCTTTCCATTGTAAGGTTATCCACGATTTCAGCAATGACAACATGGCCCCTCAAAATGCTTTGTTTGCACAAAGCGTGCACGTCTGCAACGATAAAAATAACTCAGAAAATGATGATAGAATTTCCAGACGTCTGTATCAAGAAACCCTAGAAAAGTTTTGCATGCGTTCAATTTCAAAAGGGGATCGGTGGCCCGTGTGACCGCACTGCAGCTCGGATAACGGGGAGCGAAAGCTCGCGCTACAGCAGTCAGGAATCCTGGGCTCAATCCCCACCCCTGCCCGTTTAGATGTGGACAAGAATCGCACTGGCGTGCGGCCGGGTGTCATCACTGCGCGACTGCACATTAAAGACCCGAGGCTCGCATACGTACTGCACTGACTCAATTTGTCATCTACAGTTCAGAAACCAGACGCCCACTAGGGCTGAATAACTTCCCGCTGTCTCAACATATACACATCACAATTATTATCTACCGAAAGCCAGAGGCTAGCGTATCCCCCAAGCCGACTTCTGGCACTTCCGACTGAAGATTTGAATCTGTGAGCTTGTTCAAGACATGCATCCGAGTGCAGACCCAGCCTGTGCCTAGCGCCAAAGTTTAGTTGAACGAGCTCAGAACGAACGGTTTGAACGTAAAGCTTAAATTAGCAGCACTCACGCCGCTTTCAATTATGATCTACAGAGACGCACGTCGATTCGTTGATTCATTGCCCTCCTATCTCGGGGCTGCAGCAAGCGATGAATCCCTGGCGTTGTGTGGAAGCTTCTCAATTAGCCTAAGCGAGATTCCGGGCTCAGGGGAAGGACTGGTCAGCTCGGAGATACCGTAGACAAATTAGCGAGAGCCTTTGACGTAAAATAATACTCAAATCCGAGAAAAAAAAAGGGCTGCTAAACAGGACAATAGTGCGTATTAATTGGCCATCCTCAAACACTACCCGTGTCATAAAGAGGCTCGTTTATTATCACGCAAATTACCAATTGAAATTTAGTTTACCGAATTATAGTATAATGAACTTAGACTGTGACTCCTTTGTCCCAAAAACTAGCTTTAACTAGAATCACATTCTTGCCACCGTCGTCTCCATCACCAGCATATTTGCTTTCATATTTTGCAGTTTGTATTAATTTGTCACAACCGCTCTTTGCAGCCATGTTGTTTCAATGCTCTTTCAACACATCCTCTCTGTTATGCGTACCGGTCCTGAGAGTGAGAAAAAAGAAACGGGATATTAAAAAGGGAGTGTCCCAAACGCGTGTCTGAAATTCCACGGGTTCGCCTAGGCAATTGCATATTCATTTTTTTGGTATATATATATATATTTGTTTTTCAGGGGAGCATTTGCATTTTATGGTGTGAGTGTATTCTTGGATTGTGTCCAGTCCTCTGAATAATTTTCGTCTGGTAGGCTGGAGATCCTCAATTGCTTCACAAGGTAATATCGTCTGCGTAGAGGCCGAAGTGGAGGTCGGGTATGGTTTGGAGGAGGGTTGGTAGGTCCTTTAGAGCGAGGCTAAAAAGTGCAGGAGAAAGCATCGCATCTTCTGGTGCCCCTGCGAGGGGGGGGGGGGGGGGGAATTTGGGGCAAGTGTACGTAGTCTATTATTTTTATCTTATTTGTGAGAAAGTCTCGGATGTAATTGTCGAGTTCCTTACCCGGTCTCGTCTGTCCTAGCCTATCTAAAATTACATGATGTGACACGTTATCGAAATATTTTTGGATGTCGACTCCAGTTGTGACGCGGGTCTGTGCTGTGCTGGCGCGGTCGTACACTTCGTGCTGAAGGCGTATCATGGTGTCTTGAGTAGATACGTGACGGCGAAATACGGTCATGGTGTGGTGTAGAAAGCCTACGTTCTCTAGATGCCATTCAAGGCGTTCTAAGTCCATGCCTTCTGCAAGTTTTCCTTTGCAAGAAGTGAGTGAGATTGGTCTTAAGTTTTTTTTATTTGATCCAGGTGGTTTGCTCGGCTTCGGGATGGGGATGATCAAGCATTCTTTCAATTCTTGGAGTATCTCGCCTGTGTCCCAAGCTTGGTTGATTTGTCCAAGGAGGGGGTCGAGGTAGTTTTCCGGTAGGTTCGTGACGACGGGATAGGTTATGCCACCTTTTCCGGGTGTCGTATTTTTTTGCTGAAAGGCGAATTTATAGCAGTGTTCTCGTAATCGGAGTGCTCCTCTGGTTATTGCGGTGGAAGAGAGGGGATGGGATTCGTTGGGTAGAGGATGTCTTTTAGTTGTCGTGCTATATCCTCTGGTGGTTTGTTGGTCTTCATTTGGAGCCACTCTAAGCTGTGTCGGCGTTTACCTTGTCCGAGGTGTGTTCTTAGTGTTCGCCATACTCCGGGGGTTTGTATCTGGCCGTTTAAGCCATCGCACACTTGCAGCCAGTTTTTGATGACTATTCATGTGCGTAATCTTGAGATTCTTCTGTGATGAGCTGGATGACTTTCTTTAAGCGTTAGTTGGTCTTTGTATTTTTCCAGCGTTTGACTAATTTTTGTCTCTTGTCCCATAGCTCGAGTAGGTCTGTCTATTTGGGGGTTTGCCTTCCAGTCGTGGCAACGGTCTTTGTGATTTTGTGTGTGTGCTTACTCGACTGACTCAGCCCATTCTGAGGGGTGTTTGGGGGCCTCTCCGCTTTCCAGCAGTTCCCTCATTTCCATCCGGTAAGGTGTGCTGTCCGTCCTTTCGAATTCTGTTGTGAGCCTTGTTTGTGTTGGAAACTGATGATGATGATCGCTGCCTAAATCTTCCATGGTGTTTTCCTATTCGGGCTTGTTAGGGCATTAGTGCCATTTAAGATCTGGGTTGGAGTCTTTTTCGACACTGTTGCCTGTGCGGGTGGGCAGTGTGGTGTCGTTCAGAAGTGTGAGTTGGCTTTGTGATGTTTTATTTTCTAGTTTCCACCCGTTCGGTGTTGTGTGATCATAGCCCCATGCGACGTTGTGACCATTGAAGTCGCCTGAAAAGATTAGATTTTTCCTTTCTGACTTCTCTGATCCATTTTGTGAGGGGTGTTGGTACCCTGGGGTCCGGTAGGTGTTGATGGCTGCTGTCCTTGCTCTGCCCTGTTGAAGGTGGCATTCTATTTCTACCTGTTATTGTCTATTTGTGTTCTAATTGTGTGATTCTAAACGTATGGCGGGTATGTCATAGGCCACGTATGCTGTAACCATGGTGGGTGTTTGTTCTGTTTGAGTAGGGGGTTGCCAAGAGTAAGTCGGCGTTTCCATGTGATGCTGGGTTGTGTGAATTTCTGGTATACTGGTAGTGTGAAGTCGCCATTTGTTTCCTGAAGCAATATGATGTCAGGTTTTGTGGTGGCTTGCTCAATGTGCTGGATGAAGTGGTTCTTTAATCGTCGGAAGCCTCGGCAGTTCTATTGCCATATGGTGGAATTTTGTATGTTAGGTTTGTCTCGCATTTGTGTGGTATCGTTAGTCATCGCTGTCCATGAGGTCTTGTTCTTGCTGTTCTTGGACAGCTATTTTATTTGGTGCGTCCAGGTTATCGTTGGTTTGTTGTATTCTCCTCTTCCTGTTGGTTAGCATTTCGATTTGTGTGTGAATTTGTTTTATCATGGGCATTTGTTCTTGAAGTGGTTTTTGAAGGTTGCAATTGAAAGTGAAACGTTTTTTAGATAGTCGCATATCAGGGGTGTACGCCCGGTATTTCTATTTGGGATGCTACCTGAATTGTGGCAGGGTTTCTTTCCATTTGTTCTGTGTGGTGCTGTTGGGCGTTATTATTGCCTTTGCTTCTTAATCTTTGCTGCGTTCTTCGTATTTGGTTATTCGTGGTGGGGGGTTTATTTTGCCCTTTCTAGCGCTCATTTGTATGTCTGGGATATTGTGCCTGTTTTGCGTTTTACAGTCCTGCGCGTGAGCTGGGGAGGGGGCTGGGTCACTCACCCTTCGGTGTCTTGTTAGAGTGCTGAGGCTGACGCACCGAGCACTGTCCCGGGGGGTGCATGGCCGTTGGGTTGATGCCTTTGATATCCGGGTGGTTTAGGTCCGTTTTGACCCCAGTTTCTGTGTTGTGGGTATCGGGTTTCTTGATTTGGAGGAAGGATCCTCCCTGATTTGGTGTCCGGGGCTTGGACTCTCTCGGAGTAGTTGCTGAAATCTGTTGCTGACTGGAGCAATATATTGAAGCGGAGGCCATTTCTGGTGGTCCCGAGTGTTAGTGAGTTTTTTTCTTGTTTCCCTGCGGTATTGAGGCAGAATTTGCGTTCTCTGCTTCTTTCATAAAAAGTCTCGTCGATGTGTAGGCGTGCTAGGCAATTCGGGTGTTTTGGTGAGTGTTTGCCTTTGCGGTTCTTGCAGTGGGGTTAACAATTGTGTGGTGTTTCTACTTCCGGTTTTAGTGGAAGCTCCGCGCTGCAGGTAGGGCATGTCCCACTGATGCTGGTTTTTGGACATACTTCCGCCTTGCTGCCTATAGAGAGGCAGTGGTAGTATAAGATACTTTGGGGCTGATGTCGGTGTACGCGCATAACGACGCAGTCGTAGGTGACGTACCTGGGCAGACGTGTTCCTTCGAAGGTGGTGAGCACTGAGTATGTGCTTTCCAGGTGATATATGCTGATGATTCCTGGTCCATCGGTTTTGAGTTTGCGTAGTAGTCCTCCTCTGGGATGTTGGGGGCTATGCCGTGGATTACGCCTTTACTGTCTGCGTCCCCGGTTGCTAAGTAGGTTCGTTCTGGGCTGGTTGTGCTGGCTAAAAGGACGCTGTCGATCTTTAATTTAGCTTGTGCCGTGTCACGGTAAGTGTCTACTGCGATCAAGGTCTGGGCCACGCGATTTTTGACTTATGTATGGCCTTTTTCATCTGTGCTGAGACCCGCTGCTTCCATGACCGCCGCCCGGTTTCGGCTGGGGAGATGCGGCTAAAGGGGTGTCCAAACAGGACACTACAAAACGCACGACTCCGACAAATCGTGAAAATTGAAGCAGACGCCTCACGCTTCAATTTTCACGATTTGTCGGAGTCGTGCGTGTTGTAGTGTCCTGTTTGGACACCCCTTAAGGTCCGTTCCGTCGAGGAACTTGATAATGGTGGTACTGTAAAAGTTGGTGAGGTTTTTTTTTGTTTTGTTTTTTCGGTAGGAAACTTGAATTCAGGGTTGAGGCATATTTGCTGTTGATTTTTCAGTCCTCGGGAAACGACCCATGCCTTAGCGCCTGGGCGTCAGAGGTGGAGCGGCGAAGCGGTGTTGCAAGCTCCGTGGCCTTGTTCCGCTCGAGGCCCGAGGGAACAAGGCTTAGTTGCGCCGAATCGTGTGGTTCATTGTGGGTCTTTATGTGGCGAAAAGCTCACTGATTTAGTGAATTTTGGTGTCGGCAGAGTTTGAACAGTTCAGTACTCTTCACTCGTATCGTCTCGGAGACGGGTGTTTGCGCCCGTTCGGTCGGCAGAGTTTGTTATCACGGAGCTGCAGTGGAATGCTGCCAGTTGCATCAGTAACGTCGTCTCTGTTTTTTTGCAGAGAAGAAAAAAGACGGAGTAGCAACCAGCGAGTGCCGAGCAGAGATCTGGATGAGCACCGTACCGGCGTGCGGTCCTGTATTACTACTGCGTGATGCACGTCAAAAACCCCAGGCTAGCAGTCGTACTGCATTGGCTACATTGCTTATCTACAGTAGGTAACAATGTTGCCATGTTCTGGCAGACTAAGGACTAATTTCGTTTTTTGAAAGCAGACGACAACAGACAGCTGTAAATAATTCTCGAAAAAAAAACAAAGAGGTAACATTTATTTTGTTGTTCTCGTTTTATCTCCATTTTTCGTGTTTTATTGGAAGAATAAAATAATTAAACGCTGATAATCCTTGCAGAAAAGGGAAAAAAGGGCGCATCGTTCCGGCTCAGAAATGTCTGCTATTTCCGAGGGAGCGCCCCTACTGGCCGCCTGCGATCTTACGTGCTGCCAATCAGGCGGCTTCATTTAGCTATGGAGGCTGGAACGCGTCTCCGACTGGTGCGTTTAGCGAATCCAAAAAAGTGGTCCCTCGATTTCCGCCTGATGACGTCATAGAAGTGTCATGATGTCGCCGGTCGCGATCCCGGTGGTGTCCCAACAGCTATGGTGAACGTTGCAGAAGCCTGTTCTGCTGCAGGTCGCTCTCCACTGTGACAGTCCACGGAAGCTACAGCAGCTGTAAGTTGAGACGCCTGGGACGCCGAACAGAAGGACACTCGGGCTTCTGTGACGTCATTTGTTGCCACTTCGGAACCACTTTTGATGTATGGGACGCTAAACACACCAGTCGGAGACGCAATCCAGGCACCATAATTTAGCAGACGGCCGCCGTAGGTAGAAATTTTAAGTGTTTAATTTCTAACTTTTTACTCAGGTAAGCTTGTTCATTGTACTTTTTATAACCTAAATCCACGTTCATCGGCCACCTTTGAGCAAAATCTTAGCTCGATACGTTCAGAAAGCGATTTATCCGGTCCCTTCAAACAGCCATCGTTCCCTTCGACTCATCTTACACACACACACACACACTCACGTACACGTACACGCGCACGCACACGCACGCACACAGACAGACAGACAGACAGACAGACAAACAGACCGACAGACAGACAGACAGAGACAGACAGACATACAGACACAGACAGAGACAGACAGGCACAGACAGACAGACTCATACAGACCGACACAGACAGACACAGAAAGACAGATATATATATAGAGAGAGATTGTGACGAAGAAGACGACGACGCTGGCGCAGTGGCATGCCTGACCATAACGCGCCACGCTCCGCGCGCACGACCCCGATTCCATAAAAAATCTTTCTATCCCATTGAGTGGACGCGTTATTGTCATTTGTTGCCAGCCGCACATTTTCGTAACAATATATATATATATATATATATATATATATATATATATATATATATATATCGAAGTGAAAAAACTCACGACGAGGAACAACAAACAACAGAAGTTTTATCAACAGTTTAGCGAGGATAACTTACAAGTGAGGACATAGCGCTGCGTCTAAGATGTTGATAATTGGGAGATAAGGCCGTGACGACACAAATGCAAAAAAGTGAGAAACAAAAATGCAAACATTTATAATATTAAAGTACGTGTTCCTACATTGCAAAAACCTCCTCCTGCGGGGCGGCGAAAGAGAAAGTGTGCTTGAAGGCTACCGCAGTGGCTATGATAGGCCGTAAACAGGCGACGTTTGCATTGCCATATAAATCTTATGGTGAAATAAACGATTATTATTATTATTATTAACTGCGCTCAGTCTCCCAGCAAGCCGACGCATATCCCTTCGACGGTCGCCCCGTCCTGCCTGGGGCGCCACGCGTGTAAAGGTAACCGAACAAGCAAACAACTAAAAAAAATAATAAAAAAGTCATATATATATATAGACCAACACGCGGCCCTGATGTCACGCAGCTGCGGTGGCGCTGCCGACGGCACTGCGCATGCGCAGATGCTTCACTTCATGCGAATTCGGTTTCTGCGTACGCGCAGTGCCCACACTTGGTGTGGGCAAACGCAGGCTTGTTTGTAAACAGCGTGTTGGTCATATGTATTGGTACAGTGCTAATCACACTTGTCTATAACGCGCGAGCGCGCGGCTTTCTCCGGGGAGCGCCAGACTGGTGGTATTCGCGGAAACTAAGCTAGTCACGTGGCGCAACTTGAAACGGCCCGCTCGAGGGGTGTCCTGCCCACTCTATCAGCTGGCGGCGAACGCGGAAGGCTGCTCGCAAGCTTTTTACAAACATCATAGGTCGAACAATAAACAAACTAAAGCATGAATGCGTATCAACAATGTCGTCATCAAAAAACAAAAATATACCATAAAGCACCTAACTTTTATCGCTTATCAAGCTGATAGAGTGGGCAGGACACCCCTCGGGCGGGCCGTTCCATGTTGCGCCACGTGACTAGCTTAGTGTCCGCGAATGCCACCAGTCTAGCGCTCCCCGGAGAAAGCCGCACGCTCGCGGGTTATAGACAAGTGTGATTAGCACTGTACGTGTTCTCCAAAAAGGAAATAATCGAAAACATTCAGATAAATGAACCATACTTGATCGAATGAATCAAAGCATGCGAAGCCTCCGAATGACAAAATATTTGGTGGAGCCAGGGATTGTACTCTGGGACTCCCAATGTCCGAACGGGTGTGCTAACCGCTTCACCGCTCCACTTTGTTTTTCTGGCGTTATCTAACTGTCTTAATAATTAAAAAAAATTCAATGTATCCAGTCGGAGGTGTTTTGGAAGGACACGCTTCCTGAACTTTGATTCTAGGGCAGCTGCACTACCATCCCTAGGATTCCCGACCGTCCGGTGACCTCGGACAACAAGGCTGTCCATGACGCCGCCAGGGAGGCTTTCAGCAGTTTCCCCTCTGATCAAGGTGATGAGCAAAAGCCCGACAATTACCCTGAAAAACCCCTTCTACTACGAAAAGGCGAAGGACCTCGCTCGCCTGGAGCGCTATGCCTACCTCCAGGCTCTCGTCCCCGAAGAGGAATTTGCAATTCCAAGCGACTGGGACCGTTGGTCGGCGGTCTGACTGCGCAGACTCCGTGCCGGCAAGGCAATCACGCCGGCCAGAGTGGTTTTCTTTCAGCGTCGAAAAGAAGACCGAAGAGGGAACGTGCCGATGTTGCCCCGCCAACGTCGGCATGACCAGCTCCTACATTATTTAGGACTCCCGGGGCCTCCGTCCTCACAGAGACACAAGCCTCGGTAGGCTCCTTCTGTCGACCAGATGCACGACACTGGAGGAATGAATTCTTCCCAGAGGCACCCTACAGCACCCAGAAGCGATATTAGATACGCTTGTCGAGTTTACATACGGGAAGAGATGCTCCACAAAATCATTTAGCTTTATCGCACTTAACCCTATATCAACGCCCCTCTAGATACTTTATCTACCCTTCCCTTCACTCCATCGTACCATATTAAGTACGAGGCCGTACGATAAAGCTTAATAAAGACAATATATCGCGCTCATTCTCCCCTTTCCCGATCTTTTCAACGTTCTACAAAACAAAACCAATGCCCAGAACTTTGTCATACCTGACGAAATAGTCGTACGTAGGATGCGCACGGCGGTCACGTGGTTTGTATAATTATGTTTTACGTGATCACGAGGATGGTGTCACAATGCATCACGTGTTCACGTGGCCCCATGACATTATGCCAGGTCAAGCGATGTAACCGTGCCGTGTGATTTTACTCCCTGCTGAATTGAGCAGCCGCTAACCCCGCAAACAGTAGCTGGAAAATGTGCGTTTGCTTTTTGCTGCACTTCCGCACTTTGATGGATTTGGTCGAAAAAGTATTTTATTACTTTAAAAAATGTACTGTACCGTTCATTCAAACGGAAGAGACTCGCTAAACATATATTATAAAAAAAGTGTGTTGCACGCACGCAAAAAACAAAACAAAAACAAAGGAAATGAAATAAAGAGAAGAAAAGACGATAAAAAGAAATTAACGTAATGCATTTCTAGAGAAATTAAACTTCTTTGTGTGGAGCGCTGCTGGGATGTCCAACCCCCTGAGGTGACGTGGTTACTTAACCAGTTTTCTGACACTAGGAGAAGCGCCATTAGGAACTCGTGACATTTGTTAACGTGGTCCTCAACAGAAACCAATACGTGTGCAACGTGGACGACGACCGACGTTGCACCAGCTCTCCGTGCCCAACCATTAGTGCGGACGGGCGCTGCAATATACGCGGACACACGGGAGCTCGTAGCGTTCTCGGTGGTTCAGTTCGGGGCAAAGAAAGGAAACTCAATGCGTCGCCAACTTGAACGAAAGTACAGCGGCGAATTCGGAGCAGACATCCCGGACGTAGAAAATAAAAAAAAAATATAAAAAAAGCTCGCAGTTAACGTCACCTTTGGGAGGGCGTTATTGCCAGTCGCCACGACCGTCAGTCGGACCGTCTTACGCGAGGTTTGCGGGAGACCTGCAATGACGCGGTGGGTGGCAAGAACAGCCCGCAGTTCCGTCGATTGCCCAACCCGCGGCGTGATCGAACAGGCGTATAAAAAACGCGGCAAACAGCTGTGTTCATGTAACCGACTGCAGGAAACGCGCAGTAACCTTCGCACGAGGCATTTTGTTTTTCGTCATGTCTAACTACTTAAGATAAAAAAATAAAATATAATAATAATAAAAGGGAGACTACTTAAAATGACTAACTACTTAAAATAAAAAATAATAATAATATTAAAAGTGAGACTTCCCGGGTGAGGGGGGGGGGGGGGGTGTCAGTTAAAGAAAGGGAATATAAGCAAAGTTTTTTGATTTTTGGATAGAGCCCCATTAATCCGCACTCTGGGAGCTGCAAGTACAAACGGAACAAGCCTAAATTATTGAGGTGGCGTTGCTTTAGTCACTTACCAAACTTCAGTCAAAGTTTACTATGTGAATCAGTTTAACTAAAGTAGTAACCTTCAGTTGAAAGTTCCGCTCTGTGGACTTCGTCATTCATCTACTTGCCCGCCGTTTTTAGCGCTTTTATCTTGAAACAAACAACCAGGGGGGAGTGGAAAGTGAGGAAGCTGAAGAACCACCGAAGTACGCACGAGAAGTTAGCCCTACTTTCATAGTGAGCCTCGAGTGCCACGAGTCACGAGTGCGTTGACATCTGCTCTTGTTTGTTTACTGTCATCAATGAAGCATGTGGCTGTTTTTTCACGCGACTCGCACTGTCCGGAAGACCAGACGCTCACATCACTGGTATTGGCACCGAGAATTTTCGAAGTCGCGATCTGGTGGATTTTTCTCGCAACCGAAAGTCCTTCTACTCCTCCAAGCACACACGAGACACGTGTAATGCAAATTATGAAAAATACCTCCGTACAGACGTGTTTTGTAGAGCGACGAAGAGAAGACCCGCCCCGAAGTTTCTCACACGAGCACGTGATAGGCATGCAAGTGCGCGCAAGGCGACTGCATTGCCTGACGAGGTTATAAGTATGGCCGATGCTCTAGCCGGTTACACGGGTGAAGCGGAAATATTCAAGCTTTGAATCTAATTCAACAAAACTTCTTGTTGGGCTAGTTAGTGCACAATGCGCAGGAAACCTGTGAGCGGAAATAGCGACACGAAGAAGCGCTTGTTCATGCTTTCTTCCTCCTTCCGGTCTGTTGACGCTTATATGCACCCTGGGCTACGAATCTAGCAGCTTTGTTTTGAAGATATGCAATATCATCTGTCCGACATGCTTAATGACGCTTTCTGATTCATTACCCAGTTAAAAGCTCACGAGTGCATTGTAAACAAGAAGCTTCGTTTTCGTCTTTGCTTCGAACAGAGTTTGTTTGAGGAACCCAAGAGCTTTCGGTGAATTTTTTGTAGTAGGGCGTTATGCGCAATCCTGAACTCTGCAGAGAAGGCTAGCGGCGTGCTTGTGCAGGAGCGGCGTCTTCGTTGCTAAGGGCCTAGCGGAGGGCAAAAAACGGTGTGCGAAAAATTCTTAAAATACGTCAAAAGAGTGAACGCCGAGAATGTTTAAGTTATCACGTTAAATACCGCCATCTTGGATAAAGTATGTGCGTGGAAGCGAATGTCTTTTTATGGTGTCTTTTGTTTTATGAGTGTTCATCTTGATCAATCTACGTCGGATTTCATTGAGGCAAGGACCCATTTTGAACACGACGAATTTATGCCAGCGCCGCGTGTATCCAACGGTTGAGGCGTTCACTAAACAATACAAAGAGACGCCCACACATGCACTGTATAGTACAACGAGGCGTGCAAATAAAAAGAAGCAGCAATTTGATTTACAAAGATATTTAAAAAAAAAAAGGAGAATAAGTATGACGCTTTATTTTTTATGGAAAAATAATTGACTCGAACCAAAATTAAACTCGGACCCAACGTTTCAAAACCAGTTCGGTTCCTTCTTCAGGGGCGATTGATCTCGTGCGTGGAAGCAGCCTCGTCTTCTTTGGTGGTACGAATATCTTCTAATCGCGCTTCCGCCTTGCCATCCAGTCTTTTTCTAATCACGTGTCGTAGTCCACTTACATAAACAGATGGTAAGGTACCCATGGATCTGTTGATATTCTTTGGTGTATTTTGGATGTGCCATGATTCAAGGTGATGTCTTTTTCGGAGATTGATTTCAACATCAAGAACGGACGCGTTCGCGAAGTCTATCGGATATGGTCAAAAGTGTCACAGTGCTGAGCAAGAGCACTGCGTTCTCGGTCGAATTTGCCCACAACCCACAACCAAAGGGAGCTGCGCCGCATCACCCCATCACGCGCATTAGCGTTCCCTACGTTCAAGGTACTAGTGAAGCACTATCACGGGTGCTCGCAAAACAAGGCATTCACGTGGCTCACAAACCGGTATCCACTCTTGGACGTTTCATGCCAAGACAAAAAGATCGCCCCCCGAAGGAAAAAAGCACCGCGAATTGTTTACCGGATCCCCTGCTTAAAATGTCCTGCATCTTATATCGGCGAAACAAAGAACTTTGTGGAAAGGTTACGCCAGCACAAGAACGATGTACGCAAATTCGACCGAGAACGCAGTGCTCTTGCGGAGCACTGTGACACTTTTGACCATCCGATAGACTTCGCGAACGCGTCCGTTCTTGATGTTGAAACCAATCTCCGAAAAAGACATCACCTTGAATCATGGCACATCCAAAATACACCAAAGAATATCAACAGATCCATGGGTACCTTACCATCTGTTTATGTAAGTGGACTACGACACGTGATTAGAAAAAGACTGGATGGCAAGGCGGAAGCGCGATTAGAAGATATTCGTACCACCAAAGAAGACGAGGCTGCTTCCACGCACGAGATCAATCGCCCCTGAAGAAGGAACCGAACTGGTTTTGAAACGTTGGGTTCGAGTTTAATTTTGGTTGGAGTCAATTATTTTTCCATTATTACTTCCCAACCAGACAGACGTCTGTCAAAGATGTTTACCTTCAAGTATTTATTTTTTATTTACTCCAAAACTATATTATTCGGCTGCCGACTATAGTCCGTTTCACCTTATGTTGTACCGCAGACAAGGCTAGAAGCGCGAGCTCATAGCGTTGGGAGCTGCTCTTAACGCACGAGAGCTTGTGCCGCCGAGATGTGCCCTAGAGCAAGGAGCTCGCGCTTGTAGCCTTTCCTGCGGTACATCATAAGGTGAAACAGAGTATAGTTGCGACATTTCTGCCATATGATCTGCCTGCGGTGCCGGGCCGCCCGTCTCGCGCGTGTATAGAATTGAAACAAACAAAAATTACGAAAACATTGTTCAAAACGCAAATACAAAAGCGCAATCTGCAGAACCTATCGCGGTGGCCAAAATAGGTTTTCTTCGGTTGACGTGAGAGGAACGTTTGCACTTAAACCTTCGCAAAAGGGCTGGTGCACCTAGACGACCTCAGGAAAATGAGTTCTCTCGGGGTCGTATGAGACCCCGCGTGTCTCAACTTCCATGCTATTTCTATTCAATAAGCCCCGCAACCAGCTTCAGCTCGCGCGACCCTAACGCTTTCAACCAGTAGCGCAACTAAGCATAGCGTAAAGATATCATAACACTAAAACGAAATATTGTCCAGGCATCCATAATAAATAATTGTCTCTTATAGTTCCATACCTGCGCTGTTAATAAACCCAAATAAAAAACAAACAAACATTAAGAATTGAGGCAACATTTACCGAATTCTTAACCTGTCATGGACTGTAGCAACTATTCCTCAGACTTTTACGCAAGGCGTTACTTATGCATAGTTATTTTTTTTTCTATAACGAAGTAACGGCCTAGTTACCTTCTAAAAGGAGAAAAGAGTAACGGATTTTGTTACCTTTTTGATGAAGTAACCAGTAACGGTATTTATGGTTACGTCTGGAGGAAAACGTGTACAACACAAGTGTTCAACGTAGTTCTCACCCCAGCGCGCACATGTAATTTGTACGACAACAAGACGGTAGGTATACCTACCGTCTTGTTGTCGTACAATGAAGGTGTACACAAGGTATGTCACTATGCGGAGCGCAAGTTTGTCAGCTTATTTTGCAGGGGTTACGGTGATGTCAGAAAGATGCCGAGCTCTGATTGGCTCTGATCTGAAGCATCTTCGGTAGACCTCAGGGCAGCTGGAATTGAGCTCTACCCGCTATCCTTCAATCAGAGCCAATCAGAGTTCGGCATCTTTCTGACGTCACCACAGCCCCTACAAAAGCAGACGAACTTGCCCTCCGCATAGCCTGCAGTTATCCCTGAATGAACGCGCTAAAAGGCAAATAATTATTGACGGCAAATATTGGAAGTGGCTACTGCTTCATACAACGCACACATTCAGAATCACGAGAATATAACGCGTTACTCTTAAGCAGAGGTAACGAGTTCCATTTGAATCGCAGTAACGAGTAACGTAATTAGTTACTCTTTCAGTATGAAGCCAGTAAGTGCACTTAGTTACTTCATTTCAGTAGCGTGCACGTGCCTGCTGTTGCCCAATTTGTTTTCCAGGTTTCGCGCATGTTGGCTCCGCCAGTGCTGCCTGGCCACACCGCGACGCCGAAGTGACGTCTCTCGGAAAAACTCGTAGGGAACGCCAGCGAATCCACAAAGAAGCTCACTTGGGCTTAAGAATCCATTAAGATAGAGAGCGGTCGACCGTCACTTGAGCCTGCACGCGAACACGGCGTACTTTCCGAGATTCAAAACAAAGGGAAAGCAAGCACAGATGCAGCGATCCATTCAGGGGATCGGGTTAATCCTCCGAGAGGACGGTACGGCTGCTGGCCCCAAAAGTCAATTCCAGACCTCGGTCAGAGAGAGCTTAACGTCTCTCGCCGGCGCTATTTAGGCGACGGCGACTGCTTTGTGTGGGACGTTAGCGTTAAGAGAAACTTCCAGTACGCATAGCTGAAAATCAACCTCCACTTTTCCATCAAAAGCAATGAAAGAAAAAAAAAAAGCTTAATTGTTTCCTAAATTAATCTGACTGAAGAAGCCTCAAGCATTATCATATTTCCAAGTATGATCAGAAATTTTACTCTCGAACGCTACAAGACTGCACTGTTTGATGCCGAAAAACAAAACAAAAAGAAATCACTTGACAAATCTCAAACAACAGCACGGACAAGAACGAGAATAACAAGGAACCATGACAAACGCTAACAAAAAACTCACGCTGTGATGAAAAAAGAAGAAGAAGAAGAAATGTATGTTACTAGAGGTCCTAGTCTTATTCTATTGAAATAAAACGTCGGTTGCAAGTTAGGGCGTGTCATATGTTAACTCATTCTATGTGTTTTTGTCCGTCGCGCTTTTAGTGTCCTCGCTATGTTTACCCAATGAACCCGGCCGTTCTCTTTTTAGGATAATACATCCAAACAGCATTAGAAAGTTCGTAAAACTCGCTACTCTCACGACCTATAGGGGGTATTCACTGGACGCCATATTTGAGGTCACTGTTTAGAGCGCATGCTCAGAACGAGCTCACATTAATAGGCTGCGAAGACCGGCAATCTTGATGGTGTGGAGTGCACGTTGCAAAAAGAACTGGGGAAGCTTGCCTTCAGCACGCGCTCAGCAATCGCGCACACAGCTATGGCCGCCAGTGAATACTCCCTATAGTGGACACACATGGAGCTTGCCAAAATGGCTGTCATCTTGAGGATCGTCGTAGAGCAACATTACGAGATTGAGCCTGCGACGCGTAAGTAATTCAAGTTTAGTGAAATAACAGCGAGATAAGGAACTTACACCTTACTCCCACGTAGGAAGGTGTAAGCAAGCACGCAAATTTTGACGGCAAGCATCCAGGGGCTAGGCAGCGCGATTCTCACACCGGAATACCATCCTCGCCGAATGTTGAGAATGAGCGGCTACTTACTCCGCGTATTCGGTAGATTTATTGATCTTCTTCCGCTTCGATACATTCTACTTTTCTTTTTTAATCCACCACTTTTCCCTATTTAATGTGAGCTCACGTTCGACCGCAGAGGGCGCTACCAGCCATCCCAACCAGTCCAGCGCTGTTAACGTACCGTTCCTGTACTCTTCCCCAAGGTCACGTGACCCTCGCACGGCGTTGGATGGGCTGGGACTGTTTGTAGTGTCCGCTGCGGTCCATCGTAAGTTGAAAGGGAGCTGCATTCATTGATACAGGGCAATGGAGAAAACGCCGGTCATGACGTGCATTTCCGAAACGCGACACACACGTCGTGTGTAAAGTCCCTAGATAAGAGCTTCCTACAAGTAGCGACATTCTTTCAAGTGCCGACTGCGTGACGGTGCAGGTTATAGGAAGCGAATGGCGGCGCACACTAGAGGTTTGAACTGAATGCCGCCATTTGTTTCCAGCGGAGTGTGCTTTGTCATTTGTATTGGTTGTCGTTACTTGTAAAAGAAGTATCAAGGGACTTTAGTCGTGTGGAGGGTGCTGCTTTTACGGAGATACCGTGGAGAGTCTCGAGCGTTGGTCGTCACCGTTGTTGGATGGAGATAGCTCTGGGCGGCGATGCAGCTCTTTTGACTGACGCGGTCACAGACTTTCATGGCAACTTTGTGGACGCTATGCGCAGAGAAAGTGAGGGAGAGGAGGATACGAGAGAGCGCGGGAGGTCAAAACGCCGAGCTCTGGTTCGAAGGATTAGTCCTAACGGCGCGTTTACTCTTGCGGATTCGCGGGCGGATTGGCGCAGGCGGAAAGTGAAAATTAGGAGCCGGAAGCCGAAATCGACTCGTCGCTGGCGGAAAATTTGGATATATGGGTCCCGGACTGATCCAGATGTTCTGCCAGCGAACTAGTCGATTTCGCTCCCCGGCTCGAAAATTCACTTACGTACTGCCACGTGACCTAACGATCAAAGGGCCGCCTGTATGAGAGGATAACTCGGAGCTCCCCCTCGCATCTGGGAAAATCTCCATCGCCTTTCTTTTTCTTCTCAACCAAAATCCGGCGAAAACAAAAGAAAACCTGTTTGTAGACTTTCATTGAAAAAGGAATAACGCTTGAGTTGAGCTTTCTCAGTAGGGGAGGAGAGCGCGCGCACAGCTTTTATTGTCGCGCAGTAATACAGCCGGCATCCCCCACTGGGCGGCGCCGTGATTGGCAAAGGGGGCCGTGCCGGCAACCTTCGGTTGCTAAGTGTTAAGCCTCGGCGTCGCTCCCTATAACCAGCCAATCCAGTGCGGCCTCCATTTCTATGCGTGCTATTGCCAAGCCCCTCGAACTATGCACCCCGCCGCCATCTGACGGCGCTTGCAGAAGGTGTTTCCTAGCCAGTTTCCACAGTCAGTGGGGCTGTGGCGCTATCTCGTGGCGAAATTGCGAACTTGATATACGTGTGCTCCAAACCAGTCCAAGGTCGGCGCATGTACCAAGCTACTAATGCTAACGGATTAAAAGAAACAAGCGCGTTCGGAACAAAATGGTCAAATGTCTATTTTGTTCCGAACGCTTATGTTCACGCCACCCACTGTGCGTGAACTCGACGCCGATGCCCAACGACTTCGCCGTGACGTGTCGCAGCTATCTCTGTGACCGTACTGTGGATTAACAGAACACTCCTCAAAAACTCACGGGGTCTTTAAGACGACTTGAAGGCGAAAGCCCAAGCGCCTATCCCGGTAACCTTCGAAAACAGCGCGCTCTCTGACGACGCACTTTTGCCGCCGTTAATCCCACGCCATGTCGCATCCCGCTCTTCACCGCTGCCTGAGAGAGAGTGTCCTCCTCTCCCGCTGGGTTTGCGCCGCGCGCGCGCCTCCGCCGATTCTGGCACAAGTAACGCCATTTCGTGGACCAGTGGCAAACCGTGGGTTTTGGTACCTTTCGCGTCGCCAACCTGTTTTCGTACTTTTTGTGTCGTCGACGTGTTTTTGCTCAAGGACTTTGAAGGTCGACTGAACGATGCCGCATGTCAGGCTTTCGCCTTAATATTTTCATCCGGAGAAACAAAAAGTGACATCGGCTGTGCACGGGGGTCTTGCCATTTTTTTTTTTTTTTTCAAAAACTGCTGGACACTCAGCGCGGTATGGGCAGAATAACAAACCGAGTGGTTTGGAGACTGGTCCGTTCACCATAAAAACGCGCCTGCCTACACCGCGCTGGTGTTCAGCAGGTGTTGACCAAGAACGGCATGCTTCTCGTTCCCCACACTCCTTATACACCCGACCTCGTCCCATGTGACATTTGTGTTTGTTTCTTCAAATGATACAAAGTTTTCAAGGGGAAACGGTTTGTTGACGTGGAAGATGGGAAACCAAAAGTGGATAAAGCACTGAAAGACATCAAAATCGACGAGTTTAAAGGGTATTTTAATCATTGAAAGAAACGTCTTGACAAGTGCATTTCATCAGTCGGAAAGTACTTTGAAAATAACTGAAATTATAGCGTGTAAAAAAATACAGTTTTCTAAAACTAAATTTTGGTTTCTTTGGGACTGCCCTCGTAGATAAAAAAAAAAAAAAAACACAAAAATCTTACGAAAATCGGAGCAATCGTTGATTGTTCAACACAATTATTATTTTTAGTGGTTTGGTTTAACTGAAGTGCGCGTGGTTATTCACTATATAATAGTGCTGAATATGTTTTGAAGCAAAATCATAAGCGCGATTTAGGTACAGTAATAATAATTTAAAAAAAAAATTCTCTACTTAAACTATGCATAAAACAATTTTAGAAGAATCCGAATTTCGTGTAATCTTCCGTTGGACTTAACCACAGGCCCTCCATCTTTTAATGCCATTGAAAATTGTGAAAATGACCAAGTAGTCTGGCATTTCTTTTTTCGAGAGCAGAGTGTTTTTTCAGGTTATTTCAATGGACAAAATACGAAGAGAAAAAATTTAGACGCATTGTTCTCATCCTCGGTTGCATTCGAACGCATTGAAAATCATCACTCGATTGAAGCGTGTTAGCTTAGAGCACTGCAGAGAACTTGCAGCTAACGCTCGAGCTGCGGAACCTAGGGCTCCTCAGTACAATCCCCACTCCTGCCCGTTTAGGACTGAATAAGTATCGTACATGCCCGCGATCGTGTATCACAACCACATGATGCACGCCAAAAGCACCCCGCTAGCGGATCCCGCACTGGCTAAAGTTCTTATCTGTGTAATAGTATCGCCATAGGCCCCGCTGCTCCCGGGTAGGGGGCGCAAACGCGTCCGCAAGACACAACCATGTAATGCTTGCTGCACCATCCACGCGATACGATCATAAAAGCGGCGCTGTAACGCCCGATTATGCACGAGCCACGTTCAAATACTATAGTCGGTGCCAGGTCGAGAACAAAGCGGAAGCTCCTCCAACCCCTTTCCACTTTAGCGGAGCGAATGCTGGAGAGGAGGCTACTTCCTCCCCAGCGTTCGCTCTGTGGAAGGGGAAAGAGGTGGGAGGAGCTTCCGTTTCGTTCTTGACCTGTCACAGACTAAAGCGTCTGTGAGCATCTCTCCATGCTCAATCGCAAAGCGTCTAAAAATAAAAAAAAATAATTATGCAGCTTATTTTTATTATCAGTATTTACGATTTCAAGCAGGGCATCTAGCCGCCGCCATGTGTCTGCTCGTACGGAAAAATGCGTGCAAAATCATAGCCTCCTCTATAATGACAAAGCCTGGCAGATCGCCACGAGACGCGGCCGCCGAAATTGAAAAGGTAGAGCGACAGACAACGGCTGAAAGGAGAGCCAGGTGACGGGCGCCCCGCTGCGGCGAGACGCCGAAACACACTTCTCCCGAGCGATGGAATGTCCGCTCGTGCTCCTCGCGTTCCTCGCGCTACCGCTTCTTTTCTCGTCGGGTTTGAAGATCATGTTTTGTGTCCTCGTCGCTGCAAAAGTCGTGCGCTGAATACCAGGTTCCCCGAGAAATGCTCTGTGCTACCAGATCCTCACGCTCCAAATCTGCGACCGGCCACTCTATGGCTCCGTCGTCCGAACTTCCAGATTTTGTGAGAATAGAGGAGGCTATGGCAAGATACAAACTTGCCAAAGCTACGTTCACGCGCACGCTGCACATGCTTACACGCATGGGGTACCTGTAAGGCGCGATGCTCGCAATTTACCTTTCGGTAAATTACCGAAGCATCAAAGAGAATGTTGGGAACGTAGGTAAACACGCTGGACGTGCTCGCCTTCCCTATAGAAAAGATTCGATGTAAATAACCAAAATAAACCGTCCGTGGAACTCGAGTGCAGAGTACAATTTGTTTTAGATTTTTGCTTTCCAATCAGTTAGAGCTGAAGACGCCAGCACACGCAGAGCGTGTACCTACGTTCCCGACATTTTTTTTTTTTTATGCTTGCGTAATTCGGCAAAAGTTGTATTGTCTATAGACCATTTTGCTGTTTAGAAACATGAACCGCTGTTTGCGTCCCAAGCGACTCCCGGTCGATCCCCCTTTGCAAGCCTGTCGAGCTTGCTTATGTCACCAGTGCAAGAAAGCATAAATGCTGCACGGACAACAAAGTTGAAAATTTAGCGAGGGCCTTGGGCTGTACGCTTGTAACGTCTTCGAGGAGACAAGTTGGTTTACAAGAATATTTGAAAATTTTAAACGGATCTCGCGCTTTTCGGTTCTTTGGGCGTTCATCTGGGGAATCGGTGGTTAAATGTTTCATTAACGTTTAATTTTCAAGCAGCGGTTTCGAAGGGGTGCTTTGTTTGCTTTTTTTATAAACCGGAAGTTCGCTGGGACGTCAAAGACTGGAGCACCGCTTGGTGGCGTTTGCAAAGAAAAGGGTATATAGCCTCAGTGAGCAAGTTTCTTTCACTTTACGTGATAGCGAAGCCGAAGCTACATGCAAAAGCCTGTTCCACTGAACGATGTTCGCACTGCACGAGCGCGCCTCGTAAGCAGCGGACCCTGAAAGCTCGCAGCTCATTGTTGTAACCTCTGCTATGCTGGCACTTATATTAAGAATTAAAAAAAAAAAAAACAAATTGTAGTAGGGAAGCGTTTCACCGCATGTTTGAAACACGAACTACAAATATATTTTGCTCTCCAGGAGAGCTGCTCAAAACTTGAGAACTACCGGCCAATACTCTGGCAGACCAAGGTCACGATTTCTAAACACTGAGCGTCTGATTTCCCCGTTTTTATTCCCCAATCGAGTGATCTTTGCAGAACATTATGCGACAAGAAAGTATGCGAACCAGCACCTAGTTACATCGCGACTATAGTACGTGTTACCAGTGCACGCCTCAGAACTGCATGCCCGCACCTGTGTCCCTGCGTGCTTGAAAGGAACAACCTCTATCGCAAATCGTCAGTTGGAGCTGATTCGGAAGAGAACGCGCGTGCACGCCCCGAGCGCTGCCATGAGCCTTTCACTTGAAAGCCATCACAGCTTGCATGCGATAGGCGAGCACGTGGTACACCATGTGTTTTCACACCAGAACCCTTAAAATTATGACTTTAAACAGGCAGAATGCGCCTCAAGTTTCCTTTTTCGTTTAATGCGAAAGCAATAACGGTCGAATGGAGCGAACCGGCGTTATCAGCTCTTGAAGCCGCGCCAAAGGGCACATAAACTTCCCTGTCGTAATGAAGGCAAACCTGTCGTCTGTAGCAGCGATCTGAACGGTAGGCTCCCATTGGCTGGCGCGCGTCATAGTTTCAAAGAACGAGGCTCCCATTGGCTAACGCGCGGCGTAGTTCCAAGGACCGCCACCAGAGAAGCCCTTACCATGGCGGAGCAGCGGCCCGGCCGCCGGTAATTTCTCATATTTACAATTCACTGCGTTGTCACCACACTTTTAATGCGAAAGCATTAACTGTCCCATGGAGCGAGCCGACGTCATCAGCTTTGAAGCCGCGCCAAACGGCACCTTAAATTCTTTCTCCAAGTGAAGCCAGCTCCCAGCTATGAAACCACGTGAAAAGCCTAGCCAAACGGCACCTAGTTTCCCCGATCCCAAAAGAGCGGTGTAAAGCTGATGGATTTCGGCTTCGGTCCCATTGGCTGGCGCGCGTCAGTTTCAAGGACCGCCACCCCATGGCGCTGCGTGTCCGTCAGCGCACCGGTAACACGAAACGTTCAAGGTCAGAGCGGTGAGGAGAGGGCGCGTTCTGCCGTCGACACAAATACGCTGCATACGAAATAAGGGAGTGGAGGAATGACGTGCATGCTTTCGCATTCACAATTCATGTACTTCGAGCCTTTTTTATCCCCCTTTCAGTGTCACGTGTAGCGACAGCAAGTATTTGTTACTAATTTTATATTAGTTGTGGGGCACCAGCTCGGAGTCTCGGACGCGTAACTGCAGAGTATACCTCTGGAAGAAAATAGTCAACAAAGCGTTAGTCAACTGCAAACTACGAATTCATTTTCCGCGTTCATGCCAATGCGGTCCCAGGATAAAGTTCTCCCCAAGGACAGTGTGAGGAACCCTCCACTCTTCGACGTACCCCAGCCATGTAGTATTACAAGTATAACGTCCTCATCACCGCGGCCGCGTACTCCATCCGGACGCCCATCGACTGCGCCAATCTCTAAAAAAAACTTCTATCGGAAAAAAAGAAAAAAAAAAGTCGAGAGGAGCGGCGTGCAAAAACGAGCTTTTGGAGTGCGGCCGCCGCGGCTATTGATCGGGCGACCCGATCGAGGCGGTGTTGCCCGAATGCGAGAGGCTGGGTAGAAACAGGCCCTGACGGCGATGAGTGGCTGCGGTATGACGACTCCCTCTCGTGACGCTCTCTCAAAACACCAGTCGTACGCGCGAAGTTTGAGGTGCTGCTCAGCGTCGAGCGAATTTAGACGAGGTCACCGTTTCGATAGCTATCATTATACTCGTGCTCCGGGAGACGCGCCGCCATGTTGGGGTTTGCGGTCATCTTGCTCATCTTGCTTCCTTGCGTAGTGTTGCATGACCAAATGAGTTGCGTCGCTTTCATTAAGATTTTAGTTTTTTTATCTGTTGTTGTTCATCTTTTGCGATAGCGTTCAAATGGTCTCGCGACCTCTTAAAGTTGCCTGAGCTACCTGGTGGCTTCGTAGACGCCTACTACGAGTCAAAGACGACCTCGGAGAGGCACAAGAATCGGAGCTACAATTTTAAGACGGAGTCGTACGTGAGCTTGCTATCGCTACGAACGAAGCGACTTACAGAGTGATCCCCTGAACTGAATTCTTACCCTTGTACTGCAGTATTTAAAAATGCCCAACTTCCTCAGAAGTTGTGTGCGGAGCTCGGGGGAGGCATGAACGTCTAAAGAAATCCGGGTTGAGCAAGCGCTGACCTTCCGCACTTGCTTTCATGCCTGTTCTACGTCGCGTTCAACCTCCGAGACGCAATATAGTTGAGTGCATCAGTGAGCGAGGAGCACAGAGTCATACACGAATGGCACCTTCGCGTGCTCCTCGGCTTGATGTTGGCAGCTTTTAACGGATATGTGCCGTTGCGGTTGTGAGGCTGTAAGTGCTTTGTTGGTTTTTCCTTGACCGCGAAGAAGGTGAAAAGGAGACGCTGTAGAGGTGCTGCGATATTATCTTCTCTTGGGCGCTGTCGTTATCAAACGAAAGGCATGCAGCCTGCTGATCGTTGTAAGCTACTGAAATATACTCCCTCCTAGTTATAACAGTTGACCGTACATACGCTTACAAACGCTCTCTACGTTTGGGGTCTTTAGAACCAGTGAACTATATCTTCGTTTCGTAAAAAGCCTATTTTATATCCGTGTGTTGTCAGTTCAAGATTACAGGTTCTGCGTGCAAACAATACCAAGAATAACATAACTGCTCGACTGACTCGCAGTTAGGATGGCATTTTTTTTGTATGATATCCTCAACCCTGTTTTGTAATATTTCTGCAGAACGTCTGTCTTGGTCAGGTGTTTCTGAGGCAGCAAGAAGACGACGTCAAAGCAGCAGGAGGTGACTTTTGGCTCACCGCCGAGCTAAGGTTACAAAATGGACGCTGCACTTGTCCTGCAGACAGTGCAGGTTACTGCAACCACCTGATGGCCGTCTTGGAAAATCTGGTTCTTCTACAGAACGAAGACTACAGAGACGCCTCGGAGCAGCTCGCTCCAAGTGAACTAACAGCAGTGGAGACGTCCACCACAAGCCATGGCACTGGAACTGGTGATGGTCTTAAATTGCCGGATGGTCGCAGACTGTCGACCTGACAATCTCCTTCCATGTCGTCTTTACGACACACGCAAAAGGGCTGGGACCGAGAGCAAGAAGCAAGATGCAGCTGCAAAGCTTAGACGGTTTATTGGGGAGTTCAATATCTCCAAAAGCTTCGTGAACAGCTTGCTGGAGGTCACCACCTGTACCTATGGACACTTTGTTTCGTCGGGCACCATGCAAATCGGCCATGGAGGTGCAACTGGCCCTGCATCCGAGCAGCTACAAGACACTAGTCTCCCTGGAGAGCTGCAAACGTGGGCGCGTGGCTGCACCTACACCTCTCTGCCAGTTTGGCGGCGTGGACCAGTGGAGCCCAGGCCCGGACAACTACGGGGAATTTCTACAAGTAAGTGGCATCTGTTCTCTACAATGTTCACTAACGGGTGTCAGCGATCATGTCCTTATCTCCTTGCTGCTATTCATAATTTCTTGCTTTGGGTGCAGTAAGAATAATAAAAAAAAATGGTTGCGAACATTGTGGACCTCTAGTTGTCAAACAAAATATTATCAAACAAATATATTGCAACTCTGACTGCAATTGATAGATCAATGATATGCTAATGGGTGAAAATGATCAACTAAACGGAGCCCCCATGACTTCTCGTAACATCATTTTGCATTATTTCTGAAGAAGTAGCATATGTACCCCTAATTCGTTTATCATGTCATGTTCCTAAAATCATAAGACATCCCTAATAAACGCCACTTTATTATTAAAACTTATGTGGGCCCCCATAGCAAAAGCACTCTGCTATTAAGGGGACCCTAAAGTGCTTTTCGATATCCTTGTTTTATTAGTCAGCCGCTCGTCGACGCTAGGATAATTTGTGGCTGCAGTTATATCGCTTACGCAACATAAATTATTCTAAAAAAAAGATTTCCAGGATGGAAAGCAGCTCCTTGTGAGGCGCTGGGCCACTTTTAATTCCGACTTTATCTCGACACGGGAATTTGCAGTATGTACAGGTTTAAAATATACATACATGCGTATAATCTTTGTGCTCTAATATTGTCAATACAACATATCAATATCTCGCCCCTAGGTTAACCGTTACTTGGAATTCGAGTGGTTGTAATACACAAACAGCCTGCATGTAACTAACATGCAAATAACGCACTCAAAAAAATGTCCTTACGTTTAGCGCGTTCTCGTCGGAAGCGAAGCAATGTCGAATTTCTGATCAATCGAAAGGACAAAATAAATCTGTTAGAATATATAGCTAGTTACTTTTCTGGCACTTTATGGCATTTGGGCGACCCTGATCCATGGTCACTTAAATTGCAATACGGGAGTTTCGTTATGCCACGCCTTCGACAGAAAAAAGAGGGAAAAATGAAAGCAAGCAAAGCATCTCTAGTGGAAAAAAACAACAACTGTGAGATCTAATAACAAAATGAGGCCGAAACTGCTATGGTCGCTACGCTGATTCTCGACGAATGGCGTTAGCATTTAGCGCAGGGGTTTCGACTCAGCGAAGGAAGAGAATTCCATCCTCGCAACGATCCGCGTACTGCCACGTTCGGAGAGCCAGTCTGTTTTCCCGGGCGTCGGCGGTTTTGGATGCAGCCACCAAAGCTCCCCTCGATCGCTGACTACGTTTCGCATACCGCTGTCTTCGAAGAGCCAATCTTTCCTCCGGAGTGTCGGCAGTTTCGCGCAAACGGCGTCGTCGCTGGGCCTCAGGTTTCCGTTGTCGCGTACGTTGTGCCGCCGCCACGGCCGCTCGATCTCCTCCTTTCCCGCTCACGCGGCGCGTCATTGGAAGCGTGCCAGAAGACTTGCCCCTTTGTAAGAGGGAAAGTAGACGTCGAGCAAACGAACCTAGCGAAACAGCACGACGGGAACCGCACACCGCGCCACGGCCTGACGAAACCAGTCCAGTTCAATCCAGTTGAGTTCAGTCTAAACCAGTCCAAACCAAAGCGTGACCATTTTAACGAAAGACGGTTACATACATCGGGGCAATATATGCTAAAGTAGTTCGGGGACGCAGTGGTATACTCGCGTGAAATCCCAAGTGGCTTGAAGCTCAGCATGGGACACAGGCACGGTAGGAGAGAGAAACTCACCTGCAAAGAGAAAAAAAGAAAATTCTTAAGCGCCACAGACAATCTTCATACCTTAACCACCTCGTTGTACGCCTGCTTATCAACCCTTTTGAAAAGCCCACCAAGCAACACTGGCGGCCGCCAGTGTCTCTCGACGAACGTCTGCTGACGCAGAACTTGTGTTCAAGACAGGCTGACGGTTCATGCCAAAATATGGCAGCCTGGATAGTCGACAGAGCAGCACTACTGGGGAGCGCGCACTTTTTAAAAGTGTGTAGACACATGACACAGACAGATATTCCTATCCATATAGCAATTTCTGCAGTCTTGTTGTTATGCCCGTACGAATAAATTTGGGTATTCTTATTAGGCAAGGGTTTATTATTCCAAGATGCGGCGCCATTGGGTCTGATAATTGTATAAATTGCTCAAAATGCAGACATGTACACGTTACCGCAAACAACTAAATACGTTACTCGTTACCAGTTGTCAAAAAGAAACTTTACCTCCAAAGGAACGAGTTACTTTGCTCGTTACTTTCACGACCCACAACTGTTTTTGTTTCATGGTTTTGTTTTTAGTAATCGTTGCACTTAAGCATTAGCTGACTCTCCAAGTTTTTTTATCAGTTATGTTTCCCCACTTCCTTGAGTCTCCGTCGACGTCGAAGGGTCGTTCTACTGACGCGCTCGAAAAAACGGCAGTGTTGTGCTTCAGGAAGAGCTGCTGTTCCCCTCTCTTTTGTTCTCTCTGCTTCTAAAGTTCCAAGTTGAGAATGGGCTCTGTGCCTTCCCGTGTTGGCAACCGTCGAGCTTACATTCGGTCTGTACATAATTCTAGAAGGCAACCAACGAACCGTATTGTGTTCTCTGGATGAAGGACATTCCCAGCTGTACAGTTTGACTGACGTGTTCAGCGATAAACGTTGCTATGCTGCAATACTTTTTAGCTGCTCTTCGGGTTGCATCTGTCTTTGTCGCAATCGACGCATACTCAGGTTAGAAATAAAACAAGGCTCTTTAAACCGTGTTGTACACGCTCAAAAGTAACAAAATACCGTTGCTCGTTACTAAGTACGACGCTCGTTACTTTTCTTAAAAAAATAACTAAATAGCTTACTCGTTATCGAAAAGAGTAACTAGGTAGAAGTAACTCTTTACCGATAACGCGTTACGTACATGACTGTCAAAATGCAACTCAAAATATTTTTTTTTTTTTTTACACGAGGAAAATCAATTGCTTTTATTTACGATGTTTCTGGTCAGATGGAAGCGGAATATAAATGATTTCTATGCTCTCCTAATTTTGATTTACCTCGATTGTACGAATGAAGTTGGTCTACGCAGGACATATTGGTTTTGCTCGGTGTGCTCGCAACGTGCGGCATTTTGTTCGGTTGTCTTTAGACTTCGGACATCATGTGTACGATTGGCACGGTTATTCTTCTAGGTGCCATGACGTCATACGGAGCGTCTCTTCTCTCTCACGGCTGTTTTGAACCTTTTCCACGGCGTCCCACCGCATGACACGGCCGCATATGATGGCCATGCGGTTACTCACACGCTTCCACCCCTTGACGTAGGGAAGTAACTATGAATTCCCAAGTCGGGCTTCAGAGTCCCGGTTGCGGGTTTAATTCTCGTTGGGGAAATTCGGGAATTTCGTTGTTCCTAATAATCTTTTCAGTGCTTATTCTCATTTATGCTTTCTTTTGTATAGATTTTTCCCTTAAATTCGTGTCACAGAGCTCCAGACGTTTTTTTTCATGGCCATCCGTCAGACTTTATTCGGACATCCCAGCTCTTGAATAAATCGTGTTAGAAATTGAGAGCACTGTCGAGGCTTCCTCGTTGTCTCATTCCTTTACTTAGTTATCTTCGGTTGTTTGCCTTCTGCGCGCTCCAGTCTCTGTCTCCCTGGAAGTGAAGGAAGCCTAGAGCATGAGCTGGCTTCTCCACTAAACATCAGACGCCACGAATGCTTCCACCGTCCAGGAACTCGGCCTTTGTTGCTTAGCTAATAATCGCTGGAAGGCTGCAAGCAATGCTTTCCGGACCTTGAGGGTTGCTACATTAACGCAGTATAACTTCCTGCGTCGCTAGTTACTTGTGACCTTCAGTATTTTTTTTTAAATCGAACCGCTCCTATGACGATAGCTCATACTCCGTCATGCGTCTCTACGCATGCGCAGTATCCTTATATGGTATTGTTATCAGGGTGATCGAAGCCATCTACTAAAACCCCCGTACACCTGAGAAAAATATTTCAGGCAGTCTATGATAATCCTATTCCTATTTTACCGAACCTTTCAGCTTCCTATACAGTCACGTCGTATCGATAATTTTCTATAGATTTTTTGTAGAATTTTTTCCAACATAGGTTTATTGAGTACAGACGAAAGAGGTGCTATCGAATTTCTCTCACCAATTCTTAATAGACTTTATATCACTATATTTCTCTAAAATCTCTATAGACTAGACTCGATAGAATTATAAGATGCAGTGTCGAGAAGCGACATCACACCTTGTGGGAGCCTTCTTCGGAGGCTGCTTTTTTAGACTGTGTCAAATAATTATCGCCGCTTGCAGGGTTTTATAGTTAGAGACACAAGTCACTAGCCATTAGAAACCAAATGTCGTATAAATTATTGGCGAGAGAAAAGGAACAAACATGTAATCTTTTTATCTTCGGGAGTGGTCGTCGTTCATACGATTGCCTTTCAAGTGTAGGCTCCATGGAGGACTCAACACTATTGAATTATTAGTATTATGAGTGCTCCGTGACGTGCGTATTTGTGATGTCTGTATATGTGAACAAGGCAAGTGTCGAGTGCATCCATGAATGCACTGTGGCAAATGTAAAATTAATATTCGCTTTCTTCGCAAAAAACTGGACAATTGAAGGCGATTGAACCGTTGTTCGAATGTCCATTCGTTTTTTATATAATTTCTATTAAATATCTATACACTAAGTTCCGTAGAAAGTCCACAGAAAAAGCTTTCAAAAAGCTATGGACATTGGATTAAAAGCGGCTACATTTTCTTCATGATATCTCTAGCCTCAATATATTCCTTTCTATAAAAATTCTGTAGAAAGTGGATAAATATTTTTGTAAGAGATATGTGCCACCGTAGTGGCTACTGCGCTTTTAACTGGCCAGAATGTAATCGAAAAAAAAAATGCCATCGTTGAAAATGCGACCCACAACACAAAAAATACGACCACCCTGGCCAATAATAATAATAAAAAAAGTTGAGATTTATTTTAAAGCGACCAATGACAAAAGAGAACAAAAAGGAAAAAGAAAGAAAGGACAACGTTACGAGTGGGAGTGCTTTTTACTAAGGAGTTTTAGAACATCATTCCGGTAACTCCGAGAGCGATACCCAATACGCCGCCGACGACCTTCCGCATTCATCGAATTGTTATAGGGTAGGAATTATAGAGGTATCGGAACGGTCTACTAAAACTCTCTGCTCTAAGGAGAAGTACCCGCTCCTTCTGACGGAAGGCTACGAAGGGATGAGTGAGTAACACAATATGTGACCATGATCGCCGCCTTGTACTTTGTCACGGTCTTCAAAACTCAAAACGAAAAAGAAGACGCACATGGAAGAGAATTATAGGACGCCCCAGGCGGAACGCGAAAACCCCGGCAGGAAGCTCAGTTTCCTAATGGATGTCCTGCGGACATCCCGGAAGTCTGTTGTAAGTCTCGAGGGCCGGCCCGGTCCCCGCCGTAAAGTGACTGAATGACTGACGAGAGAGACTCTCACCACCTCATTGAAGAGTGACAATGAAGTGATGGATCTGACTGCCGGTTTTGGGCCAATTCTGGATGATTGAATGCCAAGGCACTTCAACAGGAGAGGTGTAGGAATCATGGAAGTGACGGCTCGTTTGTGGTCAACTTATCTGTAGAGAACAAGTACAAACGTCATCTCTATCTTTATTCAGGTATACCCACTTCCCCATCAGGCCATTACAGGGGGGGGGGGGGGGGGGGACAAACAATATACAGACACAAAAAAAACTCACACATTAAGTGCGTGAAAAAAGGCGTCATTGGAAGCTATTGAGACAGCGCGGGATGAAAGGGAGTTCCAATTGCGCGCGGTCTCTACAAAAATGGAGTGTCGCAGTATGTCACCCTTAGAAGGAATTTCACTAATCCTTAAAGCATGGTCGTTCCTACTGGATACGTAAAAGGACGCTTTCATATTTTTTTACTTTTCTACACCGGTTTTACCATAATAGATATCGTCAAAAAATTTGAGACGGAGGTGCTTTCTGCGATTTTTTAATAACTGCCACTTGAGTTTATGTTTCGACTCAGTCAGACTTAATCGACTATCATAATTGCTTAAAACAAACCTCAAAGCCAGATTTTGTTTAGAAAAGGCGGTATAAAAGTCCCAGACAACGCAAGCATAATCCCGAATAGAACGAACGTGTGAAAAGTAAATTGTTTCTCTGAGGGACTGAGGTACACTTTTGAAATTTCGACGCAGAAAATCTAGCATCCGTGAGGCCTTCGAGGAAATATAGTCAACATGCGCATTCTAGCGCAGATCGGATGTAAAGTATACACCGAGATATTTAAATTCCTATAGGGTTTCTAGGACTTTTCCATTTAGCGATAACGAAATGCTTTCGGCAAAACCTTCCTTGTAAAAGTGACATGTGCAGTTTTTTTTTTTTTACGTTCAAAGACATCTGCCATGACTGACACCATGATTCAATGCTGTCCAGGTCCTTTTGAAAAATCACACTATCATGCGCATTATTAATCTCTCTAAAGACAACACAATCATCCGCAAACATTCGAATGGTAGGACAAACATCAACAGAAATATCATTTATGTAAATAAAAAATAAAAGCGGCCCTAGAACCGAGCCCTGCGGCACACCTGAAGAGACGTCGGCGATTTGCGATTGGAAGCCATTTAAAACCACATACTGTTTTCTGAACGACAAATACTCACGAATCCAGTTACAAACTTTGTCACCAAGTTTATAAGCGTATAGTTTAGAAATTAAAAGATCATGAGGAACGATATCAAAAGCCTCACTGAAATCAAGAAATATACAATCAATACTTCGTCGCTTGTCGATTGCCAAAGGAAGGTCATGAAAAAATTCAACTAATTGCGTACTACTACAAGAATATCCCTGCCGGAATCCGTGTTGCGACGGATGTAAAAGGATAGATGCGCTAAGATGAGTCATGATATTACTATTTAGAATATGTTCCATTACCTTGCGTGAAATACTTGTTAAAGATATCGGTCGGTAGTTTTCGACACTGGCTCTAGGATCACTTTTATGCACTGGCATTACTCGTGCAAGCTTCCAGTCTAAAGGAAGCGAAGATTCACGCAGTGATTTTTGGAACAGTACGACGAAATAGAGGCACAATGAACTTGAACACGATTTCAGAATACACTCAGGAGTATCATCCGGACCAGTCGATTTGGTTGTATCCAAGTTACGCAATTGATTAAGAATTCCAGGAACAGCAAATTCAACTTCAGGCATAACGTTGGTTGCCGCTGGAACGTTAAAATCTAGTCCTTGTTTGCGAAGGTGCAAAAACTGACCGAAAGTATAAATTAAATGCTCGGCTTTTTCGTTATCACTGTCAACGAGAGCATCGTTATGTTTGAGGGTCGGGCCGGAAGAATTATGTTTGCCGTTTGCTCGGACATATGTCCAAAATTATTTTGAGGAACGCCTAAAGTTATCTTCCAATTTGAGAAAAAACGCCGCTTTAGCCTGTTCTAATTTGTCCCGGACTACTCCAGCCAATTCTTTGAGTTTAGCAAGGTCATTCGAAAGCCGGGTTTTACGGTATTTAACGTAAGCTCTTCTCAACTTGAGTCTCAAGAGTTTTCGACGTAAATGAAGATAATCAAATTGAAGTGTGTCTAACATTTGTGATGGAATAATGTCTAATCACCGGAATCTTTTGCAAATAAAACGTGCTGCTAGTTGTTGTATTGTTTTTCTAGTTCTTCGGTGTTCCTTTGTGTGTATGGGTCCCAAAGCACGCACGCGTACTCTAAATGCGGCCTTACTAATGTTCTATAAGCGCTACGTTCAACAGAGGGCGGGGCCAACGGTAGCTTTGTTCTTAGAGACCACAAAGTATTCAGTGCAGTGAAGCACACATAGGAAATGTGAGCGTCCCAACTCAAGTTTTTAGTATTGTTTGTTTGCCGAAATTGCTACGCAGGTTGTAGTTGAAATGCGATAGCGTTTTAAGCCGTCTTGTACTGTGTTGCTGCGGGTCAGACGTCGCCGTTACCGACGTCGAGGCTCATCTTGCACGAGGGGGACGCCACGAACCTGTCTGCCGAACCATCGTCGAAAGCAGTCTCCCGAAGCGGTCTTTCATACGATCACGTCCGACTGGAACCACTGGCAGTGTTGGCGGTAAGCCGCTACAAGTAACGGCGTTACCGGTAGCGTGTTACTTTTTCCGGTAACGGCGTTCTCGTTACATCTTCAAAACGGTGACGGGTAACGTACTTAAGTTACTTATTTCGTGTAACGTAGTTTCGTTACTCATTACATATTCTTCCCAAAACTTAAAAAAAATTAAGCTTACATTTTTTTCGCGTTATAGGCGCAAAGCCATTTAAATGTGTGAGTTTTGTTTTGAGCTTTTTGCGTTCGTCTGCTAGTATTTAAGTGGAACCGTAAAGAAGCTATTTATTTTCAGTTTCTGGATGAATATAATGTTTCTTGAAACATGGCCTTTATGCATACCTATAGCGGGAAAATAGTGAAACATGTTAAGTCGTAATTAAAAAAGTAACGCAAAAGTAACCTGCGTTACTTTTTAACGGGAACTGTCACGCATTCCTTTTATTTTGAAGTAACGTAGGCCGGTAACGTGTTTCATTTATTAGCAAGCGACTGTTTATGTATTTCGCTACTTTTTTACGGTAGCGCTATACAACACAGACCACGGGCGATCACGCACACTGCCCATCACGCTAAACGAATCACTGAGAAAATGCTCCACGGTACTTCTTGTCAAACAGGCAGGTTTGTAATCGCTGGTCCTTGCGCCGTTCCACTGCCGATGCTTGTGTCGCCTACTTGGTACCGCGCATGCCTTGTAGCCGAAGTTTAGCGTGACGTCTTCGCCTACTTGACTTCCCGCTTGCGGTACAGCCGAAGTTGACGTTCTTGGTCCGTTTCACCAGCCCTCCTGTCGTTTGTTGCCCTTCCTGCTCTTCACAAAACGTGTCTCGCGTTTTTTTCTGTTTCCACGGCAGGTCGCCGTCGCTCCTTCGCCATGATTGTGCATGGTTGCAACAACTGGGAAGCTCCTCTACCGCGCAGTGGTGGTGCTCCGGGTCATGTGGTTTCTCCGCAACAGTCAACGACGGCTTTGTTGGTTAAAAGCCGAAGGATGACCACGAAAGTGCTGACGGTTTGTTCAGAAATGCCGTCGAATTTGAAAACAAATTCCAGTTGAAAAATTGCTACATTCAAGACGATTTGTTTGGCACTGAAACGTACTTGTAATGACTGACGAATAGATAGAGATATCTAACGGAATTTGCAAATTCCGCTCCTAGATCTCTCTCGTGTAGGCCCACAGGACACTTTTGGGCCTACACGAAATACTTTACTGGAACAATACATTGTAACCCGCTCATTTGTGGAGTAGCGCGCCTGCAGTGCCAAATTATCTCCCTTCAGTGTGGACACCTCGCGTCCCAGAGAAGGCACGCGCGTCGCGCTATCCATGCTGTCGCGCTTTCGCGTTGCGCCGAGGGGGAGGTCTGTCGCCGACGCACCGAAGATGTTTGATATGACGCGGCAGCAGAGACGGCTGCCTCCGCCGTCTCGACGGGTTTCCCCGATGAGAGATGGCGCCAGCCTCCTTTCCTAATTCAAAAGACCTCTAGGCTGCGCGTGTCCAGCCGTTCCAACTACGCCAAGGCTATCGGTGCCGAGGTCATTGGATTTTCGCGGTGTCGAGTGCATTACCCTAGTAAAGTATTTGTCTACAGTGCTCTACACCCTGGATACTGTGTGCTGCTACACCAAACTCCAGAGATAAAGAGTGGCCTCGACACCAGCCTTTAGAGCCTAAACTGACGCTCTATATAGGTGTGCATTCTGCACCACACTAATAGTCATGACGGCAGGCTTATAGCAAACGAGGCGGAAGAACCAGGCGGCGACATGTTCGGAATAATTAATTCTGCCGCTGACTGAACGAAGGTAAAAAAAAAAAGAATCCGTCTATACTTGATCAAGGGAACAATAAAGTAGCGTCAAAAGAGCAAATCCTAGGGTTTTCCTTTTTATGATTGGTTCAGCGATGGTAGAACTCGTACAGAAACATGACGAACACCAGGATCTTGCTCTTTTGACACTGTCTGATTGGTCCCATCAGCTCGTACCGTCCGCTGCGTCTAGACGTAAGGTAAAATGAAGTATAGAACGTTGTAAAAAAAAAAAAAAACAGAAACAAAGTTTAAACCTAAAACAGGTAGAAGTTCACCTATTTCCAATACACCATCTCACTAACCGTCCCACGCCTGTGTGACGCCACCATAACTATAGTTCGTTGCAACTCAAGATGGTAGGGCGAGGGAAAGGAAGGCCGGGGAGGAGGAAGCATGGCGGAACGCTGGAGAAAAGAGGATAGTTTCTCCCTCTCTTTCCAAGCGTTGCGTCTGCTTCCTCCTCCCCGGCCTTCGTTTCCTTTCGCCCTACCATCTTGAGTTGCAACGGGCTATAGTCCAGAGGAAGTAAACTCAAGGGTACGAGACAGCCTCGTGCCGTCTCGCGCTCTGCTCGCGCAGACCCTCAGTGGGCTTGTCGCACGCGTAACACGACTACAATTCCCACAATGCATGCCGCCAGCGGCGGTGTATAGAGACTGGCTGGTGAGATCGGTCTATTGGGTTTATAACCTTATGCCTTATCGACGAGGCATCATAAACAGGCAGAGCTTCGATTGCACAGACGTGTCAGCCATTCATTCTGAACTAAGGAAGTAGGCAGGAAAAAAACAAAAAACAATAGTGCCCAATGGAATACCTTTGGTGCTCGTTTTACGGTTTATTTTATTAACAGATAAGCGAATTGAACATATTATTCAAAAATAAAAATGTTTAACGTTAAAGATTTCATTCTCTAAATTATGCCTAGAACTCGAAATCGGGACTATTTTACGCACCGAGAGGTTATGGTGATTGGGAGGACAACGGACATGGCAAAATACCAGATCGAATATTGAAGTTTATGTTGCGTGCAAGTGGATAATCTTTTTTCACAAATGCGATCAGGCTGTCACACCGCCAACATGAGCTACGAGCCGCCAAAAGGATCAGTTTATGAGTGAATGTAGCATCAGCGATTCGGGTAAGGTGGTCCAGTTTCACGGATTAACGTTATCTGATTCGAAACATGGAAATAATATCTTAAAGTTCTCCATAATATTGAGTAAAAAAAGAAACGGTCTAGATAACAAGGTCGTAACGCTAGGTTTTTAGGTAACCCAGAAGCAGCTACCGACAGGCACAGATAGAGCACCAGTCTCACGCTGAACGCTGACGTAAAACTCGCGTTAAATCTCCCTAGTTCAGTCTTCTACCAGTCCTTTGTCATTTGCACTAAATGTTCTTCCAATGCTTAACCAACTAGCAGTATATTGTTTCGGTCTTTGCCCCGTGCTGGCAGCTTGTGGGGGACGTAGAAACTCGAGCAATACGGCCTTGCTACATAGAAAGTGTGCATGGAGCTAAACGTTTCGACCAAAATATATTTCGCGCCGTCATTGTAAACCCACCGGAAGATGTGATTTTCAGCGCTGTGACTATAGGCAGAGTGATTTATTTTTATTCATTTGTCTTAAAACAGAAAAAAAACAACCTTATCATAGAACATGCCACAGGAATGCTTCTACTGAGACTGCACACAATTTGTTTCCGTTGCTCGCAAATAAAGCATTCTCGTGTCGCTGAAGTCGATATAAATTATGCAATGCGGGCGTATCTTTGAAAGTAATTGAATTACGTTTCTTAGTGTTTGAACCCCACTCGAGATATTTTTTCGGAGAAAGTAACTCCAGTAGTACTCCAGTTCTCTATGAAGCCGGCTTTTTGTAGCATATCTGAAATACTTGTTTTCGAGTATCTTGTCTAACACTGGCATAATGTAAGAGTGTGAAAAGTCACGCTTAATTCGAAAGCTTATTTATTTCTATAGGTCGACAGGTATTTTTTGCGACGTCGTCATTCGCCGAGCTCTATTAGAACGGTGACTGGAGCGCTTCTCCGACTATTGTGTTTAGCGTCTTATTCCACCCACACGTTGAAAGTTGACCCCCGAAGTAGCAACAAATGACGTCACAAAAGCCGGAGTGTCATGCTTTTCGCATGTCGCTATCTTGGTGGTTGACTGTACAAGCTCCCGCAAAGAGCACACCCAAGCGCCAGCGTCGCTGTCGTCGCAGCATCCCAACTCCCGGCTGCGAAGCTACCGTGGGCTGTCAAGCTGGAAAGCGGCCTAGCAGCGAACAGGCGTCGACCACATCGACCACCACTGCTGGGACGCCGCCAGGATCGCGGCCGGCGACAGCGCGACACTTGTATGACGTCATCGGGCGGAAATGGGTGGACCACTTTTCGGGACGCGGTAAACACATCAGTCCGGGAGACGCCTTCCAGACGCGTTCCACCATTACATCGCAGTAATTGATTCTCCGGAGTGCTCTGAGAAGAAAGTAAACGCAGCGACATTTTTTTCGAATGCGCAAACAAATAGCGTCTGCTTATTGAAAATGTTCGGAATGGTTTTTAAAGGGGCGATGCAACAATTTTTGTGCTTTGCGCAAATACCGCTTAGAACGGATCCCTGACGTTAATGACCTATGAAACACGCATTCGTTTTTCAGCCCACGCAATAGAAGTCCCGGGAAAAAATTATAGAAAAACGAGCAGCGTTCACCCCCTCAACTCCCAGCCAGAACAAGCGGCCACGTGATCTGGAGCCGATTATATGCCTCCAATGCTGATCACAGCCACGCGCCGGGGTTGGCAAAGCACAGGACACGCGCTGAGTTCCAGACATTGTTATAGCTCGGCTATTGTCGTCGTTGCAGCGATTGGGCACGGGCCACTACCCGAATGCTTCTCGTGCTAGTAATTATCACGAGCCCAAATCGAGTGTCCACGCAATGCTCGGGTCCAATCTATGAACCACATTCAAATATCTTCATATGGGTGTACTGCGATCCCCACGTTACGTCATCAAATTTTGCCAAGGAGAGATTGAATGAAAATGATCAGTTTTGTCCTTGAAATTACACCGCAACAAAGGCGTTTCTTGGCGAGTGGCGTTGCGTGCGAGTATCCTTGAGTCCCACTAGTGCCAGTAAGCTCGTGTAAATTAAAAAAAAAAAAAAAAAACATTCCAATTAAATATTGTTGCATTGCTCCTTTAAGAAAATGTTTCCGTAGCCATTACGTTCGGAAACTTCTGTTTATACCTTCGATCCGCTAACAGTGCATTCTGGCAAAATCAAACCGCCGAAAAATTCACGTTTTCTGTTATCGCATTAAAAAACAAAACAAAAACAAAAAAAACACTATTTGAATTTCCCGGCATACGGCATGCTCAATAGGGGTTTACGCGGTTTTACATAAATAACTACCAGATTCTTCCGACAAACTTATTGCCAGTGCCATTTATAAAATTAGAAACTAAATTTCAGTTCCAGAAAAAAGAAAGAAAATGAAATGCGTTTAGCTTAAAAAAGAACAAAACGACTCGAGGCAAAAGGGCAATAACAAATTTCCAAGTGCGGCTGTTTCGCAATATAAATAAAGCCGTAAGCTTCGCGATTAGTGAATGAAGTTTATTCAGGAAACTAAACCAGTTTAGAACAAACACTGTTGTCATGTCCTACACTGTGTAGCGGTGTTGCTCGTTCAAAGTTCACTTTTACCGTAGCATGAAACCTCGAATAAGTTACTTGTGCCAAGCCTCTATTTTGTGCAAGCGAGATGATTTGTTGCAATACATCGTATGGGAGAATAATAATTTTCTCTTTTTTAATCAGAGGTGGAAACAGGGCATTACTTGATTTTTACTCTTCATTTCAAAAGACGTTTACTGAAGTTGAAATAACAGGAAAACCTAAACGTAGTGTAGTAAGATCCAAATTCTCCCTCAAATTAAAAAAGAAGCAACCCCCGGTTTGTAATCTCTTATGCGGAAAGCATTAAATCGTGGGTACACCCCACACGAAACACGAGGTACATCGCCCGCACTTGCGCAAGTCAAACGTAAACATCGAGACATGGTTGTGCCTGTGTCAGAACTGATTTTACAGGTCAACATCAAACGGTTTCGTCAGTCGGGAGTGACCAGTTTTTGATTTGTGATAGAAACACTCGCGTGGGAGTTGCAAGTAATGGCTCGGATGTTACTCCATTCTTTACAGCTTCGCGCCATCTTGCTGTTCATCTTACCAGCAATTAATTATTGTTTGTAGGCGTTAGGCAACACTATACGCCGACAAAGTGAGCGCTCGATGTCAGTACGACAGATACGCTGACATACAGCGAGCACTACGCTATCTTGCAGATGTATGACACAAACCAAGTACTGAGAGGACACTCTATTAAGTTCATAGTATCCGACTAACCACTACGCAAAAACCGCACAAACGACCGAACAACTCGCGCGTGCGATGATTATAAAGCGTATTTCAAGATGGGAACGATGACGCGAGCATCGTTCACGTTTAATGAACAGTTGAACGACGACTGTGACCGCAGCCCACACTCAACCAACCGAGGCGCGCCGCCGAAGCCTTTCGCGCCCCAAGGTCAGCTGGACCTAGACGCGGGTCCCACTTATACCTACGATCCTGGTATAGCGCGCAGTATAGACCCGTACCTGAAGCTGCCTAGCCATGCACCGTCCGTCTGCCAAGTGTATGCGTAGCTATCGGCTCGCCGACGAGCGCCGCGGGGCCCGTGGCCATCGAGGCGCGAGGATGGACGTACCTGCTCCAGAGCGTACTCCATGACGGCGGCGGCCAAGTGCGCGGGCCTCGAGGGCAGCGTGTTGGCCACTGGGCCGGAACCGCCTGTCCAGCCACAACAGACAGGTTGCCACGGCAACGCGGCACCATGTTCGGACATGTGCTCACCATTGCCGCCTCACTGTTCCACGCGGGAATATGCCACTTGCCACGTGACCAGGCATCGTAGGATACACGATTTTTAACCCCCCTCTGGGGGGGGGGGGGGGGGAGTTCGAAGTAAGGCTGTTACAGGGCTTCATAGGCGGGTGTTGGTTCACCAGGGGGCTTTTGGTTATTTTTATCTTATTACTATAGTTTAAACTCGTCTTCCGTAAATATATATATATATATACACATATATATATATACACGCTATAACACTACACTGTTTATTAAATACGACGTGCGCGTAGCCCACCGCCTTGCATATTCTAGTGTCTGGATTTAGTAAGGCACAAACCCTCAGTGTAAACAAAGAGCTGACTGCTCCGCGCGTTCTCGGCCCCCGCGCACGTGACCGGCTTGCGTCTGTTCGCCGACACCCGCGCGAGCCTGTCTAAACAAAGCGCCCATGCTCCAGCATAGCTGACGCAGGATATATTTGAGGCTTTACTGTGCAAGAATGGTGGCAGGGGATGTTTACAGGCCGAGAGTCGATGGAACGAGCGCGAGCTCGAGGACACGGGTTGAGCAGGAAAAGCGTTTCCCCGAGGCCGGTTGTCAGGTCCTTCTGTACACGACCTCATTTCAACAACATAATCGAAGGACGAGAGCGAGAATGCTTCAAGAGCGCAATATTTTGATTTGAAAACGAGGTTTCAAAACCTGAGGATGGATCGGCTGAAGAAGTGGAGTTGAGATTAGTTAGCCTTGACGTCAACCCCTTCGGGATACTAGGAGACATACTGAGAGCCAGCAACAATGACTTTGCGAAGTCACTGAGGAGCTTGAGCTGCACATCGACCATGGTAACTTGGAAGTGGTCTATATTGTTTTTGTATGCTTCGATGACAAAGCGGCTACTGCCCTTACATATCTGCGCAGAAAAAATGCGCGACATCAGGCGACAACGACCGCGCCCCATCCAGGAGTCTACGGTGGCAGAAATCACCCCTCAAAAACAAATGTAGTAAAGCTACCTAAACTATAACTCTTGCAGTACTGACTGGAGCTCACCAGTGTCAGTCCTTCTGGGACCAGTTCGATGCCGCATAGCAGCGTAACGCCAGCTTTCTGAAGCTAAGGAATTTTATTACCTACGTTCCCTACTGATTGCGCCCGTTGTCAGTGCCGTCTCTTGACTGCAACAAACGGGTGCGTGCTACAGGTACAACGTCAAAGTCAGAACGAGAAGTTAAAAAAAAAAAAAAATTATAGAAGATTTATAATCGCGTCCATTCCAATATTCAAGACCGTTACGTTCCATAGGCATTTCAAGTTAAACCTTCGCCACCATAATGTTGGGCCCGCTATCGACCAACCTTCCAACCCATATCATAATGAATTACAACAAACTGAAAAGCTGTGAAACACACTTCTATAAGGAAGGAATGTTCTGGCATGACGGACAATGGAACACTCCTGGACACCGTCTCTGCCTTGTCAACGAATGTAGGGGAAAAACCGGGACTACGCTTGGAGAACGAGCTTACAGTCGCGATATGTCCCTATGTGACCTTCGTTTGTTCGGGCACTTAAATAAAACCCTAAAGGGGCAATGATTATACAACAATGCGGATGTCATGGATGCGATGACTCAATAGTTGTAGGAACAACCACAATCCTTTTTCGTGGACGGTATCCGCCACCTCCCCAAGCGGTGGGACGCGTGTCTGAATGCGTAAGGCGACATATTCAGAGTAAGCCTGGTGAAAATCTTGCTTCTCACCTGAAAGAACTGTGTGTGTCTGTCCCTCGTATATTTTCTGTGTTTCTATTCTTTCCGTGTGAACTGTACTCCATCCAACACGCTCTGCTACGTGTACCCACCTGCTGATGTACGAATTTCCGACCTGCTGATGTATCTTTTTTGTTCCTTCTAGTAAAACCACACGAACGGGTTATATTTGATCACGCCTTGTGCATGCAGTTTCGTCTCATTAATATGTATGATTCAAATTATATTTAACTCTGGGGGAACAGCGTTGTTTGTATTAACGAGTTATGGCTGTACCCTACACTTTTTAGGGGGACAATAACACTGCGCGACCCGTCAAGTGAGCGTAGTTGTGATTCGTGCCGCTGCCAGCTGTACAACGATGAGATCCGGCCCCTGCCGAGAATGTGAATTCTCTGTGGAATACACCTTCCCCACCAGGTACTGTCACAATCAATATGACCTGAAATATCGGATGCGGTATTTTTCTGCATCTGCGGTGCACACAAGCCAAGTGGAAATTTGGGCCAGTTGGTTCATGGTCAGAATATAAAGTGCAAAAAAACGACAGGACAATGAGGAGAGCAAACAAGACAAGGCGCCTTGTCTTGTTTACTCTCCTCTTTGTCCTGTCGTTTTTTGTGGCGCTTTATATTCCAGTACACAAGCTCTATTATTTCTAAATTTGTCATAGTACGAAGTAATGGAACCTCAACTTCACATTCCATTCCTAATTTAGACCACAGTTCTCTTAATAACTGGCAGCTACGCTCAAGTAGCACGAACGACTCTTTAAGTTCATATCGGACGGAATACTACACAAACAGGTTACACTTTGAGCGCACCATGTGACTGCAGTAGAGCCTGCTTTGGCAGGCAACCTGCCCGCCTAAGTACCGGAAGACACCATCCCATGGAAGATGATAAGGCAGATTTGGAGCATTCCCTACAGCACACCGGATTCTACAGGACGCGGCTGCGGAGGGAGCGAGATGGCATGAGCCTCGAGAGGCACTGAGGCCTTACCACGGGTAACGACAAACCCTCTGATACGAGGACTGTAAGCTACTGATCTCGCGGGCCACGCAAAAGGCACCTAGCGTGAGCGAAGGACCGCAAAAGAAAATTAACCTTGCTGTGGAAGGCCACTGGCGAGGACAGTGTTTGGTAGGACTGAGGCAACACCGAGGCGGCCATGGGACACCTGCGCCCTTCGGAAGCTTTTTAAAACCTTAGCTTTAGGCTTCTTAACTTGTGAGGGCGGGTGAGGGTGCGGAATATTAATTACGAATAGCGACTGCATGTAGTCTAGACTGCTAATTCGCTTTTCTGAAGGACATAAAGAGACAGCCCGTAACGGTGAACAATAGAGGGTTCCCAGCAAACAAATAAACCTGAAAATACAGCTTATAAAAAAATTAAAACAAAAACGTATCAAGGGGCAATGGGCATGACGTGTAACTTGCTCATCGTCCCTAGTAACATCGCAACTTTTAAGTCTGCCCATGGTTGGGCTATGTTTGACTGGCATGGTTTCAGGGAAATGCTCCTAGCCGTATGCAAGGTATACCAGCGAACCGTGATAAGCGATGTCGGCAGCGTTTAAGCAAGACTAGTATTTTGTTTTAGCGCCACTGGTGTTGAAGATTTTGTGCACTTATTGTGACTGATGCGCTGTGTACCGAAAGATAGACGCTACTTCTCACTGAAATAATACAGAAAGATGGTAAGCGAAAGACAGGCAGTTTCTTTCATACTTATACCAACACGCTCGTTGCTAATATAACAAATTTTGAGCCTTTATATCGACGACCAAAGAAAATCTGGAAGAGTTTACTCGGCAAACGATCCACAAGGCTAGTTTATTTAAATGTGATTGTACAGTCTTTGACCTTATATCAGGTCGTCTTGGTGGTGGTCTTGGTTGCGGGGATGTACAATCGAATCACGATTAAATTCACTCGCATATTGTGTCACTTTAAGGATATGAGGTTCTACTGATCCCATTGTTCCTCAAAATGTTCGAACTTTCGGTATGCGAATAAGTGGAAACGAGTTAGGCAGTGCATTAAAGCGAGTGTCCCGATCGGCTGACTTGCGGTAGTATGTTTGGTATAAAATGTTCCCGAATATTGCCGAATGCTGCGCAGGTAGCCAAGTAGGCAGCGCGATTGACTCCCACGGCCGGGGTTCGAATCCCGCCACCGCTTGTCGTTTTTTTCTTTCTTCCTGCGAGTAAAAGACTCGATAACGTTGGAAAGTCGTATAGCTCGTTCATGCTCAGAATGTATGCTTCCAGAACAAACAAGGTAGAATGTTCTCGGCTCCGAGGGAAGGCTCAAAAGAAACCGCGCCGCGTTAGGGGACCAGCGTTCGATTCTGCGGGTATGCCGACATCGACGCCCGCGACCCCCAGTTATCGTACCTTTTATTTTGGCCCAAATTTGTTCCCATTAAATTTTTAGTTCATTATTGAGTTTTCTCCTGCCTCATCGTTTGTCATTGGTGACAATAGTTTGCAGATCGTACGTTCTGGATTCGTCTCTAAATATCAGAGTTTCACCATATGGTTTGCTGCAACATACGTGTAGTGTGTTGGATAGCTTATAATTAGGAATCCGTTTTTCAGATTTAATGTTTTTTTTTTTTTTTAATTTGGTGGTGTTTTGGTTTTTTTTGTTTTTTTTCCATAGATTCAGTGTATTTCGGTGTATATTTTCTACTTCGTACAAGAAATCTTTCTTTATAGAGGCCTTTCGTCGTCCGTTGTCCCGTTTTTGTTTTATTCTTTCTGTTGCCAGTCAATGTTACCAACACGCTCTTCAGGAAATGAGAGGCCTTTGTTGCAGAAAACATGGCACAGATATCGGTTCCTCAAGCTCCAAGGAGCATGTGCTTGACCCGACGACTGGAAAAACGCCTCAATGCTAATGAAAAAAAAAAGAAAAAAAAAAAACCGAAAGAACAATGGGCGTGATTGCCGAAGAAAGTAGCAGCTTTGCCGGCAGTTCAGTATGGCAGTTCTGAGTGAGAATAGAGTAGAGCTACAGAGAAAGGCTTCTTTCCGTGATGCTTGGGTGTTTCCTACTCAAGGACAGCCTTAATTCGGGGTTTTCATTTTTCGCCGAATTCAATAAAGGGGTTCGGTGTTTAATTTTCGGGGTTTTGTTTTATCTTTACCGAAAACGCGGAATCCTACATATAAGTGGGGTTCCGTGTTTTCAAATTAATCCCCTAAAATCCGGAAAACACCCGCCGGTAACATGTTCGTCAATTCGAATTTTTCAAAAAATCTCCGAATTTCGATGTGAGGATTGCGAGAGAACTATATATATAAAAAAAAAAAACGCTTTTCTAAAACACGTTAGCATAGTAAGAGCGCTGAGTCAGTGTTCCCGAGGAAAGGTCTCCTAGGTTTCTTTTTCTAATCTTGAACTATTAACAACGAGACAGTTGATCATTTATCCCCTACTGTTCTAGTTTTCAGTTTGCACATTTTAGAGGAAAGCGGGGTTGTGTTTTTATAACAGCGAAAGCTGAGATCATAGCAGGGAAAGGGGAAAGCTAGAAGTTCTTCTTCACCACTCCACCGCGAGCAGCCGCAGGGTAAAGCGGTGGAAGGAAATGGGAAGATAACGTGCGTTTTTGAGGCTATGTCATTTATTTCAGTGATTTTAAGGTATCGGTGTTTATTAAAGCAACACTTGTTAGCAAGTTTTGCAGTGCGACGCTTCGGCAAGGGCACGAATGACCCATCACGCTGAGAAAATATCATTCGATACAGGTGAGTTGTTCTGAATTTCGGACAGGTTTGTGTCCGAGTAATATTTGCTCATATACTAAATTTTGAAAAATTGACTACAAAGAAAAATTAAACTTCATATTTCGGAAAATCGGAAATTTATTGTAAGCAAAATCCGATAAATTCCGAATTACCAGCAAAGAATAAACTGCGAAAAACGCCCTACAAGTTTCACGAGAAATGAACTCCGAAAGCGCGAAACTATACTTAAAAGCTTCGCCTCTAGAGAGATCCTTTTAGTTTTGATGACACGTTGGCGTCTCTTGGGTACCTATGTTCAAAGCAGGATGAAAACCAGTGAGAATGTGGGGGAGGAGGAACGTCTCCTAGAGATCTTATGCTGCAACGAGCTATAGTGATTGGGAACGTTTAGCAATATATAGAAAAACTCTAAGGTCGAATCCTGAACGTAACACTACCTTCAGCAAAAACAATAAATGGTAAGCGGCCACTTAGAAATGGAGGTGCAGTCAGTAGAGCGTAACACAATTACAAACACGGGAGTTCCGGGGTAATGTAGTTGTTCTTTTCTTCTCTCTCAGTTAAAATTATGTCATCAAAACAACTACTGCTGTCCAATGTGCTGTGTGGCGCCACAACCACGATTGTTTAAGTTTGTTGTTTAACGCTGGGTTGCAAAAGTGAACGCGAAAAACCGCCAATGTTACGCTGGCGCAAATTGCAATTGGTTGGGAAAGTTAGCAAGGTAACTCGATTTTTCTTCCACCAAACATTCTTCCGACCTAATTCAAAAACGTCTTGCCTCTTCCATGAATGTTCAATGATATTGAAGCTTGCCAAAGCAAGTGACTATACCACGTGAGGTATAAAGGCACGGTTTTTGGCTAAGAAAGCTTACACTAGCCGAAGACACAACAGGAAATAGTCGGATGATATTTTTCAAAGACTGGAAATTTCCTTCGCGTGTATTCGAGCTTAAAACCACCTCCTGTTTTGAAACCGTGAATACCATTTGACTCACGTGTAGCTGTCGCAACGCATCGGGAAACCCCTTTATTGGCAATGGTGTATACAAGATTCTTCGATGCGTACGCACGTTCTCGGTCTTGTAACACTCACAGAAAAATGCGTTCTAGGGACGTTCTTCCGGTGTCTTGTTTACAACCCTTGTTTTTTTCTATTAGCTTGGAAGGTAATCTAGAAAAGTGTTTTATCTGTTTGTAGCGATGGTTACTGGGGCCATTAAGGTTTTCGTTTTAATCATCAATACGTACATAAGAAATGACTAAATTTGAGTTTGTTTACTTCTCAGAACGTTCCTCGAATATCAGAAGGTTCTTCAGAATGAAAGATGGTCCACTTGGTACTAAACATTTGCTTCTCTATTGGTGAGCGTTTTTAGTTCATAGTGTTATTTTCATCAAGGAGTGTTCAGAAAATATAAGCCAGAGAGCCCTGAGTACTGTGGCATAAACAAACGAATCTGTTCTCCCGCCATTTTTGATGAGCCAATGGGGGTATTATTTGGCATCACACATAGTCCGTGAAAATTACGCCAATCCGCACGTTTGATATTAATACCATTGCGAATGATAGGAAGGCGAGCCGTTAGCTTTAGTGGCTGCTTCCTGGACACACAACTAGTGTCATATCATCCATTGGCTTCACGTTCCTAGCTTTCGCCTGAGCTGGAAACTAAGTTCAATCGGAGAATGGTTAAACGAGCCGTAAAACGATACTGCGAGTGAGTGTTACGCTGTTTACACAGGCATACTTACACAAGTATGACACAAGTTATACTTATGTCTCACATGGTAGCGCAGTTGAGCCCGAAGCTTTATTGTCGCGGTTGAATTTTAAGGATACGAACGTAGGATTTGTCTCAGTCTCTCCCTCGCGAAGATTGGGAACGGGGTTGAGGGATCACGATGTTGACGTTGTCACTGGAACATTCCCTGGGCGACATTAGTCCAATGGCGCTGAGGGTGATGGGCTACGAGCACTGATCAAGCACACGGCTTGGGCTCGGTTACATTCGATGCCTTAACGAACGTCCGAGGAGATGCTAGGGCGGAGCTGCTTCCTTCGCAGAAATAGCCGAATTCTGAAGATGCCCAGACCACAGTTTGAGCTGTACGTGAATCACAGACAACTGACTGTGGCTATGATGAGCATTGGCGGAATCTTATTGGCACGGACCTAATCACATGACTGCTTGATACCGTTAGTTGAGCGTTCAAACGCCTGTCTTCTTTCTAAACTTTTTTTTTTTTTTTGAGGTAGTGATTGAGGAGAACAAATTCGTGCTTTTTCGATCATAAGAAAAGAACGATTCATTCTGAAAGTTATTAAGCGAAATTGAATAAATCTTAACACTGGCCTTTGAAGATATAAAAGCCCGGGATGTTAGAAAGCCGTAGCAGTCAGAGCCCTTTAATTTAACCAATGCCTCGTAAATAATAAAATAAAAAAACAATAGGTGCCTTAAAAATCTGTGTATGTATGCAGCTTTAATCCATCTTTAAAAAATACCTTACTGAATGAATGACCGGATATGTTTATGCTTTCACTTCTAGACACTAAAGCGTTCCTGTAATCAAAACAGGTTTCCTAATCATTTGTCGTCGTGAATCTGAGCGGTGTTAGACTTAAGTAAGGAGATCGGAGAGTCAACGGTGGCAGCCCTGATTTGAAGCGGGCTAGTTGTTCACCGCGCTATCAAAGGCATATACACGAGAGCGCAGCTAGGCAAAATTAACCGCTTCCACACTCGTGCGACGAATGTTCTAAACTAAAGCATTCCTCAATACGCGTGAGCTCCCAAGATAAAGATTTAGCTTGCCACCATCCCCGGGCTCCTTCGGAAGGCATACGAAAAAAAAAAGGTTCGAAATATCCGTAGCCTAAGTACAGCCGTTTCTTCGAGTGCGGGGGCTCGGAGGAAACGTAAAGCCCGGGCGTCCTGACGATAAGCGCCGTTTCCGGCCGTCGCGGGGTTTCTAGCTGACCCGAGATGCCTCTCAGAAGCCGGGGCACCTAGGCCGCCATAGAGCACATCCAGGATCCACGCTATAATCCGTTCAGCCCTTAGCTGACAGTGCTGTGGGGGATACGTGCTCGTCCGACCAATCAGCCGCCCCCCTTTCATCATCTGGTCCCGCTCTCTGCGCACGGTTTTGGGCAGGAAAGTGATCACGTGGGAAAAGATCGGCGTGTGACTGGTTCAACAACCGCGTTGCTTCCCACCGCACTTTCAGCTTAGGGGCGAACGGAGCACAGCCGAAACGCAGAGAACGAAAAAATCTCATCTGAAGAGGAGAACCCATTTCGAGTTGAAGCTCGGACATTGAGCGAAGCTTAGTGTTTTCGTCGCTTCCGTGTATCTGTTTTTCTCTGATGGGACATTCGACGTAGTAAATAACCTTGTTTCTCTCGTGTGCAAACCTTTCGACGCTTGTCTTTCTATTTCCACCGCAATCGAACGTCGCGGACAAGTGCCAGAAAGGAAATGGACACCGTAGCCGGTCGAGAACATGGCAAAATAAATCGCATCAAGCGTAAACAGTTGAGAAGTTTCTGCCTTTCTCTTTCCTTTATATTTGCTTATACTATAAGGCTGTCTAGATTTCTTAGTTGTACAAAAGAAGCTGTGCACTTCAGAGCGGCTTACTAGAATAAAAATGCAACCCCAGAAGAATGGCCGATCGAATTGTTTATCTGGTTAATTCGAAGTACTGGTAACAGCGAGCGAGTTGAACACGAATACTTAAAATCGAAAGAATAAAACACGGACGACAAGCACAGGGCAACCACGTTCATTTATAGAGAACCAAGAACGTGGTTGTCCTCGGCTTTTCTTCTGTGTTTTATTCTTTCGGTTTTAAGTAATCCAAAGGTTCACCATTAGTACACTAATGGACAGTTACAAATATTTCCCTCGCTTAAAATATTACTATATATTCTCGTGATGTTGTCAGTAGCCAAACTGCTTTCACTATTAGTGAGTAAAACTGTATGCCAGGCAAACACTACACCGATAGCACACTACCAGAAACAAATAAGTGTGAACATGTTAGCAACGTGCGTCTTATTCGATTCAGATATCACTCGAAACATACGACCTTTTGATGACATGTAAAATGTTAGAATATTTTTTTCGTGATATTGTCAGTAGCCAAAATGTTGTCACCATTAGCGAGGAAAATTGTACGCCAGGTAAATACCCTCTAAAAAAAATTCTGCGCGTCTACTTTCACGCACAACACTCGGAGAGCCAATCACCGCAACTTACGGAGGCAGCTCAGCGAATGACGATGCCGAAACATATGTTTAGACCAAAAAGCGCAGTCTGAGTTGTGACATTAGGCAATGCAAAACGTCACGCTTGCATTGCCTAATGTAACAACTCGGACTGCGTTTTTTGGTCTAAACATAAGTTTCGGCATCGTCATTCGCTAAGCTGCCTCCTAAGTCGCGGTGATTGGCTTTCCGAGTGTTGTGCGGGAAAGTAGTCGCACAGACTTTTTTTAGAGTCTACTACCTCAATAGCAAAATAAGAGCCTACAAATAACTGTGAACATGTTATCAACAGGAATCTTATTCGGTTTGAATGTCTCACGAAACATGAACCGTTTGATCATAAAGAAATAGCCGATTAAGGCGCATTGAACGATTGTAATCAAAACGCGGTTGATTTGTTAGGAATTAAATCAGTTACGCCATCTAAGTGGTAATTAAAATTCGGAAAGAGAACAACACGGCGGGAAAATATTGAATTCCAAGACAACCTCGCGTTCTTGGAATCCCGGAACAAAACCAGCCTGACAATGGTCTCCGCCGTCAAACCCGGCAGCATACGCGAGGAATATAACCGCCACAAAATCATTGAAGGTTCTGAAATAAAAATGACTGGATCAAAGCCTCGCTCTCATTACGAGCTCAATCATCGCAAATGTTACAAAAACGGACCGCAAGAGATGCAATGAAACAATTTATTGGCTTAAAAAAATATTAACAAGAACCCCTCGTTCGCACACGATGATAAAAGAACCCGCAATTCTCCCTTGAATGCCCGTTCACTCGATATGCGAAGCATCCTTGTGCTGGGGTGTTTGCATTAAAAACTGTAACAAAAGCCCCAGCCGCCGCACCGCAGCAGCACCGCCCCCGCTATCCGGACAGCGGTCATTATACTCTTCTAGCCTCGTATGGAAGAATCAAAACGCGACGAGGAAATAATAATAATAAAAATAAAAACGTTTTGGAACAGAGGAGCGCACAAATAGTAGCAAACGCGCCGAATGGCCCATTTCAAAGCCCGTTCAAACGCGCGGACGACCATTATACGGCGCTGCTGTAACAGGAACTGCTTCTTAGTTTTGTCCCGAAGCCCCCACATGGATGAGCGCGGAGAGCGGTAAACGCCCGTGCATTCCGCTCGAAAACCCGAGGGTTTAAAGAATATCACGTAGTAGTACGAGCAGATATTTTGTTCTTCCACGCGTCTTCTGCATTGTCGCGGCCTCAGTCTGATTCCCACGTGTGACCGCACACCGCGGCTGCTAATTGTTCTGCGGGGTGAGACAGTCGGTATTAATGAGAAAGCATTAACTTTCCCATCGCTATTGAAAAAAATTTATTTGTTTCAGAAATGTCTGTGTCCAACAAACACATATGAATAAGACAAGATATATAAGAACATATAAGAACCATGGAAGAACCATATAAGAACTATATAAGAACATATAAGAAACTTATGAGACGTTTCTCATATGTTTCTTATATGTTTTTATAAATCTTATGTAGTTCTTATATGGTTTCATATGTTCTTATATATCTTGTATGATTCATATGGGTTTGTTGGACGCACGAAATTGCTCATAAAAATGGCTTTTTCACTAGGGATGGAGCGTAAACCCGGTGTATGTAGCAGCGAAACGGCACCTAAATTCTCAATGGCAGTGACGCGTCATATCAGATGCTTCGTCACGGAAGCCGGCGGGGCCGCTCAAGGTCGAAGCGGACGCGCCTCAGAAAGAAAGCGCAAAGAAAAGCAGAGCAAAGCGGATGCCTCGTCACGGAAGCCATCGGGAAGCCTGGAGGGTTCGCTGCGCATGCGCATTGGTGGTGCGTGATGTCACCGGCGGATCGCCGTGTGAAAAAGGAAGACTTGGCGCCCTGCTTGTAAGAATGCGCTGCGTGTAGAAATGCTTTCGCATTCTTACACGTGAGAAGTTTTGAAGGATAGAAGTGAAAGAACAAAACATTTTTTTAAGCGGCTTAGATGGGAAAAGGAAGTCATAAAACGAATTTACAACGAAAACGGAAACTTTTTAGAGCTATATTTACGGCGCGATACGAATTTGTAGTTGGCGCCCGCAGGCGCCACGGGAAAGGGGCCGCTATTTATCACGTGGCTGGCCGCTATTTATCACGTGGTGCTTGCGCTCTTTCGGAAGATTCCTATGGTCTCTAAGAGTTACTTCTTCATCTTCGTTTGAAGTGGAGCAAAAAACTAAGATAAATAAGTAACTTTTCTAGCCCAAAGGCAGCTCCTGAAAGAGCACAACCACCACGTGATAGACCTGTGCACCGGTCAGAAATTGACGGCGGCGGCGCGCCGGAGGGTTCTCTTCTGGCAGGGACGGCGGCGGCGTGGAGAAACACATTGAACCGGCGGCGCACTCAAGGAGATTACATAAGACTTGTTGTAATATAAGTTTAAGTAATAATAAGTAAGTAATAATAGTAATAATAGTAAGTAATAAGTTGTAACATAACCTCTTTGGGCGCACCACGCTCAGCGTATGGCGGCGGCATGGCTTTGCGGCGGCGGCGGCGGCGCACAGGTCTACCACCGGACCAGAGGCGGCTCCCGCGAGCGCCAACTACAAAATTGTTTCGCGATAAATATAGCTCTATTTTATTTCTTCAGGGTAAGTTCGTATAATGACATTATTTTTCCGTCTAAACTGTTTTAAAAAAGTTTTTTTTCCTTTGCATTGTCCTTTTGATCTCTGACTCGGACTTCGCGTCCAATCCTTCGGAGGTTACGCCTTCCCAAAGTTTCCCATTTTGGCCACTAGCCGCGCTGACTAGCAGCCGACCAAGCCGTCACTTGCTCACTGCCCTGGGGTTGTACGAATTAAAGGCTGCAAGTGTGCGCATTGTACTCTAAATTTAATGCGAAGCGCAAGTTTGTCCGCTTCTTTTGTGGTGACGTGAGAACGCCGAGCTCCGATCGGCTCTGATTGAAGGATAGTGGGTAGACCCCGAAGCAAGCTGCCTCGAGGTCTACCCACTATCCTTCAATCACAACCGATCAGAGCACGGAGTTCTCACGCCACCAAAACCACCGCAAAAGAAGCGGACAAACTTGCGCGCCGCATAGCGCTGACGGGTTCCAATCCCCTGGTGAAGAACGATCAGACCACAAGGTCAGGAACGTCGGTGCGCAGCAGACGCTACAAGTGTCACCGGGACGACTGGTGATTTTTCATCCGCTATAACCCGAGCTCTAGCGGAGTTTCGCATTTGATTCGCATTGGGCACTCACTCACACGCAGAATCGGTGACGTCGTGGCCCACAGTCCTCAGAACCAGTCCGCTTTCAGAGAGCCGTTCTTCTAGAACTCTGCGAGTAGCTGCTCTCAGTCAGCTTTGCCACTCTACTGCGCTTCGGTCCGTCCTACTATGTGATGGACCGAAGACGGACGCTACGAGCCATAGGAAGCCAATCCAACGCCGAGTGAAAGTCGTGTGCCCTTCGGGTAGGAGCGCAGTGATGCGCAAGGCACGTAGTCGAGTGATATGTTCAAAGCACTGGACTGGCTGGAATGGCTTCTAGCCTGCGCTGCGGTCCATCGTAAGTTGAGAAGTTATGTAGTGTATGGTGGCTTTTCCGCTTTACCGCGGAGCATACGAGTGCCCACTCGTAGCGATCAACGGAAGGAACAAGCGACTTAGCGGGATGACATAACGAACTCACGCGAGAATGCTGTCTGCGCGAGGAGCATTTTCGGAGACATTTCGCTTCCTCGTACTCGTCATTCGCTCCGATTGTTACGTAAAATGCGATGACTGGTCGCGCGTGTGTTTTGTGGGAAAGTAGACGCGCAGGCCCTGTTCGTGAGCTCGAGTAAATAAGCTGTCACGTTGACGGCTGGAATAAATTGTTCTACAATTTTGTTTTCTCCATCTAGCGGCGAGGCTTCAAAAATACACGCGGTTTTGAGGTTGGCCACTCTCGGCCACCGTTGATATGTCTAGAGTGTTTGAAGCCCTTACGTTTCTGCCGCTGCACTGACGCTACTCAGTATTTGGTTTCCATTGTTCACTGTCGGTCACTCTTGAACGCAGACGGGATTGAACGATAGAAACGAAGAAAAGGTGGAAAATCATGTTTCATGAATCATTCATTCATTCATTCAACGCTTTATTTCCAAACTTGTTTTCAAAATACACAAAAAACTGTTTGGACCCATAGCCGTGAAGGCTAGTCCGGGGTCCAATCGTAATATAGGTTCAAAAAGCGGCAGAATACAATAGACTCATACAATACGCAAAAAAACAAAAGAAATCACGTTCTAGAAAATAGTTAGCTTAACTGCATTTCATAATCACGAAAGAATCTTTTTAAGGAGGGCAGAAAGTTGTTTTCCAGCTTTATAATAATTGGTATTTCATTCCAAACTAGAGCACCATAAAATTCAATCAGCCTTTGTCCATGTGCATTATGGCATGGCGGTAAATTAAACATATAATTCGCTGCAGCCCTTGTTTGTCGCCTGGGAGATCGAAATAAATTCAAAGAAAGGGGTTCATTAGACTCTATAATTTTACGAACTGTTTGAGCTATTTTTAATTTGTAAATACAACTGAATGGCAACACGTTTAGCGATTGGAAAAGAGGTCTACTTGGGTTAGTGTTTCTTGAAAATGTTATAAATCGTATCGCTCGTTTTTGCAGGCGAGTTACCGGATCTAAGAATGTAGCGTAAGTATTACCCCAGGATTCAATACAATAAACCAGCTGACTGTGGACGAATGCCCACAGTCTCAACAACGCGATCTTGCGCCAAAAACAAAAAGGGAACAGAAGATAACAATAGAGCGTCGCGGGCGTCGATTGCGGCGTAACAGCAGGATCGAACGCTGAGGAGCGAGGAAATTCGCACGTGAGCCGCACGTACGCACGGAAATCTAGGATGCACTACATCGGAAGAACAAATGTTGGTGGGGCATGACTGAAAATGTGCTCTCTACAGTGCAGCTTTCCTTTCGTTGCTGCTCTGGCAACTCAGCCTCCGAAAGCTGCCTGCACGTGCACACTCCTATCATTACTGCTGTGTTTTTGCTTCACCAACGATATTGCCAGGAGCAAAAATAAATGTCATCAGCGTGAGAACACTTTAGCGCGGGTTTGATTCTATCGAACTCTGGTCTGCGGTTTTCTTCTTCCCAGTTTCCTGGTTCGCTTTCCGAAAGATCCTTGCGCGCAAACAATGAACGACTGACGTAAAACGCGACAAAGGTAAGCACTTTCGTTACCAAAGCCACAAAATAATGCGTGCGCGCGCTACACAAACTATGAAAACAATGAATGTGCGTCACTCACACTAATTGCTAACGCAGAATCGTGGCTTTACCCACGAAAAAATATTCCGTCTCAACCGACGACGGCTTTCAGTGACGATTTTTTTTTTTTTTTTTGCTCCGCCTCTCATTTACAGTCGCCTGTTTTTAACACGGCCAAGTACCCGCTAACTTTGTTTATTAGTAAGTGGTTGTTAATTGCGCATATCGTTGACAGCTGCGTTACTCGCACTCGCTACGGTGACTGCAGACGGAATCATCGCCGCGCAGCCCGTAAACCGTGTCACCTGTTGTATTCTCCGGCATTTTCAAACTCCGCGGGCCAGGGTTGCTAACAGTAATTTCGAAAAGCGTCAATGGTCCTTCCCTTTTTTACAATAAAAATGTGTGTAAAGTAATTGTAATCATAATCATAATTTAATTGTCAACGTCCTAATAATAATAATAATAATAATAACAATAATAATAATAATAATAATAATAATAATAATAATAATAATAATAATAAAAAGTTTGCTTTCACACATATTGGAATTCAAATAGAAAATAGGGCATATCAAAGTCAGCAGAGGGCTTTTATGAGGACGCCCAAAAAATACAAAACACGTTATCATCATTCGAAAATGTAAGACAGTAAGTCGAACTATAAAGAAGAGAAAAAAAAGCACAAACGCGTTAAGCGAAATCGAAGTAGGAGGGGAAAAAGGAAAGGCGAATCTCAGTAAAAATTAACGGAACGAATTACAGTTAAGGTTCGAAACATGCAGGCACAGCAAAGAGGCGCTAAATTAAAACAAAGTAGTACACGTGAGTTTTTTCTTCAGTTGTTTCAAAGGATGCAATGTCAATGGAACTGTCAGGGAGGGCGCTGAACAAACACGGCACGTTGTAATCCCGAGTGCATTTACCGTATCTGGTCGAACAAATCGGCATTACAAAACGAGAAACGCGACAAAGTATTCGGAAAGACTGAAATGGAGTTTAAAAAATATTGTTTTTTCAAAAACTCCGGAGAATTACCGTTTGAACAGGAAAAGAACGTAGATCAGGTAATTGAAGACTTCGAAAAATATCGATGTTGCTGCAGAAATTAGAATTATATCTAACGCTTGCCAGGTCAGGATTGCTTTCAATAAAGAATTAACTTTGGACTGCGAGCGACCCGAACCGTTGCCAAACACCGTAACGCCGTATCGAAGGATACCGTAAGCGAGCGCTTGAGCGATTATTATTCTGACACCGACTGGAACAAAAACTTCAGTGTTCTAAGGCAAACCAGACACAGTTCGTAATTTGCTAAAAAATAATGATATATCTGTGTTCCAGTGACATATCAAAATCAAAATGTACGCCCATGTATTTCACGTAATCGACAGACTCAATGGATACACAGTTGCAGTGAGCATAACTGGAAGGATGAAGAATAAACTTCCCTCGAGCCTAGTGCCTTTTAGGAGGCTTATGAAAGCAGACCAGATTTGTTTCAGAACGGTTTACGTCTAGGAGGTTGTCAGCGAACCAATCCATTACCTGAATGGCGTTTGTTTCGAGCGTGTGGAGTGAATCAGAGAAATTATTATGACGTGACACAAGAAGAGCATCATTGGAATATTGGCAAATTTAAAACCCGTACATAACCTGGGTCATGCCGTTCACGAAAATATTGAAACGTAAAGGAGAAAGAACAGAACTCTGAAGCACTCTTGTCATTAAAGAAAGCCGACAACTTTGGAAGTTTTTTATGGGGACAAACTGGGACGATTTAGACAGAAAGGTTTTCAGTAAAGAACAAAAAAGACCGCAAAAACCAAGGCGATATAGTTTTGCTAAAAGCAACTGATGGCAGACAGTGACAAAAGCCTTAGACACACCAAGAAAAAGAGCACATTCAAACATATTACTCTCGGATGTTGAATATACGTAATCAGAAATAACATCAAGGGCCGATTGCGTGTCTTTCCCAGTAATGGACCCGTACTGTGCAGAAGAAAAGATTTCGTTATTATCTATAAAAAATGCTCATTGTCAGAAACAGGTGTTTCTTAAGAATGTGTCCTAAATAAGATATAATATTTGCAACATTGGGTCGCCCTTCTCTTTTGAAAAACAGTCGTACAATAGCGATGTTGAGCTCATCAGGTATGCTGCCAGACGTAATGACGCCGTTCAGCATAGCAAGCAGATTATTCTTAACAGATATCTGCTGACCATACGCTCGAATATTATCGATACCGGTTGATTTGCTAGGTTAGAAACTAAATTAAACAGAGGGAAGATCATTGTCGTCTAAGGAAGAAGCAATAGCCGACGTCAAAAACGCCTCATTTAGTATGCATGAGTTCATAACAGTAATTCTTGGCGCGCCAGAGTATTTAGCAGAGTAGTTTGTTAAAGTCGGCTGCTTACGCTGACATAAGTGACCACCCAAAATTTTGTTCGAGAGTTTGGTCAAGAAAAAATCCAGAACCAGTGCCTCGGAATCAATTAATCAGTTACCGTGTTTTGACAGAACTTAACTTGGATTCTTCCAATTTTAATTTAAAAAACAAAAAAAAAACAAAAAAACAGTCTCTTTGCAGAACGAATGACAGCGTTTAATTTATTCCTTAACTGGCCGAACTCATATTGTAAATATTTGTTGTTTCTAGATCGCCGACACCGAATCCAGAGGGCCTCTTTGTCTTTAATCATTTTAAGAATATTATTGTTCAGCCATATATGATAAGGTCTGCGCTTTTTCAAAGTAACAGTTCGGCTGGCAGCAACGGTAAGCAAGCAGAAATCTTGCACAGAACTTGAGTATTGAACAGCATTGTTACCTGTACATAAAAAGGTCTGCTAATCATGAGAGGCAACAGTATTGTCGAAAGCAACACTATCAATAACTTGTTCGAGTCTTGCCCTCTCGCATTTAAAGTTGGACATCACTGTGAGTGTAAGTCGAGAGCACACCAAGTGCTGATTGGCGATTTTCTCCTGAATCGCAACATATTCCACATAGACACTTTGTTATTAAAAGATTGTCAATGCAGAAAGTGACTAACCTTGTTCCTAAAATTTCTTCCCGGGTTAGGGCAGCAACAACGCATTCTACACTCTAAAAAAAATTTTGTGCGTCTACTCTCACGCACAACACTCGGAGAGCCAATCACCGCCACTTACGAAGGCAGCTCAGCGAATGACGATGCCGAAACATATGATTAGACAAAAAAAAACGCAGTCTGAGTTGTGACATTAAGCAATGCAAAACGTCACGCTTGCATTGCTTAATGCCAAAACTCAGACTGCGTTCTTTTGTCTAAACATATGTTTCGGCATCGTCATTCGCTGAGCTGCCTTCGTAAGTTGCGGTGATTGGCTCTCCGAGTGTTGTGCGGGAAAGTAGACGCACAGACTTTTTTTAGAGTGTAAGAAATTTGACAGAACGTTTTGGGAGTCGTATACGAGCATATTTGCTAAATTCATTGTGTCCATATTAAAGTCACCCACCAAGCAAAGTTGCTGCACGGAAGATAATGTAGAGAGAGTTGACTGGCAGCTCATTTAGAAACATTCTAGCATTTTCTTAAGGAAGCCGGTAGGAGCATATCATAGCAAGTGAGAAGGTGAAATTGTCATGCTTGATAGAAAGATTTTCAACGTGAGAAAAATCTAGATTACAAGGAGAAACTGGCCACATTTGATGTACAAAACCCACAATGCCTCCGCAGCTACTAATTAAAAGCGTAAAAAAATCTTGTTGTAGTCTTTGAGAGTGAATTGACACAGCATAGATTCTGAGACATTAATTTCCGTAATAAATGCATCGGCATGAAATATCTTATTACGATTCATTACAAGAAAATGGTCCCAATATTTTTAAAGGCTCCGGGTGTTTACATACAGACATGTAAAAGTCGCACCTTTAAGTTTCTGTAGCGAGGTTTGAAAAACTCTGTAAAGTTATTACACTCTGCATAGGTGGCGCTTATAGTTTAAACGAGGTTTTTCCACATCCCCTACAGAGTTACTCCGTAGGAGAGGTGAGCCTTCACTTTTCCTTGCGGAGATGTGTTCATGTTTTGCCCAGATTTACTTGTATTGCCTTTCTTTTACCTTGTTCCTCGCCGTTCAGAAAAGCTAATGGCTGGAACCAGTGAAGTTGTCATTAAAGAATAGCATGAGCTGACTGCCTACGTTGTTGATATCTCTTAGTCGCCCACGGCAACTCGGTCATTGCTCCTCGAAGGCAACCGACGCAAAACTGGCCAGTATTAATGGGGAGGTGTTTGGTTTGTCTGCCTTCTTCGGGGGTAAACGGTGGACGGAACTAAAATCTGACTGCTCAAATGGCGAGAGGCCAATGTTAGGGGCTAGGTCAAAGAGAACCATGAGCAAGATTTCCTTTGAGGTGTAAGGCATGCCCTGAATTTCAATATTTGGTAATCAACGTTGTTGCTTGGTCCAAGTCAGCTCTGCCTGAAGCAGGTAAATAGCATTTACCTGCTCCTTCACGGTGTTTTGGTGTGACTCCACTTGCGCCCTGAGGTCATCGGTTACTTTTTTTCCCCCAGTGATCTCAGTTAGGACCGACTTGTACTGAGCAGTGAGGAAGATAACGGACTCGTGGACCTCTTGGACCATTGTCTGCAGCAACTCAACTGCGGTTTCTTAGGCCAACATGGCATCGACCTTCGCTGGAAGCGTGAGAATAGAGTCAACACGACAGCATTACGTCCAGCTTTTCGGTACCGGATGCTACTGCGCGGAGAATCAGGTTTGTCCTGAGAAGCAGTCTCAACGTTTCCAGCACCCGTGCGACCGTGCCTGCTGCTACAGGTCTTGCAGCACTAATTTTCTTGTTTAGCTGCTCCCATTGTTATGAAAGCAGCCTCAGCAATCCCGGCACACTAACCCAAGTGAAGGGAGATATGGCACTCCATGCACTTTATACACCTACCATTCGTCGGCACACACACGCCGCACACACCGCAGGCAGGAAGTGTAAAACTAATGAAGACCGGAAGACCCAGTTTACTAAAGACAGCGAGGAAGAAGAAGATGCAGAGGCTGGAATATGAAAATACCGGCTCACACACAGAGACTTGAAGGCACACCGATACACACATAGAGACCACAAGCTATGTATTCCCGAAGGCGCCGATGATGATGAGTAGAAGTTTGAATGAAGAGAAGGAATTCGATGGACCACCGCAAGTGGTCTTTCCAAGATGAGGACAATCGGCATGATTGCGGTGATATTGCAGTCAACTGAGTAGTCGCCCCAGACAATCCCTCAAATTGTGTAGATGGAAGAATGTCGTCAGGAACCTCAACTCGACGAAGCCATAGAGAACCGAGGCAAATATTTCACAGCGATAAAACGGCCTTCCGAGCCAACCGAAACGAAATCTTTGCCGCCATCTTGGAACTCAACCATAACTGAACTGGAAAAAAATATAAAGGTAACCGGTTCAAAACGGTCCACGGAAATTTGGTATTAAAAAATTTAATGTATGAAAATAAAAATTGGCAGCTGTATTTATGTGTAGTGATCAAATTGACATATACCGAATTGCAATGTATAATAAATTGTTGGCTTTCGTGGCGCTTTTGTACTGGCACTATGATTAATCATGTGTCACGCGGTCACGTGACGTCATGGCGTCAAGACATGCTGTCAAGCAATGTCACGTTACGTGGCTGCGTGACGCAATCATGTGACTCACTGCGTCAAGTAGACGTAAACTGAGAACGTGACTAGATTTATTAGCGTTGTTGACACAGTGATGTCAGATGGCACCACAACTTCTCCCCGCGAATCACGTGACACCGTGACGTACTCGATTGTCATGAGCCGGAGTCGAGTGCTCGGGTTCATGACAATCAGCATCGCCAAATATTCGGGTAATGACTCGTGTTAATTAGAAGATGAGAATATACGAACTCTAACAACGTCTAAAGCTCAGCCCATGCTTTATTCTTTGCCAAATGCAGCGCATGAGTATGAGGAACACTGACGGTATATAATTAGCGTCCGGTCATGTGGCCGCTTGTTCTAATAGCGAGTTGAGGAGGTGAAAGGTGTTTATTTCTTCTGCATCTGCCATTGAGCTGCGAAAAAAAAAAAATAATGGGTGTTTTTGCAATTTATCAACGTCAGGAATGCGCTGTTAGGGGTATTTACTAAAATTCAAAAATTATTGCATCACCCAATTTACTTATACACATCACTGAGGCAACCAAACATGTTTTGGCTGTTGCTTAACTATCTCAGAAAGTTAGCTGTCCCCGAGAATAAAATCATTGAAAGGACTAAATCTGACTTATTAATCGGACGGTAAATAGAACTAGAAATGGTTACCGGAGGAATACCTGAAAATATCCTCTTAGAGGGACAGCCGAACGCTGGTAGCCGCTCTACATCTCACAGGAGTGTCGTTCTCCAGTTCTTCCCCAAACCTTGACCACGTCCGTATCTTGTTTAAGCTTCACAGTTTTTTTTTTGCGCGAAATAAAAGATATGGTGGATTACTGTTATCAAATGACAGAAATAAAACTGTCGAATCAACACCCCCAAACGGAGGAGGGGGTCTATCAGGAATAATAAGTTTTCTCTCGAAAAAAGGAAAGGAGGGCGGGGGGGGGGGGGGGGAGGGTTGTTGTAAAAACATACTATGTTGTAAAGGTTCCTCTGCTACCGCATTATCGCCACATATCAGAAAGCGTGGTCCCGGAAACTACTTTGTTTGCAAAAACACTGCTGCCAGAAAGCGCGTTTTCGTGGTGCCAGACACTCGCGCCGTTCCTCACGACGCTGCACCAAGCAAGAATAATTAGTGTCTGTCGAATACATGACTTGCACTGGGCGCGAACCTTATGCAGCATGAATTTTGCACCACCGGATATGATGTTCTCAGCAAGAACAAGTTGCAATGACTACCAGCATATAGTGCGATGACGCCACGTCCAAACCATGTTAAACAGTTCAGTTTTCTCGTGAAATGCGATCTTCTCCACACTAGCAAAAGTGGATATCCAAATTGTAAAGTTGTGCAGCATATATAGCAGTCTCGCGACAATATGCGGCAACCTAATAAAATGTTAGAGCGAGCATGACTGACAAAGCATAGAGTTGTAAAGTGAGAGCCAAAAAAAAAAAAAGTGCCCGTAAAACCGAATATACAATTTGGCCCCTGAGACATTATATTGATACGTTTCGAGCACGTGCAAGCCGATGTTAAAATGTGATTCATGTGATTAGAAATATATCGTCTGTCCATCGCGCTATTTCTGTGTTATTAGGAATATCATTGCATGCATCCCAACTTATTTCTTTTTTCAGTAAAGCCTCGTGTATGGGACTGTTTAGTAGAATACATTGTATCTTTCTTTCTCCACATTTCGTGTATTTGTCTTCATATGCATTATGTGAGCACACAGTCCTTTTTGGCATACCCCGCGACGCTGTATTTCACACTGTGAATCAGCGAATAAAAAGACATGTTTCCGCAGACTCAAAAGCTGTCGTTTTCGAGTATCTTCCTCCTGTGTCGATCTCAAGCGGTCGTGTGAACTTCCTCCAGTCAAAATTATTGATGACAAAAAAAAAGTATATTTAATTACTGACTGTAGATTTGAAAATATAACTAAAGGGCCGACCACCTTACAGATATACAACACAAGTAAATGCACCCCACAATTATCTTAAATATGCTTTGCAAATCTTCACTGGCGTTTTCATACTCGATATTAGTGATTTGAGAGAGTCCTGAACAAATTTCTGATTTTGAAGTTGCTTTAAGGACCTTTGTCTTCCTCACACGTATGTAACTGCTGAAACATAAAGAAGTATTTTTTTGCTTCATTTATGTGATGAACATCAATTTTATTTGTCTGTGGGCAGGGCAAAAACAAAGCACACATGGGCGCGTGGCGGAACTACGACGATTGCGCACACAGACAGCCAGAAAGTGACCAATTAAAAAGCTGCAATGTCGAGTAGAGTATAAATTATTACTATGTTCTATTTAACAAAAACCTACCAATTACCAAGGGTCATGTTCTGTGAAAATTGAATTGTCCGGCATTTTGTCAAGAAGAAATCTCTTATGCCAAGCTATCCCGAAAATATTAACTTGGGTACGCGCTATTTTAGGCCAGACTCGATCTGAGTACGAAGGTGCGTATAGATTAGAGTGAACCATTTTGATCACTCTCTTCTGCATGATTATTCGCGTGCATCACGGTGCTGAGTACAAACAATGTTGGCCAGGAAAACGAGCGTTGGGATTGCTGTCCAGTGTTTCTATAAACGGTAGACTGCATGGGCTTGTCCTGAAACTTTCGTGAAATTCTGAAAATATTATTTCTTTTAGGTCGGTTGCGTCATCATATACATTTTGAAACGTATTTTGTAAACTAGATTTCACGATATATATATATAGCGAGGAGGTGCCCATTTTATGCTTTTATGCAATGTAATTAATTCCTAAGTTCAAGAGCAGAACTAGGCTTGAAGTTTTATTACTGCGGTGCAAAGTTGTACCAATCACAGGTATTTTAGGCGATCCACGAGTCTGATAACCTTTGAATTCAGGTAAATCATATGCGACTCAGGTAAACAAATAAATGTTGAGTCCTATAAACACGACGTTTTTTTATAGTTAAAGTTTCTTTTTTTTTTACTGTATCGTTGAAATTAAATAACGCAATTTCTTATGTTTTGTATCTGAAAATAAAAGTGGATTCAATGAATGATAAAACGCTATTAAATTTCTCGTTTCAGCGTTAAAATAGTGCCTACTGCCAAAACACCGCAAAAAAATATATTCACAATGTAGCGGTTCAAATTGATTTCAACTAGTTCGGACCGGTTCCCACCATTATTTTTGCTTCCCGGAACTGAACCGGAACTGAACCGAAAGCCGTGAACCCGAAACTGCGCTTCAGTAGAACGCATATCAGCTAGGAAGTTCGCGTATAAAAGGATGGCCACTAAAAAGAGTGAGAGTAAAAATCGAACATTTAGCGATTGTTCGGCTGCGAAGCACGCCGCAGGCCGTTTGCTCTCGTCGATGTGGCCGCTGTTTACCGAACTAGCCGTTCGTCGACGGAACTCCACTCGCAAGAAAAGCCTCGGTGGACCGCTCCACCGCAGAGGCATATCCCGCCGGGACTGCCACAATCAAGATTCAATCGGTCTCACGGAAAACACAAACAGAAAGTAAATTAAAATAAAGAGAAATTAAGAAGACAAAAAGAATCCTGCTTCCTTACCGTGTTCCGCAAATGAACTGTGGCGATAGACGAGACGCTGCGCACTGCTGCATAGACGGCCGTGTTTAGATTTGGCTGACTTAGGGCCCGCTAAATGGCACGGTGTTGATGGGGAAAGAGCGCACTACACGAGAGCGCGTGCCATTTAAGCGCTCGACACAAGAGCGCTAAATGGGTCCATGGGTGGCTCGTAGCAGTGCAACAAACGTTTCTTACTCAACCACATGCAGCAACCACGTGCAGCAAAACATTCGTACGGCACGCTAGAAATATGACCCCATCCGACAATAGTCTCTAAGATTCATCTGCAATTCTATCGGGGACCGTGCACTTTTTACGGGATCATTTTGAGCGGGATTTTTTTTTTCCTCACTTTACCCGTGCCGCGACATAGTTAGTAGGTTGGGCTGTTAAATTGCGCTATTCATTTGTAGTCGGCGTGGAAACGTATGGTGATGGCCATAGCCTAAAAGCTTACTTTTGGGCCAATTTCAATTCTCACTTGGAATCGGCAGGAAATACGCCCTAAATCAAGTTCGGATGGTAAGAATAAATGCCAAGATATATTTGAATCTACAAGATATCAACAGACCCACAAATTCTAAAAACACAATTCTAAAAAAAAAAAAAATAAAAAAAACAAGCACGGGATTGTTTTGAAAGAACGCCTCTTGAATGCCACCCTTTTTATCGCTCGGGACTTTCCCTATCGCACAGATGCGCTCTCGTGACGTGCACTCAACTTATAGCGCGCTCTCGTGTCGCGGCGCTCTCAAGCCGCGCGCCCTTACGTCGGCGCTCTCATTAGCCGAGAGAGTTTCTCGCCAAATCTAGCGTGAAAATTATGACGTTCCGTGCCACTGTGAGGTTACAATGAAACAAGACTGTGGCTCGCCCGCTAAATTTAGCGAATGTATTTTCCCGCTATATTTGGCGGTTCACGCCGTACACGAAACACACAAAGGATTCGCTGCGAAACCTCGCCAATAAAGGCTATCGCCGTAAACAAAATAACGTGCGAGAGAAAAGCGGCCTTCTTGTTCCAGTCAATCCTGCTTACCGCTGCTCTCCCCACCTGCTCGCCCGGCATCGCCCATCTTTTCCCATCCGAACGCGCCTTGCTCTCGTAGAAGTCAGAGAGGGAGCGACTGGGCTCAGGAGGCGGCAGCGGTGTTTTCAGCCACGCATGGCTTCCTCGCCTGGCTGACCCCGTTCCCTCGGCGGCGGAGCCGAATTTCGACGGGCTCGGAGAGTGTGCGCACGAGGCCGAGACGGTACACGGTTCTCCACGACGGCTGTCGGCGGCTGGCTGGGCGTTTTCACTCTGGCAAGTGAAGACCAAGTTTCGCGACCGAAGTCTCCGTTCGGGTACATCGTTCGGGCACCGACGTTTGCCTCCTTGCATTTACTTGCGTAACAGCGGCGCTTTTTTTTTTTGTTTTTCCTCTTCGGTACTTCACATGGCTGATGAGGGAAATAAACAACATGAAAAAATATTACTTCCTTCATCAGTCGTGACAGAACCCCGATACTGCAGGTGAGCAAAGGACGACGCACTCACGAAAAAAGTTTGAGACTTTGTAGTATCGGGGTTGTGCTATTTCTGATCTGTACCTGCCCGTTTGCACCCTGGCTTTCTGTTCATCACTTCATGCACCTTTTTACGTCCAACACGTCCTAAAAAGTTTGCTGAGAACAGTCAGCTCGAAAAAAGTTGTGTACTTCCCCATGACTTTTTGAGCGCAAGAAGGGCCCAACGAACAATGCAAACTTGGCAGGCACCAGTGGCACTTTAGCATTTTTCAGGTTAAGAAGAGGCTAGGACAAGCCCCTTCCACAAATCCACAAAGCTCTCTACTCGCCTTGATTGGCGGTTTCCTCCTCTCTCTTCACCTCTCTAGCATTTGCTCTGCTAGATTAGAAAGACAAGGGGGGGGGGGGGGGGGGGGAGTGTTTGTGGGAGCAGCTTGTCCTGCTTTTCTTAAAGATTATTTTTTATTATTGTTTAGTCCGCACTTACTGCGGTATCTATCTGAACTCACCTTCAGGGGTGTTACAGTTGCGCAACTCGGGAATAAAAAAAAATATTAAAAAAATCTGGGAAGCAGTTTAAAAAATGCCTAATCTATAGCTTCTGACAAAACGACCCAGCAGTGGAGGTGTTACGATTTTATTTCCTATTGAATTTGAATTGTGCGCCGAGACGCATTCCAGGTACTACGCCAGAGAAAGGGCTAGCTCGGCACAAAGTTAGCAATCCTAAGGGCTTAACTTGGGCATAATACGGTTTGCTTCCAAGGCGTTAGTTAGCGTCGTAGTTCTTTTATGTAGCGTTTCTATGGACCTTTCCTGGCTCGCCACATAATTGTGAAAGTGCCAGACTTGAGCCAAAGATGCTACGTATGAACTGAATATCCTTCTGAAGATTCTGTCACTTGTTTGGCTATGTAGGCCCAAAGTTGCCGCATGAAAACCGAACAACCAGAAGTGAAGCCTAACCCTCGCCCTTTTTGGCGATTTTGGCCCAAAAGTGCCAGGTGACAGCCATACTACCCACAGTAGAGCTTAACTTTGGCACTTGTTTGGCGTATTAGGGTTGAGATACGTAGACTCTGTCAAACAAGGTCAAGTATGACTCCGCCTTGGCTTCTTTGGTCTTTCCTAAAACCCTACATTCCCCCCCCCCCCCCCCCCACACACACACACACACACACACAAAGGAAAAATAAATTGGTCTTAGAGAACTGCGCTACCTGGGGTGTGCGTGTTCTTATCAACTTCTCCACTGGAAAATTAATATTAAAAATACACTGCAATATTTTCATATCGCATCACTTATCTTTTAAAACGAATCTTTAGCCGTCCGTTGGGGGAAACGTCGCATCTGTCTCAGTTTGAACAATTATATTGCGACCCACAACTACCGTAGCGCGTATATCCGATTAAGATGGATCTGCGTCTACTTTTCAGCAAAACATATGAAGGCATGATGACTGCAAATCTGAGGCTTTGCCATTGGCTAGACAAGTGTGGAAGACCACAGCGGTTGGCCTTCCGTCGGATCTATAGACGAGTTTATTCGTAGATATTTTTAGAGCTGAATGTGGCCCCAGGCTTGCTGTACAAATTCCAAGAAGAAACTTTTTAACAGACCCTCCTCCTCACCCCCAAATCCCAAACTTTTTTCCGTCTCTACGTGCGCCCGTGCATTTCCCGCTAAATATAGCGGGGGAAATTGGCAGGACGTGACCTAAACACGAATAAAGGTTTCCCGCTAAATTTAGCGGGGAAATAAATGTCACATTACCATATACGTCACGTGATATGTACACCAAATCAGTTTCACCGCTAAAGTTAGCAGGAAAGTTGACTGTCATGTGACCTGACGTCACGGGGACCTATGCATCAGGCCAATTTCACCGCTAAAGTTAATGGAAAAATTGACGTCAGGTGACCTGAAGTCACGGACGTACCCACAAATCCAGTATCCCCTCTACATTTGGCGGGAGATTAATGTCACGTGACGTATGCTCCTTATCCGTTTCCCCGCTAAATTGCTAAAATATTTGTTCTGCACTCCCCGAAACGACGGTTCAATGCCTTTTAATAAGTTTAAACGATTGTTGTCTAAATGCTGCATTTCATGCCTTATAGGACTCAGAGATAAAGGGCGTTGCCATTATTTGTTTTCATAGCACAATTTACACCTCCAAAAAAAATCGTGTTGGCTAGATCTCAAGAGGTTTTCTTTATCAGTCAGTCCTGCATGGTACATATCAAATCAATATTGTTACTATTTCATCGATGCTATAAATATTGTTATAAAAAAACCGTCAAGAAAGCTAAGCATAATGTAGGTAAAGCAGCGCAGAACGACAAAGACTAGAAGGAAGGAACAAACAGGACGGGACAGGCGCTGACTCGCAACTGAAGGTTTTCTTACCTTTTTATTATTTATTATTTATTATTCATTATTTATTGTCCCGTCCCGCGTGTTGCTTCCTTCTAGTCTTTGTCGTTCTGCGCTGTTTTACCTACATTAGGCTTAGCCTACACCAACTAGCCCAGCTTTCAACTTTGGTACGTCAAGAGAGCAGAATTATTTTCTTTCCAATTTGTTTTCTAATGCATCCGCAACATAGATGTTTATCTAGAACTTATATATATTTATACGGGATTTAATATACCTAACCGGTTAATGTGTTTCTTTTAAGTAACAGCCAATGGCAAGCTACAGCTAAAGCGTCCCAGAATGGTCAATGACCACAAATACAGATTACAACAGTGTCATTTTTAAATCCTAATGCGAGGCATTATTATTTTGGCCGTTCTATATGTGTTCTTGATACTTTATAACCGATAGTCTGAACGTGCTAAAATCACACTTACTTTCTTAGTTGTTTTTTTTGGTACAGATATATTTATTTATATAAATATTAAACCTCATTAGGGTACATCCGTAAGTTCCTCTCTTGTGGTGCCTCAATTTATGGTCCGAAAAATGCTTATAATCATGATCTAAACACGAAGATCCTCTGTCAATCCCTACTTGCAGTAAGCGGACTCCTGCGAAATATAACAAAATAAAAATGTTTGGCTGTCACCACGCTGGAAAAACGCGTACTCAGCAAGACACCGCTAATAAAACACCTTCAAGGCGAAGCAGCTATTCGGCGTTGACACGTTGGAAAGAGTGAGAAGAGGTTCTACGACGTCACACCTCTACAACGGCAGCTGTCGACCCCCCCTTACCCCACCATGGCATCCCGAACAAATGCGCGAATTTCGGAGCCTTCGAACCCGAATACAATACGAGTGAATTTGGCGCTCGCAAGCAAAGCGTTCTGACGTCACGGCCTCCCGAGAAGCGAGCGTTGCCACTCTATGTGTCACAAGCAAAACCGGTTAGGCTCGCACATTGCCGGCCGACTCTAGGAATAGTTTATTTTCAGCGTGCATCCATCAACGGAGACGTTTCTCTCACTTCGCGTGAAAGGACAGGCTCGCCTGTCAACGGGTTGTTGAGACGCGCAGTTGGCGCCAGCTCTGCTTGCGGGCGCAGATGAACTTTATTCCACGCATCTGTACTGTACGTAGAACGCGCAATTATTCAAACAAGAACGGAAAAAAAGACGCCCGGCAATGGTTGTAGTCTAGCTCAATAATGTTGCCAAAAACCGCCTGGGCTTTTTTTTTTTTTTTTATTGCGCACGATTTTTGATTAGTTTGTCTACCATACGTCGTCTTACACATTTCCGGTAGGACGCTTTTGGAAAGAACGTAATTGCTGGTAAAAGGAGCACCATTACGAATCAGTATCCCTTTGTTTGTCTCGACCAGAATCACCGCCATCTACTGTTATCAGGTATTCAGTTGCAGCTTGCATAAAATTATTAAATGAACGAGTGTGCTGTGATTGTTCTATCCTAAAATATAAATTCAAAAGTAAATAGAGATAAAAAAGGAAAGTGCGTAACCTATTTGAGAAGAAAATGTTCTGAATTCTTGAAGTTTTTAAGCTTTTTAGCGTTCGTCGTCACACAAAATTGTCGGCAGACGTTTTACTGCTATTTTAAGCAGCTGTGCATGAGTGCCGCAATAACCGACATTCAGTTGTTGTTTCTCCTTATTCTGTTCGCCTCACTTCAACATTGCCACAGAAAGACAGGTTATTGCCACTTCAGGCGCTACTGTGTCCTTGTCCACAGCATAGGTCATTGTGGAGGCTCGTCAACGCCCGCTTCAGTGGCTCGGCATCTCGGTGAGACTAGAGCCACTAAATGAGCTGCGCTTAGAGTATCGGTACTCTGTTCCCTGATATTGTTGTGGGCGCCGCCATTTTGGTGCTTGTGCAGAGCAGAATAAACTGCCAATCGTCATGACTGAAGGGTGCGACTTCCTCAGTGTTTGATTCGGTGTTAGAAAACTCAACTAATATTGTTTTTCTCTGTTGCGAACTGTTTAACCATTTGTGAGGGCAGAAGGCGTTACATATGAATTCAGATAAAGCTTCAGATAACTGGCAACCATGATTTTAAGACACAATATGGGCAAGTGTCGTTACTCTGAAGCGTAACTTATTTAGTGGCACTAGGTGAGACAAGAGAATGTCGGCAATGGCGGCTCAATCTGGCGAGTTTTGAAAGCGTCTATATCTGTCAGATCGGAGCATGCGCAACTCAAAAATGGCGAACAAACTGTTTGCGTGGCTTCCGCATGGTAGCGCCATGTAAAGAAGCGTATCGGTAGTGAAGAAAGCCCACCACCTCTCACGGTACAGTGACGGAACACACGCTGGGCTGTCGGGGCCGGGGACGTAGGCCGCCCTTGGACGCTCCAGTATCCTTCTCTTTATGGTGATCACGTTATTTGTAGTATCTGATGCGGACAGCATGGGCTCACAAAGATAATTAAAAGAAATCGCCGGAAACAAATTGCTGCCATAGCACAGTCAACACCAAGAGTGCGTGCAGGGAGTGCTCTTCCACGTACTCCAGAAAGAAAAAAAAAGATAATCGTTCGGAACAAAATAGTACAATGTCTTCACCCTAAGCAAAGCGCACATAAAAGCACCCTAGGCCGGTCTTGCTGGCCGCTACAACCTTGCTTATCTTCGCGCGGAGCACCCCCGCTTTGCACCTGTGTTGACGGTGTGCTGCAAACGAATGATTTCAACTTGTATTCTAGAATTGCATGTAACACCAATGCCAGCAGCGAGACAGTTGTTTGTGGTGGAATAGAATTTACAGAAACAAAAGTTATGTTCAAAAGTTTATATCCAAGCAGCAACAGTTTTTTTATAATGCTCGTTGAAGCAACACAATCCCAAGAGGAAACTTCCATCGACTTTCGGGCTGTGGTGATCTCTGACACGGTAAACGCCGCTGTACGTCATTGAGGACAGTTTATTTTATCTTGTTTTTGTTTCGCTCCCCCTTGTTCTCACCTTTCTTAGAATTTTATCTTGGTGACCACATGGGCGAGGATGGCACAGTCATAAGCCGATTCTGTCCTCTGCAAAGACTGCTAAGTATGAGTGCGAATCCGGAGGCTGATTAGGCAATACACGCGGTGACGTTGGACGGCGTGTCTTCTACGATTATCGTAATCTTCCTCAATTTAGCCATGTGAACCTTGTTTCCAAGTTGGTAGCCGAAACTAATCGAGCTGACCGTAACCGTACGCTCCGGCGCGCTGTATCATTTTCGCTTCGTCATTGTTGAGTAGCCGCTTAGAATCGCGCTCTCCGTGGGAGTTTGCCAATTCAGTTGATCAAATAACGTTGCGGTTGACGACGTTAGACCAACGTTACTCAATCAACTCGGTTAGCAAACTCCCATGGAAAGCCGTGATCCCTTCTCGTACCCCTCAGCCGGGTTAACGCAGTTCGAAGCGCCAACCTTCTTGCTCGCTGCGGCGCTTCTTGCAACAGCAGTTCAAAACACGGCCGCAGCAGGCAAGAGGGATGACGCTTCAAACAGCATTTCCGAATCTGGGGGTTATCAGCGAAAACTGACGTGTGTCAGCGCGTGTCTTAGAAAGGGATCACGCTTTCCGTAGGAGCTTGCCAACTGAGTTGATCGAGTAACGTTGGGTGGAAACCTTTCACTGATATGCCGCACTGAAATTCCTCATGCTGCTCGTTACGAAGGGAAGCACGGCGGTGCATTAAGTCTTTAACAAGCATGCACGAGGTGTTTACGCTTCAAAACGTTTTGCAAGTCAGGAGAGCAGGCACAAGAAACCAAAAAAAACTTGGTTTGCCTGAGAGAAGCTGTTCTATTAAATGCAGGTCAGATTAACAATTGTTTTAGCATCGGGTAGACTCTATAACACGAACAGCTTTATGGTTGCACCGAACAATCCACCCCGCCTGCCAAAATTACATCTCGCGCCGTCATCCTTTGACAAACTGTAGTTTGAACTCTACGACAGTCACTTTGTCTGTTGCCAATTTGAAAACACAGTCTTTCTCCCTCGGTCAGCGCTCCTTAGATGGCCTAACCCCCCCCCCCCCCCCTCCTTTATTTTGACAGTTGACTTTAAAGTGAGGAGTGGACTCGACCACGATGTCCAGACAAGTAAACGAAAAGAAGTATCGTCCATTCCCTCGAAGACGATGCTCACCGGGCGCCTTTCAGCCGTGCCTCAAGAGCGTGCTAGAATGAAATAGCGCACATCAAAGACAATGAGAATTCGACCCCCTTGCGCGAGACTACATCATCTGCTACGCGAGTTGTTAACTTCGAATCGAGGGGGTACGGACCCGCGTTTGATGTCCGTGCTGGTGGTGGGAGACGTCGAAGAAGTTAGAAAGGGTGAAACGGTGTAAAAGACAAAAACAAATAAACACGAAGAGCTTTCCCCTGCCCGGGAGAAGAAAAACACGATGGAAGTCGACGGAGTGCCGACTCGGCGTTGTCTTACTTGATCTTTGTCTTCCGTATATTTTCACATGCCTGGCCCGTTTTTCCAGTGGTTCCAGTAACCGGTAATGCAAAAAAAAAAAAGTGTTTTCTTTTTGGCTATTTTTCCTCTCCTGATGTTTTCTATTTGGTTGAACTTGCTCTCTTTATGCTGCTGAATGTTCTGCTCGTATTGCTCCAGTTACTGTATTATGCCCATATTTTTAAAAAAAGTAAGGAGTAATTAAAGTAATCCGTTACCAATATTTTGTCACGAAATTACATTAGAAATTACCTCCGAAAAAAAGTAACGTGGCAATTACAAGATTACTTGAAAAAGTAACAGATTACAAGTAATTCGTTTCTTGTAACAGATTACTTCCCAAGTCTGCACCTGACCCATGGTGAAGCGTGGGGTGAGCAAAAGTACGTGTCCGCATTAACGACCATATAGCTGAGTCGGTTTGTGCTAATGACGTGCTGATGGCGAGCCTGCCACAACGTCGCTGCAACGTGCATTCCAGACCACTGAAATTGTCAATCTTAACAGAATTTACGCACGAGCTCGTCTTGATAGACGCTGTGATGACCGCGCACTATTAGCGGCAAGATGTTTGGGTGGCGCACTCCTATAATCCTCTCTCGTGACGTCATTACCTTGCGAACAACAAGCTCGAAGGTGTTTGTAATTAGCATGGTGGAAGCTTGAAATCATTGCACTCCCGAACCAACACTTCCAAAACCGTCTAAATTCAATTTATTAAATTACTCCTATTTCCGTCGATGAGAAATCCTTTGCTGACGTCATAGTCAGCACTCGGCCAATCGTGGGCAGCCGACCACAGCGGCACTTTCGATCGTGCACGTCGGCAATAGTTCCTGCACTCCCGGCTCATCAACTCGCGTTAGGCTGTACCAAACACCAACGAGACAACGAAGATAACCAGCGCCAAAGTGTGGCCTGTAAAGCACACTGCACCGGCACGGACGCCCGGGCGTCATCGTTAATGGCGCCTTCGGTCTTTATATAAGAGCAGCAATTGTGACGTAGTTTGGCCCCGAATGAAGCTAGTCGGAAAAACTCGGGACCAAATGGAGCCGCTCGGGCATGCAAAAGTTTGTCGCGACGCCTGACGTACCGCTCGTCCATTAGCCGTTTCCCGCGCCCAAATTTTTTCTTATTTCTTTTTTCTTCTGGTCGTTGCAGGCCGTTAGCGCTAATATTCTGGGCACGCCGGGCTCCGGTGCCGGCAGATTAATTACTGTCGGAGATATTATTAGGTAAAGCGGACAATGCTTTTAGTACCTTATCCGATCAAGCAAACTTCACGCTGGTTAATGCACGCATTCAACATCGAGTAACCGTGCCTTCTAAAACAATCTTATATTCAGGCGGTTATTTCTGTGAGCTGGGAAGTGTTCTACAGGTAAAATTATGCGTATCTTAATCCTGTGGACGAAGGCGTGTGACAAAGGGTGTGCATAGGAAGAACGCGTATATTTCTCCTGTTCGAATTATTTCATTATCGTTATTCACTAACAATAATTAAGGAGCCGGCGGCTCGCTAAATTTAGCGAAACGTAAGTAAGCTGCGTTTTACGGCCGCGTATGACAGTTTTTCGTTACTCGGTTTTGTAACCTTGCGCTCCCCTCATGGAAGCCAATACAAAAACGTTTTGTCCGTAGAGCCATGTCGGCCGCAGATGACGTCAGCGCATGACTGTAGCGTGATCATTAGGGACGTAATGACCCGAAAGTTTCCAATTCTTCTTCTATACAAAAAACTTAACAAGCACCTCTCAAATAAGTTACGCATCCTCTCGTCAAATCGTAGCTGTCAAAGCTGGAAAACACAAAGCTTGATTTTCGGTAGTTAGAGGGGATTTCGAACCCTGGAAGCGCGCGATACCAAAACTAAGGGATGAAGAGGAATTGCAAATAAATGTGTTGTACAGTGTTTAGAGTAGATATTTGGTAATTACCCGTACCACAGAGAAAAAGGTCAACAGGGAGCACAGCATGGTGTCGTTCGATGTCGTGTCCCTCTTTACGAGCGTTCCAGTACCCCTGGCAGTCTCCACAGCCAGAGCGGTTCTCGAATCAGATTCCGAACTCAGCACCAGAACCAGCCTCAGCGTGGACGAGCTGTGCCGCCTTCTTGATTTTTGCCTCCGCAGCACCTACTTTTGCTTTAAAGGGGACTTTTACAAACAAACCAGCGGAACTGCGATGGGTGCGTCCATATCTGTCACCACTGCAAATTTGACAATGGAAAGCATCGAACAAAGAGCGCTACAGTCCTTTACCAACAGACCTGAGGTGTTCATGCGTTATGTGGACGACTGTTTTTGTATATTGAAAACATCAGAAGTTGATAAGTTCCTGGCTCACCTCAACTCCATCGAGCCCGACATCCAGTTCACCGTGGAACGGGAAAAAGACAACACTTTACCATTCCTTGATGTACTGGTGAAGAGGCAAGGGGAGGAGATGAAGTTTTCGGTATACAGGAAGCCCACTCACCGGACGCTACCTTAATTTTAAGTCGAACCATCCAACGAGTCACAAGGCATCAGTCGTTGCAACACTCATGTTCAGGGCGGCTGTTATCTGTTCTTCAGAAACTGACAGAACAAGCGAAGAGCAGAGTGTGGTCGCTGATCTGAGAAAGAACGGCTACCCTACAAGGTTCATTCGACAAGTCACCAAACGTACGGTTCACGCTCGCCAAAACCCACAACCAAAGGGAGCTGCACCGCATCGCCCCATCACGCGCATTAGCGTTCCCTACGTTCAAGGTACTAGTGAAGCACTATCACGGGTGCTCGCAAAACAAGGGATTCACGTGGCTCACAAACCGGTATCCACTCTTGGACGTTTCATGCCAAGACCAAAAGATCGCCCCCCGAAGGAAAAAGCACCGGGAATTGTTTACCGGATCCCCTGCTTAAAATGTCCTGCATCTTATATCGGCGAAACAAAGAACTTTGTGGAAAGGTTACGCCAGCACAAGAATGATGTACGCAAATTCGACCGGGAACGCAGTGCTCTTGCGGAGCACTGTGACACTTTTGAACATCCGATAGACTTCGCGAACGCGTCCGTTCTTGATGTTGAAACCCATCTCCGAAAAAGACATCACCTTGAATCATGGCAGATCCAAATTACACCAAAGAATATCAACAGATCCATGGGTACCTTACCATCTGTTTATGTAAGTGGACTACGACACGTGATTAGAAAAAGACTGGATGGCAAGGCGGAAGCGCGATTAGAAGATATTCGTACCACCAAAGAAGACGAGGCTGCTTCCACGCACGAGATCAATCGCCCCTGAACAATGACATTTAAGGCATTAAGCAGAACCAATCAGCGCCGCTCCTGCGGCAGCGCGGGAACACGCGCGACGCTCGTCGTCAGGGTTAGCAGACGATCACACAGGTTTACTTCGATGGCACTGGTTAACTTTGATGAAATGCAACTAATGCAAAAGGGGACCGTGTGGCAGGGTGTCGAGAGGAAAAGTTCGCGACCTTCCTTCCTCGAATTCCTTCTTTGCCCCTAAAGAGCCGCAAGATATGACGTGCACGTCGATGCAATGTGTTTGTGGCGAATACGCGTGGCCCTTCTGCCACCAGACCCACTTCAGGACTTCTGCCACCAGACCCGCTTCAGACTTCAAATTGCAATAAACAATTCGAGCTGGGGAGGCGTTGTCTCGTAAATTGGGAGCCTTTTTTCCTATAATTAAAAGTGTGCCTAACAGTTTAAGCAAGGTGAAGATAACCTGCATGACGTAACTGCAGACGCGAAAAAATGGCTGCCCCACTGGAGTCATGCGCAACAGAGAAGCAGCGTTCTGTAATATTTTTTTTTTTTTTTAAGTAGTGAAGGATGGAACGCATTTCAAATTCATCGAAAAATTAAGTTTCAGTTTGGTGATGCTTGTCTGTTATGTTAGCAAGGGTACGAATGAACTAGGAAGTTCAAGAACAACGTCAGCTCTGTGACCGACTCTCCTCGACCGGCCAGGCACCCGAAGTGGTGAGGCCAGTGTCCATTGCAGCAGTTGAAGGCTTCAAAAAAGAAAGTGACGGTGGATGAAATAGCAGCACTTGTCAACGTCAGTCATGTTCCTCGTCCCATCTTTCTGAACCGCTCAATGTTCAATGGGTGGAAAGCATTTCTGGACCAATCAAAATGTGTAACAGGCGGTGCATGGGTGGCTTCGCACGCGATCGAGAGATTTTCATTCTAAACTAATTGACGCATTGAGCGAAATGGAGACTATGTAAAAATTAATACCAATATGTACCACCATGTTTAATGAATTTCGAGTAGTAAATAATTTAGACTTTTTATTTGACCGACCCTCGTATCTTCGTTTCTGTTTACCATGACCCTAACCTCCCTGAGGGGCCGCGAAACGATTTTTTTTCACTTCAAGTAAATACCTCGTAGAATTAATTATTGACATATATAGCCTACAAAATATTAATTAGATTCACTCCCAAGTCAATGATAACCGCTCAAAAAAGGATCCACACAAAGTGTGATGCGATTGACAGTGGTAGCTGTAGCATTCTTGAAAATTGTGATTTAGGAGATTTGCTTTTGTTAGTCAAGTTCTTCACTTTTCCCTTTTGCAAGGCAGACTTACGGGACGCGCATATTTTGAAACTAAACACGTCTTGTCTGGGGAACTCTTGAATTAGAATGGAGCCGTGCTTTGGTTGCGCAGGCCTCTCAGAAACCACAGACGGTGGCATACGTCGCACGAGTACCCAAGGTCGTCCAGGGATGCCCTCTGAAATTCGGTGGTCAGCACAAACGACGCCGTGCAGGGCCCGCCGCCTCCGGTGTTGACGCATTCCCTTTACCCTGTTTTAGACGCATAGAAGGCATTCGAAAACCCCGCATTATACACAGTTGTTGCTCGTTGGCACAAAAATAAAAAGATAATGATGATGATGATAGCGTTCTTTTGAGAGATGCGACGATGAGAGGAAGAGAGTGATAGTGCAGCTGCGAGCTGCCGCACTATCACTTCCTCTCATCTTCGCCCCTCGTTGTCGCTCCTTCCCGCGCGATCGACGTCAGTTCTTGCGTTCGAACAACGCCGGGTTTCGCCGGAAAGGGACACTAACAGGTACCGCAGTAAAGACTCGAGAAACAATCGAAGAGTAAACCCCCCTAAACTTCCAGCCACGACAAGCGGACACGTGAATAGGTGTGGGAGAAAATGACGATTTTATCCCGTGTTTTCGAACCTGCTTTCACGGCTTCGTCTTCTGAGCACCAGGTGCTGTGAATATCTTGTTTGCTTGAGAACGCTGGAGAGCAAACCTGCCGCTACCACTTTTTTTTTCTTCTAGCAGCTAGGTGTTGTAGATTTCGCTGTAGTCGCCAATTGTGTCGTAGATTTCGCTGGAGGCGGTTAACGTTTGGCCGCGGTTAAAGTTAACCGGCTTCGCGCATACAGGCCCCGACAGTAAACATAAATTAAGTGGACATGCGGGTCGAAAAATCAAATATATTTTTTAAATGGTTAGTTTTTGGTTTTATCTTTGCATTCTTTAGTATTCTCGGATATCATACTTTCAGGAGTAAAAACAAAAACAATATTCGGAGGAGGTGTTAGGAAAAAACCTTTCTGACTGACTCGCGGTGAGTCGAAAACTCGCAACTTTACAAGAATAAGGACCATCTTCGAGAGGCTGTCGCTCGAGATAGTAGCACGTTCTACGTCTCTTCAATTAAATTTTCGATAAACAACACTAGTACGCGGCATTTTCATGTTTGGAATTGCAGAAGCAAGCGCGAGTTTCAAGAGCGCGGCGGCGGGGGAATGTTTACCGCGGCCTGCTAAGCCGAACCACGGTAGCGCCGACTGTTCCCACGTAACCGATGCTTTCGTTCACGTTTATCATTGCTACAAAAAGACAATCGCGTCCTTCGAAAACAAATACAGATCACGCAGCTATGGCTCTGCGGGTTCAGTGATGCTCAACATTGGCGCGTTGACCATTCTTGTAAGCGGTGCGATATCTGCCCCGCTTGCTACGAGTGCAGATTATCTAGACGTCTTGTGCTTGGCTAGGAAAAGCGAGGGATTTTCATCGTTCCTCAAACTATAATAAGAGCAAGTTCCCCGGATGAGTTTTTTTTTTCAACCGTGGTCGTCGAACATGGCGCATCGGATGAGGGGGTATAGGCGCAAAGCGAAGCTATGACAGAGAAACACGCACGAGTTTTGCCGTCAACTTGAAAGCCGTAAGCTTCTGCGCTTCTACGCCATTTTCAGCCTCATAACAGCAATCCTCCACAAGACCTGCACTGGTAAGAAAGTTCATGCCGCTGCCATGAAAACTGCCAAGAGTGAAATGTAGCGGATGTCTGACGGCACATTGTACAAGAGGGGCCAGAAAAGCCACAGCGTACATTGTGGGACGGTTTCATCGACTGTGGATGGTGTCTGTACACCCTACATCTGCTCTTGCCATATGTAATGTAACTGATGCCGATATTTAGAAAGAATACATATCTTAAACTTTCACTTTGACGTTTTCTCTTTTTGCAAGTTTGGGTTGTCTTTACATCATGAAGTCATCTTCGGTGCATGTAGTGCCGATACGTATTTGAAGTTGCAATATTTAAATTATGATTTGGCTAATTTTAACTAACTTCTAAAGGGCTTCTAAACAGCTGGAAAGATATCGTAAGGGTGCAGGCGAGCTGGTGAATATTAGCCATGTTGGATTAACCTGAGGCTGGGGTAGAAAAGAAACATCAGTACATAGAACAAACATAAAATAGACTGGACGACGTCTCAAGATAGTGATTAAAGAACAGTGATTAGCGAAAAAGACGGCCTTGAGACGTCGTCCTGTCTATTTTCTGTATCTTCTACGTTTTGATATTTCTTGTCGGCCCCAGTCTCAGCCTAGTCCAACATGGCTAAACAGAAGGATTTCTTACGTCCTGATTTTCATTTTCTAAATTAAAAAAAATGTACAAAGCTTTTGGCTAGATACTGACCCCCCCACATGCTCCTTATAAAGTAATTAGTGTGCCTATAGTTAGTTACAGGGTAAGAGCTCAGCGGAAGCTCCTCCCAACTCACTCCCCGTTTGCAGAACGAACGCTGTAGAGGAGGCGACCTCCTCTCCAACGTTTTCTCTGCTAAAGTGGAAGGATGTGGGAGAGGTTTTCCCTGAACTCTTAACATGTCACTGACCATAGGAGTTTTAACCCCAAACCCTTTTTACGTAATTTTTTCAGCCTCTTAACACAAAACGATACAATATACATTAAAACTAATGATTGTTTATGAAAAAAGAGTGGAAAGAGAAATCTTGGTAATTAGATGAAAATTCACTATCCTATGGAATATATTAGGGAAAAAAGAGACTCCAACCCGCATCTTCGGTAATTAAATGAGGTGAGGAAACAAGAGCACAAGATGATGGAGAACACCGAGCTAGCCACCTTTGTTTTGACTCACTCTTGGAACACGTTCGAACGGCGAACGCCGGCGTCCGCAGTTCGGCGTTCGAACAGTGACTGGAGAAAAGGATAGCCAGTGCTTCGCGCTCTGGCGTCCCCGCGGCTTCTCATCTCCTCCTTTTCCTCAGTTTCGAGGCACATAGCCAAGCAAATATTTCGTTGATCAGAACGCTGCACAACAAACGGGCACGTGCATACGTGTGTAAGTACCTTTTTCCTGTTTCGCGACTTCATTCGGCTCAACTTGAAAGTACGTGGGCAGCATAACGGGAGACTTCCCGGGATATTTGTATGTTGTCCCGTACCCTATGACCATCGTGAACGTTGCGATTTCTTTAAGAAGGCAATTTGAGTAGGTCCGCATAAGTCGGCGCAGGTGGTGTGCAAAAACAAAAATAAAAAAAAGGACACGAAATCAGCTTCATAGTGGAAGCAGAAGGACGTAAGTTCGTGCTAAATTTATATATATATATATAGATTAATGAACACGCGTTTTTTTATTTCACAACGGTGGGGCTCCACAAGCGTAGAAAGCGAAACTGAAAAAAAAACGTAGCTTGTGACGAAGGTGTGTAATTTGACGCATAAAAGGTGCGACAAAACAACGGACAATAATGACTGAAATTGAATGCAATAGGCGAGGAATCACTCTGCGATGGGGCGGAACAAGAAGAATGCATTTTCTTGTTAGAAACCCTCGAACTACTCAAAGGGAATCGCAGAGAAGATCGTGTGATCCATGAAACATTTATTGAAGAACTCGCAGTATATACATTAAGAGTAATCGGAGTCACTACAGACGTTGCGCACTTAGCACGTTTTGCGCACGAGTGCAGTGCCATCGGTCACCTTCGATTTTTTTTTCCCGTCTTTTGTAGAAAAACGTCCGACACCTTCACTTGCATTTCGGTATGTGACCTCAAACGTCGCGATTTTACATTTCTTTGTCTTACATTTTTTGTTTCTCTCAATTAATATTTTGGCATTTTGATATTTCGGAATTCTGAGCTCTCCTCTTCTTACAGTTTTGGCCTTTCAAAATTTCGGAGTCCAAATAATTCTGCATTTCAGTTATCGGCGTTTTAGAAACCTCCCTTTTAAGTGATTGGTTTTATTTTATTGCTTTTTAGAAGTGCAACGTGTGATAGGAGCGAAAATGGGGGAGTCTTTGAGGTACAAACTATAATATACTTCTTTTTAGAATACAAAAACACGCATATTACAACACATTTTTAGTCATTTAACCTCATGATACGAGGTGGCAAGGAAAATGATAGGGCTCATGAATTAAAGCGGGTGGACTTCTAAATTATAATTTTTTTCTCAATTGTACGTCGTAGGGGGATATTCAGTTATCTAGCCTGAGCAGTGACGGGATGTGGGAATAAACAGGAATAGATATAGCTGTGCTTGTTGTCGACGTTTTTCAGAAGTATATAAGCCAAGTTAGTTTCTTCTTTTAGTTTTTTTTTTATGGCACAGCATTTGAAGGAGAATAGATATACAAAGTAAAACGCGCGACCTATTTCCAAACTATTCAAGTTTATAAAATGCTGACGTTTGATGGGACGTCCAGTTGCCACTAGCGCGTTCTAATCGTGAAAGTACCAGGCCATAGGCGAGTAGTTCAGTGATAGAGGGGCAAAATATTAGTTATTTTTAAAACATCTGAAAATTTTATTGCCACTCGCAGTGGTGGGATCTGGGCGCTGAGACTAATGTAGTGTTTTATGAAGTCAAGCACAAAGTATTTGTACTCGTGCACTTTGTCAAGGTTAGGCACCGTTGAGTGGACAATGACAATCGGAGGTGGCGACCTGGCTGGGACGCTTTCAGCTTGTTCGTCAACAGGCATTCGAGGAGAGCCGGCGGTTGCGGAGTTCCAGGTCGAGGGGAAGATGTTGAGGAATGCGCCTCTAGCAGTGTATTACGTGAAAAGGATGGCATATTACAAGAGCGGAAAATGAGATAGTTGTTTTTTTCCTTCTGACAAAGGTTCCAGTCGTTTCCTTCTTCGCTGCACTCCTTTTCTTTATTGTCGTAGAAATGCGTTTACTTTTCGTCATAACGGTTGTATTTAGAATCTTCTGAACGTCATTATTCATCAGTCAAGCCGTTTTTTTTTTAAAATTCAAACTCTCTTCATAAACTCCCCGCAATATTAAGTGAACCCGAGTATTCCAAAATGCCCTATATAAGATGTAATTATCAGCTGTTGAAAAACATCGTACATCTCTACCAAAAGTCATGGTCGTATGGAACCAGCAGTAAAACAACTGGGTAGTTTCATCTCAAATCGGGCAGGCTAAAAGGGTCTCATTTTTATTTTCACGAAAAAAAAAATATGTTTTGGGGGCATTTCTTAAATGAAGGCGGGCGCAAATCGCATGTTCCCCACACTTTTTGTTCTCGAGTTACGATGCATAGAAGCCGCAGTGGCAGAAACTAGTGTTTTTGCCCACCGTCGCAGGTCGCGTGTTCGACACCCTCTGCTGGCGCTAGTGTTTTTCCTACACCTTTTTAACTTTTCCCGCTAATTTAATAGGTACAATAAAGATATCTTGGCGTATTCAAGTATTTATAATAATTTTATTGTTCTCTAAAAAAAATGTCAAACTCGTCACTCGGGTTGATTTTTGGTCAAATTTGACAAGTCATTACTTCTGTACTTAAGGTACATTTTATTTCTTGAGCTCGATAAAAAGCCCTAAGCATGCCTAGTATAGATATAGTAATATCATTATGATCTGCTGAGTAGCCGTTCCGCTACCTTCACGTAAACGTTGTGAAAAAATAACAAATGTTCACACATTTCACATGACTGTGGCTCAAATAGGAGACATACAACCAAACTATTACATTTTTAGATAGTTTTTTCTTGTAGTTGACTAATAAATCTAAAAGAATTTAAAAAATAAAAATTTACAAAAATGTTGTTTTTGAGAAAATCGACTTCGAACTTTAAACATTTGTTATTTATTACAAGGTTTACGTGAAGGTAGTGGAGCGGTTACTGAACAAATCATAATGATATTATTATATCTATAATGGGCTTGCTTTGGGCTTTCTGTAGAGCCAAAGAAAAAAAATTTACCTCAAGTAGAGACAAAGTAATGACCTGTCAAATTTGACCAAAAAGCGACCGGAGTGACGAGGTTCACATTTTTTTTAGAAAACAATTAAATTTATAAAAGTATTTGAATACGTCAAGGTATCTTTATAGTACCTATTAACTGAGGTAAAAAAGTTAAAAGGGCGTAGAAAAAACACTAGCGCCTGCAGAGGGTGTCAAACACGCGACCTGCGACGGCAGGCAAAAACACTAGTTTCTGCCATGCGGCTTCTACGCTTCGTAGCTCAAGAACAAAAAATCTGGGGAACATGCGGTTTGCGCCCTCCTTCATTTGAGAAATGCCTCCAAAACATAGATATTTTTCGTGAAAATTAGAAACTAGACCCTTTTAGCCTGCCCGATGTGAGATGAAACCACCCAATTGCAGTTTCGAGCGGCAAACACGCGATCGCATTTGGCGCTGATATCGCAAGATGTTTGTGAAATGTTTTTCTCTGGGTGCGACGACCGGCTTCCGTGTGATTCGCACGGAAGCCGGTGGTCTTATCCAGAAAAAAACATTTCACAAACGTCTTGCAAAATCAGCGCCAAAACAAAATGAGCACGTGACTTAAGGCATCATGCACGCGCTCGGAATATAGAAATGTACGTTGTTTGTCGGAAGGCAACTCCGGACACGTCTTTCTGCTCAGTGGTTTCTTCACGGAGTCGAGTTTTGAAAATGTGATGTGTCAATACTGTAGATAGTTTGATGAAGTAATAATTTAAAAAAAAAAGCTTAAAAATAATCCCGTGATACTTGTTAATGCGTACGCACGCTATGGTAATGTAATTCAAATAAAACAAAAATGGCATTGTGTGATAGAGTAATAGAAAAAGAATGGACTAATAAAATTAATTACTTTTTTCAACCATTCAACCACCAAAGGGCAGTCATGATGAGTATAAAATGAGCACTTATAAAGGTTGCCTTCGTCGTGTTTCTAAATAAACAACTCCTCTTTGTGTATACTTGCACATATCGAAGAGTTCTAACAGGTTATGGATGGGCCGTACAAACTCTCGAAAATGACAAGCGCGTCATTTGTTCTGTAGAGCAAGAGGATAACCAATCAATGCAATTTATGGAGAAATAAAGTGGAACAAGAAGCAAGTATGAAACGTCTTTTTCGGTGTAGACATCATAACTTAAAAGCGTGGGGAGGAACAAAACCTGTCCTTTCCCACGCTCGATCCAGATCCAGATTATCACTGCACAGTAGAGGAGTTTGTTGGAGGAGCCTCCTATAGATATCTGAAAATTAGATCCACAAAACTAATCGATAAACACGACAATTAATCGATTAAGGCATTGGGCACCGACTAATTTCTTGCCAAATTAATATTTCGAACTCGATATCGCTATGCGGCAGTCAGGAGTATCATCTGCGTCGCTGTCAAACTCGATATCAAAAATTCAATCTTGGGCTAGACTTATTCTAATCCTCCGGGAGACCAAGTTATGAAATGAGGTGTTAGTGCCTGCTTGACAATGTGTGTTTAGAGAATATAATTACATTTGTCTATAAACTGTAAAACATTTGCTGCTTAGCTTCCTGACTGATTGTTGTTGTGTTCCGTCTTTTCAGTTGCGACCATCCGCTCAAGGGAGATGAGGAATCAGCAAGTCACCGCTCTGTTTTTTTTTTGTTTTTTTACAAGTTCATTGACTTATATTTTAACTAAAATATTCATATTAAAAAAAGAAAAAAAAAGTATATATCCTACTTCTCATTTAAACATCTAGTGGCTGGTAGATGATAACTTGACGCCAGTAAAAATTGACAATATTTAATTTTTTTTCCCTTATCCATTTTAGCCGTCTGCCCACGGCACCTGTGTATATGCTAGACAAATAAAAAATATAAAAGGAAATGTCTTTATTTAGGATGAAGTTTCGGTGCATCGTTAAGACTATACGAGTTGCAGTAATTGTGTCTACTGAATGCCTAAAGGCCTATGCGTTCTTTTGTTACACCTTAATAATGATCATCTTAAGGTTATTTATGAATCAGTCGAAACAATTTAATCGTTACGCAGCCCCGGTGACAACCGTTTAAGATCAGAGGTCACGGACGTTTCCTGTAATTGCGCCTATATCTGCTGCGCCAGCGCAACTTAGTTACCCCCCTCCCCCTCCCCCGGTCCCTAGCCCGGGCCATGAAATCATGGAGCCTGTTACAACCTCCTTCCCAATAGCTGTGCGCATAAGAAGCACTTTATTCGTACAGCCCACTGTAACAATTCAAAAACGCGTATTACAACTATAAGAATGCACACTTTCATGATCGGTTGCTATTACTTCCCACTGGGAAAAAAAAAAAAAAAACACTCGTGTAAATTCTTAGTGACTTTTACCGGAAAGAATAATGTCCTCTTTTTTTCAGGAACGTGCTTTCTTAGTATCCACTTCGTGCATGGTAAGGAATATTATTTTTTAAGTATGAACACCGTTATATCTTGTAGTCCCACTCCGTTCCCTTCATAACGCTTATAGCGATAAAAGTAACTGATTTGCGTGGTGAGAAAATTCGTGCATATATTAATCATGTTCTTTTTTTTTCGCCAAAACAACATAAAAAAGTCAAATTACGCTTGCCGCGTCGGACAGGCGGGAATAAAACGTATTCTGGTAAAATTTACATGCCCGGCTACGAGAAAACTGTCTGGAACGCGAGAGTTGTCTGGCGGGTTTTATATAGTACAGGTCGTGTGCCAAACCCAGTATAATTTGCCCGTCTGTGCTAAGGACGCGGGTATAAAGCTTGCATTCCGCCAAGTGAGGGTGCTGGAGGCGTGTCTCGTACGTCTGCCACGTAGGCACGTGCAGCCTTTCTCTGCGAAGTTGTGTGTATAGCGTTGTGCTGTCGCGTGTACGTTTTTGGTAGTGCGCCGCAAACAGCTTTAGAGGAGCTTACAGGACGCACCTAGAAGAGTATCTTTAGACTACTACTTCGGAACGGAAACATTGGGTCAAGTCGGAGCAATGCTCGAGCATCTGCTCAAAGAGAAGAGCGGTCGCCATGGCGGAGAGATTGCTAGATGAGCCCGACCCCATTGGCGATCTTCATCGCGTGTTCCTGGAGCTACTTTCAAGGCTTCGTCTATTGACCACCAGGCTTTGTGGATATCTCACTTGCTCGAGAAGGTCGGAGAGCAAGCCTAACGCCACTTTCTGTTCCAGACGCGAGGTTCCGTCGATTTCGCTGGAGTCACCAATATTAGGTGAGTTGAAACAGATGATATGAGAAGAAATTATACATATTTTGTTATGCTGACAAAGGACGGGAGTCACAGAATGTATTTAGCGCAAAACTACCGCCTGGCACAACCATCTCGCAAAAATCAACGTCGTATGACCTGAGGTCACATGATGTGTTCACGTGACTTCATTTTCTCGCTAAATTTAGTGAAAACATTTACGTCAGGTGACATTAATTTCCACGCTAAATGTAGAGGCGAAATGGACGAAGCGGTCCATCTTGACGGTCCTCCGTGATGGTCCTTCGTGACGTTTTTTTTGTGTGTTGGTTATTCATGACGGTATCCTCTTGGAATTTGGCTGATAAAACACATTCTGTGTTAATAAAAACACCTTAGACCTTATTGATATATAGAGCGTAGCTCGTTCTGTCTTCGAGGTATGACAGCAGTCGTTAACGCTGTGGGGAGATATTCAGGCAGGCGAATACGAATCCTAGCCGTCCCGACACAGTAGCGATGCGCGACTATATTTGCCTGTACAATGCTACATCCAGATTAAAAGGCAGAGGTGGGGATTGAGCGCAGGATCTCTTGGTTCTGCAGCGCGAGCTTCAGCTCCGAGTGCACGGGGCTTCTGTTCATTAATACACTAGGCTAAAGATCACCCGTGTCAAATCGCGAAGTAAGCGCAGGGAGGCGACAGATGAGAACAAAACACCGCGCCTTGTTCAGAACGCTCTTTGGGGTTTCGAAGGACTGCAGCGCGACTCGCACGGGTGGTCGGGAAAGACCCACCAAGCCGTGATTTGCAGACCTGAGGGCAACAACTGTAACGGAGCACACGCCTCTCGGGCCACGCACGCCGACGAGGAAAAGCCTGGACGCCGAGTAACCGGCCACGCTCTTGCGGCGATTTAATAAAGAAAAAGAAAAAAAAAAAACAGTGCCGAAACGAGACCGCGTGGTCACGACGCGGCTTTTACGATGCGGCGGCAGGAGACGCAAACAACATGGTGGCGCCCACACTGAAGGGCGACCCAGATAGCAACTTTAAGGTTGCCATTTCTCGATATTGATTATTCCTGATATTGCGTGTTTTTCCGCCCCCGTCACAATAGTTGCGACTACTGCACATACACTGCATAACTACATAGCAAATAAAACCAGCCACAGTTTCTCGCTTGAAACAATCATGTTTCGAGGTAAAAATATTTCCATATCGTGCGCCGCGTGAAGCCGCTATCCGTCCTTCATCCCTCGTCGATAAACATTGAAACAAAAACCTACGTTTTGTTAGCTTTTTTTATATACTTTATATCTTCACTACATGCACTTGATTGGGTCATAGGTTCGCTCATATACACTCGAACGAAATAACAGTGAGTGCTATTCTACTTGAAGGTTAATTATTTTTTTCTCAACACAGTTTCTAGTTTTACACGATATATGACACACTTGAAGTCGAAATGCTGATCTTTCCAAAACTTCCTAGTAGAAATCAGTTGTCGTAGAGTACACGAGCGATACAATTGGAGATTGGGATGGAATAACAACAGTCAACAAAGCGTGAGCACACGCAAGGGCCACTCTCCTTTTGATGAGTGGCCCGGGCGAGGGAAGGATGATACAGCCGTGATAACAAAAACGCTATAAGGTTGTCGGCGTCGTAGTGCTAAGGTATGTTTGGCAGCAAAGGTTACGCGACAGAGACCCACACTTCTGAAGCTTTCTTTGAACCTGCGATGAGAAACCCGACGAGTAGATGTGTTATGTACGTGACGCCGCGAGTCCCGAGCCACAAGGACATCCCCGACAAGTTTCGACTTCCCGGAATCGGCGCAGGAACGTCAAAATCGTAGCAGGTTGACACCAACGGAGATAAGATGCAGTCATCACTCCATTAATGTACAACAAATGCTATGGCGAAATAATAAGGGAAAATAAAATCTAACCACAGCTTACATTTTGATGCAAGGAAAAAAAGTAAACTGGTCATCTTGAGGGACACAAAACAAACAAGAAACACGAAATTTGAAAAGGCGGTTTCCAACCCCATTTATTTTCGTTCGTGTAGTCACTCTCTCATTGATAATGAAGTAAGAGCGAGTTGTTCTGGCAATAAGTCAACGCTTAATCTGTTCAGCGGACTGAAGACTGGAGTGACAACGGCCCAGCTCATCTTGCCGAACACCGGACTGACAGTTCTACTTAATGACTTGAAAGTAAACATATTCGGCAGAAATCTGTCTGGTTGCGTGAATCTGTCTGGTTGGGTGGGCCACGCACGCCGACGAGGAAAAGCCTGGACGCCGAGGAACGTCGGGTTGCCTTTTCAAGTATTGGATGGAGCTACATTTTCGGAACTTCTACCTAAAGATGCAAGATTAACTCAGTTCACGTGTATCCACAACCGTAACGGGAACAGAGAAATAAATACAGCGCAAAAATAAACACAGGGAGAAGTAGATGACACAGACAAACTTGTCCCTGTGTTCTCTTTCGCGCTGTTTTTTTTATTTTTTTTTATTTTGCTGATTATGCACCGACTCGAGAATATTCACACCTTACTACCGTAACGGGAAGCACAGTGCTAAAGAGATGAGGTGTAAAAGTACGTTGGGAATAGGCACTAACGTTAGCTGTCACGAATCCGCGCGCGATCAAAGGTGTACTCGAGGGACAACTTTCTGAGGCATTACGAAGAGGAGGAGGAGTGACCGTGCACGGCTTGAACCGGCGCCATAGGAGCGCGAGCTCACGCTCTCCTCTACCTGTCACTGCACTGCCACAGACAGTTGTCCCCGGCTCCAGAGCGTTATTCGGGGCAAAGTGTCGTCCTACCATGTCAGCGGCGTTCTCCTCGAGCAGCGGCACCCGCAGCTCCTCGTCCGGCGAGCCGCTGACTCCGGGCTCCTCCAGTGTAACGCCAGACGGGGAGCGACGTCGCTGGGGAACGCCGGCGAGGACGTGCTTCGCCCCCGGCACCAACCGGTTTGTGCGAATGATGCTGCCGCTGTAGCAACTGCGCGTCACGGGCGCTCACGTGACGTCGTCGTCCGCACCCGGAAGAAGACGTCGGCGAGCGAAGCAGTCGCGCTGCACGAGCCACGGGAGGACCGACTCGCGGCCGAGGAAGTCTTCCAAGGAGGGAAGGTTGGATCCGGTAGGAGCGTGGAGAGCGGCCTCAAATGTGACGGCGACGAAGACCGGACGGGCGACCGACCTTTCGGCTGAACAGCTGGATGCGTAACGAGGCAGCAGCGGGAGCGAGAACTCGGCAAATGCCAAGGACGCGACGGGCAGCTTCTCGGAGGACTGAGCGGAGGATCGCGTTCCGTGGACGGTGGCTCTCTATACCAATGGCGTGTGTAAAGTCGAGGCAAACTCGAGCAACGAAATGATGCCTGGCGCAGTGGCTGGAATTCGATTGTGTTGAAGCACGTGCAACGTACCTTGGAAGGTGATGTTTCCAAAAGTGCAGCAGCACGTGATTTACGGTACGAACATGCGTAAGCATTGCAGCGGAGGAGTCTTGCCGCATGCGCTAATCGAAATGGCTGTATATTGTTCACGCGTATGTTCCCTGTGGCGTAAATAACGAGAGATCACCCGACTGGAATTTCTCACGCGTGGGTTGCGATTTGGGCGTGGAGCGGTATGTGGTGTTCAAGTCTCTCTTCTCCGTGTGCATCTCACACTTCAGCTTAAGTATGATAACACTTTCCTTTTCCATCTCGGTCAAATGAAGGGGCATGCCTGCAGCTAAGTTAGGGAGTTTTATAATTTAGAAAGTTAGAGAACCAAACTCTTTGGGTGCTCCAAGCTGCTCGTGGGACCCAAAGTGTTGGGGTCCCTTATTCTAAAACTTCACACATTCCGCAAGTTCGTGATGCTATTCGGCAATTGGTTTGGCCCGGTGAATATTCAGTCAATTTTCATATCTCGTCCTAAGTAAAAAACAAACAAACTAAAACTCATTTTTAAATGTTTTGTTTTATTTCACTGCCTACTCGCTACAAAGAGCTAGAATATTGGCCAAAACTTAACAACTCGGCGTGTGATGAAGAAGACACAAACACGCAATGCGAGCTCCCCAGTCCACCATAGGAACACAGCACGCGCGAAGCGCACTGACATTTAGGGGCTCCTTTCGTCGGAGACAACCTGTTATTGCGTGGCCACGAACACGTCGCTAGCTAGACAGCCGTCCAGTAGAGGCTAAGCGATTCTACCGGTGGATTCGGAGGTGCTCGGGTGTGACACCGCAGCAAATGGGCCATACGCCGCGTATGAGCGCCAGAATAACAAAATAGTAACGCAACTATATACGATCTGAAAGAGCATGACACCACGTTTTTGCACACCCCATGCGGCATTTCTACTTCTTCGGTCCGTGCTGCCTACAGCTCCTCTCGTACTGTTGTCCATTGTACCTTCATGGAAGCACCGACTGCCGCTTGTCTACACTTAAGAAAGCTTAAGAAAGACAGCGCGTGGCGCATCCCGAGCAACGCACTATCGCTCGGCGGCCAATGAGATTGCTGCATTTTTCGATCACAACGCCCGAGAACCAATCCCGAATATAGAAGCGCAAACATAATACGCACTGTGTTTTTTAAAGTTGTCGGCGACTAGATTCTGTCGGTGGAAATAAACGCGTCTCCCAGCTCCCTAACGGTCGTCGCACTCAGCATCCGCGGGAATTTGTGCCGGCCTGGATATTCGCTCTACTTTCCGCACTGCAGGTTCAATAAATTCTTCGTCTCCCGGCGTCTTGTTATTGTTCTGCATCCTCCCGGCTGGCGTCCGTGACTTTGAGCAGCAGCTGCGACGATGAGTGACTCGGTTTTGCAGCTGTTTCGCACGACGCATGAGCTTGTGTTGCCGCTATTCCTTAGGTCGGCAGACGGTACGCTGCGGGATGCCAAACGTTTCCAGGGAATTTAAAAGTCAGTCCCGTGCCTCTGGGAAGCGAAAGTTTAAGTGCGCAACTTTCGAACCGACACCAAGATTGCGAGCGTCTAATGGGCATTTTTCGCGAACATTCAAAGCTATCTATCGGCAAATCAGCGAGCGCTTTAGTGGCTTTCTATGGTAATTTAACTTAACGGTAATTACGCCTGAACTGCTGTTGCGAGCGACGGCGGAAAAAGAAAGTTACGCCGTCTGGCAATTAAAACGCCGGGCCTTCCCCGTCCTGAACCCCTGACCCTTATGATCGTTACGATTACCCCTGACAAGGATGCCTGACAACGATACAATGCACGCGCAAAGGCGTCGGCGGAGTATCAGGTATCGTTATCGGAGCTACCGAACCATCCACTAAAACTCCGTAGCGTTAGTGATTGGCGATACCGTCCAGCAAGAGCCTCCATAAATGGTGGACAGCCGCGTCTCCAATCGCTGCGCATGCGTGAGGAAAGCCCCAGAGAAATGCCCATTCGTATGTCCCCTTGTCTTGGCAGGGACTCCGGCTAGTACAGCTGAGTCACTTATCGAAGCATGGTTGTCTTCAGAGCGAGGCACTTGCAGTAGTTTTAAAAAGAAACGCCGGCAGGGGGCTTCAGCGACACTCACTTCATTGACGAAGCCGCCGTCACTTTACCCAACTCTAACAGGTACGCGTTCTCCCCACGTGTCGATGATATTGGTTCACTCGGTGCCTACAACCCTGGTCGCAAATTCGCCTGGTACATCGAAGGTCCCTTACTGCGGTTGTTTTGACAGAAGTGCACCACATGGCGATTTCGATATATATGGGTGGAAAAAAGTATTGTGTTGGAGACTTGTGCTAGATGCTTCCGTGTTTATGGTTCATTGTCGCGCGAAAAGTTAGCATTTTCATGACTGTACATTCGGTGAAACAAGTTCGCGTTCGTAGATTGTTGCAGGAGGAAATTTTTCCGACTTACTTTTACAGCGTTGTGTTTAGAATATGAGGTGTTAAGCAAATGTGGTCCGGTTAAGAAAAAAAAACAACAGCTGCACCTTCTCTCACATCGTTCTGCTTTGACATGAAAGTGTATGGACTGAAGAACAGAGCAAACTAGGCACAGACGTTAAATCGCGGGACAAAATATAATTCAGAGCCCTTCTTTTTACAACAGTGATGACTAAAAGAAACCTCAGCGGAGTTGCCCATAGAGTCTTTGCCCAGGCTGACATTAGACCGAGCTGCCGTTCCAAACGTTCTCCTAAGCAAAGACCTAGCTCTATCCACAGCTTTAATTTACGGTGAAATAAAGCGTGCTTAAACTTCACACCATGGGAGTATATTTCTTTTCTTGGTTTATATAGAAATTACGACGGCATTTTAGTGCACACAAACATATACTTTTTTAATATTTTGTTTTACAATGGACTTAGATACAAAATATATTTTTAAAAGGGCACACACACACACACACGCGCACACGCACGCGCACGCAATCACACAGACGCGCACACTGACACACACACACACACACATGCACACACACAGACACACAGAGAAAAAAACATGGAGCTCAACCTACAAAGTTTGCCCCGGTTGGCTACTCTTAGGGTGCAGCGTCTTCGTGGCATATTTTTCTTTGAATTCAGGGTTATTTGTTTTGGTGAGGGTAGGGGGATATTTCTTACCAAATACTCGTTTTGTTTTCTGTATCAGTATGCGGTGTCCGACGAAAGAGCGGGGTTGATTGGGGCTTATGTTGAAGAAACTAGGACACGGGCGTTGGATTGCCCTATTTCCAGGGAGCTTACGTGTGACCCTAATGCGGGGAAAACGTGTCTATACCGAAAAGAGAAAGAAACGAGATAATACGCATAGTTCCCAGGTAGGAGGAAGCCTCGCGGACAGTTCACTGGGTTCCGAGTTCCTCCCATAACAAAGCTCTTGAATTATCTTAGGTTCTTTGTTGTTTCTGCCGCGTCTAGTTTTTATTCAGTGAGCAAACTCTGCACATGAAGGCGGTCAAAGCTGGGATCGGGACAGAATTATCCCGTGCACAATGGCCCTGGACGAAATGGTTCCAAGGGCAAACACGGGAAAATTGGTCACAGGTAAATTTTTGGCATAGTTTCCTTGCTCTTTGGAGGTTAGTCAATGTTCTGTAGTTGATGCACATCGAGCAGAGAAAAAGGAAATGTTTTACTGAATACTTAAGTTATGAAACGTGAACCATTCTAAAGTTTATAAAGGGTGTTTGATTGTAATTCGAACATATTTAAAAAGGAGAGAATATGAGTTGCAAGAATGCCATCTTCAGCATTTTTTTAATATCAGGGGCGGCGGACATTAGATGAAGGGACAAGGAACATGGTAAGTCGGCTCGCCAACTTTCACCAATTGGTTTTAGGGGTCATGTTGCAACTGCTGTACTTGACGGAAATTACTATTTGAGGCCAGACCAATCGAAAGAATTTGCGGAAATGTAGTCGTTTTTATGATATTCATTTATGGATCTTCACGTCTGTTAGTCTGGTCTTAAAATTGCGCGCAAAGGAAACGCTGCAACCACTGCCCGCAATGACGCTTTGAAAAGTAACGTCTCGTTTCCATAATGTCGTCACTGTCTCGGTAGCGTGTCCTTGTTCCGCGCCCACGGCACAAGAGACGACGGGACTGAAACGACTACGTATTTGCTTTTGTGAGTCGTTGCAAGAAGTGCTTGCGACATCGCTTTTGCCCGCCGCTTTTTAAATCAGGATAAAAATGCGAAAAACGATCAACATATATTTTAAAATATTTCATTTTTGCAAATTATTTGAATTGGTCTGGCTTTTAATAGTAATTTCCGTCAATACTGCACTTGTAACTTTACTCCTAAAACCAATAATTAAAAAAGTTAGTAAACAGCTTTAGTTAATTAGTTAACTTGCCATGACAATTATCTCTTCATCTAATCTCAGTCGAGCCTGATAAATAAATAATAAAGACCCTTTAAAAAAAGTAAACACTCAGTACGTTCAATTTAAAAACGCTTGCATGCCAGTAGCTGAGCCAAAGAGAAAACAAAAGTATTGTATAAAAATATTACATAAGAACACGAATGAAATAATGTATCCTTAACCTTAACATATGATAGTACGAGAAAAAAAAAGGTTGTTTCATAGCACGCCATCACAAATATGTAATACGAGGGGCGTTCATAAAGTTCGTATTATCGGCACAAAAAATTGAAAACAACGAAACAAAACAGGCATCAGCATGAGCACGCGTCCCTCTAGTTTCCGCACAGTTAAACATCGCATGGCTATATAGACCTTTTCAGTTTCCTGTCGTTCTCAGTCACGTGGGTTCCGTATCTGGTATGCGGGGCGAAAAAATAATAAAACGTTTGAACCTGGAATATGCGAGAGAATATAGGTGAGGCAAATCAAGAATGTGTGACAATCACGCATTTTTCATAAACACCTTCCAGCTGCGGGGAGAGATCAAAAAGATGTTTTACCGCATATCAGAAGTGACGATATTCAAGATGGCTGCGCGCTTGTGGAAAAGGTGTATACTCTGTTTCATACTTAGCGTGCAACTCTGTCAAAGCTACTGGCGCGAGTGTGGGGCTTGATCTTGTTGATCATTTGCACGCGTTCTTGCGCAAACAAAACCATAGATGAAGCCACGCGCTCGCGCCAGTAGCTTTGACAGCGTTGCACGCTAAGTATGAAACAGAGTATAGTAGCGCTTAACGCCGCTACGGTGTCGAAACAAAAATGGCACCGCCCGTCGGTGCCAAGCACCTGCAGTGATCGTTTTTTTTTTTTCCATTTGAAGGGAAGCAATGCCAAGGATATTCATTACAATTTGTGAGCGTTATTCGGGGATAACGCCCCTGTTTGTGACACTTTGGTTAAATGGCGCAGACGTTTCCAGTGTGACCAAATAAGAGAAAAGCATTTCAATGACGACGACCAAGTGATTGCTGAAGTGGAGCGATTTCTGAACGCTCAAAACAAGGAGTTCTATAGCAATGGCCTCCGGCATGCGGTTCATCGCTGGAAAAAGTGGGCATACCTTTTGGTGGCGAACATGTAGAGAAAGTCTTAACTCCTACTCGAGTTTGATTGCTGAATCTCTATTCCTTCGGGACAATGATACGAACTTTATAAACGCCCCTCGTATGTGCGTTATAATATGTATTTTATTCATCATGCACACGCGTTTTATGCAGCTTAATTGCGCTAATTCGTACTTTCAGGAAATACTTTCTCAAGATTTGACTATTTTTATCCCACACCTATGCTATGTCTCAGCCGACGCTACGAGCTGTTAGGATCAGTCAAGAGCTTCTGAGATAAAAACGTGGTAATAGTACTCGTTTACATTTTGTGTACATGTTTTAACCGGCTAGTTCAACGAACCGCGAAGAATGCGTCGCGACCTCGCACTTTTAGTCTGCGCATATGTATTTGTGTAGTGGCTTTCAGGCTCCAGCTTGTACAGTGCTCTGACTTATGTGAATGGAAGCTATAGAGCGGAGTGAGCAGGAATACAATTTTAATTAAGTGTTGGACTTCTTTAGCTTCTTCCTAAAATGTATTATATATATCTATAATACATTAAAATATACCTTACACGTTTGCGAAATGAAGCGAATTTTGCGAAACGTCAAAATTCACCTAGGACCATTCTGCACTCTAAAAAAAGCCCGTGCGTCCACTTTCCCGCACAACACTCGGAGAGCCAATCACCGCAACTTACGGCGGCAGCTCAGCGAATGACGATGCCGACACATATGCTTAGACCAAAAAACGCAGTCTGAGTTGTGAAATTAAGCAATGCAAAACGTTACGCTTGCATTGCTTAATGTCACAACTCAGACTGCGTTTTTTGGTCTAAACATATGTTTCGCAGAAAGGGTAAAAGCGCAGGCGAGGTGGTGAAGAACTTCCATCGTAAACCGGAGACACGACAAAATAAAAAAATGGACAAAACAACAACAAGTCTCTTATTGAGACTTGTTGTTGTTTTGTCCGTTTTTTTTTTTTTATTTTGCCGTGTCTCCGGTTTACGATGGAAATATGTTTTGCCATCGTCATTCGCTGAGCTGCCTCCATAGGTTCCGGTGATTGGCTCTCCGAGTGTTGTGCGGGAAAGCGGATGCACGGGCTTTTTTTTTAGAGTGATGTCCGGTTTTACCTTCGGGACCTTTTTTCCGGCACCCTTTTGACCGGGACCATTTGGTGCGGGGCCATATTACCCGTCAAGACTAGGCCAAAGACAAAGTGCAGGCGAACTTGTGCAATGTACTCAACGTACAACAGTTTAACTACAAAAATTGGGGATCGAGGAGGCAATCACAAGTACAAAGCTTCCTGCTTGTGTTTCTTTTTGTCCACACGCCACAAGGACCGTTCCCAATTCTTCTTGTATACAGTGCACCCAGCAACGTCAAAGTGTATCGTCGCACTCCAGTACAACGCAGACGAGATAAATGAAACTCAGCAAGCACGCTGACACGCTTTTGTTGCCGATCAGTGCACTCGGAATGAGGCTTGCGAAATTATGTTCAAGGAGATCTCACAACAAAAAAACAAAAACAACCTCTCTATTTTTTTACAAAAAATAAAAATAAAAAAGCGTAGAAGGCACGGCGGGCATTGCTTTCGTGCACCAGTAATACTTCCTCAGACGCCTCCGCTGCCTCACCTGTACTCGCGAATTCGGAGTCTTAGACCATTTCATTTAAGAAGCTTACTGTGATAAAGCACACAAATAACTGCGTTAAAAACCGGTTGGTACACCAAAGTTAGTGAATAAGTTTTTTTTTTTTTTCACATTTATGTTTCTACGTACATGTATAACGGTTGTTTTCAGCCGCAGCAAATCTATTCCCCAGCGATTCTTCCAACCAAACGATCACATGGCGTGGGAATTTAGTATAACTACAATTCTTGTGTGTATGTTTATGCAGCCAAAGGGAAGTTGGTCAGCCCCGATGAGCGTTTGCTGCCTCCACTGTAGATGAACAAATATAAACAAGCGCATTACTACTGCTAGCCTGGGGTCTTCAAAGTGCATCACGCGGTAGTAATACACGACCGCACTCCGGTACGATGCTATCCAGATCAAAGAGGGGCCGCTGTGGGGATTTAGGCCAGCACACCAGGATTTTGCAGAGAAACTTCTTTCATCGGTCCTCAATCAGTATGTTCAGGAATGCGTTTAAAAACTGAGGCATGGTTTATGACTCTAAATATTGAAAATTTATTTCTTCTTTAGAAAAACGTCACCTTCGAGTTACGAGAAAGTCACTCCTCACACTTGAGCTGAAGTAACATGTTACATTTTAATCTCAGTAAAGAGTAATTTAAAGGGAGTTCCGGGGGAAGCAGAACCGTATTTCTTGACCCGGGTAATAAACTATGCCCCGCAGAAATATCAAACTCCCTGAGAATCTGACGCGAGCAGTTTGGATAGGACGCGAAAGTTTGAGAACATAACGTTACCAAGACAAAAATAAATTTGGAAAAAAAAAACAACTAAATTTCTGCATGACCTGACGTCCATTTAAGGTCTAATATCGTCAAAACCAGGACTGACATCGCTGACGCTCGTGAGATCTCTATAAGCGCAAAACACTCAACAAGAAAAAGAATATTGCTCCATTTCTTGGTAAGAAGTTTTTTCACTGAATGCTATTTTTTGTTTTGGTGCAGGGACGTTGGCTTATGAAAATATTTTGATTTTCTTAATTATCTTCCGCTCCAGATAGCGTCATCTCAATCTTTCGCGTTCTAACCCAACCACTAGCGTCTAATTCTAGCGGAGTTTGAGGTTTGTGCGGTGCATAGTTCATTTAGCCGGGTCGAAACCCACGGTTTTCTTTTCTCGGGAACTTCCGGTACTTTGTTCCTTTTCGAACAGCTAACAATGAATGGCATTTAGTTGCATTTGCCAGTAAGGTGCACATGTTTCGTCGAATGTCTACAGCGTGAGTAAAGCTCAGGAACAGCGCTGATCGCACGGCGGAATTTATCTTCATCTGCAAATGAAACTCCGGGCGCGATTCTAAAAAGACGCAAAAAGTTTTGCTTATTAGCCTTAAGGATTGCTTTCTCACCTCAAACGTGAAAGCGACGGTCTCATTGTTAATACCTCATAGAACGTCCAGTGTGCATACACTGTTTGAGGCGGGTTTCTTCCTTGTATGAGGATCCTGTCCCTTAGGTCATGTAAAAAGTGTATTATGTTCTGAGCACATACACATGTGCGACGCAACCATGCTCGGAATATGCCTAAGGTCTGTCTGCAAATAATTCGGTCGTTATGTCTGCCGCGAGCACCGCGTCCTTTGTATCATATGTGGGCTGAGTGAGTGCGGCTTTAAGCTATGCGGAAGGCAAGTCGTCTGCTTCTTGAGCAGCAGAAGCGCTGACGTCAGAACGACGCCGAGCTCTTATTGGCTGATTGAAAAAAATAGTGGGTAGACCTCAAAGCTACTAGCATTTAGGTCCACCCGCTATTTTTTCTTCAATTAGACAATAAGAGCTCAGCGTCGTTCTGACGTCACCTCCACTCCTGAGCAAGAAGCAGACGACTTGCTCTCTGCATAGCCATGCCGAGACGTTCTCTGAGACAAACTTGAGACAAAAAGCAAAAAACGACAAAACATAAACGATGGAGAAAAATAAACAATCAGAACGATATCACGAAAAAATAATACAACTTGAAGTAAGTGATGAGACCAAAAAACTAAGGTCCCTTACAATAAAAGAAACAAAAACATCCTACCTTCTACCTAGTAACACAATCTGCACGGGGATAATAAGCGTGACGTTAAGCCGTGTTCAGGCTCAAAACAAAGACAACGTACCTATTTTTGGGGGGGGGTAAACCTTTATTGAACTTGTAATTGACTCACCTCTATTTTATCATCGCACTGATTGGTTGCCCAGTTTGTTTGAAAGCAATTCACTGTTCTACACCTTTCCCGGTTTTAAAAGGTCAACACCAGAATTTAGGACTACCGCCTCCTGCAAGAAGTAATATATGTTGTGGTGAGGGACAACGATTACAATTAGATCGAAGGAGCGCATTTTTACCATCGGGTCAGCAAACACTGCTCCCCGCGTGCACAGGCTCCCAAGCTCTACAAGCAAGCGAGAAGTTAAGGATGATGAGGGTGATTTGCGGACGTTGCTCATTAACTAGTGCCACCGAGCGACGCAAATCGGCCGCGAGCTATATATATATATTTTTCTATATCGGGTTCTTCCGGCCAATGCAATGGTCTGAGGAGAGTATTGAGCGCCAAGAATCTCGGAGGCCATGGTACAATGTATAACATTTAAAAAAGCACTCATGTCTAGAAGAAGTTTACACGAGTTTAACGTTTTGTGATTACAGAATGAAAAGAAGGCGGAAGTTTGGACGAACAAACAGAGTTGTACTGACCTTCTTTATGTCCATTTCGTGTGTGAAATTTCTGAACTTCCAGTGATAAGACAAAAGGAATCTTGCTGCTCTCAGAATTTGCAAAGCCGCCGAATCTATCCAAGCGTTCATCGGACCCGCCCCACAACTCCTGGCGTCGCGCGTAAAAATATGGGATAACTGCGAGGTATCGTGGGATTTTCCGCTAAGGTCTATTGAGCTCTCCGTGGTTTATGACCCATTTGCGTTTAAAAAGGTTGCTGAGAAATGGTTACATACAGCGTGTCTCCAAAAAAAAAAAAAAAATCGCAATTGTTTTTCGCGAATATAAAATCTTATTTTTTTTTTCGCACTGTGTTCTGCAAGCGGCAAGGACCAGATGTCAAAGTATAAAAACTAACCATTATCTTATAAAAAATTGTTGGTGATTTTCTGAAACTTTCAACGCCGAAATGGAGCCCGTTTTCTGTACTTAGTGCATTCAGCTCTGTATATCCGTGTGAGTTGTTGACCACCATTTTACTATTGAAAATTGTCGAAAGTTACTTATAACTTTTTGCGTAAGAAAACAATTTGTTTTGAAACTTCCGCATTTGGTTTGGACAGCTAGCGCTACATTTGGCGAAAACTGAGCGTTCGAATAGGATAAAAAATTGGCAGCACAAACCACTATTGTTGTCTATGAATTGCGATAGCCTTCGAGTTTACCTCCTTTTTTTGTTAAGAGGCCAAAGACGCCGTCAAGGACGGCGTCTAGCACGACGTAGAGGACGACGTCCTAGAGGACGACGTTAAGTGCGACGTCTAGGACGACCTCAAGGACGACGCCTAGGACGGCCTCTATGTGAATCTTTTCGAGTATGCGCGGATATGACGATGACGATCGATTGACAATTCGACGATCGTGCGTCATACGATTATATCGAAGTGTCGTCGGGTCGACTTATGCTTTTTTTAACATGATGAATAAATGATTTTAAGGTCGTGATGTGTTTTCATGCCAAATTTAGTGGGAAACCTGATTGGGGCGTACGTCACGTGAAGTCAATTTTTCGGCTAAATTTAGTGGGGAAATGGAATTTGCCTGTAGGTCCCGTGGCGTCAGGTCACGTGACGTCGGTGTTCCCGCCAAATTTAGCCGGAAAACAGATTTGAGGCACAGGTCACGTGACGTCAATTTTTCCACTAAGTGTAGCGTAAATTTAGCACAGGGGGTAAGAAAGGAGGCCAGAAAAATACACGAAATCGGGCAGGGGGGTTATGGAGGGTTACTAAAGATTGTTATCGCATGAAAACGCCCAAAAGACAGCGTGTGAAGCAGGACGAGGAACACCACAGAGTGCTACTTTCTCTGTGGTGTTCGTCGTACTTTTAGCGCTTTTATCCTTTACAGTGGATCACCGACTATACTCCGTACGCCCTTACGCTGAGACTAGCAGCTCCGCCCTCAGCGCGAGCCCTCCGCCCTTGCTAACACAATTGTGAACGCACAGACACGCGCAACCAAAGCACAGCCGAAGCCAGCGAGCTCGCGCTGAAGGCGGAGCTCCTATTCTCAGCTTAAAGACCGACGACCGCTTCGTTCTTTCCAAATTTCCCTCACTTCCTCCTCTCCCCCCTCTCCCCTGTGAAGCGTTGCCTGTTTCCTTCGCCCTCATTGTGAGAGGGATCTTCTACCTTGCAGAATCTCAAGTCTTGTCGTCGGCCTTTAAGGGTGAACGGACTACAGCCAAAGTACATACCTCTTTATGCGACGAGAAACTTAAGGGTGAGGAGGAGACGAGAGCGCTTGGGGGCGTCAGGACGCCGAGCTCTGGTTGAATGATTAGCATTAAAACTCAAAGCTAGCTACTGTTCTCTGGACTGCACTCGTTGAAAGCGTTCGAATGCGAGAGCCAAACGCCGGACGGTGGTGTTCCACGTTCTAATAGGTCTTTTGCGCTAATGCTTTGAACAAACCGTGGCGTCCTCATTTTGGGCACTACAAACTTACGTGACTGGGCCTCGCACTACTTATGGCACCTCCGATGATCTTTTATCTTTCTGTGCAGTGATGAAGAACGGCCCTTTCGACGTCCGAAATAGGCTAGATTCAACGCCGCAAGGCAATCGAAAGTGGCAGATTCATGCCACCACCGCTAGGGTACGCTTCTCTTATCTCTGGGTTGTGACGCTATAACATCTGGCGTCCTGACGTTTTGTTTATTTTTTTTTACCTTTTTACTTTTCGAACGCGTGAAACAGCGTCTCTAGGCTCACGCTCATAGCGTCTTAGCTCTTACCTGGGCTTCGACGGCGTTCGAATTCCTGGATTTTTGTTTTTTGTGTATTTTCCTCATCATCTCGCGTTCCGCACCAGAGCAGGCACGCTTCTACATGTATAACAGTTTGAGACGCTCAAGTTCGTACTACCATAGGCCCGTAGCTCTCAAGTTTTGAGCAGCGCTCCAGGCGAGAAAAATAGAATATTTGGCTCGCGTTTCGAACATACGTCAGCACGCTTCCCCACTACAGTTTTTTCTACTCCGTTCCATTGTAAGTGCCAGCGTAGCAGAGGCTACAAGAGCGAGCCCCGAGCTTTCAGTGTCACTGCCAAGCACGCGCGCTCGTGCAGTGCGAAAATAGTTTAGGGGAACATGCTTTAGCGAGTAGCTTCAGCTTCGCTATCACGTAAAGTGAAACATACCGGCTCACGGAAGCTATGAAAGAACGCAATAAAATAATAAAGCTGAATGGGACGCTGAGGCCACGAGCAGCATAATTTTTCTTTTTTTCTTTTAGTTTTTCTTTTTTTAGACGTTCTGTTATTGCGTGCCTACAGATGCTGACAGATGCTTGCATTCGAACGTGGCACGTGCAAAATCGAACGTTACAGCGCCGCCTGGATGGTGCTGCCAGCATAACATGATCGCGTCTTGCGGACGCGCTCGCGCCCCCTGCCCGAGAGCAACGGGTCTATAGCCTCCTATATACTGTCAAAGCCTGGCAGATCACTACGAGAAGCGGCCGTTGAAATGGAAAAGGGGGAGCGGCAGACAACGGATGAGAGGAGAGTCACGTGACTGGCACCCCGCTGCGGCGAGACGCTGAAACACACTTCTCCCGAGCGAACAAGCGTGTTTCGGGCCCTCGCCTCGGCAAAAGCTGTGCGCTGACATCCAGGCTCCCCGAGAAATGGCTCTTTGATGCTCTGTGGCTCCAGATCCTTGCTCTCCAAATCTGCGATCGGTCACTCTATTGCTCCGTCGTCAACCTGCAAGGCTTTGTAAGTACAGAGGAAGCTATATAGTACTAGACGAAGCAAGTCCTAACAAGTCCCTTTCCGCAGCACTCCCTGGGCAACGCAGGAGGCCTATGCGTTCGACGAGTGCAGTGGACACAAAGCCGTCTAGCTTAAAGTCTACCCACTACTCATTCCAACCAATAAAGCTCGGCGTTCTGACGTCCTCGCGCGCTTTCGTTTTCTCCTCTCAGTTTCTCGGCGCAAAGAATGTTTGATAATACGTAATTCAGTTTTGCAAAAAAAAAAAAAAAACGACTATCTTTTTATTTGAGGAAAGCTTGTAGAATAGTTGAAAGGAGACCGTGCAAGTACAACGCTTTTGTCTGTGGCGATATCTCATCTAAACACATATTCGGGAATGTAAAAAAACGTCGCCCTTTGCCGTACTATACGTGGCAAAAATAGTGATAACAGAGATTGTGATGTGTTAGCGTAGAGAAACTCCGTACATATGTGGAGACTGGATGGTGTGAATCGGCCCTGCGTTCTGCAAAGAAATCGCATGAGCGCTCCATGGATGTTTTACTTGTAGTTGCAATATTCTGCGGCTGGCAGTGTCAAATGTGACTTTCTCAGAGACTGCAAGAGTGTGAGACGCAGTAGACGAAGCGTGCGGTAAACAGAACAACAGATCCCACACCACATGAATGCAAGGCCTTGGCACTGTTGCCTGTCCAAAACACTGAACTTAACCCTATGTTAACCCCAGGTTATTCTGCCTATTGCACAGGGGTAGCGATGACGTCAGGATACCAAGTTCTTAATGGCTGATTAAAAAAAAATAGTGGGTAGAGTTCAAGGCATCTAGCATTGAGGTCTAACCACTATCGTTTCAGTCAAAGCCAATCAGTGCTCGGAGTCGTTCTGACGTCACCACAACTCCTACGAATGTCCGGACGCCGTTGACCATTGGTCGTGCCAACGCGGTCACAGGAATGTGATAGGAAGTGTGAAAGAGGGAGCGAATCAACAGTAGCCCTGCCCGGCATCAGACCTTTAGTGTTAGATTGTAGAGAGTAAGCAGGCCTTTTCAGTATCTATAGGTAGTGCTTGCAGGGCCCTGGTACCAGCTTGCGACAAAAGAACCAAACGGAACTCCCTCAATCCATTGCGACAAAGAAGTCGGCTTTTCTCTTTTTCGATGCGTTTCTGTTTGCTTTCTTTTGCGTTCTTTCTTTGGGGAGGAGCGCTAGTTTCACGGAGCAGGGCATTGCTCGTAAGTCTGACCACGTGATGTTTTACCCCCACTGGGAGTAACACGGAGGCGCTCGAGGAAGAGGTTCGGCTGGCGTCCAATAAGTGAATTAAGAGACAAGCACTGCGTCAGCGCTCCGCTGGCAGTCGGCCCGTCAACTTCCGGTGCTGGCACCTCACCGGATATGGTTAGGTGCTTGCCATGTAACACATTCTGCGTAATGTTTTTTTTTTTTTTAATTTCAATAGTTAATTGTGGAAAGCCGGACGTTTTAAATGCAGTACAACTTACTTGAGCAGTGCTGTTTCTTATGGCCTGTTGAAACGTTTGCATTGAATGCATTACCCCCGACTGCGGCAGTTGCGAACACTTCGACTCTAACGAACACCGTGCGCCGCAGCACGTGTACACTGGTGGGTCCTGACAGACACTGAGGTTTGTAGCCGACAGCTGCATTTCCGCTGCCGTCAGCTCTCTCTGTCGTGCCTAAGCAGTATAAAGTCACCGGAAGCGGTGTCTTTCTGTAGAATAAAAGCGACCGAGCAACCAATGTTATTTTTTTATAGACAAAGCCGTATTTATTTTTATCTCGAGGCTGTAAAAGCCGAGCGACATAAAGAAAAGCGATAGGTTGTCACGGGACGACGTCGACTTGAACAATGGACGGTCTTACTAAGAAAGATTGCGAGTGTCGCTTCGTATCGTTTTTCGAATAACGGACGCAATGTCATTTTAGCTGCGATAGACATGCAAAAATATATAATTTCGAGATCCGCACCCTGCTTCATTGATGGTATTTTCTGAAAGTTCCATACTTCGAACACAGCTGTAAATGGAGTTATTTCAAGTTACACCTTGAACAAAAGCGCACGCATGAAACACGCGACAACAAAAGCAATTCACAAGACCAACCATGAAAAAAAAAAAAAAGTAGCCGCACCAGTATAATTGATACAAGCAAATTTGAAGGCGCACGGTTTTCTGCTTTCTAAAAGCTGTGGCTACGACGTCGCCACGCGAATGGGTGAGTCTTCTTACCATGGACATCTTCTTTTCGAGAATGCCTGAGCCCCGATGGTGATGAACTTTCATCTTCATCGTACTCCACACGTATATTTTAACTTTAAACAAGGCAACCAGGCCGACGCCTATTCACGGCGAGTTGTTTAACAACCGATCATAAAATCTGGATCGGCATATGATGCACGCGCCCGCGCTCTCTTTACTCGTGATTGGTTATTTGCAACTGAATATGAATCATTCCTTGCCTCTGCGACGGAAAGCTAAACTTGATCCAACTCCATGCCCAGTTTAAGACCGAGATTTTTCGGTGCTACGTGGCCATCGCATGTCGTTGTGGCAAGCGCTCAACATCACCCAGGACGCAGGTGTGTGAGCTGATCGTTTGGATACCCGAACAACATACCCCGCTTCTAAAAGATTACTATTAGTCGCCTCATATCAGTGGGAATATCTTAAAATCCGAGTTTCTAAAGCCTGGAATGCTCTTTAACGGCAGGCCCTACTCCCTAAAATTTGTCCCTTCTTAGCTAGGTTTGAAAATCGGGATAGTTAGTCCATAACAGCAATTGCAGTGCAAAAGGCGACGCTGTACACTCTAAAAAAAAGTTTGTTCGTTTACTTTCACGCACAACACTCGGAGAGCCAATCACCGCAACTTAAGGAGGCAGCTCAGCGAATGACAATGCCGAAACATATGCTTAGACCAAAAAACGCAGTCTGAGTTGTGACATTAAGCAATGCAAAGGCGGATCGGTGGCCGAGTGGTCTAGCGCACACCAGCTCGGAGCACGTGGAGCGAAAGCTCGCGCTGCAGAACCCAGGGATCCTGGGTTCAATCCCCACCCCTGCCCGTTTCGATCTGGATGAGCATCGTACCGGCGTGCGGTCGTGTATCACTACTGCGTGGTGCACGTTAAAGACCTCAGGCTAGCGGTTGTACTGCACTGGCTAAATTGATCATCCACAGCTGGGAGACTCGTCGCCCGTTGAGGCAGACCGAGTTCTAGGCTGTATAAACATACACACAACCCATTTTTTTTTTTTTTTTTTTTTAGCATTGCAAAACGTCACGCTTGCATTGCTAATGTCACAACTCAGACTGAGTTTTTTTTGGTCTAAACATATGTTTCAGCATCGTCATTCGCTGAGTTCCCTCCGTAAGTTGCGGTGATTGGCTCTCCGAGTGTTGCGCGGGAAAGCAGACTCACGGGCTTTTTTTAGAGCGTACTTGGAGAGTCTCCGTGTTTGTGTCCTATTCTTATCCTCGTATTTTGCGTTGACTTTGCTGTCCTACCTCTTAATCTACCCGATCTTCTTTCTCGCTACATTTAGGGCAATAATTGAATTGAAGTATAATAATGCACCAATTTAGGTCGCGTCATAGTGTAACGTGATCTGACGACGCGCGAAGTGATCACGTGACGCTATTGGCCACGCACGCGGAAAGCTGTTCACCGCTACATTTAGTGGGGAAAACTGAATTGGTTATATTATATTGTATATTGAACATATACAATATATTATTCTTTATTCCCCGAAACGAGTGCTTAAGGGCTTCAACACGAACGTAAACTATCGCCGCTTAACTACTGCATTATGTGCATTTATTTATATATATTTACGTATTTATTTACCGATACCCTCGAGGGCCCGAAGGCATTGGTGGGCAAAGCAACAGTATACAATCAAAACAAATTCACTTAACAAGCGAGTTAAACAAGATAAAAATGAGCATACGCAGCATTTCTAAAATTGAAGCTCTCGGCTATCTCGAGTACCGCTGCGGGAAGGCGATTCGAGTGCGGAAACGTTTTGGGAAAAAAAGACCGAAGAAAACGTGATGTGTGACTGTGAGCAATGTACACTTTATATCGACGGTCGACTCGCAATGAGATATAAGATGGTTGTATTATTAAAAGCTGATGCACTGACGTGTTAAGAAAACCAATATTGTGAAACAAGCGTCAGCGTGACACTTCCCTGCGGAGAGAGAGGTCCGGTAAACGCAGATTAGATTTTCTAGCTAATACACTGGATGCTCGGTGTCAGTTATGTATTATGAATCGATCAGAGCTCTTTTGAAGGGATTCAAGTGTTGATGCAAGTGTTATACTGGGTTGCCAGAGAGCTGTGGCATATTCAAGTTTATTACGGACCAAATACTTATAAAGAATTAGTTTTAAAGAGGTGGAAGTAAGAGAGAAGTTTCTTTTATGCTAGCAGCCTAAGATGCGGTTAGCATTATTGCTTACATATTGAATGTCAGTATCCCAGGAGAGGTTATTTGTTATAAGAATACCAATATATTTATATGATTTACAGACTCTCGGACAACGCTACTAATATTGTAAGAGTGACAGGTGCAAATTTGATGTGTTAATCTTATGGATTTGCATTTGTTAATGCTGAGTTTCATATGCCATGCGTCACACCACCGGGAAAAGCTGTCAAGATCTGACTGAAGAGCTGAGTATCAGAATCATTGGTTATCTTCCTGAAGATGACACAGTCATCTGGAAATAAATGGATGGATAAAGAAGCATAAGTGGGAAGATCTTTCATATAAATAAGGAATAGAAGTGGACCTAGTGCGGAACCTTGAGGAACGCCTGATGTCCATAGGGAGTGGCCTGAGTTACAGTAGTTGACGTGGACACAATTGTGAGCTGTTAGTGAAAAATGAAACAATTCAACCTAAAGCATGGGGTTCTATGTTAAGGATACTGGGTTTATGAAGAGGGGGCCTGGGTGAAACATTGTCAAATGCAAATGCTTTTGAGAAATTTAAAAATACACAATCTACAACGAAAAACGATCAAGAGCGACACGAAGATTGTGAGTAAGCATTAACAGTTGACATTCGCACTAGACTAGTTTCCTTAATCAGCGTTCAGCAGAGGTGAAAAAAGAACAAGAATTAAGGGAAACAACAAGATGATAGTAAATTATCTGTTTCGAAAGGTTCCAGGAGATGCTCGTTAATGCGACTTTGAAAATAAATGTCACTGCCAATTTTATATTGGTGTATCTTCCTTCGAGAATATTAGTGGCCCAGCATTATATCGCGGTATAGTCTGAGGCATCGCTGTTGACAGGGCCTGGTATTAGAACAATATTTCGAACAAACATATATCAAACTGGTGGCCGACATTTCACTATGTTTCTTAGCGAGACGTGGGCTTATACTGTGAGGTTTTCACGGCGATCCCGCTTAAGTTATTCCTTTCAGCCTCTTGTGCTTCCCATGCAGCAATAATGTACTCTTCTTTGTTTCGGAAGTGGGGTAATATAAACCACCTGATTTATGCTAAACATGAAAATGAATCAGATCACTAAAAATTATAAGTTTTTGTTCGTAATTCTCAGTCTTTTATTACATCATATATTAATCATACACGCAACAATAAACCGTCTGATGCTCGCTAGCTTGAGAGACAATTCATATCACCTCTTAGCAATAATTTTGCTTCGTAGTTTGCTTTATTTTTCACAACTAATTCTTCCGACTGTGCAGAAACATAAGTAAGCTGCATCAGATTCTGGAATAAACGCGTGAGAATAGGTAAGGTGTTTATCACAATCTTGAAACAATCTATCGAGGCCATATAACGTGATTGTAACTAGACCACGAACGATGTTTCGTAAACCAAGCGGTGCAGAGACAAACCCTCTACATGACCCACTGGTAGCAAGGCAGAAACGTCGAATACACGTGGGCAGTGTCATTGAAAGCAGAAAACAGACGCCACAGCTGCCAGAAGTAGCGGCAGAGCAACCGTTTTTCACGACGTGTTTGCTTGTATTTTGTTAGAATCAACGGTTGACACAATTTTGCATTTTTAACTTCAGACAGTAGTTGCACTACACAAACCGCAGCAGTCAGGGTATTTCTCAGGGCTGACCTACGACGCCACGTTACGGAACATGGCCATCAGCCGTCTCTGGGTCAAGCGCTTAACTGTAACGCGATAGCGTTTAAGAGCTCGTGTCACACAAAATCCGGCCCCAGAGTCGGCGTCGGGTGAACCAACAAATACCGGCATGCACCTGGTGACGTCACACGTGACATCAAGTGCGACACACGAGGATTCAATTGTCCCGCTAAACATTGCGGGAAAACGTTCCGCTCAATTTGTCGGGAACAATTTCTCCTAAACTTAACGGGTCGATAGGGTCATGTCGTCACAGCCAAATGCAACTTCACGCCACATGACCTCGCGTGGAAACTTCAAACAACCCATGGCGCTCACCTGTGACGTCACGTGACACGTGAGGCTACCGACCAGACCACGCACACATGCTTGTACACCTTGGGAATGCGCGCGCGTTTTTATGAAAAGGCTTTGAGAATGGGGCCCGATAACGCTATGGCGTTCCACTCTTAAAGGCGAAGCTTAAGTGGTGCAGGAGATGCAGGTAAATCGAACGAAGGTAGTGCCTCCTAAATTTCCACCTGATGACGTCATCAACATCTTACGCTGTCGCCGGCCACTGATCCTGGCGGTGTCTCAGCGGCGATGTTGAATGTGACAAACGCTTGGTTTGGTACGAATTGTTCTCCAGTTAGACACTCAACGGAAGCTTCAGCAGCCAGGAGTTACTATGAGTCCGCGGCAGCATCGACACTCGGACACATCGGCACTGGAGGTCAAGGTTGGTCTTTAGATGAGTATACGTTCCGACCACAAGGAACGCGGAATTTTAAATAGTCGACGAAGCCTTCTCCGGAACAAACTGAAACGCCAGGATGCAACCGACCTTGCTGTGGCGGTAGGCATTGCCACCTTTGATAACTTAGTTTTCCATAGTTAATAATGAAAAAGGGTACTAAAATAACGACGTTCCTTGTTTCGGAGTCTGCTTCATTGCTGCGGAGGTACGCGGGTTATGATTTTTTATTCTGGCAACCACCAAGAAAGCGCACTAACTTTTGCAAGAAGCGAAAGTATATACAGGCGACCAGGTTACGAAACATCATAGTCAGGTCTTTGAGCCTCAGGGTTTAGATTATGATGCGTTAACTTGCCTCCAAATTCACCCTTTTTCAGTTCAGCTCAGAAATACTGCGCGAATAAATGGGTTCGGTTATTTTTGTTTAACTATTTATATAACACGAGTGTAGACTCGTTGCTTCCACAATAAAAAATTATCAATAAAATATTTACCATAATTTATTATGGAAACTATTTTACTTCAGATTTATCGATAAAATATTTTCCTTAATAAAAGATGTTCCATTAGTCAAAGAAAAGCTTTTACAAGAAGAGTCAGACATCGATGCACAAAAAGTAAATCGACCTGAGAATGCCGGTTTCTTGCGTATCGTTACAGGTATCAACTGAGAGAGAGAAGGACACTTTAGAGGGGACTTTAGGGCACCGCTCCCGGGACCAAGCATAGCAAACCAGAACGCGTGTTTAATACACGCGCGGCATATTCTGTACTCTTCGGGATTATCATAATGATCGAGGGAAGTTTAATGTTTAACTTTGAGCTTTGATATGAAGAAAGCAACGGTACGTTTTCGCGTGTTTTTCGCGAAATATATTTTTTTTACTCCGTACCGCATTGCGACTTTGAAAGACGGGATTGTCCCAGCCCATTTCCGTCGGCTAAGAGCCCCCCCCCCCCCCCCCCCCCCCCCCTATAAAAAGGAAGCTCTCCATGCGTGTCAGTCGGCAGTTGAGCGGGGCGCTTGAATTCTCCGGGCTGGACGTGGCTGTTTACGCGCTGTACCGGTGCCTGGCGGGGAAGCGACAGGGCGAGGCCGGCCAACGTCGAGGCGTCGGCCGCCGCCTCGACGACAATAATCGATGCCTGCAGCGGCGGTGGCGGTGCTGGGACTCTCTCGCAGGGTGGGAACACGGCCGCCTCGCTCGTTCTCTTCCCGGGTTACTTCGCTCGTTTGCTCGCGTGAAGGACTGCGCGCGCGCGGGCGTATAGCGTTGGGATTCTGCCGCTCGGAATGCGAAACGAGAAACTCGGACGTGTCAACATCGGGAAAACGCGTACCTTGTTTGCTACGTTGGCTTTCTTCAAGCGGTGTCCACCGGGCGATAACGTGAATTTGGAGCGGAGAAAGGGATCAGCCCCAACGTCCGGGCAGCCTCGGTTTAATAAGTGGGACTAGTTATCCATCTGGCTGTTCTTTTAGAAATTGTTCCTAATGATGGTATTTTTTTTTTTTTTTAAAGTTAACCCGAAGCGAACGGTTCGATTAAACGGCTCGCATTCATAAAGAACAAGTATCAAGTTCTATGTGCGCGTTCGTTGTCGCAGACGGAGATTCACGTGACCCACATTTCGTTTCTTTCTCACATACCCATTTACACTCAAGCGGATGGTAACGCCTTCTGGGAAAACGTGAAACGTTTTATCATCGAGCTGATCACACTTGTGGCGAGTAAAACACAATGGTGTGTCTTAGAGAGAGAACTAGAAAAGCAAACACGGCCGCGAGTCTTCGGATTCGGTGGCGTAAATCAGAGGCCCCGGTATTGGTGACGTGCACCATCGAAAGCGTCGCTGTGGTTGGCCTTCGGAAATTGGCTGAGTGCTGACTACGACGTCAGCAAAGGATTTCTCATAGACTGAAATAAGAGGATTGTAAGAACATAAAATTTGACGGTGTTGGCAGTCTTCGTTTTAAACGGCAATGATTTCAAGCTTCCACTATGCTAATTACGAACAGCATCGAACTTGTTGCTCGCAATGTAAAGGCGTCACGAGAGGAAACCACAGGAGGGCTCCACCGAAACATAGCCCCGTGCGCGACCGAAAGCGTCGCTGTGGTCGGCCTTCCACAATTGGCCGAACGCTGACTATGACGTCGGAAAGGGGATTTTCATCGACGGAAATAAGAGGAATGAAAGAGCTTTAATTTTGACGGTGTTGGCAGTGCTCCTTTGAGAGCGCAAGGATTTCAAGCTTCCACCATGCTATTTACAAACACCATCGAACTTGTTGTTTGCAAGGTAATGACGTCACAAAGGGGAACCACAGGAGGGCGCCACCAAAACTTCTCGCCGCTAATAGCCCCCCGTATCGTTGCACGAGATCATCGCGTATGAAAAGGAAAAAAAAACATCACTAATACCCCTGTCAGACGGGCTAGTTTAGTGTCACTACAAGCGAGTGCACTTCAACCCGTCGAAACACACTCCAAGTGTGTTGGTGCTACACGGGAAAAATTAGTGTCACTCCAAAATGATGGCAATGACGATGGGTAAGTAATGGGCACGCAAACTATTACAGTGCATACGCATTTTTTCATTAATAACTTCGTCGTCTTATTATAAACACGTTACCACACATTGTCGCGCTAAGTCACGAGCTTTAATCCAAATTTAAATCCAATTTTATAATTACGATCAGCCATTACAAGCCAGTGATACACGTCCGCACGCCGGTACGACCCTTATGATGTACCGCAGGAAAGGCTACAAGCGCGAGCTCCTTGCTCTATTGCACATCTCTGCGGAACAAGCTCTCGTGCGTTAAGAGTAGCTCCCAACGCTATGAGCTCGCGCTTCTAGCCTTGTCTGCGGTACAACATCAGGCGAAACGGAGTATAGACGTTTCCACTGTTTACAAAAATCACAGTCCACACGTGTTAAATCACAGTCCAGAACGCGCACGTTTGTCACTTCGGAAAGCGAGCAAATCACGCGCCATACGCACGAACACTGAAAATGGAACCTGCCAAGTGTCCTTTTTTGGAAAGGTCTATAGATCGAAACGAGCAGAAGTAGGGATTGAACCCAGGATTCCTGGGTTCTGCAGCGTGAGCTTTCACTCCGCGCGTTCCGAGCTGGTGTGCGCGAGCCCACTGGGCCACTCGAAACAACGAAACATCATGGAGTGTGTGGAGGACGAGCTGGAGGGCGATATCCGCGATGTTGGACAGTGGAAGCGCGTGGTTGGGGCACTTTTCTCCGTGAGAGCCCAACGCCTTTCAGATGAGAGGCAACTGAACCTGGATGCCGACGCACAGGCGAGAATTTCAAGTGACATCGATCAGCAGCTGCAGGCCAATGCCTTCATTCACCATAGAAGCTCTCATGACCGACAACCTACCCGTGATCAGTCGAGAACGGTGGGCTTTCCAGAGGAACGAACGGTGGTTCGAAGACACCTTGCCCCATTTGGGCGAGTTCCATTTTAAGCAAGCCTTTTGCGTCTCTCCTGCCACCTTCAGATTCCTGGTGGAGTCTTGCAGGTGCCTCCTGGCCGTCGCTGGCCGTCACGCAGGGGCCAAGGCTGGAAACTAGATTAGCCGCTTGTTTTTCTACAATGCACTACTTTCCTACCAACAGAAAACAAGTGCGCATCTAATATTACTCCTATCAAAATAATACTAATTTTACGCAGCGTTAATTTCTTCTATTATTTTTACTCCTTCAACACTGCTATCGAGATTACACACTAGGTCTACCGGAGCGAGCGTAGTGTGCTCCCCGAACTCACTTCATTAGAAGTGTGTTCTTCGGGCAGAGCTGGGGATTGAGCTCAGGATCACTGGGTTCTCCAGCGCGAGCTTTCTCTCCACGTACTCCGATCTGGTGGGCGCTAGCCCACTCGGCCACCGATACCCCGTAATAAAGACATGTTAAAAAATATTAGACGTTTACAATTCTCTGTAATGCCGAATTGGAGAGCAGCTCTTGAGGAGGAGGGAGGAAGGGTACGAAGGGGAGGATATGCCAGCTGCTCCCCCTCCGTACTCTCCCATCCTCCTCTCCCGTTCCCATCCCACTTAGCGTAAAAATTTCGCTAAATTTCTCGCTATGTTTAGCCGGGAAATTTTCCCGCTGAATTGACATGTGACGTCACATGACACGTCATCTGAAATTTTAAGTATGACGTCGCGTGACGTCACACGGGTAAAATTTGTGCTCTAAATTTAGCGGAAACATTTTCCACCAAACTTAGCAAAAACTTTTACCGCAAAATTTAGCGGGAAAAGTTTAACTTCGTGACGTCACGTGTGACGTCATTTTGGAAAACAGCCCTTAATTAATGCAACGCGCGGTTACGCCGACGCCGCTCAACTCAGAAACGGGTGCCTAGGAGCTGTGCTCTAAAACAAAGTTACATTAATGAACGATTTTTACGCCAATTGGGTGATTCTGATCGATCATCGCAAGCTAAGATAAAGAACGAAGCATATCCAACTTTGGCGTTCCGCATCGTTCCACGGAAGTCTACGAGGAGGCCCTGACACTGCCTAATTAGATCAAAATTATCGTGTTGTCTCGAATAGTTACATGCTGAAACAAAAGTAGGCTCTATCGTTCTCTGCTAACCAAGATAGCTATGAATGACTGACTTTGTCGTCGTCTTTTATCAATTGACCGCTGTGCTAATCTCGATTCAAATCATCCTAAACTCCAAGTCCACCCCACTATTTTTTTGCAATGCCACTCTTCTACATGTCGTCTCTTTCACGAACTTCTTTTTCTTTATAAAATAAAACTCACGCCACACTTTTGGTTTCTGTGTTATGTTTTACTGTTGAAACACTCCTATTGATGCCACGCACTCGATCGAGCGAAGTGAGTTCGTCAAACTCACTCCAAACCAAGTGTGTTCCTCAGGAAGGAGCCGTGTGGCACACTATAGAAATGACACTAAGGGCGAAGTGCACTCGCTTGTAGTCACACTAAACTAGCCCGTCTGACAGGGGTATTATTTTCAATAGAGTCACTGAATCCTGGGAAGGTAGCGCCAAGTTCCCTGTATGGTCGCCATTTTGGTTCACTGAATGAGCAATTTCTCCTACACCTTTCCATCCTTGGTGAGCCGATTAAAATACCCGGAGGCAGGTTGCTTTATCAAGACACTTCTTGAATACCAAAAGTTTATTATACGCACACCGGCGAAACTCGCACATCTTCGCACAGTCGCCCCATGCGGCGCCGGTGCTTGGCAGCATTAAAAATAAGTAATAAGCGATATATTTCCGCAGTAACGAGTGCGCACCCGGTGGCGTGCCAGGCAAAGCAGAGAGGTAAAAATCCTTACGCGAATGCGCAAGCTCGCACACCACCGAGTACGTTAAGTAAACAAGGTAAACGCACAAAATTAATTTTCGTGTCTTGAAACACGAAAGAACAATAGTACCATTCGAAGAGATATTTGGAGATAAGTTTGATCAAAAAGTTGATTGCTCGCACAGTGCCAAAGACGCCTATATTGGCAAGGATCTTTTTGAGTACAATTATGCTCCATAGCAATACGGTGGTTACAGGGAGAGGTGTCAGAGTCATCGAGCGAGAGAAGCAGCAGCCGGTCAGAATGCAGCGGTGGCGCTGCTGTCGACACTGAGATGCGTCGTCCGCTCACGTCCGCTGTCATACGGCTGCTTTCTTGCGCAGCCAGTAAGTGTCGCGTTCGATAATCGCTCCTTAAAATACTTTTGAAACTTAAATTATGTTGAGTTTGGACATGTGGCTAACGTAACGCTAGAATAATCCTCCCAATGTTTTTGCCGTCGTCGTCGACGTCGGGAACGACAAAGAGGGAGGCCTTTTCTCTTTTTTTTTTCTCGCACAAACGTACCCCCAGGTGCATCCGGGAGCAAAGTAGTATGTTTGGGAGGGATTGGGGAGGAAGATCGAACAGTCACGCCTCTAGTGGTACGGTTTAGCTGTGGGGACAACAAACCGAATTTTCTTGTTTGTTTTTGATCAGAAAAATCGAAGATGATGATTCGAAGGCAAATTGTCGTGTTGTGTGTATGTTTATACAGCCTGAAGTTAGTCTGCCTCAGTGGGCGTCTGGTGTCTCAGCTGTAGATGAGCAATTTAGCCAGTGCGGTACAACAGCTAACCTGGGGTCTTTAACGTGCACCACGCAGTAGTTATACACGACCGCACGCCGGTACGATGCTCATCCAGATCGAAACGGGCAGGGGCGGGAATTGACGAAGGCCGCTCTTTGTGCGACCAAAGCACTAGTCAGAGCGAAGCGTTCGTGCCCAGACCATGCTAGGCGAGCTTCAAATTCGTTGTTATGCTGTGCTAGTAAATACCGGGCTGTGGGGACAACATGTTCGATAAAGCGCCCTCTGAATTTTGATCTCCTGCACAATAGGTGGCCGAGTGGGCTAGCGCACATTAGCGCACACTAGAGTAACTGTATATGATCCGCCTTACGGAGCCGAGTACCGCAATGGTGCTTCCAGGGTGGCCAGGCTGGATCCAAGACCGCACTACAGTCGCACTGCGGGAAGCGACCGTTACTTCTGCGAGAGCCTCGGATGGGCGAGCTACGCGATCGTCCTCCGTGTGGTCTTCCGCCCAGATTTGAAAACATGTTTTAAAACATCGCGCCCGTTATAAAACAACGTGATTATACTGTATCCAGAGGCTACACATAGTGTTGAATTGTCGAGGAACCTTCCAGTTAGTTCTATTTTAGTGTAAGGAGTGTATTTCGCAAACGCAAAGCGAGAAACACGATCCGCCCGAAACTCGGCCCCTGCAAGGTCACTTTCCCCCCCGAAGTTAAGATCCAACTCGGGGCACCTGACCGCTTCTCCAACAATACGGAGTTAGCGGCGCAAGGAAAGGGAACGCGATACTCTGGCTCTGCAAGCAGAGACTATACAGTTACTCTAGCGCACACCAGCTCGGAGCACGTGGAGCGAAAGCTCGCGCCTCAGAACACAAGGCTGCTGAGTTCAATCCCCACCCTATTGAAAAAATGTCTGTGAGGCCCACTAGGATTTCCTGTGAGGGCCTGGGAGGCCATTTAGGGTATCCTGAATTGTCTAATGGGCCCACCAGGCTCCTCTAGTGGGTCTGTGGGGCCCACTCAGATATTTTTCTGAGAGGTGTGCGTTCCTTCAGGATGGCTTTAAAAGATCTGTGTGGCGTTTCAGGGCCACACATAACTTTTACTTATTGATATAACTGCGAATATACTTTTTAATTCTTTTAAAATATAATTAGTCACACCGTTTAATACCTTGGTCCTTTTTTTGTGCGTGCTCATATCGTGGGATGATCACATTATTATATTATGGCCAAAATATTCAGTATAGTTGTCTAAACACATCGCTACAGGCATATTCTGCCACTTAAAGTGAAGTTACCTATGTATAATTTATTATTTTATTTGCATGTCAATTATAGTCACCTATTACAGGGAACAACCACTGAAACCAATCTCAAAAAATATATATTACAGAACAAGATACTGAGAAGCATTCGCTATAATGCAACTGAATGTCCAACAGAACATTTTTTAATCGACTCCGTTTAATGAAAATTCATGAAGTGTATATATAACGCTTATGTGCTAAGGCAAAAAAAGTTTAAGAACATATCAGCAGTCGCTTCCTCGAAAATTTAGCTAACTTGAAAGAAAAAGTGTATACATATTGGATACAAAGTATGGAACCGCGGGAACTATTGTTTATTGGAACAAATTATTGCCATCACACATTATAGACCTTTCCAAAAACGAGCTTGTGGCCGGTGCCATTTTGAGCGTTCGTGCGTGTGGCGCGTGCTTTGCTCGCTTTCCGAAGCGACGAACACGCACGTGCTGGGCTGTGAAGATCGCACGCTGGACTGTGATTTTATAAACATTGGAAAGGTCTATAGGGTAACAGCTAGCCCAAAGTTCGTTTTCGCTTGTCTAAAAAAAAAAAAAAAAAAAGAAGCTTCCACGCGCGCGCGCGCGTCTTTTTATTTTTGGCGTTTTTGTCTCCCACTTGCCATCTCCTCGCTTCGTTTCATCTGTAACGTAATCGATTATGAAATTTAGGAGCTTTGTATTCTGCATTTCTATAATATTTTTAACGGCATTCATAAATTATGTTTTTTTAACGCTATTGCGAACGCATTAAGGCCCATACGCACATTCGCGTTTGAGCGCGGTGCGTTCCGTCGCGGCAAGCGGACGCGTTGCGTTGCGAAGAGCGCTTGCGCCAAGCATGTACGCACAGTTGCGTTGACACGCAGTCAACCGCAGTCAAGAGCCAATAAGAACGCGCTATCGTCGCTAGCGGCTCACCAATAGTAAGCGAAATTCAAGGCAACATGGCGGCGCGGAGCGACAGCGTCGAAGTGTTTGATCTTGGGACAATCCCGCCGGCTTCCCCCACGTTTTGTCGAGCTTGAACCATCGCAGCCTCGGAAAATACACTTCCCACCGCTCCCCAAAACGAAAAAGCAAGTTCTGCGGGCGGCGAACCGGATACGTCTCCCCGAGTCGGCCGAGTGGCGCGAGCGGACACGTCACCCTCCTCTCCTCTCTCTGGGCTTCTGATTGGTCGAACTAGGTCGAACGCGCCGCAACGCTTCGGAAAGTTGAGCGAGTCTCTACTCGCTTGCGTTGCGCTGCGAAGCGTTGCGCGTAGGCGCGTCGCACCGCCAGCGACCGCTCCTGGGCGCAAGGACGCCGCAACGCACTCAAACGTGTTCAAACGCGAATGTGCGTATGGGCCTTTATGCTCTTCTTTTGAAATATCAAAAATCGGAATCCGGAAGTTATGTCGCCTCCTGGCTTTTTATCCTTCCTCGTAAAACATGGCGGAACTCGGCACCTGTATCGGCGAGGATGATGGGGGAGTTGGGGAATCGGTCCAAGTTCCTTATGTTTGGTAAACTTATATCAGGCCTTGGACTTTTTGCTTCGTGTGATGTGACCTGCTGCGGGAAGTTTGTCAGAATGACACCCCTCTCAGCCGAACTGCCAAGGTACCTTTTGAACACGCAACGCTCTAGAGACGCTTGAGCCGAGCTCATAATCCTCGTCAAAAAAGTGCCGAGAACGAACAAAGCACTTCGATCCCAAACGCTCCAGTAGTCGTCCTTCAGGAATTGTAGCTAGCCAGGCCGCCTTCTCTGTCACATTTTTCGGGAACCTGCGCAATGTACTTTCGGTTGTGACGACATGGCCCCTCACGTCACTCACTTTGGGAAGTTGTGCGCGTTCCTCTTTAAGTTGACGCCGTTTTAAAGATTTTGAGATCGCTGAAAGGGCATTCAAAGAACTTCAAACTCGAAAGTGAAGCGTCTGCTCGCAGCGACAGGTGGCAAGCGCGGTTGCGGGCGAACACGAAACTTACGGTTGAGACGTCTCGGGGGTGAAAGAAAAACTTGAGTTACAAAGCGACTCAATCTTTGACGTCACTGCACTGGCGCGGATCGCGCGGGAACTTCAAATTCCTCTTTGAGATATTTGTTTACTTCACAAATACTGAGTTCCCAAACTTCCAGTTTTGAGAATAATGTCCAAGCATCGTTTTCAATCTTTTTAGATAATTAAAAATACGATTTTGACCTGTCAGTGCCCCTTTATATATACACTCTTCCGATCATTCTGAACCAGCTTAGCGTCAAAAATATTGAACTTAACAATATATCGGTAGGCATCTTACGCGATTGGTTTTTGAACCCTATCTTCTAATTCCAATGGCAACTTGTAATATCCAATTTTTTTTTTAATGTGCGTATAGGTAGTGTGGCATTTTTGTATAGAAAAGATGGCCCTTTTTTGTTACCCGTTAAATGCATGTTTGTATTTCAAAACTTGCTCCACCGCTGCTGCTTTTTTTTTTTTGGAAAGGGGGGGGGGGAGGGGAAAGGGGTGCTGGAAGCAGTCAAACTGTTTGTAAAAAGCTTTTTTCCTTTGTCTCCCTCACAATGTGTTTGTTGAAAAATATATATTTTTAATTAATATACCCTAGTAGAGAGTTTTCGTACATTGTTCCGATGCCTCTGATACCTCCAAATACGAAACCTTATAGCGATAAGATGAATGAGCAAAGGCGGAGGCGCAGTATCGGTATCGTTATCGGAGTCATCGGAACGATCAAGTAAAACTCTCTAGTGATGCAAAACCCTTTTTTACGGGGTACTCAAGAGGGATTCGCCGTTGACACTTGAGTTGCTCCGTGGTACTCTATGCCGGCAAAAAAAAAAAAAAAAAAGAAACTTACCATTCTGTGTACTAAACCTTGTGATGTTGGGAAGCAGGTGGGAAATACCCGATGAACTTGGGAAATTTGACACTGGCAACAAGGACGCGCTTTTTGTGTGGCCGTTTTAAGTACGGCTCCGATTAAATACACACACTCAGCTGCTGTAGTTGCTCAATTGCATGCGCACTGTGCACGATAGCTTCTAGGCTTTGCCGTTGGCGGCAGGAGTGAACGTAGCGAAGGATATCTGCCCTCCTTCTTGACACTGCCACCTTCAAACTCCCGCACTAGATGACATTGGCATCGGCTTAGGGCCACTCATCATCGCTCGGCGTCTGTCGGCAGACGAGTAAAACATAACCCGGTTGGTCGGGAAGGCGCCAAAGCGCGCAGATTTAAGTCACGGCTCAGCTTCAAGTGAGCGCAGTTAAAGAACCCCAGTCAATTCGGACCCATTTCACAGGGTCGTGCTATAGTCGATGAAGTCGGGAGTGTGATGACGCCCGCTGAAGTTATGTGGCTGGTCTCATTCCAAGTCAACGCTGCGTGCGGCTCAAGCTTTGCACGCAAGTCCGCAGGCGTTGGTCTGCATTGGCGCCATGACGCAACGAACAGTGATTTCTAAACCGGTCTCAGAATGAACAGCTGTTCGTGAATTGGGTTTCCGGAGGGGTAAACCTGTCGTTTCTAAAACAATGCGATTAATTATTGCACTGGATTGCAAATCGTGCGAAAGCAATTATGACGTCACATTATGCGAAGCTGATTGTGGGCCTTTGTTCTCGAGAAAGGCAGCGTAGGACAAGGCCTAACGAACTCACAATAGAATGTGGATTGAATTCACAATAGCTAGTAGGCGTTTCATTGAGAGCACTGGCACCGGGTCCGTGTTTCCTGCCGTGAAGTTCGGAATTTTTTGAGCGCGCCAACAAATTAATGTTGGATGAACAATGGGCACGACTGTTGGGTATTTACACTGCTGAAAGAAGTTTCTGCGCGGAAGGCTATTAAAAAGGTTGAAGCCCACGTGGAAACCATAAGTGTTGCTATAAATACTCGGCCGTTTCAAGGTTGTCAACTCTCTCAGACCTCATCAAATTCGACATGTAGGAGTGAAGTTGACAATACAAGGTGTACAACACGTAGTGTCATCATAGTTACTCCTGTTTCTCAATGAAAAATATTAAAATACGCGTTATGTTACGAAGTTTGGCCCATAAAATGAGTTGTAAGGATCAGTGTGTATAAATATAGAGACATTAACTTTTTCCCCAAAATAAGTGAAATCAGGTTGGATATACAAAAACTACAGCCCTTCTGCCATTGCTTCCCTTTCGGTGTGGCTTTGAAGATTGCCGGTGTTTTACGCATCAGGATTCTTGGATACACGCACAGAGTATCAGCAATTATGCCTTTGCATATTTGGTGATATCTTGCTTTACCCTATTCCCAACTGTTAGCAAAGATAGATATAAACTAAAACAAAACAAAACTAGCACATTTTCGCGGTACTTCAAAGAAATCTGTCGATGCTCTTGGTATATATTATTCCAATCTTGACATGTCCCTCAACCCTGCACGCGCCTGTACGTAGCACCCCAGAATATTTTTTTTCATAAATTTTCCACGTATTGTTATATTGTGTGTTAGTTAAATTAATTTATCAAAAGACCGTTCATCGTTGAGGAAACGACCTGTACCGATATAACATTAAAATGAGCAGTGACCTTTATTTTAAAAGTCCTATAATGCAAAAATTGAAGTATTTAAGGTGGGATAGTTCATAATTGTTTAGAAGACATTAACCCGTCGTGTCGGGGAGCCGAAGAACGACCTTTATTTTATCAATTTCCCCGTTACATCGGGCAGGGAGACTGGTTGCATAATCACGTGGCGTCGATTTACCAGAGGGGGACACTAAATGTGTGTATAGGTCAAGTAAAGTAAATGTTTCTTGAAGCTTTAGTGAGGAAATTTTATTAGTGTGTTAGTGTCATCCGGTCACGTGGTGTTAATTCTCCCCCTCAATTTAGCGGGGATACGGAAGGTGTTTAAGTCACGTGACTTACATTTCCCCGCAAAATTTAGAGGGGAAGCTGGATTGGTGTATTAGTCACCTGACCTCAGATCAAGTAACGTAAATTTCTTTCGCTAAATTTAGCGGTGAAACTAGATTGGTGCATAAGTCCCGTGACGTAAGGTCTCGTGACATCAAATGTAAGGCCAGATTTAGGGAGGAAGGGGAATTAGTTTCTAGGGAACGTGACGTCAGACCACGTTAGGTCAATTTTCCTGCTAAATTTGGCGGGGAATCTGAATTGGTATATACGGTCACGTGACCTCGGGTCACCTGACATCAATGTTCCCGCCGACTTTGACGGGGAAACTTACTTAATTTGTGGATAGATATGAATTGACGTCACGTGACCTAAACACCAATTTAGTTTCCCCGCCGAATTTAGCGGGAAATGCACAGACGAATGAATGGACGGACGAACGGACAAATGTTTCGGATGTTGGGTTCCGTTGAAACACACTTAAAAAACAAAAAAACTGCATACAGTGATACGGACACACAAACACAAAACGAAGAGTGCCAGAACTCAAATTTCATGATGAAACACTGACAACCCTGGAATAGAATTCGTTTCTCTCCCTCATATAGACGCTTTCAGGCAGCTGTGCACGGGCGCCGCCATAACCAAACTTCAGTTCTTGTTTCCTCTTATTCCGTTCGCTTCACTTCATCATTGCCACGGCGGGGCAGGTTATTTCCACTTTACGCGCTACTGTGTCCTTGTCTTAAGCATAGGCCTTTGTGGAGGCTTGTCAACGCCCGCTTCAGTGGATCGGTATTTCGGTAAGACAAGAAAAGGTAGGCAATGGCGTCTCAATTTGGTGCATGTTTAAAGCGTCTATGAATACGCATTATCCTTGTTCGTTCTTTCTTACACTACGCTGATACATATTGCGTTTAGTTGTAAATGATCTCGGACGACAGGAGATTGCATTGAGATAAAAACCGTTTTCACTAAACAATTGCAATAAATGCAAACAAAAAAACGCTGCGAAGTAATTAGGGAAGCGTTTCTAGCGTTTTTATTTGAATCATACCATTCCCCAAAATAAAAATCTAACAAATCATTCCGTCGCAAAGTTTTAAACAGTATATAGTATCGCTTCACACTGAAGAATACAAACGAACATAAGCCTTTATCTTCGTTGATAAACTGCGTAATATCGCTTCTAAAACAACGCCCATACGAAAGACATGCGGGTGATAGAAGATGGCTTAGCTGGAAGGGCTTTTGACCAACCGCAATATTCACGAATTAAACGAATCATCTAAACCCGAAGCCATGTTATGACATTGTAGGAGCAGCTCATGATCCTCTAGAATCCGGGCCTAAGACTGCAGTGGATCCTTGGTCCTAGCTGCGCAGATGTAGATCCAAATTAGTCTTACCGCGCAACGTAACCGAGTTTCTAATTAGTTTCCCGAAAAAATCTCGAGAATCATTTTTATTACGATACTAATTACAATATAGCACCGGGAAGGCAATACAAATATATTACTTCTTCGCACAAATGACAATAGTTATATCGCTATGTCATTACTTCCCGCAGCAAAAAGGCGGCGCAAATCTTTCAGTAACAACGTCCTTTGTGTAAAACAGCAGAAGCCTTATTTCGCCAATGAGCAGATATCGCGCGGTAGTGTTTTTTCTTTTTTTTTCACATCCACGTATTTTGCTGGGGGTGTATTTTCCCGCCGCGTAGAATTTAAATATGCCGTCTTCCCTATTTGTTATTGGCCAATCCCGACTAAAGGAACCTCTCTATTAAAGGATTAGAGGATTCTTTCTGTACCTCGTTTCACCTAAAGTCCATACGCCGCCGACGCTACGAGCTGATTGCACCAATCAGACAGCTTCAAAAGCGCATCATCACGCTGTTCGTCATGTTTCTGTTACGCGTTCTATCCTCGCTGGATCAATCATAATCAGAGAAGGCCCGATGGCTTGCGACGACGTTGATACTGCTCCATTCGCCCCCATTACCTCGTAGCGTCGGCTGCGTCTGGACTTAAGCTGAAACGAAGCGTAGTTACAATTTATTCGTTGTCATGTCTCTTCGCTCTCAAATTTATATATGCGAGAGCCGATTAAAATGTAATGATACCATTTTGTTTTAATGCATGTACCTGGAATGCGAGCAACCAATGTGGATTATATCGTATTTCGGGCTCGTTTTTGTTTATGAGGGTGTTTTCCTGCTTGCTCGCGTTTCGTTGTTTTTTTAGTACATATGCGCGAGTGTATTTCTACCTTCACGACTATGTACCCCCCCCCCCCCCCCACCCCTCCCCCCTGCAATAATGCCTTCGGGCGCCGCGGGTAACCCGGAATAAAAAAAAAAAAAAAAAAAAAAACAGAATTAAGCGACTCTACGGGCTCTCATGTTTTTTTTTTTTTTTGCTCTTTTCCCAAAGTAACATTTTTAAGTTTAATATATTGATTAGGATATTTCAAAATTAATTCAAAGATATGCAAAATAACGTTTGTGACATTGCTTGCAGCGTTGCAGCCGCCACTTTGGTCCCTTTATTGAATAAAAATACTTCGTTCCACGCTGTTTTTTTAACTTATTTCGTGTTGAAAAGGTTTAAAATTTACGCTGCGATAACTCCGGGTAATATATAAATTGTTACACTGCAATTTTTATTCTTTGAAGGTTAACGCACATTTTAATCACGCTCCTCTGCCATTCTCCCACAAGCATGTTTACGTCATCCGCCATGACGACAAGTATGATGTGCCCTCGCTCGCTGAGAAAAAAACGTAGAAGGCTATGACGGTTCAACTGCATGTTCAGGCGTGTAGACCTATTAATTTCAGAAACATCAGGACAACACTGCCCATCTACCTTCTTGCAAAAATTAAAATAAAAAAAAATCTTGCAGTTTTATTAGTTTTTAATCAGCCCGCGTAAACGCAGCCTTCTTTATCGGTTGAGAGCTACAAAACGTAAACAGATAATTTAAATACGGTACTTTATTGGGCTCTTTGTTGCACTGTTCGCATATTACTCTGTTATATTACGCCTTCATAAAAAAAAACAACTAAATGTCATTACAACAACGTCTATTGACGCTTCCATGGAAATGCAAAATATGAATATTTGGCCAGACGTGCCCACATATTTGGCGTGGATTATAGTTAGGGTTTCGTATTTTTCGAGTTTATTTTACGTCGAATTCGAAGGCTGTTTCTCGGAGTTTAGTTTTTGCCGACGGAACTTATCGGAGTTTACTTTTGTTTGTTCCCAAATTTTTCAAAATTCGAAGTTTAAAGGCAAGAACCGTCTACTAGATTATTGAATGCCAAAAAACTACCAAGCTACACTTGCCGATTTAATATGGCGTGTGCGAATACGATATGAAAGAAAATTCGAATTATAATAATTATTTCTAGCGTACTCTTATAGTTACCTCGGAGTACTGTTAACAAAATGTTATAATAAGCCAAATGTTCCACTGTAATGGTGATCGATATAATTTTCTGTATCTTTTTTTCCTTCGTGGAGGAGGGGAAAGTAGTGGGGGTTTGCGTGCATACATCGCTAGAGAGATTTTGCCAAATTACCCAAGTATTAGGGAGAATGTAGGGCATGTAGGTTGTTACGTTCCAAGCCCCGGCGACGCCGTGCTCCATCTAGGGCACACTTACAGGGACGGTCCGCAACACCCTCGCTTGGCAGAGACCCTCACGAAGACCCGGAAACAAGGCTTTCGAACATCAGCTGAAGTAACCAACACCAACGGGCCTTCGTCTTCCTCTTTCTCCAACATCAAGAGAAGCTGCTGCTGCGACGACGTAAACCTCCGGGCCAATAAGAGTGGCTGCTGTACCTCATCTTCATCCAAGCCAGCAGCCACCACCAATCACCAGAATCCCGCCGGTGACGCAACATCGTCACGTCACCGGGGCTATAAAAGGGGGACCCGCGAACACGCGCGGCGGAGACGGAATGGGACTTACCACTGGACGCTACAATCATCTCATGTCCCATTAAAACATCGTCTCTATATAGCCCTAACCCGGTCTCCAGCCTGTCCGTCCTTCAGCCCTTAACAACTGGTGGCAGCGGTGGGATCCTTCCTGGCCCAGATAAGCGCAGCGGCCGCACTCTAGCTGAGGAAGAAGAGGTGTCAGCCGGCGTCGAACGTCCCTGAGCGCCCTGAGCCAGCGCCTGAGCACGGCCCAAGGTTCAGCCGTCAGTGGTGCCTGGTCCTTCTGCGGACATCGGAACGACGTCGCTGACATCTGGCTGGTAGGACGGGCGGAAGGGCAGAGATCGGGTGGCCGGGTTTCGCGGGTATTGGGCTTGGATTTCGGGGAGCTGCCGAGTCTCCATAATCGTTCCTAGGTTAACAAAAATGTGCTTTGTTCTCGGGATTTGAGAGGTTGTAACGCCCGCAAGGCGAAAATTTCGAAACAAATTCAATGAGGTTGAACGCTTCTCAATGAGTGACTGTTTGGTTCCGAGGCAGAGCCAGTTCTTAAGAGAATTGTTTTGACGCAAGCTGTGAGTTTTGTGCAGCCTGGTAGCCACCGTGACTACTCTTAGGGAAATAAGCAGTCCGGCATGCAAGGAAACTTTAAATGCAATTTTAATATTACTTTAGATGCGGGCCTTGTTTTGCCCTGTTGTGAGTTTCCCGTAGGATTCCTTTGAGCCAAAGGTGAGCTCAACATTGGAAGAGGTTTCTAGGAAGGATTCTGCTGAAGTTTTCATGTTCTTTTGAGTGTAGTGTACCATAAGACGCTTAGAGCGCAGGTTTTATGGAGAGTTTGTCTTGAAGTACGTATTTTTTGTAATTTGAAAAGTTAGGTCGATAGAGTTCTGATAGACTATCACAGTACTGTTTGACTGACCCCCAGAGTTGAGATGGATCTTCGGAAACTAAGAAAGGAAGCGCTATTGGAGCTGAGCAGAGCCCTAGAAATTGATATTCCCAAAGCGGTCAGAAAAGGTCATCTAATCGCAGAGATAGAGAAAACAATCCCTGAAGATGAGATCCAGGACGTCTGGAATAGCATTGCTGAGAAAAAAGAAAGAGAAAAACACGCGGCTCTGGAGTTAGAGGAACGAAGAAAGAAAGAGATGCAGGCGGCTCGTGAGGCCGCAGAACAAGAAAAGCAAGCGGACCTTAGACGAGAAGAGCTAGCGCTCAGAAGGTTAGGACTTGAGAGCGGAGTTTTGAGCATTAACACTAAGAATTTATCCAGTGGAAGGGAACCTTTTCAGATGTGCGAGTTAATGCAGCCATTTAAGATTGAAAACGACATCGGCTTGTTTCTAGTTAATATTGAGCGAGTCTGTCAACGCATGTCGTTTGCAAAGGAGTCATGGCCATTTCGACTTCTGGCACTGTTGCCTTGCAAAGTTGCAGAAGTGATGGCTAGACTCACAAATGAGCAATTTTCAGACTATGACTGTGTGAAGGCGAGCCTACTTAAAAGATACAAGTTGTCCACGGAGGCCTACCACCAGAAGTTTAGGAATGGAAAGAAAGAGCCAAGCCAGTCCTATGCTGACTTCGCTTACACGTTGCGAGCCAACATGGTGGAATGGCTGAAAAGCTCAGGAGTCTTTGGAGATCACGATAAAGTGATAGAGATGCTTTGTCTAGAACAGTTTCTCTGGAGTATTCCACTATCTGTGATGGACTGTGTTAAATTCAAACCAGAGGTGACGACGGCCGAGAAAGCTGCGGAGCTTGCCGACGCATACGAGTTGCGACACCAGCTGAGCGACGACGATAAGCTTTCTGTAGCAGAAGACCCGAAAACCAAAAGTAGTAAGTCCAAAAGTAAGAAGAAAAGAAAGTCGAAACGTAAATTGGTAAAGCTCCAAAACACACAAATTGAAGATACTAACATCCAGCAGACTGCTACCAGGGGTTGTGAATCACGAAAACCAATCATATGTTACGTCTGTCATCGACCAGGCCACATTTCACTGATGTGCCGAAAGAGAAAAAAGCTTTCTTTCCAACTCAGGTAAGTCAGGACTTAATACAAAACCTAAAGCGTACTCGCTTCCGCTCTATAAGTATGACATCCTCGAGCAAATAAAAGACACCTTGATTAAGATAGGCGCAATCAGGCAGTGTGAACGTAGATGCAGTTCGTTCACGAACTCGACTGAAGTCGCCACGACAGAACCCCGGCAACGTACCAAGTACCTTAAGTTAAATCCTGCCACGTTGGAACAAAGATATCAGATTCCTGCAGGTTGCGTCTGCCAGTAGGAGCGAAGATTGTAGTTGTAAATAAACTTTTTCTTAGGGTGCCTTAAGAATATGTAGCATCTGTCTATGTATATTGAGCTCGAGGTGAGTGATTTCACTTGCAGTATAGTACAGCTAAATCCAGCGTATTCGCAGCACAGTGCACGTAACAGCTTAAAAATGTTTTCTAAGGAGTTCGTTAAACGACAAGCGCATTGTCCTTCCTAAAAAGTTTACACATGGAAACTACGGGAAGTGGGGTAATTTTCTCTTTTGAATTTTGCAGTGTATTAACGCATCACGGGACATTCTTAAGGTTTGGCTCTGTCCAACGATCACAGCGGGTTGTCGATGAGATAGCGCCGTCCTTTCGAAATGTTTTATTCATGATCATTGTCAGCGGCTCTTTTGGGTTCGAGTCTGGTGCCTGTGTTCCCTGCTGTCTTGGTCTCTGTTCTTTCATGTGTTCAGGATGCCCGTCAGCCGCGGCGTTCCTGAGGTCTTTTCATCGGCCAGTTGGAAGCTGGCACTGCTGAAAGAGACCACCCTGCCGCCGGGGAAGTTGTTACGTTCCAAGCCCCGGCGACGCCGTGCTCCATCTAGGGCACACTTACAGGGACGGTCCGCAACACCCTCGCTTGGCAGAGACCCTCACGAAGACCCGGAAACAAGGCTTTCGAACATCAGCTGAAGTAACCAACACCAACGGGTCTTCGTCTTCCTCTTTCTCCAACATCAAGAGAAGCTGCTGCTGCGACGACGTAAACCTCCGGGCCAATAAGAGTGGCTGCTGTACCTCATCTTCATCCAAGCCAGCAGCCACCACCAATCACCAGAATCCCGCCGGTGACGCAACATCGTCACGTCACCGGGGCTATAAAAGGGGGACCCGCGAACACGCGCGGCGGAGACGGAATGGGACTTACCACTGGACGCTACAATCATCTCATGTTCCATTAAAACATCGTCACCATATAGCCCTAACCCGGTCTCCAGCCTGTCCGTCCTTCAGCCCTTAACAAGGTACACGCGTTGCGCACGATCTGCTTATTTCTATAAGAAAATCGAAGTAAATAAACAAAACAAGGGGTTGCTAAACTTGCGCGGACAGGGCTGTTTACTTTGGATGATTTCTAGAGGACAGTTAATGCTCTAGACGCAAAACACCCGCAGCGCGTGTAAATACAGACTCTCGCGGGCTCCTCTGTACTTGGGTAATTAGTAAAAGGTTTATTGGTCAACCTCCTATTGTTATTGTACTCAAAGAAAAGTGAACGCATAAATTCAACAACCAGTTACAGTGCCAATTGCTACTTTCGGTAGGATGTGCCTTGCCGAACAAAATACCTAGCAAGGGCACGAGCTGCCTCCACAACAAAAAGTGGGACGGCCACCTACTGCATTCCAAAGAGCTAGCCCGCTCCCAGATCGAAGCCTTGTGTTGCGGACTGCGACGATCGATAACAATTGCCGCAGCTCGCCCGCGTGAGTGTGGCTTCCGTTGTCGGGAATTCCCCTCACTGTGCTCCGGCCGAACCCATCGGTTGAAGTTCCGCGCGGCCGAGTAACGCGGCTGTCGCAACCGTGTCTCTGCGCCTTCTCGGTGCCAACCAACGTACGAAGTACACAAGTACCGACGTGGAGGAAGAAGTACTCGAAACAAAAATTCGCTGCGGAGCGGTAGCACCAGACGTTTCGCTCTACTAATCGGCATTGTACGCGACCAAAGCCGTCGCTGCGGTCGGCCGTCTGTGATTGGTCAAACGCTCACTTTGACTCCTTGAGTATGAGGTATTCTACTTCCATGAATGCAAACAAGAAGAATGTAAGACTGCTGACTTTGCCGGTGTTGATTTCGGGACGCTGTGACTCAAGATTTCATCGCGCTTTTTAATCACACCATCGAACTCGTCACATGCAATAAATAGCCATGGTCGTGACTTCACAGATAGTAACCACAAAAGGTGGCCACCAAAACATCTCGTAGCGAATGTTTGGTTCCGTTTATTAGCTTTTAAAGGTACAATAAAGTGCAATACAAGAGGGGGCAGCAAGTAAACATGATTAAACAGTGACAATTACCGAATAACAGTTTGGTTAATTAATAACAAAATACATACTATGCACAAAATAAAAAACAACAACAAAAGCATTAAATATACAGTAAATGCAACCGAATAATCGTTTTGAGCAATAAAGAACGTTTTACGGGTGTTCTGTAGAGATTATTGAATTTATCCTGGTTAGTTGAAAGTAATATTGTTTCAGGGAGTGAATTTCCATTTTCAATGACTTAAAAAAAGCGGGAAATTTTGAAATTGATTGGTTCTTGCGAATAAAAAGCTTACTTTTAGGTTGTATCCACGACGAAATTAGGTATATAATGAAGGCGTATAGTTATGGTATCTAAAAATATAATAGGAATAGCAGATTTCGTGAAAAATGACAAGACGTGCAAGTTTAGTTTGCATTTTCAATGGCCAAAAATCTAGATTTGATTTTAGTGAAGTTAAGCTAGACCTCCGTCAGCAGTAAGAAGATATGAATCGAGATGCTTTGTTTTGAACCTCTTCAAGTTTATTAATGATATATGTTTGATGAGGCCACAAATTGATGTTACTAGTCTAAATTAGATCTCACGAAAGATTTATAAGCAGTTAGTTAAACACAATGAGGAGTAGCGTATAGGTTTCGTTTAACATATCCTAAAGATTTGCAAGCGCAATCTACCATTGTTGCGGAATGGGTACCCCCATTCCATTCCAATTCCATTCCGGGGAACTAGAGTTCCCGAAAATTTCATTTCTTTCAAATCTTAAGAATAGAGACACTGGGCTCATTTCCACTCCTGGAATGGATGACCTTTACATTTCTCCAGTTTTTAAATGTGAAAAAATGTCTATTTACAACTAAATTCTGTTTCTAAAAAAAGCAGACTAAAGCTTCTGACGTTATCGAAAGCGAAGACAACTGAAAAAGTGTGCAAACAGCTTCCTCAAAGCACTCATGCCAAGTTTCTTCGCAAGCGGACCAGGGTTGGGCAGAAATACTCAAAAATGTATTTGGAAATACGAATACTGGGATACATTAAAAAAGTAGCCAAAATACAGATACTAAAATACATCTGTAAAAATCTATCGCGATACGTATCGGAAATACATTTTAAATAGAGGCAAAAAGTATTTGGAAATACAAATACAGGAATACATTTTAGGGAGGGAAGAAACACAAATACAGAAATACTGATACTGCAATACATTTTTCACATTTGTTAGAGACGGCAACTGAGACGAAGCGCTTGAAGTTTGAAGTGGACGTTTTTGATCCCGAAATTACTTTCCCGTAGGCTTGGCACTTTGCCTTGAAGGCAGTGGTTTCGGACGACGAGGAGTCTTCAATGGGCTCAAAAAAACGTTCCATCAAGGACTGACCGCGGTCCCTTCCCTGACATCCTGTCTGTCTGACGAGGAATGCGAAAAGACTTGTACCTCTAAATAAATTCTATGTCATCCTAAATTCCATCAAAACGTCACCACGCCCCTGTCCAATAAGGGCGTCCCTGCCAACATTAATCACATGACGTCACGGTGAAATAAACTGGTATTCTTTATCTGTAGGTGTGGCCTTGAACATTAAACTTTACCACGCTGCTGTATGAAAGTACAATAGGAACGTTCGTTGAAGGTTACATCGTTGAAGATCGTGCAGGCAGTGTCATTTGGATTTTTCGAGAATAGTGGACCACCTGAAGCATCCTGGAACACGTGTCTCATCTTCTGTTACGGTTGAAAACAAAAATACGATGACATCCCTGTTGTGAAGGTCCTTCCTGCCGACCCTGCGCCACCGACGCATGGATTGCAGTCATCAAGTTTCGCCTAGCATCACCCAAACAGAGATCTCGTGGATTGCGACCTGATATTGCCGGCACATGATGCGAGCTCTCCGAGAAACAGTGCGCTCGAGACGAGTCGCAGGTGGACAAATTCTGGGTCGGCACAGCGAGGCCACGTCTGGCCCCCTCCCTGGGTTTCGGATCCCCAGAGCAGCGGGTCACGTTCATGTCGGCTGATGACGTACCCTTGAGCCGTGCAATATTACGGGCGCAACCGCAGGCGCATTCGAATATGTGTTGAACTTCACTGCGTGAGTCATCCTACGATTTCAAGTCAACCACCGCCAGGCTCGTGCTGCAACAGACTGTTTGTGACTCAGCATTGCCGGCTTGGTGTACTGTGTACGCTAAGGCAAGAGATGCATTTATAAGCGGACATTGGATGCCAGCAAACAATGATTCAAGAAATCCCTAGCTAAGGACTTGCGGCAGAAGATGCTCTGACTCCACTCTTGGCACGCCACCTGGTTCGAGTCCCGGACTACGCAACACTTTTCAGAAGAGAGAGGAGGACGCATAGAAAATTAGTTTGGAGAATCGGAAGGAACCTTGGTCAGCATAGTAACAATTCCCCAGCATCTCCTTATAACCCTGATGCCCTGAGAAGTAAAAACGAATAAAAAAATATGCGTTCGGACTTGTTGTTTTTTTTCGGGGGGGGGGGGGGGGGGGGGGGAGTATTTCTCAAGAAATGTAACGAAATACATTTCATCCTGATTGTATCGCGATACAAAAGAACATTCCAAAATGTATTTCGATACAGGAATACAGATACTGGTAAAACAAATGTATCGCGATACAGAAATACAGATACGAAATGTATTTCTGAAATACTATCGCGATACATTTGTATCGCGATACTGCCCAACCCTGAAGCGGACCATATGCCTCCGCAAATACATGGTCAGCGTGTGGTTTGTTTTAAATTGTAATAAAAATTTCAAGTTCGTGCGTGGCGCAGAAATAAGCTATCTTGATCTCTGCTTTAATTACTTGTTCTACAACAGCGCTAGTGCGCTGTCAGAAGGGACGCCGCGTGTACACCTTTGAAAGTAATATCATGGCTTAACCTCGAGCCCCGCCCCGATGTGAGGTGGACCTACTCTTTAGTCAGGATGTTCACTGCTTGTCGTACAATTCTGACAAGCGTCTATTGCTTTAGCATACACAACATACTAAAATTAATTATAATACATGCAGGTGTTTTCGAACGCCTATACCAGTAATAAATACCTATACCAGTAATAAAATACCTATACCAGTAACAAATCGAGAAAAAAAATATAGTCCTAAAGCGCTTATGGCCATTGCACTCAAAGTTGCTGATGCAATGGCCACGCTGATGCAATGGACCTTTTCCGAGAAGCGTTCTGCGCACGCGCGAGCACTCGATGCCAAGCGGCGGAAGTCGGTACTAGAAATCGAGGAAATTCGGAAGGAGGCTGTGGATCAGCGAGTAGAACACGTAATTGCAACATATATATAATTGTGTTACACAAAAAAAGAAAGTGGACGGAAAGAAAAACATGACGTTTGGGTGGACGCCACAGATCCCCCTCTTTAGAGTCGCGTTGGGCACGCGCCGCTGCTCGGAGAGCGAAGAAACTGGTAGCGTAGCTCCCATTATCGTATGGTAGCGCAGGTAGGTCACTTCCTCGATTTTTAGTTCGTGCAGCCACCGCCTGGTGCCGTCGGTATGTGAAAAAGGTCCATTGACCCCGTAAGTGATGACGTCACAACATGGCGTCTGGGTTCAAACAAACCGTTGCTAGGGACGTTGCTATGAACTAATCCATGGAGACTCCACATGAGGCTTGATTTTTGCTTACAAGAAAGTAAATAATTCTTTGTAAGCAACCTAACTTCTTGATATCTAATTATGAAGATGTTCTTGTCGTCTCAGTGGCGTATCGCAACGATGAAAGCCATTTCTGAAGTCTTACACTCCGCTTTGCTTTGGTAGCAGACAACACGATAGACTTGCTGGCCTCTGTTGCAGCGGGCGTCTTCATTGAATTGCGTCGGTAAACGAGCGACAAAAACAAGTGCACCACCATGGCCGTAGAGGCCTCTGCAATGTGCGTTTTTTTTTTCTTCTGTGAACAACCCAGCTTAGCTACGAGGGGTGAAAATGCAGTAAAATCAAACCACGTCATGCAGATCAGTTACGACGACGACCTGAAGTGCATTACCGGCGTAGTGCAGGCCAGCATGAGAAACAAATCGTACGCCGTCGAAGTAAGTCGTTTGTTATTATTATTGTGGTTGTCAGGTTATTAAAGAATTGCATGTCTATCGCAATTTCGCAGTATTTTGCTTCTTTTTTTTCCCTTGGTATACATCAAATTCCGTTGATGGGCTCTTTTGGTGAAGATCTTCATCGAACCCGCGATGCGAGTACAATCTGTAATAAACTCACCTTATGTTTTTTATCCATTTATTTCGCGCTTTGGGGTCTTGCGGAAATCTGAAGAAACTGCAAGAATCTTTCTTCACGCGATGGTTACAACCAGGCCGGTATACGAGGCACCCTCGCATAGCGCGAGTCCGCAAACACAATTTGGGATCTCAACCGTTCGCCTGAAGTGCTTTTCTCACGGGTGCAATGCGATCTTTTAGCAGACGATCATCTCGATCGACGCCCGGACTTTCGATAAAACATATTTTGCATCGCACCCCACTATGAATTCTTATAAGTGTCTGAAACTCATTATATTTCAAACAAATGCGATGTCAGAATATCGTCTTTATTCACACGATTCAAACGACGGCCCCGGCTTGGCCGGCCGTCGTGCGGCAGACGGCATACTTCTTGCATTCGTCGTCTGCTGCAGGCATCTTGAGGACCGGAAGTTGCAGTCATAAATATTTCAGAAACGAGCGATTACCGGCACACTTCTGTCGAAACATATATGACATTCAAGCTTTCTATATCTGTAATTCTTCGAAGTTTAAATCCTACTCCTGATTTTTGAACGGTCGGGGTTTCGTAGCGAAATTGAGCCACATGTATTCGTCCATAACAACAACCCTAGCAACGGTTTGTTTGGACCCATGACGTCACACTTACGGAGTCAATGGCTCCTGATCCATCGCTGATGCAATGGCCACGCGACAGAAGCCGCATGACCATTGCATCAGCGATGGCTGCAGTCGCGGCGTCTCTGGCTTCCAGGAAATACTGGAACAGAGGCTGCAATAGTTGTAAAAATATCTCCAACCCTCGAAAATTGCCCCTGCTACAATATTTGATGCTACGATTCTGTGTGGATACCTCCTCCTGCGTTTCGAAACAGTAAGTGCGTCGCTAAGGCTGGCCGTCGGCGATACTGCAGACGTCGCCATTTGGTCCTCACGCAGCCCAGTGACGTGTCCCTAACGCACCCCAACATGGGGGAAACGTTACGCGGCGCCAGCATCACTAAAAATAGAAGCGCACAGACGCCTATCTCGCAAACGTGTATACCTGTCCCAAATCTCCTTGCACAACGGACAAGAATACAAAACCGCTGAAGAACTGTATTAGCTTAGGTAAAAGCGCACATGACTGTAACGCCATGTTATAGAAGCTGCTTTAAAGAGTAATCTTTTAGGTTTGCTGTACGATCCTTGCAATTTTTTACCATATTCAATCTAAAGCTTTATTTCTGTTCCACGCAAACATTAGAAGGTCGGCTGGCTTAAAGGCTACATGATTGTCGCGCATGGCTATAACAGCCGCTTTGTCAAGTCTTGCGGCGCCGGGAACCACATCTTGTCCGGCTACAACTTTTTAGTTTTGCTTGCTGCACTGGTGACGGGCCATTTCCACCATTGAAGGAGCATTACCCAGTGAGAGAATCAAACCGTCTGTCACCTTCAGTGCAATTATGTTTTTTCAAAAGCCACTTATACAGTGCTCAGGCGAATCGGGCCATCACCCAGTAGGCCCTAGATGAAGATCGGCACAGCTCACATAAGAACCGAGCCCATTTCATTTCCACTTCATTCCGCGCAATAATAATCTAATTCCAATCTCACTCCCCTTTTCCCAATGCTGCCGCCATTCCATTCTGGGGTCGTACAAGTGCGGAAAAATAACGGAATGATTCTAACTCTGGAGTGGCAACTCTGTAATGCTGCACTCCACTATGGTGCCAATATAAATATTCCATGTAAGGTCGTCTGATATTATTACACCTAAACAGTTGTAGCTTGTCCCTTCTTCAAGATTCAGTTTTCTGCCGTATTACAGGTTTTTTTTGCAGGATAACCAGGATTGCAGGATAACTAGGATCACATATCGTGACATCACAACGAGGCAAATCCCGGTTGTGTCGTCAAGAAAATAAACTTGAGGGGGCGCCACCGAGACATCTAGGCGCTAATAAACCTTTCGCCAAAGTTCCTCACCACGAAATGCAATCTGGGAACAAAGGTACACGGATTCCATGAGCTCGCCTTCTCTGTAACCGAAATAAGGCGTTGACGAACACACGTGAAAAGTGACATTCGTATTAAATTTTCGTATTTAATACAGTTACTACTACGCTCCCAGCATGCTCCTAGGTGCGTGGAAAACTTCGCAAAAGTATATTAAAAAAGCGGAACATTTAAGTAATAAAAAAAATTCAGACATTTTCCCGCACCTTCCCGTTGTGTGACGTCACAAGTTGGAAAATTTGAAGATCGCTCAGGCATTCTAAAAACCGAAGTGTTTCGTGCTAAAGTGACGTGCAGCAGAATTAATTTTCACCCCGTCTGACTTCTTGCAACTTAATTTGTAACGAGTTCTAATTCCCAAATACCAACATTCGCCAGTGCTTTTTAGTGCTAACAGTAGAGCCCTCTAGTTTGTAATTAAAATCTGAGTTACTTTGAAGAAAGAAAATTATAGTGATCTATCATTTTTGCTACTAGTTCAGCGGGGATTGAAGCAATTTAAACGCAATGCAGCAACCACAAACGTTTACCGGCGTTTCCTTTAACAAAACTTTACCATAAAAATGTAATGCTCCAACGCATAAGGGTTTTTAAGGACAACATTTAAATGAGATGGATAAACTAGAAAAAAAGAAACAAAGCACAAAAAAGATTATCAAGTTCCCCCGCCAGCTCTCTTAACCACCGTCACTCTATTGGCTTGGTTGGGCAGAAATAGTCTAAAATGTATTGGGAAATACAAATACTGGAATACCTGAATAAGACTGCTAACATATTGATACTGAATTATATTTATACATAGATATCGTGATATCAGTGAGAAAAATAAATGAAGAAAGAAAAGTATTGTTATTATTATGTTAAGTATCGTCTCCATCTTGTTGCAAGATGGACACAAGGAAGGGCGTGTGTGGAAGCTGCTCCGAACAAAGTGCCGGTAAGCGTCAATTCCTCGCGTTTTCGGGTGGCTGCAAGGCGAAATTCCGCTGCGATTGTATTAGAGTAGGCCTTGAGGAATATAACATTTTCATGGCCTCAGGATAAAGCTCGTACAAATGCAACGCCTGCACCCGGCAGCACCGCAGTGACGATAAGCCTAATTGTGAAGAAACGGACAGCGAATCAGCCTGTGAAACCACCATAAAGTTAGAAACCTCACGCGCGCCTAAGGACCTGGAATCTCCACTGGAAAAGATAAACGTCAAGTTAGACGTGATTACCGCCAAAATGAAGTGCCTAAGAGCGGATAATAACCATCTACGTTCTGAAGCCACCGAGTTACGGAAGCAACCGGCCAAGGGAGGGCCTGATTTGAATCAACCGAGCCAGAGTTACAGCGCTGCCACATCATCGGGACGGAATCAGGTCGCACGCAAAACAACGATTTCGAGATTGAATGCGGAAGGCCGAACTTTGGATATCGCCAGCATGGGCCCCGTGTCGACGAAACAAAGCTCTGACAGCAAAGGAAACGACGGAAGACCGTGCCGCGGGTAGTATGAACCATCTTCAACAGGCTTTTAGGCCATTTGTGATCGATGACGAAGGCTACACTACAGTGGAACCGTGACAACGAAAGAAGCCTTCAGTTGGAACATCGAAATCATCCAAGTTGACCATTGTACCTCGTCCCCCTTTTCAAAAGGCGTTGTTTGTAACTAGATTTGGCCCCGAGACAACAGTTGAGGATGTTAATTCCCTTCTTGATTCTGCCCTACAGAGGAAAACTGTTAGCTCCACGAAGCTCAAAACAAAATTTCCCTCCTACTCATCCTTTCATGTTTCGGTCGAACAAGACCTTTTTGAAACCATTAATAACCCAGATATTTGTCCCGAGGGGTGTATCTTTCACCAGTTTTTCGGAAAGCTTGATATGACGCGAACGTTACTACCAAACAGTACTGATGATCATATCAAAAGCTTAAATGCTATTATCAGAAAACTCGCGGTTTGAGGACGAATGCAGATGACTGTATGTCAACTGTAGTTTCCACTCATTTTGACACGTTCTGTTTAACTGAAACTTGGCTGCTGGAAGAAAGTTTCAGCACCAGTTACTTTCTAACACCATACAGTGCTTATCGAAGGGACAGAGATTACGGCGCAACCGGGAAGAAATGTGGCGGGGGGTTTTGACAGCCGTGCGGGATAACACTAAATCATACAGAAGTTTAGATTTGGAAACCTATGCAGAGTCCGTATGAGTTGAATTATTATCACGCGATGGGTTTAATTACCTCGTCGGAAACTATTACTTTCCTCCGCTCTCGGATTCGAGTGTGTTCGTAAAACACTTACAAACGCTTGAACAGCAAATTGATTTTTCGAAATTGTGGGGATTCCTAAGGTCTCCCTTCCCCGATGGCTGCGATAACGGCCGCAGGTCGGAACACTCGGCCTCCTTCGCCGTGAGCTCTGACCTGTTTGTGAGGTGGAGGCCCCGGGAGGGCCGCCTGGCTTGGGGGGCTCTCCTCTCACTCTCTCTCGGGGAGACCGATTTCCGTTCCCCCGCTGGATGCGGATCACTGTTGACAGGCGAGGAGGTTTCGCCTCTGGTTTTCCCGCTTTCGGGAAAGAGACTCGTCCGATGTCCGCGAAAGGGATAGGACGTGTGTCGGCGACTTCTCCGATGCTTCCACGGTCTTGGCTCTCCGGAACCCCGCGTCTGGCAGGTAAGGACCTTTTCTTACCTTGCCGGCGCGGGGGGCATTTTGGATGGGGACATAGTAGTTCTTTTAGAGGAGTATTATAATAAATGCTCTTGGACTTTGTCCTTACTCTCGTACGTGTGTCTTCTCTTCCGCTATATTCGAGAGAGTGAGACACGGTAGACGATCATTGTCACCGACGGAGGTAATTAATCGAACTGACCCGCAGTAATGTAGCCCTAAACGTCGACTATATTGCCGCGGAGATGTGGGGACCGCGCCACTAGGTTGGACGGCTCCTTTGAGATCGCCGCTGCCGTTGGTTACTCTATCGGTATCTTTGTTGGTAGCTAGCAAAATCCCACAAAATTTAAAGTACATATGTACGGAGATTTTAATCTACCAGGAGTGAACTGGTCGACCGGTATAAGCAGTGGTGGAAATAATCAAAAGGTAGTAAAAGTGTCACGTCTGGTAGATTTCAATAATTTTAATCTAACTCAGCATAATCATTTCAGGAATAAGGCCGAGAGTGTTCTTGATCTTTTTCCTTCCAACTGTCCTATCGACAGTGTCATGTCAGTTAGCGATACCCTTGTGCAAGCTGACGTTTTTCACCAGCCCTTCATCGTATGTTTTTCTTTACCGGTGAGCTCTCGTGACAGACGAAATGTAACCAGATATGACTATCATAAGGGTGATTATTTAGGTTTATGTATGTTCCTAAGTGACAATAACTGGTCAAAGGTTCTTCATGATAATTGTGTAGATTCTGCGCCTGAATCTTTGACGAAGATAGTGAAAAATGCAATCGATGCGTTCATTCCAAAGCGAATGTCTAAGCCTTTTAAATACCAGTTTTGGTTCTCGAGGGAGTTGAAACACTATATCCGTAAAAAAAAGAACACTATCATAAATTGTTTAAAAGATCCAGCATTGAGTTATGGTACATAAAGTTCAGTGTTTACAGAGCGCTTGTAGAGAAAGTGTTTAAACATGGCAAATACATTTATAAAAATCGATAGAAAATAGCCTCTAGCGTGAGGCTGACAAATTCTGGCGATTTTTCAGGAAGCACACGGAAGAGTCAGCAAGAAATATTTATTTACGTATTGATAGGGACTACGTTACAGATCCTAAAAATGTACCTAATATATTCCAAAATCACTTTCGTGAATGCTATTCCCTGGAAGAATTCAAAAGCAAGGATTCAACCAGCGCTACCGGTTGTAACAACATTTCCACATTTAGGGAGGTCGATATAAAAACATCTCCATGTGGTGAATGATGTTGATTGGGGCGAAGCTCTGGTAGTGCTGATGATACTGATTTTATTGTTCATAGATAGTGCTGATGGTGCTGATTTTTTTTTATTGCTCATAGGTAGTACTGAGTTCCGGGTTGCGTTTCGACTTCATTATTACTGCTTTATGGTCGGTGAAATGCAGAGCCAGTGGTTCTTCTAGCGGATCAGCTTGGATCCGCTAGAAGCCGTGGGAACACATCTCCACCGCTTAAGTCAACGATCCATGTCAGAAAAAGAATATGTGGTATGGAACGTGGTTATATACGCATTGGAGCATTTGACCGCAGCGCCCTCGCGTCTATAAACGTTGAGCCAATGCATGCAAAGTTTAACGCGATTATATACGCATTTGACCGCAGCGCCCTCTCCTGTATAGACGTTGAGCGGCTACATGCAACGTTTCATCCATGACAGAAACCCCAGCTCTTGAGTTACTACCTCATCTCAGAGCCCCCTACTCGTCCCGCAGTCGTGGCCGAGTGGTTAAGGCGATGGACTAAAAATCCATTGGGGTCTCCCCGCACAGGTTCGAATCCTGTCGACTGCGCAAACATTTTTTCTTTTTCTAAGGAGACAGATGGGATGGCAATCGATGTGAGCACGGACGCCGGACGGATGGACAAGGCTATACCCTAAGGAGCTTCGCCCCTAATAAAATCTTAGAGGCAATTCGAAAATTAAAACCGCGGAAGTCAGCGGGAGATGATACTATACCTAGCTTTATTGTTAAAGGATTCGCTGATTTGTTTGCCCCTTTATTTATGCACATATTTAACCTATCGCCGAGAAATGGTGCTTTCCCATGTCTTTGGAAAAGGTCAGTTGTAGTGCCAATACACAAAGCCGGTGACGCGTCTAGGGTAGATAACTATCGCCCTGTGTCTTTTTTTTTTTTTTTTTTTAAGGTTTTTGAGATAGTTTTACATGCCCCTCTTTCTTTTTACTTTAGTCGACAACTAAGCACCGTTCAGCATAGATTTATAAAAGGGCGTTCAGTAGAAACGAACCTGTGTTTTCTAGTTGATTGAACTGTCTCATTAGTTCTTAATGGTGGGCAAGTTGATACTGTGTATTTTGACTTATCAAAGGCCTTCGGTAAGGTAAATCATGACTTACTGTTGTATAAGCTCTCTTTATACGTCGTTTTTTTTTGTCTCTTTTAAACTTGTTTTATAGTTATCTCTCGGATAGGGAGAGTAGAATACGAATCTTGAATAGCTTATCAGATTTAGTTTCTTCAACTTCGGGAGTCCCTCAGGGATCGAATTTTGGGCCGCTACTTTTTCTTATATTCATCGGTAATATAAAATTGTGCATACGAAATTCGAAACTGCTCTTATTTGCGGATGATATTAAGCTTTATCTGAGAATCCTGTCGGAAGATGATTGTGCTATTTCGCAAGAAGATGCATCACGTATCTCAAACTGGTGCACATGTAACTTTTTGCTGGTCAACCCAGATGAAACAAAAGTGCTGTCTATGTGTAGAAAACGCGAAATAATTTCACATCAATATTTTATCGGCAATTCTACTATTGAACGTGTGGAACAAGTTCGTGACCTTGGTGTTTATTTTGATAGTAATCTTACCTTTTCATATCATGTTACACACATAATTCCTTCATCCTTTAGAACAATGGGAATGATGTCACGTTTGGCGCATGGTTTTTCAAATATAATGTGCGTAGTTTGATGGGTTTGTTCCCTAGTACGAGTTAAACTCGAGTTTTGTGGTTCAGTCTGTAATTCGTTAACAATAACCAACGCTGCACGGATAGAAAGAGTTCGGAAGCGATTTATACGCCTTGTTTACGATAAATATTTTGAAAGGAAATGTTATTATGATTATAAAAACATTCTTAGGGAATTTTCACGTTAGAACATGTCAAAAAGAAGAATTGCTCGTGACATTATATTTTTACACAAAGTGGTTCACGACCAAATAGGTAGCAATATTGTGTCGTCTTTAAACTTTCATGTACCGTCCCGTGTTGTTAGAAACTCAAGTGTGTTTTATACATCTATTCAAACGAGACTGTCGGCCCTTTAGCTCGAAAGCAAATTTGTTTACAGGAATTCCTTACTCATGAAGATATATTTTTTAAGTTTCGCTGCGTTCAAACGACTGCTTGTTATGCATATTTTTGGCTTCTGATTTGTGAAATGTTTTAATTTCGAGAGACTATGTCGTTTAAAGTTGTGTACAGTTTCCTGTGTATTTTTTTTTTCTCTTTTTTTTCCCTTTTTAACTTTTTATGTGTTACCACACTGTAACCGATAGGTTTTTCTAGGGCATGATTCAAATAAAGGACATAAAGGATTATTATTAAAATAAACATACGAGAATGCATTTTGCTGCGACAGAAATACAAATATGAAAATATTTTTCATATTTGTATTCATTAGCACCGGCTAATGAATACAAAAACAAAAAAAAAAAGAAGCATATGCAATTCACTATGCTCTAAACAATTATATGAAAACATAATTGTAACAAACAACTCACTTTAAGATTCAGCCTTAGTTTTCGACGTTGACGTTTTTGCGCTGGAAATGCATTTTTCGCAAAGTTAATATTTTGCATATTTTTTGCGATAAGGGAGGTGAACAGCGGCTTTTAATGGGTTGAAGAACATTTACTACCAAGCGGAACTGAGTTTTCTCAGCATTTGTCATCTCTTTGAGAAGAAGTAACAGGGAGCAGTAAATCAATTTTGTGTGCTCAGAAATAACCACAACGTGTCCCCACGCCTGTGCCCAATCTGGATACTCCTTTCAGAGCGATCTTATGCGTCACGGTGGAATGAAACTGTGTTCTCTCATCTGTTCGTTGTACGTGCCGGCAGCCCCTACAAAGTTTGGAATCTTCAAAAATAGTCGATGCTGAAGTACAGGGGCAACGTTTGTTATCTTTGCAGATTAGAGAAGTGGGTCGTAATAGTCCGGGACAAGTTTGCACAATTACAAAACATCAGTGTACCCTTCAGATCACCCTCTCTCCTCCCAAAGCAAAACAAATGTCAACTTCAACTTTTTTTTTTTTGGAAAGCAATGATTCCTTGGAAGTTGTAAAGCGCCGTTCACACACTTGCAACCGAGTATGACCGAGAGAGACAAGACCGGGTTTAAGCCTCTTGCGACGGCGTAGGACCGGATGCGCTGCTGTGGAGCAGGTTCTATGCCGTAACAAAAGTCCTTAAAGCGCTCTCGTCTCTCTCTGTCCTATTCGGTTGCAAGGGTGTGAATGGCGCTTAACACGGTACATCACGCTACCAGGAATACAGTTGAAAATGCATTTTTTTTTATACAGAATTGCAAAATACACTTAAAAATTGCGTCCCGATACAGAAATATAAACGCAAAATGTATTTGTAAAACCCTTTCACGATACATTTTATCGCAATACTGCCTGACACTGGTTGTGAGATACGCAAACAAAAGATGTTAAAACTGAGTGTTTCCTGATTCCAAAGTGATACTAGCTTTGTCCAGATCAACTTTAGAATATTTAAGAAAATTGCACATATTAGTGCAATACCGTAACCGAAATTGCGACCTTCCTTCGGTGATTTTTGTGTGCTTTCTATTTTTCCCATGCGACTTGCGTCTTGCTGTGAATGAATATGCTTCAACTGTCTGGAACTGTATTTGAGTGACTACGT